>CM061752.1:150966195-152166195 GCA_030979885.1 Lolium multiflorum | reverse complement strand
GGCTTGTTCGCGGTCAACGCCCCTGCTGCTGGCCCTCATGCTCCTGGTCCTGTTTAAAGTTCATATGTGTAATCTTATTCCCATTTGGAAGTTCAGCATTAAACTCTACTACAACCGTCGTGGTCTTGTGATATAGTACTCTTTTGATGCATTTGTGATGTAGTGGTACTTTTTTTTAACTGATATAGTACTATCTAAGAAAAGTACTCCCTCTGATTCACATTCTTTTTAGCACCAAGAAATATGGATCAGAGCGAGGGAGTAAATTAAACATGGCATCTCGTGCATGAAGCTTGACAGATCGATCGGGTTGGCTAGAACGGCTATACAATCCTGCTCATTAGGCAAATGCATGCCATGTACGATAGTATACATCCAGTAAAGAAGTCTATACTGACATAAAAAAGGCTACATTGGGGATGAGAGTCAATTGGGGCATCTACAATACAGAAAATCTTGTTCATAGCTGATTTTGACTAAGAGGGTTTTATTACTCACATTACACGTGCCACTTTCCTTGTCTGCAAAACAAGTTCCAATAAAGAAAGAGGAAAGAAGAGGACATTGTGGGCGAGATTGAACACTTTTTTATGTGTTAAGCTGACGCCTTGTTTAGCTGAGGATTTCGGCTTAGGCCTAACAGCTCAACACACACACAAATAAATCTCCTCGCGCGCGCCAGTGTCAGCAAAAATAACATAATTAGCATGCAAAATTAAGAATGAAGTGAATTTAAGTAACTTGGTAAGCTTTTCAAGCAATATATTTAGAGAAAGAGCACACATGTTGGGCTCGAAATAATCGTAAGAGAAGAACAATAAATCTAAGGCACCCTACTTCATCTGCAGAAGGGGCGCGACAACGCATGGATCCATACCTTGAGTCGACGCTGGCTCGCAGAAGGGCGGCCGCGCCTCAAGGATGTCGGCGACGTCTCCACCTCGGTCTCACATGTGACTGCATCTCGTCGAGCGGTGTGCCGTGCCATATGGAAGATCTATCGAAAGAGGAGAGGCCGATGAAGATACCGACGCCTCAACCTTGATAGCACCGGCCCGTTGCTCTGCACCGAGATGCACCACGTGCAGGATTTAGCGGATGCGCCAATTTTCAGAGATGATCATTGTAACAAAATTTCAATGTGATGATGATTTGATCCTGCACTCAGCCTTGAACAGAAGTACTAGTACGGTCTCACAATTTTCTTATCATTATACTTTGCGAGATTTAGCGGATGCGCCAAATTCAGAGATAGATCATGATCATGGTAACACAAATTTTCAACGTGATGATGATTTGATGTTGCACTCGACCTTGAACATAAGTACTAGTACGGTCTCACAATTATGTATCATTAGACTTTGCAAGATTTAGCGGATGCGCCCATTTTCAGAGGTAGATC
This sequence comes from Lolium multiflorum, assembly GCA_030979885.1. Classification (NCBI taxonomy): domain Eukaryota; kingdom Viridiplantae; phylum Streptophyta; class Magnoliopsida; order Poales; family Poaceae; genus Lolium; species Lolium multiflorum. The sequence goes on along the minus strand of CM061752.1, from coordinate 152,164,793 downwards.
ATGATCATGGTAACACAAATTTTCAACGTGATGATGATTTGATGTAGAACTCGACCTTGAACAGAAGTACTACTACTGTCTCACAATTTATTTATCATCATACTTTGCAAGATTTAGCGGATGAGCCAAATTCATAGATAGATCATGATCATGGTAACAAATTTTCAACATGATGATGATTTGATGCTGCACTCGGCCTTGAACAGAAGTACTAGTACGGTCTCATAATTTTTTATCATTATAATTTTCAAGATTTAGCGGATGCGCCAGTTTCAGAGATTGATCATGATCATGGTAACAAATTTTCAACGTGATGATGATTTGATGTTGCACTCGGACTTGAACAGAAGTACTAGTACGGTCTCGCAATGTTTTATCATTATACTTTACAAGATTTAGCGGATGCGCCAATCTCAGAGATAGATCATGATCATGGTAACAAATTTTCAACGTGATGATGTTTTGATGTTGCACTCGGCCTTGAACAGAAATACTAGTACGGTCTCACAATTTTTTATCATTATATTTTGCAAGATCTAGCGGATGCGCCAATTTCAGAGATAGATGATGATCATGGTAGTAACCGATATTCAACGTGATGATTATTTGATTTTGTACTCGGCCTTGAACAGGGTACTAGTACGGTGTCACAATTTTTTATCATTATACTTGGACCGTAGCCAAATTCAAAATATCATAGCGGCAAAACTTCCCGCCCACAAAATACAAATATTCCACACGCTTCCAAATTCCCATTCTACACCCCTGTGGAGATGACATCAAAGTCGGTTGTTGGGGGGGGGGGGGTCTGCCCGTCACTTTTTCGATCACCAGCTCCCTAGCCCGGAACCCTCCCAAAAAAAATTCATTTCCCTCAGACCACCCACCGGAACTTCCCAAGTCCCTCTCTCCCCCACCTCCATGACCACCGCACCGGAACGTCCCCGCCGGACTCCCCTGGCCTACCCGAGGCCACGCGATACTCCTCATCCGCCTGTCTACCGGAGCCGCTTCATCGACGCCGTCATAAACCGGACCGGATCATCCCCGCCGAACCTCGAAACCATATACTCATCCAGCAGTCCACCGCAGTCGCTTCAGCTGCGGTATCGTCCACCCCACCGGAGCCGCTTCGCCGGATCCGTCGTCCACCGCATCGGATCTTGCTCACTGACACCACTGTGCATGAACCGGATCTGCTTCACCGGCGCCGTGCATTATCCACACCTATCTATACTCTTCTACTGTCGCTTTTCTATTGCTGACTGCATGTTCTTGTTTAATCATGGGGGAACCTGTTTGTGCTAACGATGCGCCGTTACGTATTTGCAGATGAGATGAGTAACCATGAAATGTAATGTCCGTCTCTCCAACCCCAAGTAGCACATGTAGTGTACTTCATCACCGGATCTATCAACCACAGGAAGATCTGCAGTGACTCCTGCAAAGTCCTTCTCCTAATGTAAGTCCTTTGTTTTAGCGCCATGTTCTCGGTTCAGATGCATGTTTGTTTGAAGCTCTTTAAGTTCATTCCTAGCTATGACAGTAACACCTGCTATTTTCTAGTTCATTGCTAACTTTAAGCGATTGAACATTTTGGTTTGCATTCCCTACTCCGTAGATGTAGCCATCATAAATTCTATCTTGCTCAGTCGTTATTACAAACATTATAGCCTGCTACTATTCTATTCATGCCAATTTCGTACTCTCTGAACATGTTGGTTTGCATTCCCCGTACTAGAGGTGATGCCATTGTTATTTCTATCTACTTCGTCGTAAGCTAACAAAGTAACTGACTACTATTAGTTCCTGCATGCTATCTCTCTGCTATCCTGCAGTACAAATTTATTTAAACTCGTCACACTAGCTACTTCGATAATAAGTTTGTGTGCCATCAGGTTCTTAAAAAGCTGCAACATTAACTCATTTCTCTTACTTTGCATGGCACTCACACATGGAATGCTGAACATATTGGTTTGCATTCCCTCTTCGGCTCTTCTACAAGTTCACATGTGATCCCACTATATTCTGTATCTGGTCCATCCTTAACTCTAGCGTTAACTATCCTCTGTGTGAAACATATTTATGTCCTGAAACATATTGATTTTCATTCCCTTCAATACAACTTCAGGAATGGTGCTGTTATAATTTCTATCTGGTTCATTCCTATCTATTACAGTAACATCTTGCAATTATTTAGGTCATGGCCAATTTTAAGTAATTGCACATGTTGGTTCACATTCCCTGCTCATTGTTTGTTACAAAAGTAATAGCCTCCTATTACGTAGTTCGTGCCAAATTGAAGTCACCGAACATCTTACTCTGCATTCCCTGTACAAGTAATACCATTATTATTTGTACCTGGTTCGTCGTGAGCTACTAAATTAACTGCCTTCTATCAGTTCATTCATTATCCTCTATGTGCTGCCTGTTACGTATTTTAAGTCCCTGAATGCGTTGATTAGCGTTCCCTGCACAACAAAGTTCTGATTATAATTCCTTTATGGTTTATTACTAGCCATGACAGTAAAATGCTGCTATTATTTAGTTCATGGACAATTTATGGAATTGAGCATGTTGGTTTGCATTACCTGCTCTATAGTTGTTGACATTATAACTGCTATCTAGTTCATTATTTGTTACAAAAGTAAGTGCCTTCTATTATGTAGTAGTTCATGTCAATTTGGAAGTAACTGAACATGTTGGTGTGCTTTTGTTGCACTGCAAATGATACAACTATTGTATCTATTTGGTTTGTCATAAGCCAGGCCAGTAACTGCTGCTCTGGTTTAAGTACGTGTACCTTTCGTATTGCTATAGGCCTGCGTGTGTGTATATATGCATGAACACACACTCTTGAGAGGTTCCAGCCACATATATATAGTGTAATTATGTAGCCCATCGCTCACTATTTTCGGTGTTTAATGCATGAATACCACTAGGATAAAAGGGAGTACATACATACTGTTTATCATGCTGGAACTCGTATGTGCATGACTGATCGTGTCTTGATGTAGAGTAACAAAAAACTCCCTTTATAAATAAGGGCAACATCGGACATCTTCAACGAGTGTATCAACATGGTGAGCTGCATGGGACTTGACAGTAAGTCTGTTGTTTTATTCTAAGATGCTCGGTTATATAAGCCACAAAATAATTCGATTGCTTGTTTATCTTACACTATCTCAGCTGCTTAATGTTTAGAACATCACATTTTTTATGTTGGTATAGATTATACACATCAAAAGTAAGCTCACAACTTATTATTTGACATCTGTCCACGTTAAAATGTTTTGGCTGTTCCTATGCGGCATGCACTCTTTATTTGCTTATTGGTAGTCTATATTAGTCCCATACCGGTAGATTATCTGTGCGCATTACAATGATCTTGTTATAACGAGGAAATGGTGAGTTCCAAATTATTTGGCAAACAACATTCTAGTGTCTTTGCATTTTCATTGTTGTTGTCTTAACTTGTAATGTCTTTGTTTCAGATATAGGTTGTGCCCGGACAGCATAAAAGATTGTTGAATCCCTTCATTATATTGCTAGGTTTAATTGCCATTCAATTTCTCTGGGTTCTATAATATTTTTTCAAAGCCTTGCAGCTGATGTAATATTTTTTCAAAGCCTTGCAGCTGATGTAATATTTAGTTAGTTTCTATGGTTCTTTCGCGCATTCTTTCTATGGTGCTTGTGGTAAGAGAGGCTATCCGACTAAATCATGTGATGCGTGAATATTCTCAGTATCTTTCTATGTGCTGCGCAATCTAAATCACAAATTCCCATCCCTTCAACGGCCCAATTAAGCGAAATCGCATGGGCCGGCCCAACAAGTAAAAACGGTCTTCACGCATGTCGGCCCAACAAGACAATTGGGTCATACTAGGCCCACATATATTATGTAGTGGACCGAACCACCAACTAAACGGTCAGGCTCACTTACTTATTGTGCTAGCCCATTTGCTTTTGAGGTGGACCCCACCTACTAACTGGGCCGACCCGGTAACAAGAAAGTGGGCCCCACGTGTTTATTGGGCCAGCCCACTTGCTTTAAGGTGGACCCACTTACTAAGTGGGCTGGCCCGGTAAGAGGATAGTGGGCCCCACTTTTGTTCATGGGCCGGCCCACTATCTTATTGGGCCAGCCCAATTGCTTTATGGTGGATCCCACCTAATCACTGGGCCGGCCTGATAACAGGAAGTGGGACCCACGGGCTTGTTGGGCCGGCCCACTAACTTATTGGGCTAGCCCACTTGCTCTATGGTGGACCCCACTTACTAAATGGGTCGGCCCGATAACAGGAAAGTGGGACCCACATGCTTAGCGGGCTGGCCCAATAAGTCAGTGGGCCAGCCCACTTGCTTCATGGTGAACTCCACTTACGTAATGGGCCGGCCCTATAACAAGAAAGTGGGACCCGCATGCTTAGTGGGCCGGCCCACTGACTTATTGGGCCAGCCCACTTGCTTCATGGTGGACCCCACTTACTTAATGGGCCGACCCTATAACAGAAAAGTGGGACCCACATGCTTAGTGGGCCGGCCCACTGACTTATTGGGCCAGGCCACTTGCTTTATGGTGGACCCCACTTTCTAAAATGGGCCGGCCCTATAAGGTTTGACCAGTCAACCTTAGAGGTTAGTCCCAGCCCACGTACCTAATAGACTAGCCCAGTTATATAGTTAACCGGTCAAAAAGTAAGACAGCTGGCCCGGCCCGCAAACTAAATGGGCCGGCCCGCTTAAGTAGTGGCAGGCCTTGTGTGGGCCTACCATCTACCACGGGGTTTCAGCCGGTTAACGATGTTAACTGACAGTTAACAGCGTCTGCCACATGTCAGTTTGCATGACGTCAGCAGTCAATGGCCTCCCGAAACCACTTCTGCAACGGTCCGATTTTCCGTGGCGGAAGGGCGCCCAAACGCGACGAACCAAAAAAAACGTCGCAGGACTTTGCCTTACGCACTTTGGACAACAGAACCCAAATTGTCGGGTTAGGCCCATAGGCGACGAAAAATGGGCCTTAGTTGACGAAAATTGGACGTTGAGTATCAGAACTTTTCTTGTAGTGACAGTAACCTTTATCTTATCATAGCATGCATTGTCATGCCCTCACAATTATCAATTGCCCAACTGTAATTTGTTCACCCAACACATGTTATTTGGAGAGTTACCACTAGTGTAGATAGCTGGGAACCCCGGTCCTTCTATCATCATCATTGCTCTACAGTCAACTCCGCACTGGAATACTTTCCGGTGCCATCGCCTCATATTACTGCTACTTTCACATCACCCCTGTTACTAGTGCTTTTCTAGGTGCAGCGGAATTGACAACTCTGTTGTTAAGGCTTATAAGTATTCTTTACCTCCCCTTGTGTCGAATCAATAAATTTGGGTTTTACTTCCCTCGAAGACTGTTGCGATCCCCTATACTTATGGGCCATCAAGACTATTTGTTGACGTCGTTGCCGCGGTGTTTTTATTTTATTTTATTTTGTCTTTTCTAGTTTATTTGTGCTTAGTTTATTTCTGTTTAGTTGTGTTTTGTTTATTTTACTTTTATCTAGTTTATTTTTGTCTTGTTTTATTTTTGGGATTTCTATTTTCGTGCCATTGCTTCGTTAGTTGTACTCAGTTTTCCCCAGCTTGTTAGTTTTTCCTCAGTTTTCCCCTCCCTCTAGTTTGAAACCCCTGCGGCGCCGGTGCCGTCAGGTCAGAGGCCTTGACCGTTCGTCTGACCGTCTGGGGCCGACGGTGGCATCTCGACGCGTGGGCCGTTTTATTTCCTGATTGTATACGCGGTGCTGCCAATGACAAATGGGGCCGCTCTATGGGGCTGCCGCAGCCAATGACCAGTGGGTCGTCTATTTATTTATAGAAAATTATATATTGCCGCTCTGTGGGGCCTCCGCAGCCAATGACCGCTGTGGTCGTCTATTTTATTTAGAGAATATAATATAGAGCCGCTCTGTAGGGGCCGCCTCAGCCCATGACACGTGACTATTTTCGCAGATTAATCTAAAGTGACTCTTATGCTAAACATTGTGCATCCCGACATTGACCTAGCAGTGGCGGCGAGCATAGCCGTTCTGACCATGCCGATATCGGCATCGGCATCGGCATCGGCATCGTTTGGAGGATGTGGTGCTCGAATAATAGTGGAAATGCGATATTATTTTTTACATGCATAATATATAGAAAATAGCTAGATCTCTAAATCGATGCATATGAAGCTACATATATATTCTTGGTCATAATCCCCTTAATTATCTAAAGGGGATGGATGCATGGCTTCACGTCGTCGTCGCTTTCATCGTCAGTATCTTCGTCGTCTGAGTAGTAGTACCTCCTGCACATTGTTCCGTCGAACACCTTCACTGTGAGCACATCATCGCCTTCATATTTGAAGTGTACGAACCAGCCGAAATCCACACCGTGCGCGATGGCGAATTTCTCCCAGCCCTTGTCGAGGTACATCCGGCCTTGTCCGTCAAATAGGACCTCCACGGTCCAGAGACGAGGACCGCAGTCAGCTGCTCGCAGATACACCTTAGCTGGCTCCTTGCCGTCAAGATAGTCCGCAATTTTTTTTGGGAGTTCCTGCAAAGAGATCGAGCGCCGATCGTTTGAAATTAGGGAACCCTTGAAATTAAAGGTTTTTTAGAACATGCCCATAATTAATCACATGCATCATATATGTGGGAACGCGTACGTACCTTCTTGACCAAAGGGTCTTCATAGACGACGATGAAGAACTCCTCTATGATCAATGGCAGTGTTGACGGTGGTGGTGGCAATGATGATGATCCACTTCCCCTTCCCCTTCCCCTTCCCCTTCCGGTCCGCGTCCGAGACGTGGAAGCCATGGCAATGGATAAAGTGTATGTGAACGAAGAAGAGAGAGGCAGAACCTATTGACACAAGGGATGGCCGTGTGGGTGTTTATAAGGGAGAGATGACCGTTGTAGGGGTTTACACAATAAAATAAGGAGGAGATGACCGTTGTGGGGGTTTATACACAATAAATTAAGGAGGAGACGACCGTTGTGGGGGTATATATCTCAACAAAAAAAGTAATGCGGACTATGTTGACGGAAATGGAACTTCGTGATATAGTTTATCATTTTACCATGAAAAGTAATGCCTAAAAGAAAAGTAATGGCTACAAGAAATCGGTGATGGTTTATCGTTTTTTGCGTGAAAAGTAATGGGTACAAGAAATGGGTGATGGTGTATCATTTTTTGCGTGAAAAGTAATGGCTACAACAAAATCGGTGATGGTTTATCGTTTTTTGCGTGGAAAGTAATGGGTACAAGAAATGGGTGATGGTGTATCATATTTTTGCGTGAAAAGTAATGGCTACAACAAAATCGGTGATGGTTTATCGTTTTTTGCGTTGAAAGTAATGGGTACAAGAAATGGGTGATGGTGTATCATTTTTTTGCGTGAAAAGTAATGGCTACAACAAAATCGGTGATGGTTTATCATTTTTTGCGTGGAAAGTAATGGCTACAAGAAATGGGTGATGGTGTATCATTTTTTTGCGTGAAAAGTAATGGCTACAACAAATCGGTGATGGTTTATCATTTTTTTGCGTGAAAAGTATTGGCTACAACAAATCGGTGATGGTTTATAATTTTTTTGCGTGGAAAGTAATGGCTACAACAAATCGGTGATGGTTTATCGTTTTTTGCGTGGAAAGTAATGGCTACAACAAATCGGTGATGGTTTATCGTTTTTTGCATGAAAAGTAATGCCTAAAAAGAGTTTATAATTTAGCTCGTGAAAAATAATGCAGAAAACCAAACTTTAGCGTACTGGGTAACCGCCCTTTCGCATACATAGAGGGTGGAAGCTAACCGACGACCAGAGAGAGAGAGAGGGTGGTGGCCCCGACCAGAGAGAGAGATAGGGATTATCCTGCCCGTTAGATCATACGATCAACGGTCGTCGAGCACGATCCGCGTGACATGGGCTAGACCAATCAGGGCAATGTTCGGCGTCTGTGAGAGTGTGTGAAGGGAGAGGGCAAAACTGAGTAGTATCAAGAAACCAAGGGCAAGTGAGTAGTAAACAGACTAAGGGATTGAAATATGAGATTTAAAAATTGGAAAATGCGTGTTTTGTACAATGAAACCCATCTTGGCATACCTCAAACTATTTGCAATACAAATCTACACGAGTGTGAAAATTATGGCCTCATTCAGACAAATTATGTTTTGGGGAAAGCTGTTTTGGGTAGGGCTTATTATGAAAAACCATGCACCTTCATAGCTACTAGGTGATTTGAGAAGTGGCAATTTGTGGTGAAACTTGATTTATCTATGATTTATCTATGATTTGAGAAGTGGCAATTTGTGGTAAAGACTCCATGAGTAAGTGCCACTCTTTTTCGGATTTTTTTGCACATTAAATAACTCATTTAACTAGTTAATCCCATTTGTTGACTCTCTGTTGAACAGCCACTTGAGGGTAAAACTGAGTATATTGCACTAGCCAGTATTAGCACTCAAGGAGAAAACTGAGCACACAAAAATGCTAGTATATGACTCGAGGGTATACCTGAGTATATCTAAATTTCCAGGGTTAGACTCGAGGACGCGTGTTGCGGTGCAGAAGTGGAAGACGTGCCATTGTTGACGCGTGTCGCGGTGCAGATGTGCAAATAGTGGACGCGTAGGACGCGGGTCGCATTTAGGACGCGTAAGCCCCTCCCTCCCTCCCTCCCTCTGCACACAGTCGTCTCATTCTCGCTCACGCACGAAACCACCCCTCTCACGTCCCATCAACTTCTCCAAATCGAAAAAACCCCAACCGCCGTACGCACGCTACCCTGCCGGCGATGGAGAAGAAGAATGCGCCGGCGGCCGTCGCCTCCGAGCCCGTCGCCTCCGCGCCCGTCGCCGCCGAGCCGCCGCCGCCGAGCCCGTCGCCGCCGAGCCGGCCGCCGAGCCCGTCGCCGCCGAGCCAGTCGCCGCCGAGCATCCAAGCGCGGCTCCTCCGTGAACTGGGCCTCTCTCTCGGCTGATGGACCACTTCACAAGATCGGCGAATGCTTGCTGGCGAACGAGGAGTACGCCGACACCTACTCTGCCATGAGGCAAGTCTGTAGAAATTGGCGCTCAGGTTTGCCTGAGCCCGACGTGCACCTGGACGAATGGATCATGCTAGACCACGCCCTTCCACACGTCGCTGAGTTCACCTTCCTCCAACTCGGCACATCACGCTACGTCACCATAGATCTATCGGAAGTTCATACAAGGTTCAACTTCCTCCATATCTACCTCTTTATTTTCAATCTTAAACATCTTAGTGCTGAATGTTATCGTGCTTGCCCAGATACTACTTCGTCGGATTTTGCCGTGGCGTCATCGTGCTTGCCCAGAAGAACCCGCCGCACAAGATACGGCTTCTGAACCCACTCACAAAGAAATCGAACACTATGTTTGAGGCGCAGATGCCATCTGTTTTCCTGAAATCAGTCGCTGTGATCAAATCCCCGACTATGGTCTTCGTTGCCGCACATTACCCATCGGAAATTGGTTGGGTCGATGAGAGCACTCCAACTAAGGATATAGATGAAGATTGGGAAAAAGATTTAAGATCAAGAACCATTGTCTGCGTTGCATTACCCCGTTCAATGGTGAACTGTATGCACTAGCTGTGGACAATTTTGAGAACGGAAGAATAGTGTGCACCAATGTACAGTTGCAGCAGCGCGCGAGCACTGTCAAGATGGAGACACTAATTTCATTTCCAGAACTTGGACATCAGAAGTTCTACCTTGTGAAGTCGGATGGTGATCTGCTGCTTGTGTTGTTGGTCAGCGTGGCTTTGGCGGGCAGACCATTGGTGTACCGTGTGGACACTCAGAGCCGCTCTCTCCATCCGGTCAGTAACATTGGCAGTAATGCCTTCTTCGTGAATTATATCCGGTGTATCTCCGTCGACACCAGAGTGTACCCGACACTTCGACCTGGCTGCATCTACTACACGGATTTGGGTTATATCAGAGAGTACTCTCATGATACAAAGGCCTGGGATGAGTGGGCAGTACGTGTGGATAGAATAGGAAACTACGGTATGAGAAATGAACACAAGCCATACCGTTTGGAGGATGTATTGGCCGCACACTGCAGACGGAGGGAGTTCAATGAATATTTCCTTCGGGTAATGCACGATTGGAGCGACGACGAAATATATGAGGAGGAATGAAGAACAAATTCATTCATCCTAATCTTCTTGTTGTCCATACATTGCGTGCGTCTTGTATATTACAACGTTATTGGCTGCTTTTGGCTGCTGTATGCAGTTTCCCTATGTATTATACTTAGTTTTCTGATTATGCAGTTGTCAATTTATCATATACTAGCTTCTAGATTTGCTACTAGATTTGCTGCCATATTGGGCAAAAAACGAGGGCCAAAAGGCATAAATAACCCCAGAGATTTGCTACTAGATTTGCTGCCATATTGAAGAAAGACAGAAATAGAAGCTTCTCTAGATTTGATACTAATTTGGTGAAAAAGACAGAGAGAGAAAGAGGGGAAAAGGTGCTCTTAAAAATGCCAATTTGGGCCGAGAGAGACAAAACCCAGCTCCTGCTCACGTGCAACCAAACGCTTCTCGTCCTGTCCCACGCGGTCCCTTTCTACCAGCCCCACACGACGGCCCCACGCGACGCGGCCCCACACGACGCGCCCCACAGACGACGCGGCGCAACACGCCAGCAGAACGTCCAAATAGACGGATTCCTTCCGTCTGAGCTCCTTCTGCGGGTTTCAGACATAGGCTTGGGGAAAACTGAGGAAAAACTAAGGGGCTGGGGAAAACTGAGTACAACTAACGACCCGAGGGCACGAAAATAGAAATCCCTTTATTTTTCTTATATACCCAAAAATCCATAAAAATTTGAAAAACCGAAAATCTAAAAAATTGTTGTTATGGAAGAACCTGCTAGACCCTCCATGAATCATTTATTAAGTATATAGAATCATATAAGGGTAAATTCATGAGAGCCGTGTTAAAAAATTTGGATCTAATTGCTAAATTTTTGCTTAAACGCCATGATATAAATTGTTGCTCTGAACAGAATACTAAACATCTTAAATTCCAATGTGGCTTTAGTAAAGAAGTTTTAATTCTGAACTATCATTGGAATAACTATATTCATCTTGGGTTTGAATAAGTAGAACAATTTGTCTCATTAATTTATGGGAGCTTCTGAAATAGAATCCTTCATGTCTAAAAATTATGAAACATGTGTTGCTTGTAAAGACCTTAAAGAATATGTCTCTTCTATCCTTGATTATTGCATAGAAAATTTCAGCAATAATTGTTATATCATTGATTATAAAGAGAGACTCAGTAATGCACAAGAATGTATCCACAATTTGCAAGAACCTGTGGAAGAAGAAATGGCTGAACCTGATAGCTCATTGATGAAAAAGATGAGTAGAGTGATGAATAAAAGGAGGACGAATGGATTAGCTACCCATGCCTACCTTCTAATGAGAGTAACTCTTTATCCCTTACATTATTTGATTGTCCCCCATGCTTACCAAAGTAGGCTGAATGTTATGTTCATGTGGATTCTCTTGAAATATCTACTATGAGTAAAACTTGTGATAATAATTATGCTCCTGATATCTATGATAATCCAAGCTATTTTGATAAATCTTATTGTATAATCCTTTATTTGTGCCTAATTTCGAAATGCATGGTATTAAAGAGTTTTGCTTAGAAAATGTTTATGATAAAGCTCTAGATGATGGTCCTATATTGGTTGATAAAAATTATGTGCTTGTAGATCATGAAAAGCATACTTTATATGATAGTTATATTGTTGAGTTTATTCATGATGCTACTGAAAATTATTATGAGAGAGGAGAATATGGTTGTAGGAGTTTTCATGGTACTAAAACACCTCTCTATATGCTGAAAATTTTGAAGTTACTCTTGTTTTATCTACCTATGCTTATCACTTTGTTCTTTGAGAATTTATTTGTGTAAAATATTCCTATGCATAGGAAGTGAGTTAGACTTAAATGTGTTTCATATTTTCTCCTTGATGCTCTCTTTTACTTCAATTCATATATCTTATGTGAGCATCTTCACAAAGTACAGAGCCTACCTAAAAGGCATTAAAGAAAAGCGCTTATGGGAGACAACCCATTATTTATTTCTGTAATTTTTATTTTGTTGAGTCTTGGAAGTTATTACCTCTGTAATAACCTCTCCTTATCATTTTTATTTTGTTTTTTGCCAAAAATATCCTCTAATAGGAAGAAAGTAAGATTTAGGGAAGTTGCTGTCCTGAAAACAGATTCTGTGTTGTCACCATAAAAATTCGTGTGAAAAGCCAGAGCAGAATTTTGATCTGCCATTTTTTGTGCGTATGACCCAGGTTATTATCTAACTTTTTTTAGTTGAACACTTTTCGAGCTGAGCAACACAAGATTTTTGAAAATAATCGATCTTACCTGTTGTTCTGTTTTGACAGATTTCTATCACCATTTGCATTTGCTTCTTGATCTCTTTCTTATTTTTTGATTTATTTTGAGAGATGGAGATTTTCAAAGAAATTGCTACAGTATCTAAATGTTTTAATGGATATTTGATTTATGTTAGAACTGAACCAAGTGTATTTGTTATTTTGATTGCACTAATGCTGCTAATAAGAATTGTGTGAAGTTTTGTATGAAGGAAGTTTTCAAGTGTAGGGAGAGAAGAATGATGTGATGAGATGAAGTAAGGACAAAATCTCAAGATTGGGGATGCCCATGTCACCCCAAGAAATATCCAATAGGTACAAGCATCAAAGCATGGGGATGCCCAAGGCATCCCCTTCTTCATCAACAAAGCAACATGTCATCTCTCTATGCGCTATATTTTTATTGCTTCATATGCTATGTGTTGTTCTTGGAGCGTCTTTATTTGTGTTTTTTGTTTTGTTTTGTTTTGTTTTCTGTAGCATATGGTTGGACCCCAACATTTTGTTTTGGAGAGAGACGCTCTTCATTTTCATTGCATAGAACACTCTAGTTTTCACTCTTATTGTTCTGCGGGTGTTCTAGTTTTCTGGTACTGCGTTTAGCTCTTGGTTTTCGATTCTTATTTTGTTCATATTGATTTTAATAGCATGCATTGTCATGCCCTCACAATTATAAATTGGCCAACTGTAATTTGTACACCCAACACATGTTATTTGGAGAGTTACCACTAGTGTAAATAGCTGGGAACCCTGGTCCTTCTGTCATCATCATTGCTCTACTGTCAACTCCGCACTGGAATACTTTCCGGTGCCATCGCCTCTGTGTTACTACTGCTACGGTGTTACTATTTCCATTGCTCTCATATTACTGCTACTTTCCCATCACCCCTGTTACTAGTGCTTTTCCAGGTGTAGCTGAATTGACAACTCCGCTGTTAAGGCTTATAAGTATTCTTTACCTCCCCTTGTGTCGAATCAATAAATTTGGGTTTTACTTCCCTCGAAAACCGTTGCGATCATCTATACTTGTGGATCGTCACCCTGCACTGTCAGAAACCCCCTTTTTCTATATTTTGATTTTTAGGGACTCAAACGACGTCCAAATCACTTGAGATTTTACGAGGATCAGTTTTTGGAAGGAAGGAGTACAAGCCAAGGAAGCACAAAAAAGGAAGTCCGAGGACCAAAAGGGTAGGCCCACGTGGCTAGATTCCTTGGCCGCGTGGGGTGACCCATCCTGGCCCTCGAGCCTCCGATGCCGTCCATTTTCATCTCCGTGCCTCCGTCTTGACCTAAAAACGTCTATAAAAATACTCCCCCGATGCCTTTCGGAAGAGAGAGCCGCCGAAACGTAGAAACACGAAAATAGAGACATGGACCTGCAGATTGGAGGGGGAAAAATCCGGCGGGGCGCTGCCGGCATGGTCTCCACCTCCTCCAACGACTCCACCATCGTCATCATGATGAAGAGGGAGCAGTCCACCCCTGGACTATGGGTTTGTGGAATTAACTTATGTATCTCGCCTCTCTTTGAGCTTCACTAATTAGCACCGTATGAGCTGCTGAACATGATTACGGTCATCTATGTAATAACTTTGTGGTGGATTTTTTATGAGTTAATATATGTTTGAGATTGCAATAGTTTTGTTTCAGTTATGAAAGTAGATGCATATTATGTACCCCGTTCTTGTTTACTTGTTCTGATCAAACTTTTGTATGAGGGCATGTGAGTGGGAATGCATGCATTAGATGGAGTAACGGAGGGTGGCTAGTGAGGTGAAAGTGACAGAAATTCCGCGATACACTCGGGTGTTTACCTTACTTTGTTACCTCACTAAGGATAAAGAGAATACCATGCTATCGGGGATGCGGGGTGACCTTGCCACTTCTCCATGACTAGATCTAGGATGTTCTTATTTTAACTTCATGTCATAGAACTTAATGCTATACTCTGATTTATCTTAATTACTAGGGTGTTATGATTTAATTCACATCTTGGTGGAATATAAGAGAGATTAATACACAAAAGATCTCTATGTTAGGACGTGATGCCCATATAACTAGTAACTTGTCATGAAACCTTTATGTTGCAATCATATATGTCAATTCCAGTGTTCCATTATCTACCACTTTATAAAATAGAGAGTGCATTTGTGAAACTATGAAACCCAATCCCTTTTTAATCATAAGAAACACCTTTCCAACACTTTACACACACTTTTTATTTTTAGCCATTTAAAAATCCGAAAATACAAATTTTATTTCTTGCATTCACAATACAAAACCCAAAAATATCATCCATTATTGTTTCCACCATCCTTGCATATTTATTTACCATCATTTGCATATCAAGTTGTTTTCTGGAGCTGTGCAAGTAGAGAGATCTATCCCGCTAGTTTACACTGTTTTCTAGCACTGTTGCATCACATCTTTGTTCACACCTTGTGCTTGACAACCACTTGGTGAGGTTGAGGGCACAAAACATTCTGCTTTGTTTTGCAGGTCTCATAAGAGAATGATAAGAAGATAAACCCTTAACATACAGTTTCCCGAGAGTTCGATATTACCCTCGAGTCACCCTCGTGGGGAAAACACCTCTTCCACATCTACAAACTCTGCACTTGGAGCTTAACCTAAATGTATACACTCTACGCCCATCAAAGCGTTTTTAAGAACAAGGATTATAACATTGGCTGCATACTTAGATCATGAATAACACTATACTATTCTCAAACTCAAATGACTTAAAGGCCTCCAGACCTTTCAAGGTTTGATAGAAGACAAAAACATTACTTTATGTAAATATCATAAGATCATGAAGTTAGCTTTTCTTCATGAAGTCTACAAGCAATTCTTTTCCTTTTTGTACTCCTCTTTACCATTTATTTTTCTCTTTGTTTCTTTCTTTCCTTTTCTTTATTTCTTCCTCTTTTCTTTGTTTCTTTTTCACATGAAGTAACCAATGATCATAAACTACTTTGTAAATAATTTTCTTATATTCTATCAAGACTTACTGGTGTGGAGGATCATAAAATCATCATCATGATGCAAGTTCAAGTATACTCACCCAAATTCATACATCTAATATAACAATCATTATTCAATCAAGATTAAAATGAAATAACGGCTCAAGGTTCATAGGATAAGAGTCCTTCACCATCCAAAGAAAGTACATGGTATGATAATGCAAAAACTAATTATACTAAGAATGCACAACTTGAAATAAACTTGCTTAATACAGATAGTAAATTTCATAAGGCTTAGGATGTTCTCCCAAAGCTTAATGTCTAGCTAGGCGGGATCACACAACTCCTTGAGTGTACCTATTCGTCCTCAGGAGTGAATGATGCTCCACTGATAGTATCCTCCCGCTTCAGGTTGCAGGCATGCATGATACACACAAAACGAGTAGCTAACTCTGTGATGTCATCATGTTGGTTCTTGATCACTTCAACAAGCAACTTCCTATCATCAGCCATCTCAAGAAAAACCTTAGTTAGGGTTTCGACTCTCTAATTGATGTCTTCGACCCTTTTCTCAAGGTCTTTACTCATCAGCCAATAGGAGTCGACCCCCTCACTCACAGTTTCAACACAAGCCGTAGAAACCTTTTCAAGAGAGACGATCCTTTCCTCAATTTATTCATGCTACACCCTCTCATCTATAGGGGATAAGTTGGCAGGAAATTGGAGATAAGATCCACGGAGATTATACCTGTAAGGGTTCGGAGGAAAAACCTCCTTCTTCTTCATCTTCTTTTGAGATCCTTCCTCCTTTTCACCCAAATTTGCTTGATGTAAAACGGCTGCATGTCTTTTGTAGGAATAGACTAAAGATTATCAAGAAATCTGACTGGGAGGAATTGAATGTTAGTAGAACCCTAATGTTGAAGAGAGAATAGATTGAAAGGGAAACTGAGAAAAAGTAAAACTCAAAAGAAGGATAAATAAAGGCTCCTGCGTCGGCACCGACGTATGGTACGGGCGGGTTTGCCCCGTAGCATCTGCCCATACCGGGGCAGGCGACAATTCCTTCTCTCGGTTTTTGTAAAGCATCCTTCAACAAAAGTCTGCAAAAGTTACTGTAGGTTTAATGACCATCAGTACGGGTATATGCGCCGTGCCACTCGGTCGTACCAAAAGAATACGGGAAATGAAGAAACAACAAAAAATTCCCGTAAGTTTAACGACCATCGGTACGGTCAAATATGACCGCACCACCCGGTCGTACCAGAAGCACACGAAAAACAAATAAAATAGAGAAGTTTCCAGTAAATTTAACGACCATCGATACGGGCATGTCATGACCGTACCGTCCGCCTGTACCATGGTCAAAAACATACCAACGAGCACATTTGACAGGAATGAGTGTGAAAAATCCAAATAGAATCCCAAACTTGAGTCTTTAAGATGCAAATGTATCACGAAAGACTTTTCATCGTAAGTGCTAACATAGGTGTCTTTAATGAATTCCTCAGCTGAAACCATTCGAACTTCAACAACATCACTTACCTCCTCGGCCATGTAATGCTTGAGGCACTGGTCGTTGACAATCCATGAGCTGGCGGCAGACTGCCCTTTCAGTTTTACCACACCTGAAGGGTAGGCTTCCTCCGCATCATATGGTCCTTCCCATTTTGACCTCAATTTTCCTGCAAAAAGCTTAAGACGAGAGTTGAATAGCAAGCCTTTATCCCCTTGTTTGAACTCCTTTTGAATCCTTGTATCATGCCACCTTTTGACTTTCTCTTTGAAAAGTCTAGAACTTTCATAAGCTTCGCTTCTTAATTCGCCTAGAGCTTGTATACCTAACAATCTTTTTTCTCCGGCGGCCTTAAAATCATAGTTCAATTTCTTAATTGCCCAAAAGACTTTATGCTCCAATTCTAAAGATAAATGACAAGCTTTACCATAAACCAATTTAGGGCGTAATTTCCATTGTATTTTCGAACACGGTATGGTATGCCCAAAGAGAATCATTAAGCCTCATGGACCAATCCTTCCTAGTGGTGTTAACTGTTTTCTACAGTATTGTTTTGATTTCCCTATTGGATAATTCAACTTGCCCACTAGTCTGTGGATGATAAGGTGTGGCCACTCGATGATTAACTCCAAATTTATGAAGGATTCTCCGAAAAGTTCCTGCCATAAAGTGAGTCCCACCACCCGTGATTAAAACTCTAGGAACTCCAAATCTAGGAAAAATTATATCTTTAATCATTTTGATAGAAGTTGCTGCGTCTGCATGATATGTTGGCATTGCCTCTACCCATTTAGTAACATAATCAACATCAACTAAGATGTGAGTATAACCATTCGGCGGAGGGAAAGGCCCCATGAAATCCATTCCCTAAACATCGAAAGGTTCAATTATGAGATTAGAGTTCATGGTCATTTCGTGCCTCCTACTTATGTTACTCATACGTTGACATGCATCACAGTTCTTAACAAGTTCTTTAGCATCTTTGAATAGAGTTGGCCAATAAAAACCTAATTGTAGAACCTTTGCAGCGGTGCGAGGTCCAGCGTGATGCCCACCGTAAGGACCTGCATGACCATCCTTAAAAATATGGAGCGTTTCACTTTCAGGTACACACTATCTAATCATGCCATCCACTCCATGCCTGTATAAGTAAGGTTCATCCCAAAAATAATGTCTTAGATCTTGGAAGAATTACCTTCTCCGATGTAAGCCCATGTCCTTTGGTAGAAACCTTCCTACGAGAAAATTAGCATAATCCGCAAAGCAAGGGTCATTAGAATTAACAACTGCAAGGCATTTGCCTAGTATTGACTCGTTAACTGGAACTGGATCATATGCTATGCCTTCCATGCGGGATAAGTGATCAGCAACATGGTTATCTTTACCCCGTCTATCCACTATTTCCAAATCATGCTCTTGAAGTAATAATACCCACCTAATCAAACGCGGCTTTGCATCTTTCTTTACCAGGATGTGCCGGAAAGCTTGATGATCAGTATGTATTTTTACCTTAGAATTAATGATATAAGATCTAAACTTATCACATGCAAAGACAATTGTAAGAAATACTTTTTCAGTTGTGGCAAAGTTCTTTTGATCATCATTAAAAGTCGGCTAGCGTACTAGATAACATTCAGGTTCTTACCATCTCGTTGCCCCAAGACGACACCTATTGCATAATCCCTAACATTGCACATTATTTCAAATGGTTCTTTCCAATTAGGAGGTTGTATAATGGGTGCTATCACTAATGCTGCTTTTAATTGTTCAAAAGAAGTAAAAAAATTACTATCAAAATAAAAGGAACGCCCTTTTGGAGTAAATGAATCAAAGGGGCAGCTAGGTTAGCAAAGTTTTTAATAAAACGCCTATAGAACCCAGCATGTCCAACAATTTTTTGTAATCCTTTAACGTCATGAGGTCTAGGTAATTCCTTTAGTGGTTCAAGTCCTGACTTATCTATTAAAATTCCATTCTCAGAAACTTTATGTCCAAAGACCTTACCTTCTCTAACCATGAAACGACATCGTTCCCAGTTAAGGACTAACTTTGCTTTTCTACATTCATGCAAAACTTGATCAAGATTGTAGAGGCACTTATCGAAAGTATTATTGTAAAGGGATTTCTATTTTCGTGCCCCTGGTTCGTTAGTTGTACTCAGTTTTCCCCAGCCCCTTAGTTTTTCCTCGTTTTCCCCTCCTCTTGTTTGAAACCCCTCGCAGACGCTCGACGGGAGGGTTGCCATCTGGTCGAGGCCTTCACCGTTACCGGTGACGGCTAGGGAGCCGCGTTGGTGTTGAATTGACCGTTTCTTTCGAACTGTGTTGACTGTTGACTGGAGGAGCTCACCCAAAGCTTTCCACTCCGCCCGAGACTGGAGGAGCTCACACACCGCCCCTCCGCCGCCACGCCGTCCTGCCCTCCTACCTTATGGCGTCGTCCGCCGCCGAGCCGCCCCCGCCCCCACCACCACCCCCGGGAGGCGGAGAGGGCTCCGCCTCCACCAGATCTAGATCTACCCCTGTCGCGGAGTTTGTATGTCCATCTGGTGTGCCGACTCTTCCCGCCAGCCGTGGAGAAGATTGGGAATCGGAGGGATCTAACGCATGGATTCCTTCTGGGTAAGCATCGTCTGCCTATGTGAATTAACAGTAGGCAGTTTTTGAGCGCCAATCGTTGTTGCTCAACTAACTGTGTTGCTTTTCAAATAGGATTGATCCAGCGCTGGCTTTTCGGCTGGTGGTTAGGCTGGATTGTAGCTTTACGCGTGATTCTAAACGCTATAAGAATGGGTTTTACTTCCCTGCGGTGGTTGCAACCACCATCTCGTTGAGGGATTTGAAAGCTAACATCTGCGATAAGTACAGCTAGAGCTCTGGCGACACAGTTCATTTCGAATATTTCAACAACACGGAGGGAAGATTTGTTCCACTAATTTCCGACGACGATCTGGGAATTATTTTTTTGCTTTGAATGCTTCTTGCCGGTTCGGTAAAATTGGTATCCATGTGGAAAGGGGCCGGGCATCATCTCTCTCTGGTGCTGGGGCATCATCAGGTGGTCGGGCATCATGTCTCTCTACTGCTGCTGCCTCTGCTAATAGTGTGCACCGCGGCGCTCCTTGTAGGTCCACAGCAGCACCATCTGTCCCCAGTGCTAGTGGTAGCCAGATCGTTCGTACGGTCGATGTGGAGGACGATGCAGACATTGAGGATCAGTCTCCTCAAGATGATGAGGATGAGTTGATGTTTCCTGAATTGGTAGATCGATGCAGTAAGCAGGCAATGGAGGATCAATACATGGAAGATATTGCTTTTGGTGCCAGATTTGATGACACTGATGATGAAGAGAAGAATGAGAACGATGACAACCTCGTTTTAGCCGATTACGAAGGTGAAGACTTGCCAACAATTGAGTGGAACAGGGAGGATCCTCAGCTTGCAGAAGGCACCGTGTTTCAAACGATGATGGACTGCCGTAATGCAATTACTACATATCACATTCTCTCTAAGAATAATTATGAGGTTATTAAAAGTGAGCCAGGTAGGTTCACAGTTAAATGCCCATACATGAGGTGTAAGTGGAGGCTGCATGCATCCACAATGCACAGAAGCAGCTTGGTTCAGGTACTACGCCAACCAGTTGTGTATTTAGATCACGGTGTAAAATTTGTTATCTATTACTGACATCCCTTATCATTATGTTTCAGATAAAGAAGAATAAGGAGATCCATAGGTGTCCACCTCTAGGGGGAGAGACAGAGCTGAAAACAAAGCTAGCGAAGACTAGGTGGTTGGCAGATATAATCCTAGATTGGCTGAGAGAAACTCCTTCACTTGGTCCAACAGCACTCTAGAAAAAGGTGGTTGAGAAGTATAAAATGAAAGTACCTTACATGAGGATGTTCTATGCAAAGGAAATGGCTCTTGACAAGATCAATGGTCCATGGAATGAAAGCTTTCAGTTGCTTTACACTTTCAAAGCTGAAGTGGAGATGGCTAGTCCAGGCAGTGTTGTAGCGATAGACAAGCATACAGTTCCCTACAAATTGAAAAGCGGGAAGGTAATGCACAAGGAATGTTTTAGAAGGGCTTTTGTTTGTTTCAAAGCTTGCTGGAAAGGCTTTTTGGACGGTTGCATGCCTTATTTGGCCGTGGATGCAACAACTCTTCATGGCAGGTTTAAAGGACAGCTAGTTGCTGCTACTGCAGTTGATGGACATAATTGGATGTTCCCTGTTGCTTATGGAGTTTTGGAGGTTGAGTCAGAGGAAAGTTGGACTTGGTTTCTGCAGAATTTGCGCGACCTTATAGGTCATCCACCAGGACTTGTTATCCACACAGACGCTTGCAAAGGTTTGGAGAGTGCGGTAGAAGCAGTATTCCCTGGAGTGGAGCATAGGGAATGTATGCGACACTTGGTACAGAATTTTACAAAGAAATTCAAGGGTAAAGTTTTTACTAACAACCTATGGCCAGCTTCATACACATGCAGCTCTAGGAAGCATCTGTTTCATTTGGATGTGTTGTATAAACAAAAACCTGGGGTGAAGGAGTACTTGGATGAACATCATGGTAGGGTGTGGTCAAGAAGCCAATTCAATGAAATTTGCAAGGTAGACTATGTAACAAGTAACCTTGCGGAGAGTTTCAATTCAAAGGTCAAGTCATTGAAAGGGCTTATGCTGTGGCAAATATTTGATAAGATTAGGCAGATGATCATGATAAAGATCGATCTGCGTCAAAGAATTGCATCCACAAAATATGCTGGCCATCTCATGCTCCCATCTTTGATTAAGTCTTTGCATGACAGGGCAAAACAATTGAGGATGCAATGCGTCAGAAAAGGAATGGAGGCTGAGGTAACCTACACTGACAGTAAAAACATGCAGTGGAGGTATCCAGTGAGTTTGGTTGATAGGACATGCCATTGTAGGGGATGGCAGATCCGTGGGATACCCTGCATACACGCATTGTTTTTCATGAGTGTTATAGGGGGTGAAGATGGTGAAGTTGATCAGTATGTGTCAGAGTATTTCTCTGTTGCCAAATTTAGGGCTGCATATGCTATGAATGTTCCTACCTTGTTGGGAAAAGACCAATGGATGAAAGTCGATCCAGGCTTCAAACTGTACTCTCCAGTATTGACTAGACCGGCAGGTAGGCCGAGGAAGAATAGGATCAGAGCTAGTGCAGAGGGTGGTGCACCGATTCGAAAACGTAAGTGCAAACGTTGTGGAATCCCTGGACACATTGCTAGGATTTGTAAAAATGGAGTTGACCCAGCTTTTGGAATGGAAGATCAGGCGGGAGCAGAAAATGCAGAGGAGAATGAAGCAGCAATTCAACTTGAGATTGAAGCAACAGTTCAACATGAGGAGATTGAAGCAGCAAATGCAGAGGAGATTGAAGTAGCAATTGAACATGAGGAGATTGAACCGATGGATCAAGAGCAGAGGGAACAGATGGATGTAGAATGGCTTCAACCGATGAGTCCAGAGGAGAGGGAACAGTATGATCGACATTGCCTCGAAAGTGGTATGGCCCAGTTAGATGCTAACTTCGAAGAGCAGATGGCAGAAGAAAAAGCACAAGCTTCGCAGAAGAAGAAGAACAAGAAAGAGGGCAAAAGGAAGGTAGATGATACGTCTCCAACGTATCTATAATTTCTGCTGTTCCATGCTTGTTTTATGACAATACCTACATGTTTTGTTCACACTTTATATCGTTTTGATGCGTTTTCCGGAACTAACTTATTGACGAGATGCCGAAGGGCCGGCCTGTTTCTGTTTTTGGTTTCAGAAATCCTAGTAAGGAAATATTCTTAATCGGACGAAATCAATGCCCAGACCTTATTTTCACCGAAGCTTCCAACACCCGAGAGGAGCTAGGGGGCCACAGGGCCCCACACATGGCGCGCCAGAGGGGGCGCCGCCTAGTGTGTGGGCCCCGTAGCCCTTCCGACTCCGCCTTCGCCTATAAGAAGCCCTGACCTAAAACCCGATACGAATAAGCCACGGTACGAGAAAGTTCCAGAGCCGCCGCCATTGCGAAGCCAAGATCCGGGGGACAGGAGTCTCTGTTCCAAGACGCCGCCGGACGGGGAAGTGCCCCCGGAAGGCTCCTCCATCAACACCACCGCCATCTTCATCACCGCTGCTGCTCCCATGAGGAGGGAGTAGTTCTCCATCGAGGCTCGGGCTGTACCGGTAGCTATGTGGTTAATCTCTCTCTCTGTACTCCAATACAATGATCTCATGAGCTGCTTTACATGATTGAGATCCATATGATGAGCTTTGTATCGCTACTAGTTATGTGCTACTCATGTGATGTTATTAAAGTAGTATATTCCTCCTGCATGGTGTAATGGTGACAGTGTGTGCATCGTGTGGTTCTTGTCGTAGATTATGATCATAATCTCTTGTAGGTTATGGAGTTGATTATCGCTATGATAGTATTGATGTGATTTATTCCCCCTTCATAGTGTAAAGGTGACAGTGTGTATGCTATGTTAGTACTCGGTTTATTTTGCAAAGATCTATTATGCTCTAAGGTTACTTAAATATGAATGCTGAATGTTGTGGCGCTTGTTAACTCCGGCTTGAGGGAGCTCTTGTAGCCCTACACAACGAATGGTGTTTGTCATCCAACAAAGAGTGTATGTAGCACATATGAGAGAAGTTATTATTTATTATGCGATCAATGTTGAGAGTGTCCACTAGTGAAAGTATGATCCCTAGGCCTTGTTTCCAATACTGCAAACACCATTTATTTACTGTTCTACTGCATGTTTACTTGCTGCCATATTTTATTCAGATTGCTATTACCACTCATATACATCCATACTACTTGTATTTCACTATCTCTTCGCCGAACTAGTGCACCTATACATCTGACAAGTGTATTAGGTGTGTTGGGGACACAAGAGACTTCTTGTATCGTGATTGCAGGGTTGCTTGAGAGGGATATCTTTGACCTCTTCCTCCCCGAGTTCGATAAACCTTGGGTGATCCACTTAAGGGAAAACTTGCTGCTATTCTACAAACCTCTGCTCTTGGAGGCCCAACACTGTCTACAAGAATAGAAGCACCCGTAGACATCAAGCTATTTTATGGCGCCGTTGCCGGGGAGGAAAGGTAAAAGGTACTCACACTCCGGATCTCGGCTACTAAGCTATTTTTCGGCGCCGTTGTAAGTACTCGAAGCTATTTCCTTTAGATCCCGCAATTGCATCTTTTGGTTTCTTGTTTACACTAGTTAGGCATAATGGAAAGTAACAATGAGCTTTTTATTCTATTTCCTGAGTTAAGACATGGATTGTTTGCTGCGAAAATTAAAAAACCTATGGAATCTTATTTGCATGCTAGTAGCAATGATATTAGTATGAACGCTTTGAACACCATTGTTGCTAATGATATGGAAAATTCTAAGCTTGGGGAAGCTGGTTTTGATGAGCATGATATTTTTAGTCCCCCAAGCATTGAGGAGAAAATTTTCTTTGATGATACTTTGCCTCCTATTTATGATGATTATAATGATAGTGGTATTTTGGTGCCGCCTACTATGGAGAGTAAATTTTATTATGATTATACTATGCCTCCTACACTTGATGAGAATAATAATGATAGCTACTTTGTTGAATTTGCTCCCACTACAATTAATAAAATTGATTATGCTTATGTGGAGAGTAATAATTTTATGCGTGTGGCTCATGACAAGAATGCTTTATGTGATAGTTATATTGTTGAGTTTGTTCATGATGCTACTGAAAGTTATTATAAGAGAGGGAAACATGGTTATATGCATCTTAATAATATTAAGTTTCCCCTCTTTATGTTGAGAATCTTGAAATTGCGCTTGTGTTGCCTTCCTATGCTTGCCACTTTGTTCTTCATGAATTTATTTGTGTACAAGATTCCTTTTCATAGGAAGTGGGTTAGGCTTAAATGTGTTTTGAATTTGCTTCTTGATGCTCTCTTTTTGCTTCAACTCTCATCCTTATGAGAGCATCATCATTGAAATTGCTTCCCTATAAAAGAAAGAAAGATAACCCATGTGTTTATTTTATTACAGCAATTTTTGTTTTGTTGAGTCTTGGAAGTTTTTGTGAGCATCTTCTCAAAGTACAGAGCCTAGCTAAAAGGCATTAAAGAAAAGCGCTTATGGGAGACAACCCATTATTTATTTCTGTAATTTTTATTTTGTTGAGTCTTGGAAGTTATTACCTCTGTAATAACCTCTCCTTATCATTTTTATTTTGTTTTTGTGTAGGAAATACTCTAATAGGAAGAAAGTAAGATTTTAGGAAGTTGCTGTCCTGAAAACAGATTCTGTGTTGTCACCATAAAAATTCGTGTGAAAAGCCAGAGCAGAATTTTGATCTGCCATTTTTTGTGCGTATGACCCAGGTTATTATCTAACTTTTTTTAGTTGAACACTTTTCGAGCTGAGCAACACAAGATTTTTGAAAATAATCGATCTTACCTGTTGTTCTGTTTTGTGATTTCTATCACCATTTGCATTTGCTTCTTGATCTCTTTCTTATTTTTTGATTTATTTTGAGAGATGGAGATTTTCAAAGAAATTGCTACAGTATCTAAATGTTTTAATGGATATTTGATTTATGTTAGAACTGAACCAAGTGGATATTTATTTTGATTGCACTAATGCTGCTAATAAGAATTGTGTGAAGTTTTGTATGAAGGAAGTTTTCAAGTGTAGGGAGAGAAGAATGATGTGATGAGATGAAGTATGGACAAAAGCTCAAGCTTGGGGATGCCCATGTCACCCCAAGAAATATCCAAGAGGTCAAAGCTGGGGATGCCCAAGGCATCCCCTTCTTCATCAACAAAGCAACATGTCATCTCTCTATGCGCTATATTTTTATTGCTTCATATGCTATGTGTTGTTCTTGGAGCGTCTTTATTTGTGTTTTTTGTTTTGTTTTGTTTTGTTTTCTGTAGCATATGGTTGGACCCCAACATTTTGTTTTGGAGAGAGACGCTCTTCATTTTCATTGCATAGAACACTCTAGTTTTCACTCTTATTGTTCTGCGGGTGTTCTAGTTTTCTAGTACTGCGTTTAGCTCTTGGTTTTCGATTCTTATTTTGTTCATATTGATTTTAATAGCATGCATTGTCATGCCCTCACAATTATAAATTGGCCAACTGTAATTTGTACACCCAACACATGTTATTTGGAGAGTTACCACTAGTGTAAATAGCTGGGAACCCTGGTCCTTCATCATCATCTCTCATCAACTCCGCACTGGAATACTTTCCGGTGCCATCGCTCTGTGTTACTGCTACGGTGTTACTATTTCCATTGCTCTCATAACTGCTACTTTCCCATCACCCCTGTTACTAGTGCTTTCCAGGTGTAGCTAAATTGACAACTCCGTTGTTAAGGCTTATAAGTATTCTTTACCTCCCCTTGTGTCGAATCAATAAATTTGGGTTTTACTTCCCTCGAAAACCGTTGCGATCCCCTATACTTGTGGATCGTCACCCTGCACTGTCAGAAACCCCCTTTTTCTATATTTTGATTTTTAGGGACTCAAACGACATCCAAATCACTTGAGATTTTACGAGGATCAGTTTTTGGAAGGAAGGAGTACAAGCCAAGGAAGCACAAAGGAAGTCCGAGGACCAAAGGGTAGTCCCACGTGGCTAGATTCCTTGGTGGGGTGACCCATCTGGTCCTCGAGCCTCCGACGCCGTCCATTTTCATCTCCGTGCCTCCGTCTTGACCTAAAAACGTCTATAAAAATACTCCCCCGATGCCTTTCGGAAGAGAGAGCCGCCGAAACATAGAAACACGAAAATAGAGACATGGACCTGCAGATTGGAGGGGAAATCCGGCGGGGCGCCGGCATGGTCTCTACCTCCTCCAACGACTCCACCATCGTCATCATGATGAAGAGGGAGCAGTCCACCCCTGGACTATGGGTTTGTGGAATTAACTTATGTATCTCGCCTCTCTTTGAGCTTCACTAATTAGCACCGTATGAGCTGCTGAACATGATTACGGTCATCTATGTAATAACTTTGTGGTGGATTTTTTATGAGTTAATATATGTTTGAGATTGCAATAGTTTTGTTTCAGTTATGAAAGTAGATGCATATTATGTACCCCTTCTTGTTTACTTGTTCTGATCAAACTTTTGTATGAGGGCATGTGAGTGGGAATGTATGCATTAGATGGAGTAACGGAGGGTGGCTAGTGAGGTGAAAGTGACAGAAATTCCGCGATACACTCGGGTGTTTACCTTACTTTGTTACCTCACTAAGGATAAAGAGAATACCATGCTATGGGATGCGGGGTGACCTTGCCACTTCTCCATGACTAGATCTAGGATGTTCTTATTTTAACTTCATGTCATAGAACTTAATGCTATACTCTGATTTATCTTAATTACTAGGGTGTTATGATTTAGTTCACATCTTGGTGGAATATAAGAGAGATTAATACATAAAAGATCTCTATGTTAGGACGTGATGCCCATATAACTAGTAACTTGTCATGAAACCTTTATGTTGCAATCATATATGTCAATTCCAGTGTTCCATTATCTACCACTTTATAAAATAGAGAGTGCATTTGTGAAACTATGAAACCCAATCCCTTTTTAATCATAAGAGACACCTTTCCAACACTTTATACACACTTTTTATTTTTAGCCATTTAAAAATCCGAAAATACAAATTTTATTTCTTGCATTCACAATACAAAACCCAAAAATATCATCCATTATTGTTTCCACCATCCTTGCATATTTATTTACCATCATTTGCATATCAAGTTGTTTTCTGGAGCTGTGCAAGTAGAGAGATCTATCCCGCTAGTTCCACACACCACACTGTTTTCTAGCACTGTTGCATCACATCTTTGTTCACACCTTGTGCTTGACAACCACTTGGTGAGGTTGAGGGCACAAAACATTCTGCTTTGTTTTGCAGGTCTCATAAGAGAATGATAAGAAGATAAACCCTTAACATACAGTTTCCCGAGAGTTCGATATTACCCTCGAGTCACCCTCGTGGGGAAAACACCTCTTCCACATCTACAAACTCTGCACTTGGAGCTTAACCTAAATGTATACACTCTACGCCCATCAAAGCGTTTTTAAGAACAAGGATTATAACATTGGTTGCATACTTAGATCATGAATAACACTATACTATTCTCAAACTCAAATGACTTAAAGGCCTCCAGACCTTTCAAGGTTTGATAGAAGACAAAAACATTACTTTATGTAAATATCATAAGATCATGAAGTTAGCTTTTCTTCATGAAGTCTACAAGCAATTCTTTTCCTTTTTGTACTCCTCTTTACCATTTATTTTTCTTTGTTTCTTTCTTTCCTTTTCTTTATTTCTTCCTCTTTTCTTTGTTTCTTTTTCACATGAAGTAACCAATGATCATAAACTACTTTGTAAATAATTTTCTTATATTCTATCAAGACTTTGGTGTGGAGGATCATAAAATCATCATCATGATGCAAGTACAAGTATACTCACCCAAATTCATACATCTAATATAACAATCATTATTCAATCAAGATTAAAATGAAATAACGGCTCAAGGTTCATAGGATAAGAGTCCTTCACCATCCAAAGAAAGTACATGGTATGATAATGCAAAAACTAATTATACTAAGAATGCACAACTTGAAATAAACTTGCTTAATACAGATAGTAAATTTCATAAGGCTTAGGATGTTCTCCCAAAGCTTAATGTCTAGCTAGGCGGGATCACACAACTCCTTGAGTGTACCTATTCGTCCTCAGGAGTGAATGATGCTCCACTGATAGTATCCTCCCGCTTCAGGTTGAAGGCATGCGTGATACACACAAAACGAGTAGCTAACTCTGTGATGTCATCATGTTGGTTCTTGATCACTTCAACAAGCAACTTCCTGTCATCAGCCATCTCAAGAACAACCTTAGTTAGGGTTTCGACTCTCTAATTGATGTCTTCGACCCTTTTCTCAAGGTCTTTACTCATCAGCCAATAGGAGTCGACCCCCTCACTCACAGTTTCAACACAAGCCGTAGAAACCTTTTCAAGAGAGACGATCCTTTCCTCAATTTATTCATGCTACACCCTCTCATCTATAGGGGATAAGTTGGCAGGAAATTGGAGATAAGATCCACGGAGATTATACTGTAAGGGTTCGGAGGAAAAACCTCCTTCTTCTTCATCTTCTTTTGAGATCCTTCCTCCTTTTCACCCAAATTTGCTTGATGTAAAACGGCTGCATGTCTTTTGTAGGAATAGACTAAAGATTATCAAGAAATCTGACTGGGAGGAATTGAATGTCAGTAGAACCCTAATGTTGAAGAGAGAATAGATTGAAAGGGAAACTGAGAAAAAGTAAAACTCAAAAGAAGGATAAATAAAGGCTCTCGTCGGCACCGACGTATGGTATGGCGGTTTGCCCCAGTAGCATCTGCCCATACGGGGCAGGCGACAATTCCTTCTCTCGGTTTTTGTAAAGCATCCTTCAACAAAAGTCTGCAAAAGTTACTGTAGGTTTAATGACCATCAGACGGGTATATGCGCTGTGCCACTCGGTCGTACCAAAAGAATACGGGAAATGAAGAAACAACAAAAAATTCCCGTAAGTTTAACGACCATCGGTACGGTCAAATATGACCGCACCACCCGTCGTACAGAAGCACACGAAAAACAAAGAAAATAGAGAAGTTTCCAAAATTTAACGACCATCGATACGGGCATGTCATGACCGTACCATACGCTGTACCATGGTCAAAAACATACCAACAAGCACATTTGAGGAATGAGTGTGAAAAATCCAAATAGAATCCCAAACCCGAGTCTTTAAGATGCAAATGTATCACGAAAGACTTTTCATCGTAAGTGCTAACATAGGTGTCTTTAATGAATTCCTCAGTGAAACCATTCGAACTTCAACAACATCACTTACCTCCTCGGCCATGTAATGCTTGAGGCACCGGTCGTTGACAATCCATGAGTGGCGGCAGCCCTTTCAGTTTTACCACACTGAAGGGTAGGCTTCCTCCGCATCATATGGTCCTTCCCATTTTGACCTCAATTTTCCTGCAAAAAGCTTAAGACGAGAGTTGAATAGCAAGCCTTTATCCCCTTGTTTGAACTCCTTTTGAATCCTTGTATCATGCCACCTTTTGACTTTCTCTTTGAAAAGTCTAGAACTTTCATAAGCTTCACTTCTTAATTCACCTAGAGCTTGTATACCTAACAATCTTTTTTCTCCGGCGGCCTTAAAATCATAGTTCAATTTCTTAATTGCCCAAAAGACTTTATGCTCCAATTCTAAAGATAAATGACAAGCTTTACCATAAACCAATTTAGGGCGTAATTTCCATTGTATTTTCGAACACGGTATGGTATGCCCAAAGAGAATCATTAAGCCTCATGGACCAATCCTTCCTAGTGGTGTTAACTGTTTTCTACAGTATTGTTTTGATTTCCCTATTGGATAATTCAACTTGCCCACTAGTCTGTGGATGATAAGGTGTGGCCACTCGATGATTAACTCCAAATTTATGAAGGATTCTCCGAAAAGTTCCTGCCATAAAGTGACACTACAAGAAAAGTTGCCATGGCCGACGAAGTTGAAGTCGCGCCGTGGTTGCTGGTGTACCATGGCCGACGATTTTTGGTCCCTCCGTGGTTCATGTCAAAACTTTTTTTTCTCGTTTTTGAGGCCACCTAGCCCGACGAAAGCGGCCAAAACGTCGCGTATGGTGGCCCGGGACGTGGTGCATCTCGAAATCTCGGGTTCGCCGGCCGAGTCAACGCAAATCCGCACCGCCGAGGGATGTAGGGCCCAGATGGCAGCCTCTCTGGCATTGTTTTTTTCTAGATCGCGCCATCTCGTTCAACGTTCTCCGATCGAGCCGTTTACGATGCAGGATCATGGGTCCCGCATGTCATCCTCTATGAACCAAAATTCTTTCTATTCTTGGATTTTTTTGACCCCCTGATTTCTGGCTACTTCCTTTTTCTTTTGATCCCTTGCCGCCTTGGAAACGTTGAGACCGCTGCTGCTAAATGGGACCCGCATGTCATCCTCTATGTGCAATCAACTTTCTTTTCTTGGAGTTTTTTTGGCACCTCAAATTTGGTCACTTGCCTTTTTCTTTTCGATCCCCGCCGCCTCTCAAACGGTGATACCGCTGCTGCTAAATGGGACCCGCATGTCATCCTCTATGTACTATAAAACTTTCTTTTCTTGAATTATTTTTGGCACCTCATATTTGGTCACTTACCTTTTTCTTTCGATCCCCTGCCGCCTCTCAAACGGTGATACCGCTGCTGCTAAATGGGACCCGCATGTCATCCTCTATGTACTATAAAACTTTCTTTTCTTGGATTTTTTGGCACCTCATATTTGGTCACTTGACTTTTTCTTTCGATCCTCTGCCTCTCAAACGGTGATACCGCTGCTGCTAAATGGGACCCGCATGTCATCCTCTATGTACTATAAAACTTTCTTTTCTTGGATTTTTTTGGCACCTCATATTTGGTCACTTGACTTTTTCTTTCGATCCCCTGCTGCCTCTCAAACGGTGATACCGCTGCTGCTAAATGGGACCCGCATGTCATCCACTATGTACTATAAAACTTTCTTTTCTTGGATTTTTTTTGCACCTCATATTTGGTAACTTGACTTTTTCTTTCGATCCCCCTCAAACGGTGATACCGCTGCTGCTAAATGGGACCCGCATGTCATCCTCTATGTACTATAAAACTTTCATTTTTTGGATTATTTTTGGCACCTCATATTTGGTCACTTGACTTTTTCTTTCGATCCCCTGCCGCCTCTCAAACGGTGAGACCGCTGCAGCTAAATGGGACCCGCATGTCATCCTCTATGAGCAATCAACTTTCTTTTCTTGGAGTTTTTTTGGCACCTCATATTTGGTCACTTGCCTTTTTCTTTCGATCTCATGCCACGTTTGAAACGTTGAGGTACCTGCTGGCTCATGGGACCCGCATGTCATCCTCTGTGTGCTATAAAAGTTTCCTTTGTTGGATTTTTTTCACCCTCTGATTTTTGGCTTGCCTTTTTCTTTTGATCCCCTGCCCCCTTTGAAATGTTGAGTAAGCTGTTGGTTCAAGGGACCCGCATGTCATCCTCTATGTCCATCAACTTTCTTTTCTTGGATTTTTTTCACCCCCTAATTACTAGCTACTTTCTTTTTCTTTTGATCTCAAGCCGCATTACAAACATTGAGACCGCTGCTGCAAAATGGGACCCACATGTCATCCTCTATGTACAATAAATCTTGGATTATTTTTGGCTCCTGATATTTGGTCACTTGCCTTTTTCTTTCGATCTCATGCCGCCTTTGAAACGTTGAGTAAGCTGCTGGCTCATGGGTCCCGCATGTCATCCTCTACGAACAATAAAAGTTTCCTTTCTTGGAGTTATTTTTTACCCCTAATTTCTGGCTATTTGCCTTTTTCTTTTGATCCCCTGCCCCCGTTGAAACGATGAGGACGCTGTTGGCAGGTCGGTCCCACATGTCATCCTCTATGAACAATAAAAGTTTCCTTTGGTGGATTTATTTTTGACCCCTAATTAATTTCTGGCTATTTCCTTTATTTTTCTTTTGATCCCCTGCCGCCTTGGAATTGTTGAGAATGCTGCTGCCTCATTTTTCTTTTGGTCCTGTGCCGCCTTGGAAACGTTGAGACCGCTGCTACAAAATGGGACCCGCATGTCATCCTCTATGTACAATAAAGTTTCTTTTCTTGGATTATTTTTGGCTCCTGATATTATGTCACTTGCCTTTTTCTTTCGATCTCATGCCGACTTTGAAACGTTGAGGATGCTGCTGCCTCATGGGTCCCGCATGTCATCCTCTCAGAACGATAAATGTTTTCTTTTCTTGTATTTTTTTACCAACTGATTTTTGGCTTTTTTTATTTTCGATCCCCTGCCGCCTTTGAAACGTTGACTCCGCTGCTGGCTCATGGGTCCCCGATGTCAGCCTCCCCGTACAAGAAACATGTGATATTTTATTTTGCAGACAATAAACGTTGTATTTCGCTCTGAGCTATTGCAAACGGATAAATTAAATCTTTATATCTACATAAACAAACTTATATGTTGAATCTCCTTGTTTTTTGTTTTTGCGAAGCATAGGACTTTCCTGTTTTTTTTTTGAGAAAAATCCGACTTTTCCTGTTTTGGAGTGGGCTGAAACAGGATAGTTCGAAGGCCCAGATGTCCAGATACAGCCCAATTGAAATCTTTCTTTTCTTGGATTTTTTTCACACCCTGATTTCTGGCTACTTCATTTTTCTTTCGGTCCTGTGCCGCCTTGGAAGCGTTGAGACCGCTGCTACAAAATGGGACCCGCATGTCATCCTCTATGTACAATAAAGTTTCTTTTCTTGGATTATTTTTGGCTCCTGATATTATGTCACTTGACTTTTTCTTTCAATCTCATGCCGACTTTGAAACGTTGAGGAAGCTGCTGGCTCATGGGTCCCGCATGTCATCCTCTATGAACAATAAAAGTTTTCTTTGTTGGATTTATTTTTTTCCCCTAATTTCTGGCTATTTGTCTTTTTCTTTTGATCCCCTGCCCCCTTTGAAACGATGACGACGCAGCTGGCAAGTCGGTCCCACATGTCATCCTCTATGAACAATAAAAGTTTCCTTTGATGGATTTATTTTTGACCCTAATTAATTTCTGGCTATTTCCTTTTTTATTTTGATCCCCTGCCGCCTTGAAATAGTTGAGGATGCTGCTGCCTCATGGGTCCCGCATGTCATCCTCTCAGAAAGGTAAATGTTTCTTTTCTTGAATTTGTTTACCAACTGATTTTTGGCTTATTTTTTCTTTCGATCTCCTGCCACCTTTAAAACGTTGACGACGCTGCTGGCTCATGGGTCCCCAATGTCAGCCTCCCCATACTGCAAATCCTCTTTCTGCAAAGGTTGTATTTCTAGATAGATAAGGTGGATTCGAATCTGCCATGGTTCAGGCAGCTCAGGTAAGCCTTCTTGCACTAATTAATGGAAGTAGTGTATCGCAAGGTCAAGACATGTGGCTCGGTGTAATGAATCTATATGAATCATGTTGTGGGTTCAATCTGATAGTTCTCTAACAGGTCAGCCAAAATAGAAATTAAGTTTTTTTCTAAAAGGGAAATGCAAATTAAGATGAACACAAACATTAGTTATCATAATAGCTGATCATACATACATACTTGCTAAGAGCAAAAGCTTGCCAGAGTTTTACCACCCATACAATTAATTAGCAGTTCAGATAAGATAACCTTATATAAGTATAACTACAAATGCATTTGCTAAGGGCTCATGGGACAACAGAACTAGACAACCGCGAACTTTATGACCAGCATGTCACAGCGGCATCGAAAGATCTTGACCTTCAACTTTGATCCAATGCGAAGTTTGGCACCGTCAATGAACTTTTTCCACCTGGAAGTAACAGCCAAGCGGCCATCTGTGGGACTGACAGAGTACCGTCCCTCCACGGTGAGACCTTCACTCTCCATGACGAGGGATATCTTGCCCCTTCGGCCAGCATTGAGATCCTTGGAGATACTTTTAGGCAATTTCTGATTCAAAGCAAGAGATACCACCAAAAATTAGTCAATGGCACCAATGCACTGAACCATGTGAGACTTTGAGCAGAGAAGACATCAAGATAAGAGCAGTTATGCTGTCATATACTCACGAACATAGCCTTCAGATGCGTCCTGGTCACCACACGGGTGGCCACAGCAATGAGCTGAGACCTCGGTGATCTGGCTGGGGCAGGTGCATGAGCCTGGGCTGGTACACGAGCTGGTGCTGATGCAGGAGACTGCTGGGCAGGTGCAGTAAACGGTGCCTCTAGAGGAACCGGTGCTGATGCAGGAGACTGTTGGGCAGGTGCAGTAAACGGTGCAGCTAGAGGAACCAGTGCTGATGCAGGAGCCTGCTGGGCATGTGTAGTATATGGGGCCTCTACAGGAACCAATGCTGATGTAGGGGACTGCTGGGTAGATGCAGTAAACGGAGCTGGTACAGGAACCGGTGCTGATGCAGGAGAGTGGGAAGCCGGTGCCGGTGCTGGTGTGGTTGCCCTTTGTGACATCCGCTCCTGTTCCATCAGGGGATCTGCAGCTTTGATCATGTTAAACCCAGCAAGCTAGAACAGAGGGAATGGTTTAGAACAACTGCTCAGAATGCAGTTATCAAAAGATATGAGTAGAAAAAAGTTACATATTATATATTTGGAAGTGTCTCCAACTCTGTAAGCAGTTACGTATATCTGCCCGTTTGAGTTTCTGATCCTCAGCTCGTCGCCCTTCTTCAGACCGTAGTCAAAAGCAAACTTTCTCCAATCATGTCCATACAAATATGTGATGGCCTGCGTCTTGTAGACATACACCTCATAGACCGTGTAGGTGTTCATCAATTTGCCATTGCCATGCATAGTGAAAGATCCTTCATGCGGACACATCTGGTTAATCATTGGACGAAGTTCACAAGGTACAGTCTGCATGTGAAAATTGATACAAATGTAAGAAGCAGGAAGACTAAAAACAAGACTTTACTATATGCCAATTCATGCTAAACCACTGAGAATACATACCTGTAACTCTGTGAAGGAGCTACTAGAAAGGTAGATAGAGCCATAGGAGGTGTTATATGCGGGGTATGTACATGGGCCCGCCATATTCCCGCAAGCTCGGCATCGGGATGGTGAAGGAAACATGGGAGGTACTACTGGTGCGTAGCGCTGAACGTAAGTGGAAGAATTAGGTTGTGTAAAGTGCATAGTTCAGAGCAATGCAAATGTTGACAAGCAAGTGCATAACACTATGTTACAAACTGAACAGTGAAAAATTAGTGTATGATGAATATAAGCATGCTAATTTGGTGTTTCCGAATTCCAAAAAGCATTAGACAGAGCCGGTGATAATATCAGACATAAATCATGGCATGTATATGTGGCTTAAGAAAATATACCCGAACCCTTGGATGGTTACGGCCCGGCTGATCCTTGGACTTGAGCTTATATAAGCATCCAGAAGGTGGGGCTGACAGTAACTTGGTGGCAGCCTCTGCAGATGCCTCATCAGCAGCAGTTGCAATCCTTTTGACCAATGAAGGCTTAGCAGTTTCAGTCTGCATATAAAAATTGAAGAGCAACAGACATCAGCAGTGATATATAAAATGAATCTATGAGACACTGATGCATATAGTGCTGGATGTAAGTGGAAGAATAGGTGTGTGTGTTTCTGAACTATTGGTAAGCATTAGACAAAGCCGGCAATAAACAGACAAAAATCAAATCATGTATGAGGATTAAGAAAATATACCTGCTTACTGAAAAGGGTACCACCCAGCTGGCCCGTGGCCTTGTGCTTGAGGAGGTTTTCAGAAGATGGTGGCAGCACCATCGTCTTCACAGCAGCCTCATCAGGATCATTTTTTATCCATTTGAGTAGAGGAACAGAAGTTTCATCCTGCATATGAATAGCAACAGAACTCATCATTGATATTTAATAAATCTATGAGATAGACTGATGCAAATAGTGCGGGGTGTAAGTGGAAGAATAGGGTTGTGCATAGAGAACAGTTGACAACAATGCAAATGATTACAAAAGAAGCCAATGGAAATCAACAGTTTATATACTGGATGAGACAGACTGAAAAGTGAAAAATTAGTGTATGATGATTGTAAGCAAACGCAGTGTTTCTGAACTTTTGGTAAGCATTAGACAAAGCCAACAGTAATTAAACAGATAATAATGAAATCATGTATGTGGATTAAGAAAATATACCAGATTCATTAAAAGGTCACCACCCAGCTGGCCCATGGCCTCGTGCTTGTAGAGGTTTTCGGAAGATGGTGCCGGCACCATCGTCCTCACAGCAGCCTCATTAGCCTCATTTTGCATCCACTTGAGTAAAGGCGCAGCAGTTTCAGCCTGCATAAGAATGGGAACAGATCTCAGCAGTGATATTGAATGACTCTGAGACAGACTGATGCATATAGTGCTAGATGTAAGTGGAAGGGTATGGCCGTGTATGGACAACAGTTCACAACAATGCAAGGGTGTGTTCGGTTCTGAAACAGCGTGGAATGGAATGGAATGGTTCCATTTCAGAGGAATGGAATGGTTACATTTTTGTTCGGTTGGGAAAAATGGAGAGCAGAAGAGATCGAGGTTAAACTAACCAATTGTCTCAAAATTGTAATTAACAATTGCAAATGACATTTTAATCTCAAAGTCGTAATTAACAGCGCCTAATGGTGCTCTTTTAATCTAAAAATCGTAATTAACATCATTTTATGTTGGGTTAGGGGAACTGGAGTAGATGAACATTACTGTATGATGATTGTAAGCAAACGAATTTGGTGTTTCTAAACTTTTGGCTTCGAGATCTTATGGGTTTCAACTCTAGCCTACCCCAACTTGTTTGGGACTGAAAGGCTTGGTTGTTGTTGTTGTTGTTGTAAACTTTTGGCAAGCATAGAAAAAACCGACAATAAACAGAGAAAAATCAAGGCATGTTTTGTGGATTAAGAAAATATACCATTGATACGTCTCCAACGTATCGATAATTTCTTATGTTCCATGCTACTTTATTGATGATACCTACATGTTTTATGCACATTATATGTCATATTTATGCATTTTCTGGAACTAACCTATTAACAAGATGCCGAAGAGCCAGTTGCTGTTTTCTGCTGTTTTTGGTTTCAGAAATCCTAGTAAAGAAATTTTCTCGGAATTGGACGAAACTTTCGCCCAGGGTCCTATTTTTGCACGAAGCTTCCGACCGAAGAGATAACGAAGTGGGGCCACGAGGCAGCCAGGAGCTAGGGCGGCGCGGCCGGCCCCGGCCGCGCCGACCTACCCCTAGGCCCCTCGTGTGCCCCCCGCGTTGACCTTCCGCCTACTTAAAGTCTCCGTCGCGAAACCCCCAGTACCGAGAGCCACGATACGGAAAACCTTCCAGAGACGCCGCCGCCGCGAATCCCATCTCGGGGGATTCAGGAGATCGCCTCCGGCACCCTGCCGGAGAGGGGATTCATCTCCCGGAGGACTCTACACCGCCATGGTCGCCTCCGGAGTGATGAGTGAGTAGTCCACCCCTGGACCATGGGTCCATAGCAGTAGCTAGATGGTCGTCTTCTCCTTGTTGTGCTTCATTGTTGGATCTTGTGAGCTGCCTAACATGATCAAGATCATCTATATGTAATTCTATATGTTGTGTTTGTCGGGATCCGATGGATAGAGAGTACTATGATTATGGTGATTATCAATCTATTGTTTATGTGTTGTTTATGATCTTGCATGCTCTCCGTTACTAGTAGAGGCTCTGGCCAAGTTTTTACTCTTAACTCCAAGAGGGAGTATTTATGCTCGATAGTGGGTTCATGCCTCCATTGAATCTGGGACAGTGACAGAAAGTTCTAAGGTTGTGGATGTGCTGTTGCCACTAGGGATAAAACATTGATTCTATGTCTAAGGATGTAGTTGTCGATTACATTACGCACCATACTTAATGCAATTGTCTGTTGCTTTGCAACTTAATACTGGAGGGGGTTCGGATGATAACCTGAAGGTGGACTTTTTAGGCATAGATGCAGTTGGATGGCGGTCTATGTACTTTGTCGTAATGCCCAATTAAATCTCACTATATTTATCATATCATGTATATGCATTGTTATGCCTTTCTCTATTTGTCAATTGCCCGACTGTAATTTGTTTACCCAACATGCTTTTATCTTATGGGAGAGACACCTCTAGTGAACTGTGGACCCCGGTCCTATTCTTTACATAGCATACAATCTACTGCAATTGTGTTTTACTATTTTCTTTGCAAACATCTTCCACTCGATACGTTTAATCCTTTGTTACAGCAAGCCGGTGAGATTGACAACCTCACTGTTTCGTTGGGGCAAAGTACTTTGGTTTTGTTGTGCAGATTCCACGTTGGCGCCGGAATCCCTGTTGTTGCGCCGCATCACATTTCGCGACCATCAACCTTCAACGTGCTTCTTGGCTCCTCCTGGTTCGATCAACCTTGGTTTCTTTCTGAGGGAAAACTTGCCACTGTGCGCATCATACCTTCCTCTTGGGGTTCCCAACGGACGTGTTTACGCGCATCAAGCACTGTTTTCTGGCGCCGTTGCCGGGGAGATCAAGACACGCTGCAAGGGGAGTCTCCACTTCTCAATCTCTTTACTTTGTTTTTGTCTTGCTTTATTTTATTTACTACTTTGTTTGCTGCACCTAAACAAAACACAAAAAAATTAGTTGCTAGTTTTACTTTATTTGCTATCTTGTTTGCTATATCAAAAACACAAAAAAATTAGTTACTTGCATTTACTTTATCTAGTTTGTTTTATTTACCGTTGCTAAAATGAATACCCCTGAAAATACTAAGTTGTGTGACTTCACAAATGCAAATAATAATGATTTCCTATGCACACCTATTGCTCCACCTGCTACTACAGCAGAATTTTTTGAAATTAAACCTGCTTTACTAAATCTTGTCATGAGAGATCAATTTTCTGGTGCTAGTTCTGATGATGCTGCTGCCCATCTCAATAATTTTGTTGAACTTTGTGAAATGCAAAAGTATAAAGATGTAGATGGTGATATTATTAAATTGAAAGTGTTTCCTTTCTCATTAAGAGGAAGAGCTAAAGATTGGTTGCTATCTTTGCCTAAGAATAGTATTGATTCATGGACTAAATGCAAGGATGCTTTTATTGGTAGATATTATCCTCCCGCTAAAATTATATCTTTGAGAAGTAGCATAATGAATTTTAAGCAATTAGATACTGAACATGTTGCTCAAGCATGGGAGAGAATGAAAACTTTGGTAAAGAATTGCCCAACCCATGGACTGACTACTTGGATGATCATCCAAACCTTCTATGCAGGACTAAATTTTTCTTCGCGGAATTTATTGGATTCAGCTGCTGGAGGTACCTTTATGTCCATCACATTGGGGGCGGCTACAAAACTTCTTGATGATATGATGATAAATTACTCTGAATGGCACACGGAAAGAGCTCCACAAGGTAAGAAGGTAAATTCTGTTGAAGAAACCTCTTCCTTGAGTGATAAGATTGATGTGATTATGTCTATGCTTGTGAATGGTAGATCTAATGTTGATCCAAATAATGTTCCTTTAGCTTCATTGGTTGCTCAAGAAGAAAATGTTGATGTGAATTTCATTAAAAATAATAATTTCAACAACAATGCTTATAGGAACAACTCTGGTAATAACTATAGGCCATATCCTTCTGCTAATGGTAATGGTTATGGTAATTCTTATGGGAATTCTTACAATAATAATAGGAGTGTACCCCCTGGTCTTGAAGCCATGCTTAAAGAATTTATTAGTACACAAACTGCTTTTAACAAATCTGTTGAGGAAAAGCTTGATAAAATTGATACTATTGCTTCTAGAGTTGATAGACTTGCCTCTGATGTAAATCTTTTAAAATTGAAAGTTATGCCTAATAATGATATTGATAATAAGATTACTACTACAGCAAATGCCATCCAAGTTAGAATTAATGAGAATATAAGATTAATGGCTGAACTGCGTGCTAGGTGGGATAGAGAAGAAAATGAAAAACTAGCTAAAGAGAATAATGTAGCTAAAGTTTGGACTATTACCACCACTAGTAATGCTAATTCTCCACATGTTGCTGCACCTCCTACTATCAATGGTAAAATAATTGGTGTTGGCAATGTTTCTACTCCTAGTGCAAAGCGAACAAAACTGCCTGAAATTGCTAAAACTGCTGAAACTGCTTGTGATAAAACTGCTGAAATTTTTTCCAACCTTGGGAACAATGATCCCATTGCTGTAGCTCATAATGATTTAGATTTTGATGATTGCCACATCTCTGAAGTTATAAAGTTCTTACAAAAACTTGCTAAAAGTCCTAATGCTAGTGCTATAAATTTAGCCTTTACCAAACATATTACAAATGCTCTCATAAAAGCTAGAGAAGAGAAACTAAAACTTGAAACTTCTATTCCTAGAAAGTTAGAAGATGGTTGGGAGCCCATCATTAAAATGAAATTCAATGACTTTGAATGTAATGCCTTATGTGATCTTGGTGCAAGTATTTCTGTTATGCCTAAAAAGATTTATGATATGCTTGACTTGCCACCATTGAAGAATTGTTATTTGGATGTTAATCTTGCCGATAATGTTAAAAAGAAACCTTTGGGGAGGATTGATAATGTGCATATTACGGTTAACAATAACCTTGTCCCCGTTGATTTTGTTGTCTTGGATATCGAATGCAATGCATCTTGTCCTATTGTGTTGGGAAGACCTTTTCTTCGAACTTGGTGCTGTTATTGATATGAGGGAAGGTAATATTAAATATCAATTTCCTCTCAAGAAAGGTATGGAACACTTCCCTAGAAAGAGAATGAAGTTGCCTTTTGATTCTATTATTAGAACAAGCTATGATGTTGATGCTTCTACTCTCGATAATACTTGATTTGCACTTTCTGCGCCTAGCTGAAAGGCGTTAAAGAAAAGCGCTTATGGGAGACAACCCATGTTTTTACCTACAGCAATTTTTTGTTTTGTTGAGTCTTGGAAGTTGTTTACTACTGTAGCAACCTCTCCTTATCATGTTTTTGTGCCAAGTAAAGTTTCTATGTTAAAGTTGATGTTATATTTAGGATCGCTGCGCAGAAACAGCATTGCTGTCTGTCACGAATCTGGGCACAGTTCTCTGTAGAAAATTCTAAAAAATCTGCCAATTTACGAGCGTGATCCTCAGATATGTACGCAACTTTCATTAGTTTTGAGTTTTTCCATTTGAGCAAGTCTGGTGCCAGCTTTAAATTCGTCTTTACGGACTGTTCTGTTTTTGACAGATTCTGCCTTTTATTTCGCATTGCCTCTTTTGCTATGTTGGATTTATTTCTTTGATCCATTAATGTCCAGTAGCATTATGCAATGTCCAGAAGTGTAAAGAATGATTGTGCCACCTCTGAACATGTGAATTATTAATTGTGCACTAACCCTCTAATGAGTTTGCTTGAAGTTTGGTGTGAAGGAAGTTTTCAAGGGTCAAGAGAGGAGTATGATATACTATGATCAAGAGGAGTGAAAGCTCTAAGCTTGGGGATGCCCCCGTGGTTCACCCCTGCATATTTTAAGAAGACTCAAGCGTCTAAGCTTGGGGATGCCCAAGGCATCCCCTTCTTCATCGACAACATCATCAGGTTCCTCCCCTGAAACTATATTTTTATTCAGTCACATCTTGTGTTCTTTACTTGGAGCGTCGGTTTGTTTTTGTTTTTGTTTTTGTTTGAATAAGATGGATCCTAGCATTCACTTTGTGGGAGAGAGACACGCTCCGCTGTTGCATATGGACACATGTGTCCTTAGGCTTTACTCATAATGTTCATGGCGAAGTTTCTTCTTCGTTAAATTGTTATATGGTTGGAATTGGAAAATGCTACATGTAGTAATTCTAAAATGTCTTGGATAATGTGATACTTGGCAATTGTTGTGCTCATGTTTAAGCTCTTGCATCATATGCTTTGCACCCATTAATGAAGAAATACATAGAGCTTGCTAAAATTTGATTTGCATATTTGGTTTCTCTAAGGTCTAGATAATATCTAGTATTGAGTTTTGAACAACAAGGAAGACGGTGTAGAGTCTTATAATGTTTACAATATGTCTTTTATGTGAGTTTTGCTGCACCTGTTCATCCTTGAGTTTGCTTCAAATAACCTTGCTAGCCTAAACCTTGTATCGAGAGGGAATACTTCTCATGCATCCAAAATCCTTGAGCCAACTACTATGCCATTTGTGTCCACCATACCTACCTACTACATGGTATTTCTCCGCCATTCCAAAGTAAATTGCTTGAGTGCTACCTTTAAAATTCCATCATTCACCTTTGCAATATATAGCTCATGGGACAAAATAGCCTTAAAAACTATCGTAGTATTGAATATGTACTTATGCACTTTATATTTTATTAAGTTGCTTGTTGTGCGATAACCATGCTTCTGGGGAACGCCATCAACTATTGTTGAATATCATGTGAGTTGCTATGCATGTCCGTCTTGTCTGAAGGATCTATCATTTTAGTGGTTGGAGCATGCAAAATTGTTAGAGAAGAACATTGGGCCGCTAACTAAAGCCATGAACCATGGTGGAAGTTTCAGTTTTGGACATATATCCTCAATCTCATATGAGAATAATAATCATTGCTACATGCTTATGCATTTAAGAGGAGTCCATTATCTGTTGTCCATGT
This sequence comes from Lolium multiflorum, assembly GCA_030979885.1. Lineage (NCBI taxonomy): Eukaryota > Viridiplantae > Streptophyta > Magnoliopsida > Poales > Poaceae > Lolium > Lolium multiflorum. The sequence goes on along the minus strand of CM061752.1, from coordinate 152,121,502 downwards.
TGTCCCGGTATGGATGTCTAAGTTGAGAATAATCAAAAGCGAGAAATCCAAAATGCGAGCATTCTCCTTAGACCTTTGTACAGGCGGCATGGAGGTACCCCTTTGTGACACTTGGTTGAAACATGGCATGCAAAGATCCGGTAGTCCAAGCTAAGTAGGACGAGGTGCGGACACTATTAGTATACTATGCATGAGGCTTGCAACTTGTAAGATATAATTTTCATAACTCATATGCTTTATTACTACCGTTGACAAAATTGTTTCATGTTTTCAAAATAAAAGCTCTAGCACAAATACAGCAATCGATGCTTTCCTCTTTGAAGGACCATTCTTTTACTTTTATTGTTGAGTCAGTTTACCTATCTCCTTCCACCTTAAGAAGCAAACACTTGTGTGAACTGTGCATTGATTCCTACATACTTGCATATTGCACTTGTTATATTACTTTATGTTGACAATATCCATGAGATATACATGTTATAAGTTGAAAGCAACCGCTGAAACTTAATCTTCCTATGTGTTGCTTCAACACCTTTACTTTGATTTATTGCTTTATGAGTTAACTCTTATGCAAGACTTATTGATGCTTGTCTTGAAGTACTATTCATGAAAAGTCTTTGTCATATGATTCACTTGTTTACTCATGTCATTACCTTTGTTTTGATCGCTGCATTCATTACATATGTTTACAAATAGTATGATCAAGATTATGATGGCATGTCACTTCAGAAATTATCTTTGTTATCGTTTTACCTGCTCGGGACGAGCAGAACTAAGCTTGGGGATGCTGATACGTCTCCAACGTATCGATAATTTCTTATGTTCCATGCTACTTTATTGATGATACCTACATGTTTTATGCACATTATATGTCATATTTATGCATTTTCTGGAACTAACCTATTAACAAGATGCCGAAGAGCCAGTTGCTGCTGTTTTTGGTTTCAGAAATCCTAGTAAAGAAATATTCTCGGAATTGGACGAAACTTTCGCCCAGGGTCCTATTTTTGCACGAAGCTTCCAGAAGACCGAAGAGATAACGAAGTGGGGCCACGAGGCAGCCAGGAGCTAGGGCGGCGCGGCCCAGGCCCCGGCGCGCCGACCTACCCCCTAGGCCCCTCGTGTGCCCCCCGCGTTGACCTTCCGCCTACTTAAAGTCTCCGTCGCGAAACCCCCAGTACCGAGAGCCACGATACGGAAAACCTTCTAGAGACGCCGCCGCCGCGAATCCCATCTCGGGGGATTCAGGAGATCGCCTCCGGCACCCTGCCGGAGAGGGGATTCATCTCCCGGAGGACTCTACACCGCCATGGTCGCCTCCGGAGTGATGAGTGAGTAGTCCACCCCTGGACCATGGGTCCATAGCAGTAGCTAGATGGTCGTCTTCTCCTTGTTGTGCTTCATTGTTGGATCTTGTGAGCTGCCTAACATGATCAAGATCATCTATATGTAATTCTATATGTTGTGTTTGTCGGGATCCGATGGATAGAGAGTACTATGATTATGGTGATTATCAATCTATTGTTTATGTGTTGTTTATGATCTTGCATGCTCTCCGTTACTAGTAGAGGCTCTGGCCAAGTTTTTACTCTTAACTCCAAGAGGGAGTATTTATGCTCGATAGTGGGTTCATGCCTCCATTGAATCTGGGACAGTGACAGAAAGTTCTAAGGTTGTGGATGTGCTGTTGCCACTAGGGATAAAACATTGATTCTATGTCTAAGGATGTAGTTGTCGATTACATTACGCACCATACTTAATGCAATTGTCTGTTGCTTTGCAACTTAATACTGGAGGGGGTTCGGATGATAACCTGAAGGTGGACTTTTTAGGCATAGATGCAGTTGGATGGCGGTCTATGTACTTTGTCGTAATGCCCAATTAAATCTCACTATATTTATCATATCATGTATATGCATTGTTATGCCTTTCTCTATTTGTCAATTGCCCGACTGTAATTTGTTTACCCAACATGCTTTTATCTTATGGGAGAGACACCTCTAGTGAACTGTGGACCCCGGTCCTATTCTTTACATAGCATACAATCTACTGCAATTGTGTTTTACTATTTTCTTTGCAAACATCTTCCACTCGATACGTTTAATCCTTTGTTACAGCAAGCCGGTGAGATTGACAACCTCACTGTTTCGTTGGGGCAAAGTACTTTGGTTTTGTTGTGCAGATTCCACGTTGGCGCCGGAATCCCTGTTGTTGCGCCGCATCACATTTCGCGACCATCAACCTTCAACGTGCTTCTTGGCTCCTCCTGGTTCGATCAACCTTGGTTTCTTTCTGAGGGAAAACTTGCCACTGTGCGCATCAAGGCATGTTTTGTGGATTAAGAAAATATACCATATTCATTAAAAGATCACCACCCAGCTGGTGCGTGGCCTTGTGCTTGTAGAGGCATTTAGAAGATGGGGGCGGCATCAACATACTGGCAGCCTGATCAGCCGCAGTTTTGATCTTCCTTTTGAGTAAAGGCCCTAAAGTTTCAGTCTGCATATGAATAGCAAAACAAAAGGCAGACCTCAGCAGTGATATTGAATTACTGTATGAGATAGACTGATGCATATAGTGGATGCTCTTAGCCTTTTGCAGCGTGAACACTAGCTATGGACAGACAAAAAAACTAGTTAACTCAGCTTTGTCTAGATATGAATGTACTACCACCATCCAAAAGCTTAAGCCTTATTTATTTTTGAGAAATCAAAACAAGCAAAGTTTGACCAAAATTTTAGAACATTCTATCAACAAATATAATACTGTGTAGATACCGTAGGAAAATATATTTTATTATCTATTTAATGATATTAATTTTGTATTTTGCATGTTACTGATTTTTGGTAAAAGCTTAGTCAAACATGGTATAGTTTGACTTTCTAAAAATAATATAAGCCCAAAGCTTTGGGATGGAGGCAGTAGTATCTAGAGCTAAAACACATCTAGATACATCCGTATCTACAGATAGTTGAGTCAATTAATTTGGATCTGAGGGAGTATCAGATTCAGACTACATCATGGTAAGTTGGTTAAAAAAATTACCCCTGGGCGGTCCCTGCCCAGCTCGGCAGTGGCATTTCGCTTCTTGTGCTGCAGATCGGGCCATGCTCCTGCAGCAGGTGGGGCGCTATTCTCGTTCCCCATAGCCTCAGCACGGAACCTGGAGGTACCAACCTGATACAGAGAATATAGAGCATGGTGTCACAGAGGCTTTACGCACAAACAGCTGAAGACATGTGCTACTTTAAGCATATTCCAGAACAGGAACAGATTGAGGATGCAGAGACCAGAGAGACACTTAAAAGGTAAAGAGTGGATAAGCAAACGGAGTACCTGCTTCGCGGGGCTGGGGACGCAGCTCAGGCTCAGCCAACTGCCCACATGCGTGGTGGCCTTACGCTCCATTGCCCCCACCGCCGAGGTCTTACCTTTCCTGTACAAGCTGACAAAAGATACAGTGAGGATCAGCAGAAACTACAAAGGTTGCAAATGTCGACAAATAAAGGAAGAACACCCCAATCCAAGCAAAGGTAGCCCCCGCCCCCCACCCCCATCAATCACTCCCAGCTCGAGGGTGACCAGAAAGACACCCCTTCGCCCAGAATAGGAAAGAGATGCGCAAGATATCGAGGAGAGGAAAAAAGAACCGATCTCGAGAAAGGAGAGAACATTACTAGTCCTACCTAATCCGCTTGGGCTAGATGCAGCTTGCCCCTCCAAGCTGGATGCCTGGACGGTGGAGGCGAAAGGAGGGGATCGAGCTAGCGGCTTGCATCCGTCGGCAATCGGCACTCGATCGGGAGAGAAGGGGTGCTACATAAAGGGGAGGGGTAACATATTTTATTACACAGTGAACTTACTGATGTGACTAGTCATTACATGTCTCACTGAAACTAGGGCCCATAGTGTGGCACCCCAAATTTACTTGAAGCTGCCCGGCGGGACGCATTGGCGCGTCAAGAAACCCCCGAATTGTAGCGGGGAAATGAAACATTTCACAAAAATTCGAAATTCAAGCACACCGCCACGCGCCAAGCACGCGGCTGTTCCTTCCTCTTCCTCGGTTCCTCCTCCCCTATCCGAAAAAACCCCAAATCCCAAGCTCAAACCAAAAAAAAAACAAACAAATCCCCTGGCCGCCATGCATGTCCTCGTTAACCCGCTGGAGATCGTTCCCGGACGATGCGGACCACCCGCCCTGAGATCCAGAATTCCGTCCACCTCGAGGCACTGCGTGCTGTCTCGCAGCAGCGGCTTGAGGGCGCTGAAGAGGAAGTTCCGCCGGAAAGTGCTCATGGCAACCGTGCAAGCTCACCGGCGTGCTGTATCCCGAGAGGAACTGGTCAAAGCTTTGCTATTCGCCACACAAAAAAAAATTGCGGGCCAAGATCTGGTCAAAGCTTCGTCGATGGCTTGCCGCGAGAGGCTTGGAGTCCAGAGTCAATAAACTAGCTGCTCGAGGACTTGGGCGGTTTACACGGATTCATATTAACTGACTCAAGTTTGTTAGTCTAGTTAACAAATGCATCTAGATACATCCATATCTAGACAGAATTGAGTCAATTAATATGAATCAGAGGGGAGTACCTGAAAGTGTTTCATGCTACCAACTAATGCGCTGGCAGGAATCGCTGTAGAAGTAATTGTGCTACTACTCATACGATGAACTGATTGTGTGGGTGTCGAATTTTGCAACGCGATCATCCACTGAATGCTTAATCTAGCGCCAAAGGCGTACAAATCATAACATACTACAGCACCAGAACATAAGAGTACGAATCATAAAGTAGCTCAACATTTTGCATCAGGGCTGGGTGGTCCTGAGACTACCGGGACGCCCCTGATGATCTCCGGGTGTGCATCCTCTTCAACGCAAAGCTGTGTACTCGGTCCACGGCCTCCTTCTGTAGGCTGGATAATCTCAGGTGCAGGACCTTCGTCTATGAAAGGCTCGTCATCAGTACCATCCACAGGTGCATCAGGGCTGGGTGGTCTTGAGACTACCCGGACGCCTGTGATGATCTCCGGGCGTGCATCCACTTCAACGCAAAGCTGTGTACTCGGTCCACGGCCTCCTTCTGTAGGCTGGATAATCTCAGGTGCAGGACCTTCGTCTATGAAAGGCTCGTCATCAGTACCATCCACAGGTGCATCAAACTGAGATTCATCTTCAAATCTCCCATCAAACTGAGAGACCTCTTCAACTCTATGCTTCTGCAATTAGTACATCAACCGATTAGACAAACATCTAAGGGATGCAACCTGAACAAATGCCGTTTTACATATTTACCTTCTCATCTGGCACAGCACATGTCCCAGAGCTGAAACCCGTTTCCTGAAGCAAGCGCTTTTTCTCTCCTTCCCGTCCATCCATCTGCAACAAGCACTACAAGAAAAGTTCTGATAGACAACGTCCCAAAATCGTCAACTAAGGGGCATTTTTCGTCGCCTATGGGCCTAACCCGACGATATGGGTTCTGTTGTCGAAACTGCGTCAGGCAAAGTCCAACGACGATTTTTTCGGTCCGTCGCGCTTGGGCGCCCTTCCGCCACGGAAAATCGGACCGTTGCGGAAGTGTTTTCGGGAGCCCGTTGACTGCTGACGTCATGCAAACTGACACGTGGCAGACGCCGTTAACTGCCAGTTAACGGCGTTAACCGGCTGAAACCCCGTGGTAGATGTTAGGCCCACACGAGGCCTGCCACGTCTTAAGCGGGCCGGGCCAGATGACATAGTTTGACCGGTCAACTATATAGCTGGGCTGGTCCATTAGTTAAGTGGGCCGGGCCTAACCTCTAAGGTTGACTGGTCAAAACTTAAATGGGCCGGCCCATTTAACATGTGGGGTCCACCTTACAGCAATGGGCCGGCCCAAGAAGCAAGTGGGCCGGGCCAAAAACACAGGTGGGTCCCACTTTCCTGTTAAAAGGCCGGCCCATTTAGTGTGTGGGGTCCACCGTATAGCAAGTGGGCCGGCCCAACAAGCTAGTGGGCCGGGCCAAAAACACAGGTGGGTCCCACTTTCCAGTTAAAGGATCGGCCCATTTAGTTTGTGGGGTCCACCATATAGCAAGTGGGCCGGCCCAACAAAATAGTGGGCCGGGCCAAAAACAGGTGGGTCCCACTTTCCTGTTAAAGGGCGGCCCATTTAGTACGTGGGGCCCACCATATAGCCAGTGGGCTGGCCCACCAAGATAGTGGGCCGGGCCAAAAACACAAGTGGGTCCCACATTCCTGTTAATGGGGCCCATTTGGTATGGGGTCCACCATATAGAAAGGGCCAAAAACACAGGTGGGTCCCACCTTCCACTTAAAGGGCCGGCCCATTTACCATGTGGGACCACCATAGAGCAAGTGGGCCGGCCCAACAAGATAGTGGGCCCCAATAAGCACAGGTGGGCCCCACTTTCCTGTTAAAGGGCCGGCCCAACTAGTATGTGGGGTCCACAATATAGCAAGTGGGCCGGCCCAACAAGATAGTGGGCCGGGCCAAAAACACAGGTGGGTCCCACTTTCCTCTTAAAGGGCCGGCCCATTTATTATGTGGGGTCCTCCAAAAAAGCAAATGGGCTGGCCCAACTAATTAGTGGGCCGGCCCAGTAGTTGGTGGGGTCCACCTTAAAGCAAGTGGGCCAGCCCAATTAGTGTGTGGGGTCCACCGTAAATCAAATGGGCTGGCCCAAGAAGTAAGTGGGCCAGCCCGTTTAGTTGCTGTTTATATGCCGGCATAATATGCGCTTTAGGATTTTGCGGGCAGGCACATATGTGATTTCGCTTAATTGGGCCGTTTAAGGGATGGGAATTCGTGATTTAGATACTGAGAATATTTACGCAGCATTGATTTCTGTCGGATAGCCTCACTTACCACAAGCACCAAAGAAAAAATGCGCGAAAGAACTATAAAAACTAACTAAATATTACATCAGCTGCAAGGCATTGAAAAAAATATTACAGAACCCAGAGAAATTGAATGGTAATTAAACCTAGCAATACAATGAAGCGATCCGGCAATCTTTTAAGTTGTCCATGCAGCACCTATATCTGAAACAAAGACATTACAAGTTAAGACAACAACAATGGAAAGGCAAAGACACTACAATATTGTTTGGCAAAGAATTTGGAACTCATCATTTCGTCGTTATAACAAGATCATTGTAATGCGCACAATAAGCAAACAAAGAGTGCATGCCGCATACCAACAGCCAATATAACAGAGCATGTTAGAATGAAACAGCAGACTTACTACTGTCGAGTCCCATGCAAACCAACATGTTCAGGGAGTACAAAATTGGCATGAACAACATAGTAGCAGGCTATAAATTTTGTAACAACGACTGAGCAAGATGAAGTTATGATGGCTACATCTACAGAGCAGGGAATGTAAACCAAAAATAGAAGTTACGATGGCAAAAGCTAAAGAGGAGGGAATGTGAACCAACATGTGCCAAGTGCAATTACTTCATTTTGGCCGTGAACTAAATAATACTCCTGAACTTATAGTGAAGGGGATGCAAATCAAGATGTTTCGGGATATAAACTTGTAATGAGCAACACATGGAGGATAGTTAATGCTGGAGCTTAGGATGGACCAGATACAGAATATAGTGGGATCACCTGTGAACTTGTATAAGAGGGAATGCAAACCAATATGTTCAGCTTTCCATATGTGAGCGTCATGCCAAGTCAGAGAAACAAGTCAATAATGCAGCTTTTGAAGAACAAGATGGCACGCAAAATTATTATCTAGTAGTATGACAAGTTTATTTGTACTACAGGCTAGATAGCAGAGTGATAGCATGCCAAACTAAGTCCTTACTTTGTTAGCTTACAATGAACTAGATACAAAACAATGGCATCACCTGTAGTACAGGGAATGCAAGCCAACATGTTCATGGAGTAAAAAATTGGCACAAACAACATAGTAGCAGGCCATAATTTTTGTGATACGTCTCCAACGTATCGATAATTTCTTATGTTCCATGCTACTTTATTGATGATACCTACATGTTTTATGCACACTTTATGTCATATTTGTGCATTTTCTGGAACTAACCTATTAACAAGATGCCGAAGTGCCAGTTCTGTTTTTGTTTTTGGTTTCAGAAATCCTAGTAACGAAATATTTCGGAATTGGACGAAATCAACGCCCGGTTCCTATTTTGCCCGGAAGCATCCCACCCGAGAGCCACCGAGGAGAGCCCTGGTGGGCCCAGATGATAGGGTGGCGCGGCCAGGGCTGGGCCCGCGCCACCCTATGGTGTTGTCGCCTCTTCAACCCTCTGACGCCGCCTCTTCGCCTATAAAAAGGTCCTAGACCTAAAACGCGATACAGAGAAAGCCACGATACGGAAAACCTTCCAGAGCCGCCGCCATCGCGAAGCCAAGATCTGGGGGAGTCTCGTTCCGGCACCCGCCGGACGGGGAAGTGCCCCCGGAAGGCTTCTCCATCGACACCGCCGCCATCTCCACCGCCATCTTCATCACCGCTGCTGCTCCCATGAGGAGGGAGTAGTTCTCCATCGAGGCTCGGGGCTGTACCGGTAGCTATGTGGTTCATCTCTCTCCTATGTACTTCAATACAATAATCTCATGAGCTGCCTTACATGATTGAGATTCATATGATGATGCTTGTAATCTAGATGTCATTGTGCTAGTCAAGTGGGTTTTACTTATGTGATCTCCGGAGACTCCTTGTCCCACGTGTGTAAAGGTGACAGTGTGTGCACCGTGTGGGTCTCTTAGGCTATATTTCACAGAATACTTATTCACTGTTATGAATGGCATAGTGAAGTGCTTATTTATATCTCTTTATGATTGCAATATGTTTTGTATCACAATTTATCTATGTGCTACTCTAGCAATGTTATTAAAGTAGTTTTATTCCTCCTGCACGATGTAATGGTGACAGTGTGTGCATCCGTGTTAGTACTTGGTTTATGCTATGATCATGATCTCTTGTAGATTGCGAAGTTAACTATTGCTATGATAGTATTGATGTGTATTATTCCTCCTACATAAGCATGAAGGTGACAGTGTGCATGCTATGTTAGTACTTGGTTTAGTCGTTTCGATCTTTCTTGCACTCTAAGGTTATTTAAATATGAACATTTAATTGTGGAGCTTGTTAACTCCGGCATTGAGGGTTCGTGTAATCCTACGCAATGTGTTCATCATCCAACAAGAGTGTAGAGTATGCATTTATCTATTCTGTTATGTGATCAATGTTGAGAGTGTCCACTAGTGAAAGTCTAATCCCTAGGCCTTGTTCCTAAATACTGCTATCACTGCTTGTTACTGTTTTACTGAATTACTACTGCGTTACTACTGCATGTTTACTTCCTGCAATATTACTACCATCAACTGCACGCCAGCGAGCTATTTTCTGGCGCCGTACTACTGCTCATATTCATTCATACTACTTGTATTTCACTATCTCTTCGCCGAACTAGTGCACCTATACACCTGACAAGTGTATTTGGTGTGTTGGGGACACAAGAGACTTCTTGCTTTGTGATTGCAGGGTTGCATGAGAGGGATATCTTTGACCTCTTCCTCCCTGAGTTCGATAAACCTTGGGTAATCCACTTAAGGGAAACTTGCTACTGTTCTACAAACCTCTGCTCTTGGAGGCCCAACACTGTCTACAAGAATAGAAGCACCCGTAGACATCAAGCACTTTTCTGGCGCCGTTGCCGGGGAGGGAAGGTAAACGGCACTCACACATTGGCAAGCCCGGCAACTAAGCACTTTTCCTCCCTCGTCAACTACGCGCCAAGCACTTTTCTGGCGCCGTTGCCGGGGAGGAAAGGTAAAAGGTACTCACACTCCGGTTCCAGGTAACAGTACTTTTCTGGCGCCATTGTGTGTGTACTCGAAGCTATTTCCTTTAGACTCTGCAATTGCATCTTTTTGTTTCTTGTTTACACTAGTTAGGCATAATGGACAACAATGACCTTTTTATTCTATTTCCTGATTTAAGACATGGATGGTTTGATGCGAAAATTAAAAAACCCATGGAACATATTAATATGAATGCTTTGAACACTATTGTTGCTAATGCTATGGAAAATTCTAAGCTTGGGGAAGCTGGCTTTGATGAGCATGATATTTTTAGTCCCCCAAGCATTGAGGAGAAAATTTACTTTGATGATACTTTGCCTCCCATTTATGATGATTATAATGATAGTAGTCTTTTGTTACCACCTGTTATGGAGGATAAATTTGATTATGATTACAATATACCTCCTATATTTGATAGCTACTTTGTTGAATTTGCTCCCACTACAATTAATAAGAATGACTATGCTTATGTTGGGAGTAGTAATTATTTTATGCATGAGACTCATGATAAGAATGCTTTAAGTGATAGTTATATTGTTGAGTTTGCTCATGATGCTACTGAAAGTTATTATGAGAGAGGAAAATATGGTTGTAGAAATTTTCATGTTACTAAAACACCTCTCTATGTGCTGAAATTTTTGAAGCTACACTTGTTTTATCTTCCTATGCTTGTTACTTTGCTCTTCATGAATTCATTTGTGTATAAGATTCTTCTGCATAGGAAGCATGTTAGGCTTAAATGTGTTTTGAATTGCCTCTTGAAGCTCTCTTTTGCTTCAAATACTATTTCTTGCGGGTGCATCACCAAAATTGCTGAGCCCATCTTAATGGCTATAAAGAAAGAACTTCTTGGGAGATAACCCATGTGTTTTTTTACTACAGTACTTTGTTTTATATTTGTGTCTTGGAAGTTGTTTACTACTGTAGCAACCTCTCCTTATCATGTTTTTGTGCCAAGTAAAGTTTCTATGCTAAAGTTGATGTTATATTTGGGATCGCTGCGCAGAAACAGCATTGCTGTCTGTCACGAATCTGGGCACAGGCCTCTGTAGAAAATTCGAAAAAATCTGCCAATTTACGAGCGTGATCCTCAGATATGTACGCAACTTTCATTAGTTTTGAGTTTTTCCATTTGAGCAAGTCTGGTGCCAGCTTTAAATTCGTCTTTACGGACTGTTCTGTTTTTGACAGATTCTGCCTTTTATTTCGCATTGCCTCTTTTGCTATGTTGGATTCATTTCTTTGATCCATTAATGTCCAGTAGCTTTATGCAATGTCCAGAAGTGAAAAGAATGATTGTGTCACCTCTGAATATGTGAATTTTTTATTATGCACTAACCCTCTAATGAGTTTGCTTGAAGTTTGGTGTGAAGGAAGTTTTCAAGGGTCAAGAGAGGAGTATGATATACTATGATCAAGAGGAGTGAAAGCTCTAAGCTTGGGGATGCCCCCGTGGTTCATCCCTGCATATTTCAAGAAGACTCAAGCGTCTAAGCTTGGGGATGCCCAAGGCATCCCCTTCTTCATCGACAAAGTATCAGGTTCCTTCTCTTGAAACTATATTTTTATTCGGTCACATCTTATGTATTTTACTTGGAGCGTCTGTGTGTGCTTTTATTTTTGTTTTGTTATCTTAGTTCTCTGAATAAGTTCATCCTTGTGTGGGAGAGAGACACGCTCCGCTGGTTCGTATGAACACATGTGTTCTTAGCTCATAATATTCATGGCGAAGTTTCCTCTTCGTTAAATTGTTATATGGTTGGAATTGAAAAATGCTACATGTAGTAATTGGTAAAATGTCTTGGATAATGTGATACTTGGCAATTGTTGTGCTCATGTTTAAGCTCTTGCATCATATACTTTGCACCTATTAGTGAAGAAATACATAGAGCATGCTAAAATTTGGTTTGCATAATTGGTCTCTCTAAGGTCTAGATAATTTCTAGTATTGAGTTTGAACAACAAGGAAGACGGTGTAAAGTCTTATAATGTTTACAATATGTCTTTTATGTGAGTTTTGCTGCACCGGTTCATCCTTGAGTTTGCTTCAAATAACCTTGCTAGCCTAAACCTTGTATCGAGAGGGAATACTTCTCATGCATCCAAAATCCTTGAGCCAACCACTATGCCATTTGTGTCCACCATACCTACCTACTACATGGTATTTCTCCGCCATTCCAAAGTAAATTGCTTGAGTGCTACCTTTAAATAATTCAAAATTTATCACCTCTTATTTGTGTCAATGTTTTATAGCTCATGAGGAAGTATGTGGTGTTTTATCTTTCGATCTTGTCATTTACTTTTGACAGACTTTCACAATGGACTAGTGGCTTCATCCGCTTATCCAATAATTTTGCAAAAAGAGCTGGCAATGAGGTTCCCAGCCTCAATTAATTAACTTGCATTAATAATTCTCTTCACATGTTTTGCTCTGATCTATCAGTAAGCAACTTAATTTTGCAAATAGACACTCCTCCATGGTATGTGAATGTTGGAAGGCACCCGAGGATTCGGTTAGCCATGGCTTGTGTAAGCAAAAGGTTGGGAGGAGTGTCATCCATAAATAAAGAAAAACTAAACTAAAGTACATGTGTAAACAAAAGAGAAGAGGGATGATCTACCTTGCTGGTAGAGATAACGTCCTTCATGGGAGCCGCTCTTGAAAGTCTGGTTGATGAGGTAGTTAGAGTGCCCACTACCATTCGTTGACAACAACAAACACCTCTCAAAATTTTACTTTTATGCTCTCTTTATGTTTTCAAAACCAAAGCTCTAGCACAAATATAGCAATCGATGCTTTCCTCTTTGAAGGACCTTTCTTTTACTTTTATGTTGAGTCAGTTCACCTATCTCTCTCCACCTCAAGAAGCAAACACTTGTGTGAACTGTGCATTGATTCCTACATACTTGCATATTGCACTTGTTATATTACTCTATGTTGACAATATCCATGAGATATATATGTTATAAGTTGAAAGCAACCGCTGAAACTTAATCTTCCTTTGTGTTGCTTCAATACCTTTACTTTGAATTATTGCTTTATGAGTTAACTCTTATGCAAGACTTATTGATGCCTGTCTTGAAAGTACTATTCATGAAAAGTCTTTGCTTTATGATTCATTTGTTTACTCATGTCATTACCATTGTTTGGATCGCTGCATTCATCTCATATGTTTACAAATAGTATGATCAAGTTTATGACGGCATGTCACTTCAGAAATTATCTTTGTTATCGTTTTACCTGCTCGGGACGAGCAGAACTAAGCTTGGGGATGCTGATACGTCTCCAACGTATCGATAATTTCTTATGTTCCATGCTACTTTATTGATGATACCTACATGTTTTATGCACACTTTATGTCATATTTGTGCATTTTCTGGAACTAACCTATTAACAAGATGCCGAAGTGCCAGCTCCTGTTTTCTGCTGTTTTTGGTTTCAGAAATCCTAGTAACGAAATATTCTCGGAATTGGACGAAATCAACGCCCTGTTCCTATTTTGCCCGGAAGCATCCGAACACCCGAGAGCCACCAGAGGAGAGCCCTGGTGGGCCCAGATGATAGGGTGGCGCGGCCAGGGCTGGCCCGCGCCACCCTATGGTGTCGTCGCCTCTTCAACCTCTCGACGCCGCCTCTTCGCCTATAAAAGGTCCCGCACCCAAAACGCGATACGAAAGCCACGATACGGAAAACCTTCCAGCCGCCGCCATCGCGAAGCCAAGATCTGGGGGACAGGAGTCTGTCCGGCACTGCCGGACGGGGAAGTGCGCCCGGAAGGCTTCTCCATCGACACCGCTGCCATCTCCACCGCCATCTTCATCACCGCTGCTCCCATGAGGAGGGAGTAGTTCTCCATCGAGGCTCGGGGCTGTACCGGTAGCTATGTGGTTCATCTCTCTCCTATGTACTTCAATACAATAATCTCATGAGCTGCCTTACATGATTGAGATTCATATGATGATGCTTGTAATCTAGATGTCATTGTGCTAGTCAAGTGGGTTTTACTTATGTGATCTCCGGAGACTCCTTGTCCCACGTGTGTAAAGGTGACAGTGTGTGCACCGTGTGGGTCTCTTAGGCTATATTTCACAGAATACTTATTCACTGTTATGAATGGCATAGTGAAGTGCTTATTTATATCTCTTTATGATTGCAATATGTTTTGTATCACAATTTATCTATGTGCTACTCTAGCAATGTTATTAAAGTAGTTTTATTCCTCCTGCACGATGTAATGGTGACAGTGTGTGCATCCGTGTTAGTACTTGGTTTATGCTATGATCATGATCTCTTGTAGATTGCGAAGTTAACTATTGCTATGATAGTATTGATGTGTATTATTCCTCCTACATAAGCATGAAGGTGACAGTGTGCATGCTATGTTAGTACTTGGTTTAGTCGTTTCGATCTTTCTTGCACTCTAAGGTTATTTAAATATGAACATTTAATTGTGGAGCTTGTTAACTCCGGCATTGAGGGTTCGTGTAATCCTACGCAATGTGTTCATCATCCAACAAGAGTGTAGAGTATGCATTTATCTATTCTGTTATGTGATCAATGTTGAGAGTGTCCACTAGTGAAAGTCTAATCCCTAGGCCTTGTTCCTAAATACTGCTATCACTGCTTTTTACTGTTTTACTGCTACTGTTTGTTTACTTATACCATCAACTACTCGCTGCCATATTTTCTGCGCCGTACTACTGCTCATATTCATTCATACTACTTGTATTTCACTATCTCTTCGCCGAACTAGTACACCTATACACCTGACAAGTGTATTTGGTGTGTTGGGGACACAAGAGACTTCTTGCTTTGTGATTACAGGGTTGCATGAGAGGGATATCTTTGACCTCTTCCTCCCTGAGTTCGATAAACCTTGGGTAATCCACTTAAGGGAAACTTGCTACTGTTCTACAAAATTGGCATGAACAACATAGTAGCAGGCTATAATTTTTGTAACAACGACTGAGCAAGATAAAGTTATGATGGCTAGATCTACAGAGCAGGGAATGTAAACCAAATATAGAAGTTACGATGCCAAAAGCTATAGAGCAGGGAATGCGAACCAACATGTGCAATTACTTAAAATTGGCCATGAACTAAATAATAGCAGGATGTTACTATAATACCTACAGTATAATTTTTGTAACAACGACTGAGCAAGATAGAAGTTATGATGGCTACATCTACAGAGCAGGGAATGCAAACCAAAATGTTCAATCGCTTAAAGTTAGCAATGAAGTAGAAAATAGCAACGTGTTACGGTCATAGCTAGGAATGAACTAAAAGAGCTTCAGACAAACAAGAATCTGAACCCAGAACATGGCGCTAAAACAAGGGACTTACATTAGGAGAAGCACTCTGTGGGAGTCACAGCAGATCTTCCTGGGGTTGATAGATCCGGTGATGAAGTACGCTACATGTGCTACTTGGGGTTGGAGAGACGGCCATTACACTTCATGGTTACTCATCTCATCTGCAAAAACGTAACGGCGCGTCGTTAGCACAAACAGGTTCCCCCAAGATTAAACAAGAACTTGCAGGCAAGCAATAGAAAAGCGACAGTAGAAGAGTTTAGATCATGCACTGCGCCGGTGAAGCAGATCCGGTTCATGCACAGCGGTGTCGGTGAGCAAGATCCGATGCGGTGGACGACGGATCCGGCGAAGCGGCTCCGGCGGGGTGGACGATACCGCAGCTGAAGCGACTGCGGTAGACTGCTGGATGAGCATATGGTTTCGAGGTTCGGCGGGGATGATCCGGTCCGGTTGATGACGGCGTCGATGAAGCGGCTCCGGCAGGCAGCCGGATGACGAGGATCGCGAGGGCTCGGGTAGGCCAGGGAAGTCCGGCGGGGATGTTCCGGTGCGGTGGTCGTGGAGGTGGTAGAGAGAGGGACTTGAGAAGTTCCGGTGGGTGGTCTCAGATGAGAGACTGAAGGAAATGTATTTTTTTTGGGAGGGTTTCCGGGCTAGGGAGGTGGTGATCGAAAAAATGACGGGCAAACCCCTCACCAACCGACTTTGCTGTCATCTCCACAGGGGTAGAATGGGAATTTGGAAGCGTGTGAAATTTTTGTATTTTGTGGGCGGGAAGTTTTGCCGCTATGAGATTTTGAATTTCGCTAAGGTACAAGTATAATGATAAAAAATTGTGACACCGTACTAGTACCTCTGTTCATGGCCGAGTGCAAAATCAAATCATCATCACGTTGAATATAGGTCACTACCATGATCATGATCTATCTTCTTAATCCCATTCAAAAATGCGTTTGAAATATTTCAGGATTGGTGGGAGATTTTGCCGCCCGACAGAGATTAAATTAAACCACACGTTCGACAATTCAAACTTGAGACCTTGGCTATGATACCATTTAAGTTCGAACTGATTCAAAAAAGGCTAGGCAATTAATTTATATAACATCCACAGGAACAACTACCAAGTTGATCCCAACCGCAGATAAATGCATCCACCAACAAAAGTCTGAACGGTGCCTTAATCTAAGGAAACATTTCACAAGACCAATGTACTCACTATGTTAGTGTTCATCTCCAATTATCTATGGCATTTTCTTAGTCTTTGGGAGATTATAACGAACTTGATTGGCCTCGTGCAGTAGGGCATCACATGCTTCTAATCTCGATCTCAACATGTCAACTTTTGTTCTTAGCATAGCTGTTGCAACTCGTTCTACTTGGAGTTGTTCCTCCAAAACTTGAGCAGAGAAAGACTTGGACTTGGGCTTCAAAACCCAGCATTTCGCAGGAAAGAGTTTTTGGTGATATCTTTATCTTTCCCGGGTTTTGCCATCTCAAATTTCATATTAGCCAGACAAGTTTTGAGTTGTGTAAAAAGAAAAGTTATTACAGAGAAAAATGCAGATGGTAGATTTAATGTGTACGAACTACTTTTAATCATACAAGTTGACATGCCTGACTATAATAAGGACCATCTATCTTGCTAGCAGGCATAATTATTAATGGGCTACCATGTACGGGAACCGTATCCTCTAACGTGAAGGAGCTAAGTCAGGAAAAATAAAGAAGCAAAGTCAGGCTTCTGTAGCATAAGTACAAGGTTATGCACTGTCTTTAACTAATAAAGGTGATTACTGTAGATGTTTAAAAACTAAACTAAATTTTATTACACCATAATTTTCTCTGCATGTAATTACTTCAAATGCAAGACACAAGTTTGTATTGTGCAAATTAATTTAAATTATTTGGATTTTAGACATATGGTTTGGGGGAAGGAAAGTTAGAGTACTGTAGCTTCTCTAACTTTTCACCTTCAAGTTAGAGTACTGTAGCTTCTCTAACTTTTCACCCATGTACGTAGTCCTTCCAAGAAACAGCCGTTATTGCATTACGAGCAGAAAACAGTTCACACGTGCGCTCAGATTCAAATTTTCAGCATGCAGTCGATTTATGGTTTAATTGAAGTACACATCAGGATATTATTTCACACAAAATACAGCAGCCACATGGAACATATCTAATTTTAGTACAACAACAAAATTTGCAATTATTACAGACCACGAAATTTTGAACGAAATTTTGAGCAGTAATTAGTTACAGCATTGGCATCAGCAGTCCACTTGACTGAACAACAGAATCAAAGTTTATTTAGACACCTTCAATTCCCAGACACATCACAACTGGCTTACCATGACAAGTGCATAGGAGATTCTTTAGAACATTTTCTGTCAAAGTTTGCCTATTTTTCAATTCATGTATCTCTTGGCGTGTCTTGGCAATTAATTCATCAGCATCTTTGTTTTCCCGCCCAAATATATCAACTGCCTCTTGGAGTGCATCCCCGAAATCTCTTTGTGCCGGATTAAGTTGACCAATAGATACCATGGGCCTATGCGAGCAATATGCACTCTCACTGCTGCTTTGTGAAACATCAATACTTGAGGCATTGGCCCTTGCTTCTGGCATTGTAGCTTTATTTGAAGCCTGAAATTTAGATAAAACAAGTTACAACATCATATGATGCAATAAAAGACCTCCAATTTCAAGAACATCATTGAGCTGATATAACACAACAAGCAATCAAAAATAGAGCCTCGTACATCTATTTCTTCTGGAATGGTTGGTGTACTGGACTCAGTGGACCAATGAGAGCACGTGCCACTGTCACTGTTGCTCTGTGAAATGACCGCAACACTTGATAAATGGGTTGTCCCTACTGACATTACAGCTTTGTTTGCAGGCTGAAACTAAGACAAAACAAGTTAAAATGCAATACAATACAAGGCAAACAAACAGCATTGTTGACATAATTTTGAAAGAACCATGGGCAGATACAACAAAGAAACCAGTTAAGCCACATGCCTCTTAGAACAAACCAAACTAGATCATGGCGATGATGTATACAATGAACCAAGCAACTAGACATCATGTGCCCAATAACGAAGCCAGGTCACTGCACAGAAGAAATCTAGCAAATAGCCAAATACAGTCAAAAGATGTGCATGTTGGATTTGATACTATTAGGAAAATAATGTATGATTGATTTAAGCATGACTCAGATAGTGCCTTCGACATCGCAGAAGGTCAATGCAACAATTAATTGTATGGCTTGTATGAAGTGCCATAACATTTAAATTAAGCATAACGAGGCATTGCTTAATCTGAGAACTGAGTGCTAGCTCAGTGGCAAGGCTTGCGAGTGCGCAGCCAGCCCACCCGGGTTCGAGTCCCAACAGGACCGAATTAAACGGGGTGTTATCTAGCGCGTATAAATTCGCTGCTAGAGAGGTCTCATCATCTATCTCACAACGTATAGACAAGGGAGGGAATCTTCCTACGTTGGTCAACGTTTAGGCAATGCTTAATCTTGAATTCATGATCAAACTCAAACAAAAAAGGGCATATAACAAGTAGCACCATGTGCATCATGTATAATAGATTACTAGAAACTGAATGAAGCAATTGAACATGGAGCGTATTATATAAACAGCCAGATCATTTGAATATGGATATACCACATCATGTCAATGGGACTCAGAAAAACAAAGCTAGACATTTAAACAAGTAATATAACTATTTTTTCACCATGTTTCAAGTAGAATAGGAAGCTAGGTTAGGAATAAAGCAATCATGTTTCAAGTAGAATAGGAAGCTAGGTTAGGAATAAAGCAATAAAAAAACACAAAGTGCATCATTTCAGCTAGGATCATTTCTATCAAACTTCATGCACTAGCCATGGAACAACAGGCAAACTCAATGAAGCAACAGGCAAAAAATTAACATAATAGAATTTCAGGACTTGTATTAACATAGCCAAATCATGTAACTTATACCCAGGCATGCCGGATGCCAGATGGGTCAAAGGCAGTGTGCAATGTTCCATATGGTCATTGTTTATATTTTATTAGATTCCATTAGGCAACTTAGGTAGTGCAACATACAGAAAATGATGCAATTGAACTATGCACAGGAGGTAAATTAACATTCCAAAAAAAACAGGGAACTTACGTGAGCTTTTTTTTGAGTCACACGGACCTCATCGGGTACTTGGACAGAAGAACCTGGTGCCTCACTGTTTCTCCTCTGCATGAAGGAGAGGCCAATTGTAAACAGAAACAGGTCCAAGATATAGAAGTTTGCATTAAGCAATATACAAAAAACAGCAGGTACTTACATGATTATAGGCGAGCTTTACTCTACGTTTATGAGTGTAAGATGTGCCTGCTGCACGTGTAATAACAACAAACAGTTACGAGTCACGGCTTTGCTATAATTAAATTGACACCAAATAGTAGTAGAAGCATTATGACGTGCATAAACATGTAATACAGGATCGCAGAAAGATATCAAACATGATGTAACTAGAGCAGTAGCCTACGGCCAAATAGTGAGAAATTGTAATCGTGTCAATTGTGGACTTGTATAGCCTACCCCAACTTGTTTGGGAATAAAGGCTTTGTTGTTGTTGTTGTCAATCGTGGACATGTAGAGCATTCAACGGCTCATGATTGGTGGCTCATATTTTGTAGAGTTTCAGCGAATGGGTGGGTTAGGTTACTCAGACCACCACACTGTGTATTTATATCATCTGAGTTAGGGTTACAATACTACTGGACATGGGCCTCTATGGGCCTCACACTGGATACAATATTACTACAGCGCTACTACTAAACTCACTCATGGTCCAACACACCCCCTCAAGATGATCATGGGTAAACAACCATGGCCATCTTGCAACAACAACATGACACATATGACAACTACCAGTAATGAACATTCAGCATAACTCCTAGGATACATGACAGCATTGCACTTTCCATCATCTTGTCATCTCGATTCATCTCTTCATCAGCAGCGAAGATATCCAGCTTCAACCATCTGGGATACGCACAACTCCTAACCATACACGTCCTCAACAACCCCGGCTGCCTCACCACACAAGTTCCGCAGAACCATCCACACTCGCCTCAATGTCCTCAGCCTCTCTTCTCCACTCTGCCCGGCCACCTCTTCCGTCTCTCCCACAAACCCCCAGCCAACTCCTGCCTCAACCATCCACTCCTCAAGCACCCATGCCTATCCCCCGGTCAGGCCTCAACCAGTCTCACCTCAGGCACGCATGCCTTTCCCCTGGACATATTCTTGCACTAGCCAACGCAACCAAAAGTCCGAACTGATGGAAAGGGCTAGGCAATCCACTTATATATTTCAACAATATATATCTCAACACCCCTCCTCACGTGTGACCGGAAGAAGAGAAGAGGAGGCCAACACGCGTATGAATGATCGTATACGCGGCGGACATAGGGGTGGGTAAATATTGCGAGAACCAGGACTCGAACCGATCCCTCCTCAAGCACCATGCCTATCAGGCCTCAACCAGTCTCACCTCAGGCAGGCATGCCTTTCCCCTGGACATATCCACAACCATCACCATCACCACTAAACCGCAGCCTCATCAACTCCATCACGACTCAACCGCAGCCTCATCAACTCCATCACCACATATCCTCACAGCCTCACATCTCCATTTTCTCCTCACTTCCACTCGGATGGCGCCTCGTCTGCGCGCCCTGGCCAACCTGGCGGACCGCACCTGGCCACATCGACCGGCTCGCGCTGGTCAACGTCCAGCACCAACCTCCGGCTCCGCCCTGCGCTCAAAGGCTCGCCCCACTCCGCACGCCTCCAACTTCTGCCCCTCACACGGATCCAGATCTCTCTGCCACGGATTCACTTCCTCTTCTCTCCTTTCTAAACCAAAACGATCTTCACCCTCTTCTTTCTCCCCGCGCGAGCAGCCGCCGATCTCACACAGCTCACATCGCTGTGTGTGATAGCCGCAACCCACGCAGAGCACCTGATGCGGCCTCCCGCCGCCTGGATTTCTACATCTCAACGGTGGGTTTTGTGATCAAAGGAAGAACTTGTTTGGTACTGTTTGTGGCGGCTAGCAGGAAGGAAACCTAGGCTCTGATACCATGTAGAGTTTCAGCGAATGGGTGGGTTTGGTCACGGAAAAACATACTTATGCGTCGTGTTTAAACCTAAAGGATGAGGTGGTTATCAACGAAAGCACTTGTAAGTTAGAAATATAGCACGAATTCAGAAATACAGTCAGCTGCAATACTCCTAACAGAACAAAACGCGCAGGGATGTCTGGTTACCTATTTCTGGGCGGCGTTTAGACGTGTTCCGCGTTCTTACGGGTGACGTGGAGGTCGGCGAGGGGACTGCTGTTGCGGTGGGTGCCGGGGAAGCAGATCTTGGGGGGTCGGAGAAGGACATGCTGGGCGGTCGATGAAGTGTTCAGCGCGCCGGCCGAACTAGAAGGTCGGTGAAGCAGATGATGTGCAGTGCACGGGGGCGTCGGTGTCGGCGAAGCTGGTCAGGTGCGGTGGTCGATAGAGTCGGCGAACGAGATACGGTGCGGTGGACGCCGGAGTAGGTGCGGATCAAGCGGATAGGGCAGCCTCGGGGTTTGAAGCCGTGGCAGCTTGAACGGCGAAGTGCGGCGGCCGGGAAGGTCTGGAGGTAGGCAAGAGGGGCGGTTTCTCTGAGGGCTTGCGGGCGAAACTAGGGCGAAGCTGGGCGAAGCTGGGCGATAGAGGAGTAGAAGGGAATTTCGCAGTCCTTCTTTTGAGGAAAAAAATATTCGCAGATCTGAAACTTTGCGGCGCGAGATATTTGGGCGTTGGCGGGGAATTTTACCGCTCGATGATATTAAATTTTGGCTGCAGTAGGTTTTTTTTTAGAGTATGTAATAATAATAAATAGTAGGCCCTACTAGTACTGTACGTCTGTTCAGGAATCCAAGGGGGTAGAGGTAGAGGTATAGATATATAGACAATATAGAGATATAAGAAATGGCGGGGGCTAGCGGAAATGCACTTTGCCTCATAGGAGCATATGCTCCCATTATGTGAATCCATATTTCAAAGTGTCAAAAAATTCTAAACTAAAATTTTACATGTATATCTAGACATTTTATGTTGGTACACAAGTTTTCTCACAAAAAAATTATGTGGCTCCTATAAAAAAGACAAATTTTGATGTTGTAACACGACTACGTACAGTATATTTTTTGCCTTTTTTTACACGCCACACAAAATGTCGTTTTTCCACGAAAACTTGTGAACGAACATATGATGTCACAATGTATACCAAAAAAATTAACATTTATATAATTTTTTTAATCATTTTCTATAATTGGTGCATATGCACGCGTGTGCCAAAACGCCACCTCCGCAGGCTAGGAGTTTCTAAACTTCTTATGGCACATCAAATAAAATGTTGTTCAAACAATAATAATAATGTGCTTATGATTGTTACTCCCTTCCACCATGAATAAAGTCCACATCGGTTTCGTGTCAAACTTTGACTCGAGATTTAGGTACCCACATGATAGTGCTAGTATCATAGCTAGTATCATACACATTGGTCCCACAAAAATGTTGATGTGGCAGCTAATTAAGTAGGAGAGAGGAGATTAGTGTAACATAGGTAGATACTGTATCATAGCGCAAACAACGAGAAAACTTAATGCTAAACAAATCTTGTACACAAATTTGCATTGAGATTCTAAAAAATAATAAATGTAGCATTACTATGATACTACTCCATGATACTACCCACTATAGAAATAGTATGACCAGCCTAATTTTATGACATCCGCAAAATATACCATTGGAAAGTTCATCGAAACAAGCATCCGATGATATAGTTTTGAATGACATGCAACTCATAATTGGCGGGCCCAAGTATTAGTCTAAGTTTGCCTCTGAAAACAAATTGGCATTGTACTCTAGGACAAAGGGAGACTACTCGCAATGGCAATATCATAAGTAGTATCATGCACTACATGCATGCAAAATGTTGATGTGTCATATCAGTTAATGATGAAAGAGACGATAGTGGTATCATAGGTAGATATCGTATCATATCATGTAGAACTAGAAAAATTACTGCCAAACAAATCTTGTACACACTTTTGTATTGAGATTCTACAAATCCCTAAATACATGTAACATATTATACTACTACATGATGATACTATGGACTGTGAAAATAATATCGTACATTAGTATCATATGTATGATACTATTATATGATACTCCCCATTGTGACTAGTCTAATAATAACAATAGTACTCAAATTTGTCTTGTCCCTCGGGTGTTTAGAAGTATATGTTCGGTCCCTCACGTATTTAAGAATTATGTTTGGCCCCTCAACTCTAATGTGGTCAAAATTGAGCACTTGAACACTTAGTTAGGTCTAGCAATGATAAAAACTTGATTGGTCTGTTTATTATTTGTTATGTGGCACGGCGGCAAAGCATTTTGCTAAATCTCAAGCACACATAGTTGGGGTCCATTAGAGGGACTAATTAAATCAAAGTACAATGGATTATAAAAGCAGGTTTTATCATTGATTAGCTTTGCAACGGCCTATCAACTGTAAGTGTTGCATGTGTTCTAAAGAACTATGTTCATCGTCACAGATCAAGAGGAGTACGCAGTGGAGGACGCACAAAACAACCGTAGGCCAGGTGGGCACACCTTACTAATTTTCTTTTTTCCACTTTATATGTGATAATTTTTTACATAATTAATTAACTAAAACATTTTAAAATAGGGTGGGCCATTCAACCCAAACACCATGTTGCGTACGTCGCTGAGGGTAAGGGGTTTCATCTTCGTTCTATGGTATGAGTATGTAATGCGCGTGATACTCATCGAAGACAATATATATAGCAGACATCACATCAGATGAGCCTATGGATAAAAATGGGCCAAATCATATCTACTAGTGCACAAATGAAGTTAAAAATAGGTCAACCTTCATTAAACCGATACTACTTAAAAGACCATTGTTTGACCTAAGTAAGCGTATATATGAGGTCAGTAATACTAGTCACAATGCATAGTATCATATATAAAAGTATGGTGTGTATGATACAATTAATACTACATGTTACTATGTCAACGATGCATGGTATCATGTACTAGTATCATAATCTTCTTATATTAATTGATTTGTAGAATCTCAATGCAGATCTATGTACAAGATTATTTAACATTAAATTTTCTAGTACTACGTGCTATGATACGGTATCTACCTATGATATTATAATCCTCTCTCTCATCTTTAATTGCAGTGCCACATCAGCTTTTTTGCAAGCATGAGATGCATGATAGTGTACTACCTATGATACTCCCATTGTGGGTAGTCTAAGGGGGCAATGTTAGACCTAATTAAGTGTTTGAGGTTAGTTATGGACCGCTGTTATACCTAATTGTGTTTGAGGTCAGTTAGGGACCTTATTATACATAATTAAGTGTTAGAGGTGAGTTCAAATAATAATATATAGTTGGGGTCTAAAGTTCACCAACGTATGCAACACACGAGCTGCCAAATGTGTACTTAATTAACCCTATTAGGAAAACACAAGATTATCTCATTCAACAAAATATTAGGAAAGTGTATCACAATTGTATTTATCCCTTATCTCTCTCATGTTAACCGAGACAAGAGTTCGTTCTAGGTCAGCTCTACGACAATTAGCGTCGCAAGGGTGGTAACATAGGTGTGCAGTTGCGAAAGTTTTTTCCCAAGTTGTCGACTTCCTCAATCCACACTTAATATTTGTGCATGCGGGCCTAAGTATATGGTACTACTTAGTTCTATTCCTAGTATATATGTTGGGTGACTTAGAAAAATCATACTTCGTACATGATTCCTTCGAAAATCCTTTAGGGCTTCTTTGATTCATATTAGGTTGGTATAAGATAATAGGATTTAGATCTTATAGGAATATTTCCTACACTAGTAGTTTGATTCATATGAACATATCCAATAGGAAATAATCCTATAGGAATCATCAAGTAGTGCAAATCCTAGTATAGGATTAAATATTTGGTCCTACCTCATGGAAAAATTCATTTGGCGCAATCAAACGCAACTCATCTTATTATAGGATTTAACTACACATGTCATCCCAAATCCCAATCCTACATTCCTACTCCTATGATTTCCCTATCCTGTGAATGAAAGGAGCCCTTAAAATCAAACTATCCCGCACCTCGTCGATTCGTATAAAACCGACTCTAGCCAACAACTCTTCGCCCGACCTTTCTTCTTCACCATCAGGCCACCACACACTGTCATTTTCCATTGCAACGCATTTAGGGTGTGTTCGGTTCCAGAACCAAGTGGAATGGAATGGAACCGTTCCGCACCTAGAGCCCATTCTTGTGTTCGGTTGTGGAATGGAACGGAACCGAGTGGTTCCTCGAAAGGGAATATTCTCCCCATATGCAGAATGCACCCATTCCACCGAATCGGTGGAATGTGGTGGAACGGCTGTTACTTAGCCGCTATTAATTACAAAGCACTTCACTAATCCAACCAAAAAAATTATTAGTTGTTGTTAATTATGATTTTGAGATTAAAAAGGCCACTATTAATTACGATATTTAGACAAAAGATTAAACTTTAACTTCATTCCGTTCTACTCTCCAAATTCCCCGACCATACAAAAAATAACATTAATTACGATTTTAAGATTAAAAAGGCCATTAGGCGTTGTTAATTACGATTTTAAGATTTAAAAGGCTATTTGCCATTGTTAATTACGATTCTTAGACAAAAGTTTAGTTTAACCACATTCCGTTCTGCTCTCCAATTCCTCCAACCGAACAAAAAACAGTACCATTCTGTACCTCCTTTTTGTCCAAACCGAACGCGGGGATGGAACCATTCCATTCCTCTGGAAAGGAACCATTCCTTACTAAAATCTTCTTGTGCCACCTCCCAGTTTAAAGGCCTACTCGCATAACCCTACAGCTCTGCACTCGCGTGGGCAACCGAACACACCTACATCATCAATGCCCCGCGTACTTATCCGCACCGCCTACAGCTCTGCACTCCTATGACCTATCCATGGCTGGGCAGTCAAAAAAAGCTGCGTCACCTGGGAAATCAACAAGCCACGCAAGC
Organism: Lolium multiflorum; assembly: GCA_030979885.1. NCBI lineage: Eukaryota > Viridiplantae > Streptophyta > Magnoliopsida > Poales > Poaceae > Lolium > Lolium multiflorum. Next base: position 152,095,182 of record CM061752.1, on the reverse strand, counting down.
AAGTCGCAAGCATCATAAATTCCGAATCAATGCCTAGCTACAGTCTACCTGGCCTCCTCCCAACTCATTGTCCTTGAGGCCTTAACAAAGCCTTCTAAAAGGGTTTTATCAAAATATTCCATATGGATTAGTAAAAAAACGCACCTGCTAAAGATTCATATATGCCCCTAGGTTAAAAATATGCATCTCAAATTTGTATGGATACATATGTATCTCTGACTAAAATGCATGTATCAAGACATAAGTGAGACACCTATATATTTTCAAACGGGGATGTAGTAGTAGATTTTTTGGGTCATGTGTTGGCAATAAAAAATGGATTCCCCATTTCATCTGTGCACAAGGAGGGCAAAACGAGTGGTCTTTTGTGAAGTGTCTCTACCAATCTACAACCACTTCAATTTTCACATGTACGCTAGACCCTGAAAGATGTCCAAATCAAGTTGCAGTGTTTTATCTCGATCCACATCTACATATGGTTTTATAATTGAGCTTTATCCTAATGAATTCAAAATTAAACTGTATGAGTTTGCTTGTTTTTGTACCCACTTGGGAAGGGTTCATGCAGGATCTGTAGCGAACTTTCTTGTGAAGACATATTTTGGCACATACTGTATGTGAATCTTCTCACGGCCATCAACTTTGAATACTCAAGTTTTTTACTCCTTGATACGTCTCCAACGTATCGATAATTTCTTATGTTCCATGCTACTTTATTGATGATACCTACATGTTTTATGCACATTATATGTCATATTTATGCATTTTCTGGAACTAACCTATTAACAAGATGCCAAGAGCCTGTTTTCTGCTGTTTTTGGTTTCAGAAATCCTAGTAAGGAAATATTCTCGGAATTGGACGAAACTTTCGCCCAGGGCCCTATTTTTGCACGAAGCTTCCAGAAGACCGAAGAGATAAGTGGGGCCACGAGGCAGCCAGGGGACAGGCGGCGCGGCCCGCCCTGGCCGCGCCTACCCCCTGGGCACCTCGTGTGGCCCCCGCGTTGACCTTCCGCCTACTTAAAGCCTCCGTCGCGAAACCCCCAGCCGAGAGCCACGATACGGAAAACCCCGAGACGCCGCGAATCCCATCTCGGGGGATTCGGGAGATCGCCTCCGGCACCCTGGGAGAGGGGATTCATCTCCCGGAGGACTCTTCATCGCCATGATCGCCTCCGGAGTGATGAGTGAGTAGTTCACCCCTGGACCATGGGTCCATAGCAGTAGCTAGATGGTCGTCTTCTCCTTGTTGTGCTTCATTGTTGGATCTTGTGAGCTGCCTAACATGATCAAGATCATCTATCTGTAATACTATATGTTGTGTTTGTCGGGATCCGATGGATAGAGAATACTATGTTATGGTGATTATCAATCTATTGTTTATGTGTTGTTTATGATCTTGCATGCTCTCCGTTATTAGTAGAGGCTCTGGCCAAGTTTTTGCTCTTAACTCCAAGAGGGAGTATTTATGCTCGATAGTGGGTTCATGCCTTCATTGACACCTGGGATCGTGACAGTAGGTTCTAAGGTTGTGATGTGTGTTGCCACTAGGGATAAAACATTGATGCTATGTCTAAGGATGTAGTTGTCGATTACATTACGCACCATACTTAATGCAATTGTCTGTTGCTTAGCAACTTAATACTGAATGGGGTTCGGATGATAACCTGAAGGTGGACTTTTTAGGCATAGATGCAGTTGGATGGCGGTCTATGTACTTTGTCGTAATGCCCAATTAAATCTCACTATATTTATCATATCATGTATATGCATTGTTATGCTCTTCTCTATTTGTCAATTGCCCGACTGTAATTTGTTCACCCAACATGCTTTTATCTTATGGGAGAGACACCTCTAGTGAACTGTGGACCCCGGTCCTATTCTTTACATAGCATACAATCTACTGCAATTGTGTTTTACTGTTTTCTTTGCAAACATCTTCCACTCGATACGCTTAATCCTTTGTTACAGCAAGCCGGTGAGATTGACAACCTCACTGTTTCGTTGGGGCAAAGTACTTGGGTTGTGTTGTGCAGGTTCCGCGTTGGCGCCGGAATCCCTGGTGTTGCGCCGCATCACATTTCGCGACCATCAACCTTCAACGTGCTTCTTGGCTCCTCCTGGTTCGATCAACCTTGGTTTCTTTCTGAGGGAAAACTTGCCACTGTGCGCATCATACCTTCCTCTTGGGGTTCCCAACGGACGTGTACATTTACGCGCATCAAGCCTGTTTTCTGGCGCCGTTGCCGGGGAGATCAAGACACGCTGCAAGGGGAGTCTCCACTTCTCAATCTCTTTACTTTGTTTTTGTCTTGCTTTATTTTATTTACTACTTTGTTTGCTGCACCTAAACAAAACACAAAAAAATTAGTTGCTAGTTTTACTTTATTTACTGTCTTGCTCTCTATATCGAAAACACAAAAAAATTAGTTACTTGCATTTACTTTATCTAGTTTGTTTTATTTACTGTTGCTAAAATGAATACTCCTGAAAATACTAAGTTGTGTGACTTCACAAATGCAAATAATAATGATTTCCTATGCACACCTATTGCTCCACCTGCTACTACAGCAGAATTCTTTGAAATTAAACCTGCTTTACTGAACTTGGTTATGAGAGATCAATTTTCTGGTGTTAGTTCTGATGATGCTGCTGCCCATCTCAATAATTTTGTTGAACTTTGTGAAATGCAAAAGTATAAAGATGTAGATGGTGATATTATTAAATTGAAAGTGTTTCCTTTCTCATTAAGAGGAAGAGCTAAAGATTGGTTGCTATCTTTGCCTAAGAATAGTATTGATTCATGGACTAAATGCAAGGATGCTTTTATTGGTAGATATTATCCTCCCGCTAAAATTATATCTTTGAGAAGTAGCATAATGAATTTTAAACAATTAGATACTGAACATGTTGCTCAAGCATGGGAGAGAATGAAAACTTTGGTAAAGAATTGCCCAACCCATGGACTGACTACTTGGATGATCATCCAAACCTTCTATGCAGGACTAAATTTTTCTTCGCGGAATTTATTGGATTCAGCTGCTGGAGGTACCTTTATGTCCATCACATTGGGGGCGGCTACAAAACTTCTTGATGATATGATGATAAATTACTCTGAATGGCACACGGAAAGAGCTCCACAAGGTAAGAAGGTAAATTCTGTTGAAGAAACCTCTTCCTTGAGTGATAAGATTGATGTGATTATGTCTATGCTTGTGAATGGTAGATCTAATGTTGATCCAAATAATGTTCCTTTAGCTTCATTGGTTGCTCAAGAAGAAAATGTTGATGTGAATTTCATTAAAAATAATAATTTCAACAACAATGCTTATAGGAACAACTCTGGTAATAACTATAGGCCATATCCTTCTGCTAATGGTAATGGTTATGGTAATTCTTATGGGAATTCTTACAACAATAATAGGAATGTACCCTCTGGTCTTGAAGCCATGCTTAAAGAATTTATTAGTACACAAACTGCTTTTAACAAATCTGTTGAGGAAAAGCTTGATAAAATTGATACTATTGCTTCTAGAGTTGATAGACTTGCCTCTGATGTTAATCTTTTAAAATTGAAAGTTATGCCCAATAATGATATTGATAATAAGATTACTACTACAGCAAATGCCATCCAAGTTAGAATTAATGAGAATATAAGATTAATGGCTGAACTGCGTGCTAGGTGGGATAGAGAAGAAAATGAAAAACTAGCTAAAGAGAATAATGTAGCTAAAGTTTGGACTATTACCACCACTAGTAATGCTAATTCTTCACATGTTGCTGCACCTCCTACTATCAATGGTAAAATAATTGGTGTTGGCAATGTTTCTACTCCTAGTGCAAAGCGAACAAAACTGCCTGAAATTGCTAAAACTGCTGAAACTGCTTGTGATAAAACTGCTGAAATTTTTTCCAACCTTGGGAACAATGATCCCATTGCTGTAGCTCATAATGATTTAGATTTTGATGATTGCCACATCTCTGAAGTTATAAAGTTCTTACAAAAACTTGCTAAAAGTCCTAATGCTAGTGCTATAAATTTAGCCTTTACAAAACATATTACAAATGCTCTCATAAAAGCTAGAGAAGAGAAACTAAAACTTGAAACTTCTATTCCTAGAAAGTTAGAAGATGGTTGGGAGCCCATCATTAAAATGAAATTCAATGACTTTGAATGTAATGCTTTATGTGATCTTGGTGCAAGTATTTCTGTTATGCCTAAAAAGATTTATGATATGCTTGACTTGCCACCATTAAAGAATTGTTATTTGGATGTTAATCTTGCCGATAATGTTAAAAAGAAACCTTTGGGGAGGATTGATAATGTGCACATTACGGTTAACAATAACCTTGTCCCCGTTGATTTTGTTGTCTTGGATATCGAATGCAATGCATCTTGTCCAATTGTGTTGGGAAGACCTTTTCTTCGAACTGTTGGTGCTGTTATTGATATGAGGGAAGGTAATATTAAATATCAATTTCCTCTCAAGAAAGGTATGGAACACTTCCCTAGAAAGAGAATGAAGTTGCCTTTTGATTCTATTATTAGAACAAGTTATGATGTTGATGCTTCTACTCTCGATGTTACTTGATTTGCACTTTCTGCGCCTAGCTGAAAGGCGTTAAAGAAAAGCGCTTATGGGAGACAACCCATGTTTTTACTACAGCAATTTTTTGTTTTGTTGAGTCTTGGAAGTTGTTTACTACTGTAGCAACCTCTCCTTATCATGTTTTTGTGCCAAGTAAAGTTTCTATGTCAAAGTTGATGTTATATTTGGGATCGCTGCGCAGAAACAGCATTGCTGTCTGTCACGAATCTGGGCACAGTTCTCTGTAGAAAATTCGAAAAAATCTGCCAATTTACGAGCGTGATCCTCAGATATGTACGCAACTTTCATTAGTTTTGAGTTTTTCCATTTGAGCAAGTCTGGTGCCAGCTTTAAATTCGTCTTTACGGACTGTTCTGTTTTTGACAGATTCTGCCTTTTATTTCACATTGCCTCTTTTGCTATGTTGGATTTATTTCTTTGATCCATTAATGTCCAGTAGCTTTATGCAATGTCCAGAAGTGTAAAATATGTTTGTGTCACCTCTGAATGTGTGAATTATTAATTGCGCACTAACCCTCTAATGAGTTTGCTTGAAGTTTGGTGTGAAGGAAGTTTTCAAGGGTCAAGAGAGGAGAATGATATACTATGATCAAGAGGAGTGAAAGCTCTAAGCTTGGGGATGCCCCCGTGGTTCACCCCTGCATATTTTAAGAAGACTCAAGCGTCTAAGCTTGGGGATGCCCAAGGCATCCCCTTCTTCATCGACAACATCATCAGGTTCCTCCCCTGAAACTATATTTTTATTCAATCACATCTTGTGTTCTTTACTTCGGTTTGTTTTTGTTTTTGTTTTTGTTTTTGTTTGAATAAAATGGATCCTAGCATTCACCTTGTGGGAGAGAGACACGCTCCGCTGTTGCATATGGACACATGTGTCCTTAGGCTTTACTCATAATGTTCATGGCGAAGTTTCTTCTTCGTTAAATTGTTATATGGTTGGAATTGGAAAATGCTACATGTAGTAATTCTAAAATGTCTTGGATAATGTGATACTTGGCAATTGTTGTGCTCATGTTTAAGCTCTTGCATCATATGCTTTGCACCCATTAATGAAGAAATACATAGAGCTTGCTAAAATTTGATTTGCATATTTGGTCTCTCTAAGGTCTAGATAATATCTAGTATTGAGTTTTGAACAACAAGGAAGACGGTGTAGAGTCTTATAATGTTTACAATATGTCTTTTATGTAAGTTTTGCTGCACCTGTTCATCCTTGAGTTTGCTTCAAATAACCTTGCTAGCCTAAACCTTGTATCGAGAGGGAATACTTCTCATGCATCCAAAATCCTTGAGCCAACTACTATGCCATTTGTGTCCACCATACCTACCTACTACATGGTATTTCTCCGCCATTCCAAAGTAAATTGCTTGAGTGCTACCTTTAAAATTCCATCATTCACCTTTGCAATATATAGCTCATGGGACAAAATAGCCTTAAAAACTATCGTAGTATTGAATATGTACTTATGCACTTTATATTTTATTAAGTTGCTTGTTGTGCGATAACCATGCTTCTGGGGAACGCCATCAACTATTGTTGAATATCATGTGAGTTGCTATGCATGTCCGTCTTGTCTGAAGGATCTATCATTTTAGTGGTTGGAGCATGCAAAATTGTTAGAGAAGAACATTGGGCCGCTAACTAAAGCCATGAATCATGGTGGAAGTTTCAGTTTTGGACATATATCCTCAATCTCATATGAGAATAATAATTGTTGCTACATGCTTATGCATTTAAGAGGAGTCCATTATCTGTTGTCCATGTTGTCCCGGTATGGATGTCTAAGTTGAGAATAATCAAAAGCGAGAAATCCAAAATGCGAGCTTTCTCCTTAGACCTTTGTACAGGCGGCATGGAGGTACCCCTTTGTGACACTTGGTTGAAACATGGCATGCAAAGATCCGGTAGTCCAAGCTAAGTAGGACGAGGTGCGGGCACTATTAGTATACTATGCATGAGGCTTGCAACTTGTAAGATATAATTTACATAACTCATATGCTTTATTACTACCGTTGACAAAATTGTTTCATGTTTCCAAAATAAAAGCTCTAGCACAAATACAGCAATCGATGCTTTCCTCTTGAAGGACCTTTCTTTTACTTTTATTGTTGAGTCAGTTTACCTATCTCCCTCCACCTTAAGAAGCAAACACTTGTGTGAACTGTGCATTGATTCCTACATACTTGCATATTGCACTTGTTATACTACTTTATGTTGACAATATCCATGAGATATACATGTTATAAGTTGAAAGCAACCGCTGAAACTTAATCTTCCTTTGTGTTGCTTCAACACCTTTACTTTGATTTATTGCTTTATGAGTTAACTCTTATGCAAGACTTATTGATGCTTGTCTTGAAGTACTATTCATGAAAAGTCTTTGCTATATGATTCACTTGTTTACTCATGTCATTACCTTTGTTTTGATCGCTGCATTCATTACATATGTTTACAAATAGTATGATCAAGATTATGATGGCATGTCACTTCAGAAATTATCTTTGTTATTACCTGCTCGGGACGAGCAGAACTAAGCTTGGGGATGCTGATACGTCTCCAACGTATCGATAATTTCTTATGTTCCATGCTACTTATTGATGATACCTACATGTTTTATGCACATTATATGTCATATTTATGCATTTTTGGAACTAACCTATTAACAAGATGCCGAAGAGCCGTTTTCTGCTGTTTTTGGTTTCAGAAATCCTAGTAAGGAAATATTCTCGGAATTGGACGAAACTTTCCAGGGTCCTATTTTTGCACGAAGCTTCCAGAAGAAAGAGATAACGAAGTGGGGCCACGAGGCAGCCAGGGGACAGGGCGGCGCGGCCCAAGCCCTGGCCGCGCGGCCCTACCCCCTGGGCACCTCGTGTGGCCCCCCGCGTTGACCTTCCGCCTACTTAAAGCCTCCATCGCGAAACCCCCAGTACCGAGAGCCACGATACGGAAAACCTTCCAGAGAGACGCCGCCGCGAATCCCATCTCGGGGGATTCAGGAGATCGCCTCCGGCACCCTGCCGGAGAGGGGATTCATCTCCCGGAGGACTCTTCATCGCCATGATCGCCTCCGGAGTGATGAGTGAGTAGTTCACCCCTGGACCATGGGTCCATAGCAGTAGCTAGATGGTCGTCTTCTCCTTGTTGTGCTTCATTGTTGGATCTTGTGAGCTGCCTAACATGATCAAGATCATCTATCTGTAATACTATATGTTGTGTTTGTCGGGATCCGATGGATAGAGAATACTATGTTATGGTGATTATCAATCTATTGTTTATGTGTTGTTTATGATCTTGCATGCTCTCCGTTATTAGTAGAGGCTCTGGCCAAGTTTTTGCTCTTAACTCCAAGAGGGAGTATTTATGCTCGATAGTGGGTTCATGCCTTCATTGACACCTGGGATCGTGACAGTAGGTTCTAAGGTTGTGATGTGCTGTTGCCACTAGGGATAAAACATTGATGCTATGTCTAAGGATGTAGTTGTCGATTACATTACGCACCATACTTAATGCAATTGTCTGTTGCTTAGCAACTTAATACTGAATGGGGTTCGGATGATAACCTGAAGGTGGACTTTTTAGGCATAGATGCAGTTGGATGGCGGTCTATGTACTTTGTCGTAATGCCCAATTAAATCTCACTATATTTATCATATCATGTATATGCATTGTTATGCTCTTCTCTATTTGTCAATTGCCCGACTGTAATTTGTTCACCCAACATGCTTTTATCTTATGGGAGAGACACCTCTAGTGAACTGTGGACCCCGGTCCTATTCTTTACATAGCATACAATCTACTGCAATTGTGTTTTACTGTTTTCTTTGCAAACATCTTCCACTCGATACGCTTAATCCTTTGTTACAGCAAGCCGGTGAGATTGACAACCTCACTGTTTCGTTGGGGCAAAGTACTTGGGTTGTGTTGTGCAGGTTCCGCGTTGGCGCCGGAATCCCTGGTGTTGCGCCGCATCACATTTCGCGACCATCAACCTTCAACGTGCTTCTTGGCTCCTCCTGGTTCGATCAACCTTGGTTTCTTTCTGAGGGAAAACTTGCCACTGTGCGCATCATACCTTCCTCTTGGGGTTCCCAACTTTGAATACTCAAGTTTTTTACTCCTATATATGCAAAATGATATCAGTGTACCATTTTACTTATTCACAATGTTGGCAAAAAATGTATTTTTATGCCCATCTATTTCCATTTTTTGATTTCTTTTTTGAATTTTCATGCCCATTTGTAGATTTGACCAAGATTTAAACAAGTTTAACACATGAAAAATGAAAAGGTAAGCATGGATCCTTCTTAGACACTCTAAAATGAAGCTTTTGGGAGGTTCTTGAAATTTCCAAGTTTGAAACCCAAAACCACTTCTTCTCTTCATGTTTGACTACATAAGATAGAGTTTAGGGTTAGGGGTAGATACATGATTTTTCTTGTTTGAATATGTCTAGACCTTGTTTATCAACTTTAATGCTTACTATATGACATAAGAAGACTATGTGCTTTGGTTTTTCATTTTCTGTTTTTTTATATTTTATGCCCATTTGAATCTTGGTCAAATCCTAGGTTTGACCAGGATTTAAGCAAGTTTAAAACATGAAAACGACTTCTCTTCGTGCTTGACTTCTTATTCACTCCAAAATGAAGCTTTTGGAAGGGTTTTTGAAATTTCCATGTTTGAAACCCAAAACGACATCTCTTCGTGCTTGACTTCATAAGATAGAGTTTAGGGTTAGGGGGTAGATACATGAATTTTCTGGTTTGAATATGTCTAGACCTAGCTTGTTTATCAACTTGAATGCTTGCTATATGACATCAGAAGACTATGTGTTTGGTTTTTGTTTTTTGAATTTGTTATGCCCATTTGAATCTTAGTCAAATCCTAGGTTTGAATATATATGTCTAGACCTTGTATATCAACTTGAATGCTTACTATACATATGACATAAGAATGTTATGTGCTTTGGTTTTTCATTCTTTTCATTTTTTCTGAATTTTTAGGGCCATTTGAATCTTGGTCAAATCCTTGGTTTGACCAAGATTTAAACAAATTTAAAACATGAAAATGAAAAGGGAAGTCTGTATCCTTCTTAGTCACTCTAAAATGAAGCTTTTGGGATGTTCTTTAAATTTCAATGTTTGAAACCCAAAACGACTTCCCTTCATGCTAGACTTCATAAGATCGACAGGGGGTAGATACATGATTTGTCTGGTTTGGATATATCTAGACCTTGTTTATCAACTTGATTGCTTACGATATGACATAAGAAGACTATGTGATTTGGTTTTTCATTTTTCTGATTTTTTTGAATTTTGTGCCCACCCATTTGTATCTTCGTCAAATCCTAGGTTTGACCAAGATAATTTAAACAAGTTTAAAACATGAAAATGTAAAGGGAAGCATGTATCCTTCTTAGTCACTCTAAAATGAAGCTTTTGGGAGGTTTTTGAAATTTCGATGTTTGAAACCCAAAACCACTTCTCTTCACATGCTTGACTTCATAAGACAGAGTTTAGGGGTTAGGGGTATAGATACATGATTTGTCTGGTTTGAATATGTCTAGACCTTGTTTATCAACTTGAATGCTTACTATATGACATAAGAAGACTATGTGATTTGGTTTTTCATTTTTCTGTTTTTTAATTATTTTTCTGCCCATTTGAATCTTGGTCAAATCCTAGGTTTGAACAAGATTTAGACAAGTTTAACACGTGAAATTAAACGAATAAGTAAGCATTGATCCTTCTTAGTCACTCCAAAATGTACCAATTGATAGTGTTAACTTTGCTTCATGGAAAAAATAATGTCATGTAAATGAGTTAACTTGGATTTCCTACCCTTGAATCCATAGGAAACTTTGTTCTAATGCACTATTATAATCAACCGAGTTTTTACACCAACAGGTCTGTCACTTACGTGTGGTGCCCACGCGTGAGGTCCCACACTTCAGTGAGCACAAGTCACGTGCAATAGGTACGCCAACTCCCAGCCATCTTCTTTGTCAAGAGAAGACGCATCAGGATGCGTATTGGAAGTCCGTGGGTCCTTCTGGATCCTTCGGTTGTCCCTCTCACAAAAAAAAACAAATCTATCTCATTCTCGGCCTCGCTCGACTCGCTCGCTCGCTCGCTCGCACGTCCTGCGCACTGACAAACCCTGCACAACAGTCAACATCATCATCATCACCCGAAAAAGGGGAGACACCATAATGCTCTGCCTTTTTTCTCTCCTTCCGAGTGATCCCTCTTCCTCCGAGTTTCACTCGACGGGCAAACGCACATCTGCAGCATAGTAATAATAAAAAGGTAGAAAAATCGATATACGAATCTATAATTAAATAGGTTAAACTAGGGTTTTGCCCTGTACTACAGATCAAGGTTCAAAAAAATCCAACTACGGGGTTCGAACAACACGATTCTAATCCAAGAACTTTTTCGACCTCATCCAAGTGGCCTCAAACTATAGGGTTAGCATCTAGTGCAGTATGTGTGAAAATGTATGCACTATGTGTGCTATAACTTGTATGTCTTTCAAATTTGAACCAACTTTGAATAAGTTTGAAATATTTGAAATGGGGCTTTTGGCTTAAACGTTTGAAACTCAAAACGATTCTCTTCATGCTAGACTTCATAAGACCGAGTTTAGGGTTAGGGGTAGATACATGATTTGTCTGGTTTGAATATGTCTAAACCTTGTTTATCAACTTTAATGCTAACTTCTCAGTCACTCTAAAATGAAGTTTTTGGAGGTTTTTGAAATTTCCATCTTTGAAACCCAAAACCACTTCTCTTCATGCTTGACTTCATAAGAAAAAGTTTAGGGTTAGGGGGTATAGATACATGATTTGTATGGTTTGAATATGTCCAAACCTTGTTTATCAACTTGAATATGCTTACTATATGACATAAGAAGACTATGTACTTTGGTTTTTAATTTTTCTGATTTTTTTAATTTTCTGCGCATTTGAATCATATCTTGGTCAAATCCTAGGTTTCACCAAGATTTAGACAAGTTTAACACGTGAAAATGAGTAAGTAAGCATGGATCCTTCTTAGTCACTCTAAAATGAAGCTTTTGGGATGTTCTTGAAATTTCCATGTTTGAAACCCAAAACCACTTCTCTTCATGATTGACTTCCATAAGATCGACAGATCAGTTTAGGGTTAGGGGTAGATATATACATGATTTTTTGGTTTGAATATGTCTAGACCTTGTTTATCAACTTGAATGCTTACTATACATATGACATAAGAATGCTATGTGCTTTGGTTTTTCATTCTCTTTTTGAATTTTTTCTAAATTTTTAGGCCCATTTGAATCTTGGTCAAATCCTTGGTTTGACCAAGATTTAAACAAGTTTAAAACATGAAAATGAAAAGGGAAGTCAGTATCCTTCGTAGTCACTCTAAAATGGAGAAGCTTTTGGGATGTTCTTGTAATTTCTATGTTTGAAACCGAAAACGAGTTCCCTTCATGCTAGTAGACTAGCTTCATAAGATCGACAGGCCGGGGGTAGATACATGATTTGTCTGGTTTGGATATATCTAGACCTTGTTTATCAACTTTAATGCTTACTATATGACATATATAAGAAAACTATTGCTTTGGTTTTTCCTTTTTCTGTTTTTTTTTAATTTTGATGCCCATTTGAATCATGTCGAATCCTAGGTTTGACCAAGATAATTTAAACAAGTTTAAAACATGAAAATGAAAAGGGAAGCATGTATCCTTCTTAGTCACTCTAAAATGAAGCTTTTGGGAGGTTTTTGAAATTTCCATGTTTGAAACCCAAAACCACTTCTCTTCACATGCTTGACTTCATAAGACAGAGTTTAGGGGTTAGGGGTATAGATACATGATTTGTCTGGTTGAATATGTCTAGACCTTGTTTATCAACTTTAATGCTTACTATATGACATAAGAAAACAATTGCTTTGGTTTTTCTTTTTCTGATTTTTTTGAATTTTGATGCCCATTTGAATCTTGTCAAATTCTAGGTTTGACCAAGATTTAAACAAGTTTAAAACATGAAAATGAAAAGGGAAGCATGTAACCTTCTCAGTCACTCTAAAATGAAGTTTTTGGGAGGTTTTTGATATTTCCATGTTTGAAACCCGAAACCACTTCTCTTCATGCTTGACTTCATAAGACAGAGTTTAGGGTTAGGGGTAGATACATGATTTGTATGGTTTGAATATGTCCAAACCTTGTTTATCAACTTGAATATGCTTATGTGCTTTGGTTTTTTATTTTTCTGATTTTTTTGAATTTTATGCCCATAAATCTTGGTCAAATCCTAGGTTTGACCAGGATTTAAACAAGTTTAAAACATGAAATGAAAAGATAAGCCTGGATCCTTCTTAGTCACTCTAAAATGAAGCTTTTGGGAGGTTCTTGAAATTTCCATATTTGAAACCCAAAACCACTTCTCTACATGATTGACTTCATAAGACATAGTTTAATTAGAGTTTTAGGGGTAGATATATACATGATTTTTCTGGTTTGAATATATATGTCTAGACCTTGTTTATCAACTTGAATGCTTACTATACATATGACATAAGAATGCTATATATGTGCTTTGGTTTTTCATTCTTTTGATTTTTTTCTGAATTTTTAGGGCCATTTGAATCTTGCATGGTTAAACTTGGGTTTTGCCCAGTTCTAAAGATCAAGGGTTCAAAAAAATCCAACTACGGGGTTCGAACAACACGATTCTAATCCAAGAATTTTTTCGACCTCATCCAAATGGCCTCAAACTATAGGGTTAGCATCTAGTGCAGTATGTGTGAAAATGTATGCACTATGTGTGCTATAACTTGTATGTCTTTCAAATTAAGTTGATAAACAAGGTCTAGACATATTCAAACCAGAATATTATACTGCATTAGTACAAAAAGTTTCCTATGGATTCATCAAGGGTAGTAAAGCCAAGTTAACTCATTGTCATGACTAAGAAGGATCCATGCTTACTTTTTCATTTTCATGTTTTAAACTTGTTTAAATCTTGGTCAAACCTAGGATTTGACCAAGATTCAAATGGTCATAAAAAATCAAACAAAATCAAGAAAATCAAAAACCAAACCACATAGTCTTCTTATGTAATATACTAAGCATTCAAGTTGATCAACGAAGTCTAGACATATTCAAACCAGAAAAATCATGTATCTACCCCCTAACCCTAAACGTTGTCTTATGAAGTCAAGCATGAAGAGAAGAAGTGGTTTTGGGTTTCAAACATGGAAATTTCAAAAACCCACCCAAAAGCTTCATTTTGGAGTGACTAAGAAGGATCCAAGCTTACTTTTTCATTTTCATGTTTCAAACTTGTTTAAATCTTTGTCAAACCTAGGATTTGACCAAGATTCAAATGGGCATAAAAATTCAAAAAAGAAATCAAAAAAATGAAACACCAAAGCACATAAACTTCTTATGTCATATAGTAATTAAGCATTCATGTTGATCAACAAAGTCTATATATATTTAAACAATAAAAATCATGTATATATACCCCCAAACCCAAAACCACTTCTCTTCACATGCTTGACTTCATAAGACAGAGTTTAGGGGTTAGGGGTATAGATACATGATTTGTCTGGTTTGAATATGTCTAGACCTTGTTTATCAACTTGAATGCTTACTATGTGATTTGGTTTTTCATTTTTCTGTTTTTTAATTATTTTTCTGCCCATTTGAATCTTGGTCAAATCCTAGGTTTGAACAAGATTTAGACAAGTTTAACACGTGAAATTAAACGAATAAGTAAGCATTGATCCTTCTTAGTCACTCCAAAATGTACCAATTGATAGTGTTAACTTTGCTTCATGGAAAAAATAATGTCATGTAAATGAGTTAACTTGGATTTCCTACCCTTGAATCCATAGGAAACTTTGTTCTAATGCACTATAATAATCAACCGAGTTTTTACACCAACAGGTCTGTCACTTACGTGTGGTGCCCACGCGTGTGGTCCCACACTTGAGTGAGCACAAGTCACGTGCAATAGGTACGCCAACTCCCAGCCATCTTCTTTGTCAAGAGAAGACGCATCAGGATGCGTATTGGAATTGGATCCTTCGGTTGTCCCTCTCACAAAAAAAACAAATCTCTCTCATTCTCGGCCTCGCTCGACTCGCTCGCTCGCTCGCACCTCCTGCGCACTGACAAACCCTGCACAACAGTCAACATCACCAGAAAAAGAATATACACCATCAATAAGAGGGGCCCCGTGACTGCTCTCCCTTCTTCTCCTTCCGAGTGATTCCTCTTCCTCCGAGTTTCACTCGACGGGCAAACACACATGTGCTGCATAGTAATAATAAAAAAGTAAAAGAATCGACTACGAATCTATTATTAAATAGGTTATAAACTAGGGTTTTCCCCAGTACTACAGATCAAGTTGAAAAAAAAATCCAACTACGGGGTTTGATTTTGGCCTACAAATAAAAAATTAAATAAGTTGAACTAGTATTCCTCTAAAAAATCATTTTGGTTTGCATTGTTTGATAATTTTCATAGCTAGAGTGCATCACAATTTTTTGATTTCATGCTTTGCTTTGCCAATTTTGATTTTTTCTAACCACCTTCTCTTTGATTTCAAATTTAGGTCAAACTATCGATGCCTACTATGTGTTCTACTTGAATTGGATGCAGCATGCGCACATGATATGTTTTGCCATTGTTTTGGGCTTCCACACATCTTGGGGCATCCAAGTATTTAAGTTACCTTGTTTTTTAATTGTAATTCATGTACCCTTTCCTCCCAATTAAATTTTGGTTTTACATTTTTAAATTTTTTAAATTTTTATGCCCATTCTGATGTCATATAGTTAGCATTTAAGTTGATAAACAAGGTCTAGACATATTCAAACCGGAAAAATCATGTATCTACCCCTAACCCAAAACTCTGTCTTATCAAGTCAAGCACGAAGAGAAGTCGTTTTGGGTTTCAAACATGGAATTTTCAAAAACCCTCCAAAAAGCTTCATTTTGGAGTGACTAAGAAGGATGGAGGCTTACCTTTTTCATTTTCATGTTTTAAACATGTTTAAATCTTGGTCAAACCTATTATTTGACAAAGAATCAGATGGGCTTAAAATTTCAAAAAAATCAAAAAATGAAAAACCAAAGCATGCAGTCTTCTTATGTCATATATATATTACACATTCAAGTTGATAAACAAGGTTTGGACATATTCAAACCAAAAAATCATGTATCTACCCCCTAACGCTAAACTCTGTCATATGAAGTCAAGCATATGAAGAGAAGTGGTTTTGGGTTTCAAACATGGAAATTTCCATGCTTGAAACCAAAAACCACTTCTCTTCATGCATGCTTGACTTCATAAGACAGAGTTTAGGGTTAGGTGGTAGATACATGATTTTCCTGGTTTGAATATGTTTAGACCTTGTTTATCAAATTAATTGAATGCTTACTATATAACATAAGAGAAGACCTTGTTTTTTTTGAATTTTTATACCCATTCGAATCTTTGTCAAATCCTTGGTTCCACCAAGATTTGAATAAGTTAAAAACATGAATATGAAAAAGTAAGCATGTATGCTTCTTAGTCACTTCAAAATGAAGCTCTTGGGAGGGTTTTTGAATTTCCATGTTCGAAACCAAAAACCACATATCTTCATGCTTGACTTCATGAAACAAAGTTTAGGGTTATGGGTAGATACATGCATGATTTTTCTTGTTTGAATATGTCTAGAACTTGTTTATCAACTTAATTGAATGCCTACTATATAACATAAGAAGACCTTTTTTGTATTTTTTAAATTTTTATACCCATTTGAATCTTGGTCAAATCCTAGGTTTCACCAAGATTTGAATAAGTTTAAAACATGAATATGAAAAAGTAAGCATGCATGTATGCTTCTTAATTAATCACTTCGAAATGAAGCTCTTGGGAGGGTTTTTGAAATTTCCATGTTTGAAACCAAAAACCACATATCTTCATGCATGCGCTTGACTTCATGAGACAGAGTTTAGTGTTAGGGGGTAGATACATGATTTCTCTCGTTTGAATATGTTTGAAACCAAAAACCACATATCTCTGGTTTGCCCGCACTTAGAAATGATATTTGCATCACTTATCATATGTTTGCCCATTTGAATCTTGTCAAATCCTAGATTTGACCAAGATAATTTAAACAAGTTTAAAACATGAAAATGAAAAGGCAAGCTTGTATCCTTCTTAGTCACTCTAAAATGAAGTTTGGGGAGGTTTTTGAAATTTCCATGCTTGAAACCAAAAAACCACTTCTCTTCATGCTTGACTTCATAAAGACAGAGTTTGGGGATATATAGGGGTAGATACATGATTTTTCTGGTTTGATATGTCTAGACCTTGTTTATCAACTTAATTGAATGCTTACTATATGACATAAGAAGACTATGTGCCTTGATTTTACATTTTTTTTAAATTATGCCCATTTGAATCTTGGTCAAATCCTAGGTTTGACCATGATTTAAACAAGTTTAAAACATGAATATGAAAATTAAGCATGTATCCTTCGTAGTCACTCCAAAATGAAGCTCTTGAGAGGGTTTTTGAAATTTCCATGTTTGAAACCAAAAAACCACGTACTTCTCTTCATGCTTGACTTCATAAGACAGAGTTTGGGGTTAGGGGTAGCTTGATACATGATTTTTCTCGTTTGAATATGTCTAGACCTTGTTATCAACTTAATTGAATGCTTACTATATATATGACATAAGAAGACTATGTGCATTGGTTTTTCATTTTATTGTTTTTTTAATTTTATGCCCATTTGAATCTTGGTCAAATCCTAAGTTTGACCATGATTTAAACAAGTTGAAAACATGAATATGAAAAATTAAGCATATATCCTTCTTAGTCACTCCAAAATGAAGCTCTTGGGAGGGTTTTTGAAATTTCCATGTTTTAAACCAAAAACCACATATCTTCATGCTTGACTTCATGAGATAGAGTTTAGGGTTAGGGGGTAGATACATGATTTCTCTGGTTTGAATATATCTAGACCTTGTTTATCAACTTAATTGAATGCTTACTAATGTGACATAAGAAGACTATGTGCCTTGATTTTCCATTTTTTGTTTTTTCTGAATTTTTATGCCCATTTGAATCTTGGTCAAATCCTAGGTTTGACCATGATTTAAACAAGTTTAATAAAACATGAATAGGAAAAATTAAGCATATATCCTTCTTAGTCACTCCAAAATGTAGATCTTGGTAGGGTTTTTAAAATTTCCATGTTTGAAACCAAAAACCACGACTTCTCTTCATGCATGCTTGACTTCATAAGACAGAGTTTAGGGCTAGGGTAGCTAGATACATGATGTTTCTGGTTTGAATATGTCTAGACCTTGTTTATCAACTTAATTGAATGCTTACTATATGACATAAGAAGACTACGTGCCTTGGTTTTTCATTTATTTTCATTTATTTTGAATTTTTATGCCCATTTGAATCTTGGTCAAATCCTAGGTTTGACCATGATTTAAACTAGTTTAAAACATAAATATGAAAAATTAAGTATCTATCCTTCTTAGCCACTCCAAAATGAAGCTCTTGGGAGGGTTTTTGAAATTTCCATGATTGAAACCAAAAACCACTTCTCTTCATGCTTGACTTCATAAGTCAGGGTTTAGGGATATATATATAGGGGGTACATACATGATTTTTCTGGTTGGAATATGTCTAGAACTTGTTTTTCAACTTGAGCTTATCTAGAGCTTGTTTTTAATTTTTTTATACCCATTTGATTCTTCGTCAAATCCTAGGTTTGTTGACCTAGATTTGAACAAGTTTAAAACATGAATATGAAAAGGTAAGCATGTATGCTTCTTAATTAGTCACTCCAAAATGAAGCTCTTGGGAGGGTTTTTGAAATTTCCATGATTTAAACCAAAAACCACTTCTCTTCATGCTTGACTTCATAAGTTAGGGTTTAGGGATATATAGGGGGTAGATACATCATGATTTTTCTGGTTTGAATATGTCTAGAGCTTGTTTATCAACTTAATTGAATGCTTACTATATGACATAAGAAGACTATGTGCCTTGATATTTCATTTTTTTTAAATTATGCCCTTTTGAATATTGGTCAAAACCTAGGTTTGACAAAGATTTAAAAAAGATTAAAACATGAAAATGAAAAAGTAAGCCTTGATCCTTCTTATTAACTCCAAAATGAAGGTTTTTGGGAGGGTTTTTGAAATATCCATGTTTGAAACCCAAAACCACTTCTCTTCGTGCAGAGTTTAGGGTTAGGGGTAGCTAGACACATGAATTTTCTGGTTTGATATGTCTAGACCTTGTTTATCAACTTAATTGAATGCTTACTATATGACATAAGAAGACTATGTGCCTTGATTTTACATTTTTTTAAAATTATGCCCATTTGAATCTTGGTCAAATCCTAGGTTTGACCATGATTTAAACAAGTTTGTTTATCAACTTGAATGCTTGCTATATGACATCAGAAGACTATGTGTTTGGTTTTTGTTTTTTGAATTTGTTATGCCCATTTGAATCTTAGTCAAATCCTAGGTTTGAATATATATGTCTAGACCTTGTATATCAACTTGAATGCTTACTATACATATGACATAAGAATGTTATGTGCTTTGGTTTTTCATTCTTTTCATTTTTTCTGAATTTTTAGGGCCATTTGAATCTTGGTCAAATCCTTGGTTTGACCAAGATTTAAACAAATTTAAAACATGAAAATGAAAAGGGAAGTCTGTATCCTTCTTAGTCACTCTAAAATGAAGCTTTTGGGATGTTCTTTAAATTTCAATGTTTGAAACCCAAAACGACTTCCCTTCATGCTAGACTTCATAAGATCGACAGGGGGTAGATACATGATTTGTCTGGTTTGGATATATCTAGACCTTGTTTATCAACTTGATTGCTTACGATATGACATAAGAAGACTATGTGATTTGGTTTTTCATTTTTCTGATTTTTTTGAATTTTGTGCCCACCCATTTGTATCTTCGTCAAATCCTAGGTTTGACCAAGATAATTTAAACAAGTTTAAAACATGAAAATGTAAAGGGAAGCATGTATCCTTCTTAGTCACTCTAAAATGAAGCTTTTGGGAGGTTTTTGAAATTTCGATGTTTGAAACCCAAAACCACTTCTCTTCACATGCTTGACTTCATAAGACAGAGTTTAGGGGTTAGGGGTATAGATACATGATTTGTCTGGTTTGAATATGTCTAGACCTTGTTTATCAACTTGAATGCTTACTATATGACATAAGAAGACTATGTGATTTGGTTTTTCATTTTTCTGTTTTTTAATTATTTTTCTGCCCATTTGAATCTTGGTCAAATCCTAGGTTTGAACAAGATTTAGACAAGTTTAACACGTGAAATTAAACGAATAAGTAAGCATTGATCCTTCTTAGTCACTCCAAAATGTACCAATTGATAGTGTTAACTTTGCTTCATGGAAAAAATAATGTCATGTAAATGAGTTAACTTGGATTTCCTACCCTTGAATCCATAGGAAACTTTGTTCTAATGCACTATTATAATCAACCGAGTTTTTACACCAACAGGTCTGTCACTTACGTGTGGTGCCCACGCGTGAGGTCCCACACTTCAGTGAGCACAAGTCACGTGCAATAGGTACGCCAACTCCCAGCCATCTTCTTTGTCAAGAGAAGACGCATCAGGATGCGTATTGGAAGTCCGTGGGTCCTTCTGGATCCTTCGGTTGTCCCTCTCACAAAAAAAACAAATCTCTCTCATTCTCGGCCTCGCTCGCTCGCTCGCACGTCCTGCGCACTGACAAACCCTGCACAACAGTCAACATCATCATCATCACCCGAAAAAGGGGAGACACCATAATGCTCTGCCTTTTTTCTCTCCTTCCGAGTGATCCCTCTTCCTCCGAGTTTCACTCGACGGGCAAACGCACATCTGCAGCATAGTAATAATAAAAAGGTAGAAAAATCGATATACGAATCTATAATTAAATAGGTTAAACTAGGGTTTTGCCCTGTACTACAGATCAAGGTTCAAAAAAATCCAACTACGGGGTTCGAACAACACGATTCTAATCCAAGAACTTTTTCGACCTCATCCAAGTGGCCTCAAACTATAGGGTTAGCATCTAGTGCAGTATGTGTGAAAATGTATGCACTATGTGTGCTATAACTTGTATGTCTTTCAAATTTGAACCAACTTTGAATAAGTTTGAAATATTTGAAATGGGGCTTTTGGCTTAAACGTTTGAAACTCAAAACGATTCTCTTCATGCTAGACTTCATAAGACCGAGTTTAGGGTTAGGGGTAGATACATGATTTGTCTGGTTTGAATATGTCTAAACCTTGTTTATCAACTTTAATGCTAACTTCTCAGTCACTCTAAAATGAAGTTTTTGGAGGTTTTTGAAATTTCCATCTTTGAAACCCAAAACCACTTCTCTTCATGCTTGACTTCATAAGAAAAAGTTTAGGGTTAGGGGGTATAGATACATGATTTGTATGGTTTGAATATGTCCAAACCTTGTTTATCAACTTGAATATGCTTACTATATGACATAAGAAGACTATGTACTTTGGTTTTTAATTTTTCTGATTTTTTTAATTTTCTGCGCATTTGAATCATATCTTGGTCAAATCCTAGGTTTCACCAAGATTTAGACAAGTTTAACACGTGAAAATGAGTAAGTAAGCATGGATCCTTCTTAGTCACTCTAAAATGAAGCTTTTGGGATGTTCTTGAAATTTCCATGTTTGAAACCCAAAACCACTTCTCTTCATGATTGACTTCCATAAGATCGACAGATCAGTTTAGGGTTAGGGGTAGATATATACATGATTTTTTGGTTTGAATATGTCTAGACCTTGTTTATCAACTTGAATGCTTACTATACATATGACATAAGAATGCTATGTGCTTTGGTTTTTCATTCTCTTTTTGAATTTTTTCTAAATTTTTAGGCCCATTTGAATCTTGGTCAAATCCTTGGTTTGACCAAGATTTAAACAAGTTTAAAACATGAAAATGAAAAGGGAAGTCAGTATCCTTCGTAGTCACTCTAAAATGGAGAAGCTTTTGGGATGTTCTTGTAATTTCTATGTTTGAAACCGAAAACGAGTTCCCTTCATGCTAGTAGACTAGCTTCATAAGATCGACAGGCCGGGGGTAGATACATGATTTGTCTGGTTTGGATATATCTAGACCTTGTTTATCAACTTTAATGCTTACTATATGACATATATAAGAAAACTATTGCTTTGGTTTTTCCTTTTTCTGTTTTTTTTTATTTTGATGCCCATTTGAATCATGTCGAATCCTAGGTTTGACCAAGATAATTTAAACAAGTTTAAAACATGAAAATGAAAAGGGAAGCATGTATCCTTCTTAGTCACTCTAAAATGAAGCTTTTGGGAGGTTTTTGAAATTTCCATGTTTGAAACCCAAAACCACTTCTCTTCACATGCTTGACTTCATAAGACAGAGTTTAGGGGGTTAGGGGTATAGATACATGATTTGTCTGGTTGAATATGTCTAGACCTTGTTTATCAACTTTAATGCTTACTATATGACATAAGAAAACAATTGCTTTGGTTTTTCTTTTTCTGATTTTTTTGAATTTTGATGCCCATTTGAATCTTGTCAAATTCTAGGTTTGACCAAGATTTAAACAAGTTTAAAACATGAAAATGAAAAGGGAAGCATGTAACCTTCTCAGTCACTCTAAAATGAAGTTTTTGGGAGGTTTTTGATATTTCCATGTTTGAAACCCGAAACCACTTCTCTTCATGCTTGACTTCATAAGACAGAGTTTAGGGTTAGGGGTAGATACATGATTTGTATGGTTTGAATATGTCCAAACCTTGTTTATCAACTTGAATATGCTTATGTGCTTTGGTTTTTTATTTTTCTGATTTTTTTGAATTTTATGCCCATAAATCTTGGTCAAATCCTAGGTTTGACCAGGATTTAAACAAGTTTAAAACATGAAATGAAAAGATAAGCCTGGATCCTTCTTAGTCACTCTAAAATGAAGCTTTTGGGAGGTTCTTGAAATTTCCATATTTGAAACCCAAAACCACTTCTCTACATGATTGACTTCATAAGACATAGTTTAATTAGAGTTTTAGGGGTAGATATATACATGATTTTTCTGGTTTGAATATATATGTCTAGACCTTGTTTATCAACTTGAATGCTTACTATACATATGACATAAGAATGCTATATATGTGCTTTGGTTTTTCATTCTTTTGATTTTTTTCTGAATTTTTAGGGCCATTTGAATCTTGCATGGTTAAACTTGGGTTTTGCCCAGTTCTAAAGATCAAGGGTTCAAAAAAATCCAACTACGGGGTTCGAACAACACGATTCTAATCCAAGAATTTTTTCGACCTCATCCAAATGGCCTCAAACTATAGGGTTAGCATCTAGTGCAGTATGTGTGAAAATGTATGCACTATGTGTGCTATAACTTGTATGTCTTTCAAATTAAGTTGATAAACAAGGTCTAGACATATTCAAACCAGAATATTATACTGCATTAGTACAAAAAGTTTCCTATGGATTCATCAAGGGTAGTAAAGCCAAGTTAACTCATTGTCATGACTAAGAAGGATCCATGCTTACTTTTTCATTTTCATGTTTTAAACTTGTTTAAATCTTGGTCAAACCTAGGATTTGACCAAGATTCAAATGGTCATAAAAAATCAAACAAAATCAAGAAAATCAAAAACCAAACCACATAGTCTTCTTATGTAATATACTAAGCATTCAAGTTGATCAACGAAGTCTAGACATATTCAAACCAGAAAAATCATGTATCTACCCCCTAACCCTAAACGTTGTCTTATGAAGTCAAGCATGAAGAGAAGAAGTGGTTTTGGGTTTCAAACATGGAAATTTCAAAAACCCACCCAAAAGCTTCATTTTGGAGTGACTAAGAAGGATCCAAGCTTACTTTTTCATTTTCATGTTTCAAACTTGTTTAAATCTTTGTCAAACCTAGGATTTGACCAAGATTCAAATGGGCATAAAAATTCAAAAAAGAAATCAAAAAAATGAAACACCAAAGCACATAAACTTCTTATGTCATATAGTAATTAAGCATTCATGTTGATCAACAAAGTCTATATATATTTAAACAATAAAAATCATGTATATATACCCCCAAACCCAAAACCACTTCTCTTCACATGCTTGACTTCATAAGACAGAGTTTAGGGGTTAGGGGTATAGATACATGATTTGTCTGGTTTGAATATGTCTAGACCTTGTTTATCAACTTGAATGCTTACTATGTGATTTGGTTTTTCATTTTTCTGTTTTTTAATTATTTTTCTGCCCATTTGAATCTTGGTCAAATCCTAGGTTTGAACAAGATTTAGACAAGTTTAACACGTGAAATTAAACGAATAAGTAAGCATTGATCCTTCTTAGTCACTCCAAAATGTACCAATTGATAGTGTTAACTTTGCTTCATGGAAAAAATAATGTCATGTAAATGAGTTAACTTGGATTTCCTACCCTTGAATCCATATGAAACTTTGTTCTAATGCACTATAATAATCAACCGAGTTTTTACACCAACAGGTCTGTCACTTACGTGTGGTGCCCACGCGTGTGGTCCCACACTTGAGTGAGCACAAGTCACGTGCAATAGGTACGCCAACTCCCAGCCATCTTCTTTGTCAAGAGAAGACGCATCAGGATGCGTATTGGAAGTCTGTGGGTCCTTCTGGATCCTTCGGTTGTCCCTCTCACAAAAAAAAACAAATCTCTCATTCTCGGCCTCGCTCGACTCGCTCGCTCGCTCGCTCGCTCGCACCTCCTGCGCACTGACAAACCCTGCACAACAGTCAACATCACCAGAAAAAGAATATACACCATCAATAAGAGGGGCCCCGTGACTGCTCTCCCTTCTTCTCCTTCCGAGTGATTCCTCTTCCTCCGAGTTTCACTCGACGGGCAAACACACATGTGCTGCATAGTAATAATAAAAAAGTAAAAGAATCGACTACGAATCTATTATTAAATAGGTTATAAACTAGGGTTTTCCCCAGTACTACAGATCAAGTTGAAAAAAAAATCCAACTACGGGGTTTGATTTTGGCCTACAAATAAAAAATTAAATAAGTTGAACTAGTATTCCTCTAAAAAATCATTTTGGTTTGCATTGTTTGATAATTTTCATAGCTAGAGTGCATCACAATTTTTTGATTTCATGCTTTGCTTTGCCAATTTTGATTTTTTCTAACCACCTTCTCTTTGATTTCAAATTTAGGTCAAACTATCGGTGCCTACTATGTGTTCTACTTGAATTGGATGCAGCATGCGCACATGATATGTTTTGCCATTGTTTTGGGCTTCCACACATCTTGGGGCATCCAAGTATTTAAGTTACCTTGTTTTTTAATTGTAATTCATGTACCCTTTCCTCCCAATTAAATTTTGGTTTTACATTTTTAAATTTTTTAAATTTTTATGCCCATTCTGATGTCATATAGTTAGCATTTAAGTTGATAAACAAGGTCTAGACATATTCAAACCGGAAAAATCATGTATCTACCCCTAACCCAAAACTCTGTCTTATCAAGTCAAGCACGAAGAGAAGTCGTTTTGGGTTTCAAACATGGAATTTTCAAAAACCCTCCAAAAAGCTTCATTTTGGAGTGACTAAGAAGGATGGAGGCTTACCTTTTTCATTTTCATGTTTTAAACATGTTTAAATCTTGGTCAAACCTATTATTTGACAAAGAATCAGATGGGCTTAAAATTTCAAAAAAATCAAAAAATGAAAAACCAAAGCATGCAGTCTTCTTATGTCATATATATATTACACATTCAAGTTGATAAACAAGGTTTGGACATATTCAAACCAAAAAATCATGTATCTACCCCCTAACGCTAAACTCTGTCATATGAAGTCAAGCATATGAAGAGAAGTGGTTTTGGGTTTCAAACATGGAAATTTCCATGCTTGAAACCAAAAACCACTTCTCTTCATGCATGCTTGACTTCATAAGACAGAGTTTAGGGTTAGGTGGTAGATACATGATTTTCCTGGTTTGAATATGTGTAGACCTTGTTTATCAAATTAATTGAATGCTTACTATATAACATAAGAGAAGACCTTGTTTTTTTTGAATTTTTATACCCATTCGAATCTTTGTCAAATCCTTGGTTCCACCAAGATTTGAATAAGTTAAAAACATGAATATGAAAAAGTAAGCATGTATGCTTCTTAGTCACTTCAAAATGAAGCTCTTGGGAGGGTTTTTGAATTTCCATGTTCGAAACCAAAAACCACATATCTTCATGCTTGACTTCATGAAACAAAGTTTAGGGTTATGGGTAGATACATGCATGATTTTTCTTGTTTGAATATGTCTAGAACTTGTTTATCAACTTAATTGAATGCCTACTATATAACATAAGAAGACCTTTTTTGTTTTTTTTAAATTTTTATACCCATTTGAATCTTGGTCAAATCCTAGGTTTCACCAAGATTTGAATAAGTTTAAAACATGAATATGAAAAAGTAAGCATGCATGTATGCTTCTTAATTAATCACTTCGAAATGAAGCTCTTGGGAGGGTTTTTGAAATTTCCATGTTTGAAACCAAAAACCACATATCTTCATGCATGCGCTTGACTTCATGAGACAGAGTTTAGTGTTAGGGGGTAGATACATGATTTCTCTCGTTTGAATATGTTTGAAACCAAAAACCACATATCTCTGGTTTGCCCGCACTTAGAAATGATATTTGCATCACTTATCATATGTTTGCCCATTTGAATCTTGTCAAATCCTAGATTTGACCAAGATAATTTAAACAAGTTTAAAACATGAAAATGAAAAGGCAAGCTTGTATCCTTCTTAGTCACTCTAAAATGAAGTTTGGGGAGGTTTTTGAAATTTCCATGCTTGAAACCAAAAAACCACTTCTCTTCATGCTTGACTTCATAAAGACAGAGTTTGGGGATATATAGGGGTAGATACATGATTTTTCTGGTTTGATATGTCTAGACCTTGTTTATCAACTTAATTGAATGCTTACTATATGACATAAGAAGACTATGTGCCTTGATTTTACATTTTTTTAAATTATGCCCATTTGAATCTTGGTCAAATCCTAGGTTTGACCATGATTTAAACAAGTTTAAAACATGAATATGAAAATTAAGCATGTATCCTTCGTAGTCACTCCAAAATGAAGCTCTTGAGAGGGTTTTTGAAATTTCCATGTTTGAAACCAAAAAACCACGTACTTCTCTTCATGCTTGACTTCATAAGACAGAGTTTGGGGTTAGGGGTAGCTTGATACATGATTTTTCTCGTTTGAATATGTCTAGACCTTGTTATCAACTTAATTGAATGCTTACTATATATATGACATAAGAAGACTATGTGCATTGGTTTTTCATTTTATTGTTTTTTTTAATTTTATGCCCATTTGAATCTTGGTCAAATCCTAAGTTTGACCATGATTTAAACAAGTTGAAAACATGAATATGAAAAATTAAGCATATATCCTTCTTAGTCACTCCAAAATGAAGCTCTTGGGAGGGTTTTTGAAATTTCCATGTTTTAAACCAAAAACCACATATCTTCATGCTTGACTTCATGAGATAGAGTTTAGGGTTAGGGGTAGATACATGATTTCTCTGGTTTGAATATATCTAGACCTTGTTTATCAACTTAATTGAATGCTTACTAATGTGACATAAGAAGACTATGTGCCTTGATTTTCCATTTTTTGTTTTTTCTGAATTTTTATGCCCATTTGAATCTTGGTCAAATCCTAGGTTTGACCATGATTTAAACAAGTTTAATAAAACATGAATAGGAAAAATTAAGCATATATCCTTCTTAGTCACTCCAAAATGTAGATCTTGGTAGGGTTTTTAAAATTTCCATGTTTGAAACCAAAAACCACGACTTCTCTTCATGCATGCTTGACTTCATAAGACAGAGTTTAGGGCTAGGGTAGCTAGATACATGATGTTTCTGGTTTGAATATGTCTAGACCTTGTTTATCAACTTAATTGAATGCTTACTATATGACATAAGAAGACTACGTGCCTTGGTTTTTCATTTATTTTCATTTATTTTGAATTTTTATGCCCATTTGAATCTTGGTCAAATCCTAGGTTTGACCATGATTTAAACTAGTTTAAAACATAAATATGAAAAATTAAGTATCTATCCTTCTTAGCCACTCCAAAATGAAGCTCTTGGGAGGGTTTTTGAAATTTCCATGATTGAAACCAAAAACCACTTCTCTTCATGCTTGACTTCATAAGTCAGGGTTTAGGGATATATATATAGGGGGTACATACATGATTTTTCTGGTTGGAATATGTCTAGAACTTGTTTTTCAACTTGAGCTTATCTAGAGCTTGTTTTTAAATTTTTTATACCCATTTGATTCTTCGTCAAATCCTAGGTTTGTTGACCTAGATTTGAACAAGTTTAAAACATGAATATGAAAAGGTAAGCATGTATGCTTCTTAATTAGTCACTCCAAAATGAAGCTCTTGGGAGGGTTTTTGAAATTTCCATGATTTAAACCAAAAACCACTTCTCTTCATGCTTGACTTCATAAGTTAGGGTTTAGGGAGATACATGATGTCTACGTTCCCCTCCTTTCCAGTGTTGGGCCTCCAAGTGCAGAGGTTTGTAGAACAGCAGCAAGTTTTCCCTTAAGTGGATCACCCAAGGTTTATCGAACTCAGGGAGGAAGAGGTCAAAGATATCCCTCTCATGCAACCCTGCAACCACAAAGCAAGAAGTCTCTTGTGTCCCCAACACACCTAATAGGTGCACTAGTTCGGCGAAGAGATAGTGAAATACAGGTGGTATGAATATATATGAGCAGTAGCAACGGTGCCAGAAAATAGCTTGATGGCGTGTAGTTGATGGTGGTAGTATTGCAGCAGTAGTAACGCAGTAAAACAGTAAACAAGCAGTAGTAACGCAGCAGTATTTAGGAACAAGGCCTAGGGATTACACTTTCACTAGTGGACACTCTCAACATTGATCACATAACAGAATAGATAAATGCATACTCTACACTTTTGTTGGATGATGAACACATTGCGTAGGATTACACGAACCCTCAATGCCGGAGTTAACAAGCTCCACAATAATGCTCATGTTTAAGTAACCTTAAGTGTAAGATAGATCAAAACGACTAAACCAAGTACTAGCATAGCATGCACACTGTCACCTTCATGCATATGTAGGAGGAATAGATCACATCAATATTATCATAGCAATAGTTAACTTCGCAATCTACAAGAGATCATGATCATAGCATAAACCAAGTACTAACACGGTGCACGCACTGTCACCTTTGCACACATGCAGGAGGAATAAAACTACTTTAATAACACATCACTAGAGTAGCACATAGATAAATTGTGATACAAAACTCATATGAATCTCAATCATGTAAAGCAGCTCATGAGATCATTGTATTGAAGTACATAGTAGAGAGATTAACCACATAGCTACCGGTACAGCCCCGAGCCTCGATGGAGAACTACTCCCTCCTCATGGGAGCAGCAGCGGTGATGAAGATGGCGGTGGAGATGGCAGCGGTGTCGATGGAGAAGCCTTCCGGGGGCACTTCCCCGCTCCGGCAGGGTGCCGGAACAGAGACTCCTGTCCCCCAGATCTTGGCTTCGCGATGGCGGCGGCTCTGGAACTTTTCTCGTATCGTGGCTTTTCCGTAAGGGTTTTCGATGCAGGGGCTTTATATAGGCGCGGCGCAGGAGGGTCAACGAGGCGACGACACCATAGGGTGGCGCGGCCAGGGCCTGGGCCGCGCCACCATGTCATCTGGGCCCACCAGGCCCCCCCTCTGGCGGCTCTCGGGTGTTCTGGAAGCTTCGTGGAAAAATAGGAACCTGGGCGTTGATTTCGTCCAATTCCGAGAATATTTCGTTACTAGGATTTCTGAAACCAAAAACAGCAACTGGCACTTCGGCATCTTGTTAATAGGTTAGTTCCAGAAAATGCATAAATACGACATATAATGTGTATAAAACATGTAGATAACATCAATAATGTGGCATGGAACATAAGAAATTATCGATACGTTGGAGACGTATCAGCATCCCCAAGCTTAGTTCTGCTCGTCCCGAGCAGGTAAAACGATAACAAAGATAATTTCTTAAGTGACATGCCATCATAACCTTGATCATACTATTGTAAGCATATGAGATGAATGCAGCGATCAAAACAATGGTAATGTCATGAGTAAACAACTGAATCATAAAGCAAAGACTTTTCATGAATAGTACTTCAAGACAAGCATCAATAAGTCTTGCATAAAAGTTAACTCATAAAGCAATAATTTAAAGTAAAGGCATTGAAGCAACACAATGGAAGATTAAGTTTCAGCGGTTGCTTTCAACTTGTAACATGTATATCTCATGGATAGTTGTCAATGCAAAGTAATATAACAAGTGCAATATGCAAGTATGTAGGAATCAATGCACAGTTCACACAAGTGTTTGCTTCTTGGGATGGAGAGAAATAGGTGAACTGACTCAACATAAAGGTAAAAGAATGGTCCTTCAAAGAGGAAAGCATCGATTGCTATATTTGTGCTAGAGCTTTGGTTTTGAAAACATAAAGAGAGCATAAAAGTAAAATTTTGAGAGGTGTTTGTTGTTGTCAACGAATGGTAGCGGGTACTCTAACTACCTCATCAACCAGACTTTCAAGAGCGGCTCCCATGAAGGACGTTATCTCTACCAGCAAGGTAGATCATCCCTCTTCTCTTTTGTTTACACATGTACTTTAGTTTAGTTTTTCTTTATTTATGGATGACACTCCTCCCAACCTTTTGCTTACACAAGCCATGGCTAACCGAATCCTCGGGTGCCTTCCAACATTCACATACCATGGAGGAGTGTCTATTTGCAAAATTAAGTTGCTTACTGATGAATCAGAGCAAAACATGTGAAGAGAATTATTAATGCAAGTTAATTAATTGAGGCTGGGAACCTCATTGCCAGCTCTTTTTGCAAAATTATTGGATAAGCGGATGAAGCCACTAGTCCATTGTGAAAGTCTGTCAAAAGTAAATGACAAGATCGAAAGATAAAACACCACATACTTCCTCATGAGCTATAAAACATTGACACAAATAAGAGGTAATAACTTTTGAATTGTTTAAAGGTAGCACTCAAGCAATTTACTTTGGAATGGCGGAGAAATACCATGTAGTAGGTAGGTATGGTGGACACAAATGGCATAGTGGTTGGCTCAAGGATTTGGATGCATGAGAAGTATTCCCTCTCGATACAAGGTTTAGGCTAGCAAGGTTATTTGAAACAAACACAAGGATGAACCGGTGCAGCAAAACTCACATAAAAGACATATTGTAAACATTATAAGACTCTACACCGTCTTCCTTGTTGTTCAAACTCAATACTAGAAATTATCTAGACCTTAGAGAGACCAATTATGCAAACCAAATTTTAGCATGCTCTATGTATTTCTTCACTAATAGGTGCAAAGTATATGATGCAAGAGCTTAAACATGAGCACAACAATTGCCAAGTATCACATTATCCAAGACATTTTACCAATTACTACATGTAGCATTTTCCAATTCCAACCATATAACAATATAACGAAGAGGAAACTTCGCCATGAATATTATGAGCTAAGAACACATGTGTTCATACGAACCAGCGGAGCGTGTCTCTCTCCCACACAAGGATGAACTTATTCAGAGAATGAAAATAACAAAACAAAAATAAAAGCACACACAGACGCTCCAAGTAAAGTACATAAGATGTGACCGAATAAAAATATAGTTTCACTAGAAGAAACCTGATAAGTTGTCGATGAAGAAGGGGATGCCTTGGGCATCCCCAAGCTTAGATGCTTGAGTCTTCTTAAAATATGCAGGGATGAACCACCGGGGCATCCCCAAGCTTAGACCTTTCACTCTTCTCGATCACATTATATCACCCTCTTCTATTGACCCTTGAAAACTTCTGACACACCAAACTTCAAGCAAACTCATTAGAGGGTTAGTGCATAATCAAAATTCACATGTTCAGAGGTGACACAATCATTCTTAACACTTCTGGACATTGCACAAAACTTCTGAAAGTTAATGGAACAAAGAAACTCATTCAACTTAACAAAAGCGGCAATGCGAAATAAAAGGCAGAATCTGTCAAAAACAGAACAGTCCGTAAAGACGAATTTTAAGATGGCACCAGACTTGCTCAAATGGAAAAACTCAAAACTAATGAAAGTTGCGTACATATCTGAGGATCACGCTCGTAAATTGGCAGATTTTTTCGAATTTTCTACAGGGAACTGTGCCCAGATTTGTGACAGACAGCAATGCTGTTTCTGCGCAGCGATCCCAAATATAACATCAACTTTGACATAGAAACTTTACTTGGCACAACAAAACACAAAACTAAGATAAGGAGAGGTTGCTACAGTAGTAAACAACTTCCAAGACTCAACAAAACAAAAATTGCTGTAGTAAAATAAACACATGGGTTATCTCCCAAGAAGTTCTTTCTTTATAGCCATTAAGATGGGCTCAGCAGTTTTAATGATGCACTCGCAAGAAATAGTATTTGAAGCAAAAGAGAGCATCAAGAGGCAAATTCAAAACACATTTAAGTCTAACATGCTTCCTATGCATAAGAATCTTGTAAATAAACAAGTTCATGAAGAGCAAAGTAACAAGCATAGGAAGATAAAACAAGTGTAGCTTCAAAAATTTCAGCACATAGAGAGGTGTTTTAGTAACATGAAAATTTCTACAACCATATTTTCCTCTCTCATAATAACTTTCAGTAGCATCATGAGCAAACTCAACAATATAACTATCACATAAAGCATTCTTATCATGAGTCTCATGCATAAAATAATTACTCTCCACATAAGCATAGTCATTCTTATTAATTGTAGTGGGAGCAAATTCAACAAAGTAGCTATCAAATATAGGAGGTATATTGTAATCATAATCAAATTTATCCTCCATAACAGGTGGTAACAAAAGACTACTATCATTATAATCATCATAAATGGGAGGCAAAGTATCATCAAAGTAAATTTTCTCCTCAATGCTTGGGGGACTAAAAATATCATGCTCATCAAAGCCAGCTTCCCCAAGCTTAGAATTTTCCATAGCATTAGCAACAATGGTGTTCAAAGCATTCATACTAATAACATTCCCATTATCATGCATATAAAGTTCCATGGGTTTTTTAATTCTCTCTTCAAACACATCATGTCCTAATTCAAGATAAAGTTCATAAAGATCTCTCATATTTTTGTTGTTTTCCATTATGCCTAACTAGTGTAAACAAGAAACCAAATGTCGCAATTGCAGAGTCTAAAGGAAATAGCTTCGAGTACTTACAACGGCGCCGGAAAATAGCTTAGTAGCCGAGGTCCGGAGTGTGAGTACCTTTTACCTTTCCTCCCCGGCAACGGCGCCAGAAAAGTGCTTGATGTCTACGTTCCCCCTCCTTTCCTGTAGACAGTGTTGGGCCTCCAAGTGCAGAGGTTTGTAGAACAGCAGCAAGTTTTCCCTTAAGTGGATCACCCAAGGTTTATCGAACTCAGGGAGGAAGAGGTCAAAGATATCCCTCTCATGCAACCCTGCAACCACAAAGCAAGAAGTCTCTTGTGTCCCCAACACACCTAATAGGTGCACTAGTTCGGCGAAGAGATAGTGAAATACAGGTGGTATGAATATATATGAGCAGTAGCAACGGTGCCAGAAAATAGCTTGATGGCGTGTAGTTGATGGTGGTAGTATTGCAGCAGTAGTAACGCAGTGAAACAGTAAACAAGCAGTAGTAACGCAGTAGTATTTAGGAACAAGGCCTAGGGATTACACTTTCACTAGTGGACACTCTCAACATTGATCACATAACAGAATAGATAAATGCATACTCTACACTTTTGTTGGATGATGAACACATTGCGTAGGATTACACGAACCCTCAATGCCGGAGTTAACAAGCTCCACAATAATGCTCATGTTTAAGTAACCTTAAGTGTAAGATAGATCAAAACGACTAAACCAAGTACTAGCATAGCATGCACACTGTCACCTTCATGCATATGTAGGAGGAATAGATCACATCAATATTATCATAGCAATAGTTAACTTCGCAATCTACAAGAGATCATGATCATAGCATAAACCAAGTACTAACACGGTGCACGCACTGTCACCTTTGCACACATGCAGGAGGAATAAAACTACTTTAATAACACATCACTAGAGTAGCACATAGATAAATTGTGATACAAAACTCATATGAATCTCAATCATGTAAAGCAGCTCATGAGATCATTGTATTGAAGTACATAGTAGAGAGATTAACCACATAGCTACCGGTACAGCCCCGAGCCTCGATGGAGAACTACTCCCTCCTCATGGGAGCAGCAGCGATGATGAAGATGGCGGTGGAGATGGCAGCGGTGTCGATGGAGAAGCCTTCCGGGGGCACTTCCCCGCTCCGGCAGGGTGCCGGAACAGAGACTCCTGTCCCCCAGATCTTGGCTTCGCGATGGCGGCGGCTCTGGAACTTTTCTCGTATCGTGGCTTTTTCCGTAAGGGTTTTCGATGCAGGGGCTTTATATAGGCGAAGAGGCGGCGCAGGAGGGTCAACGAGGCGACGACACCATAGGGTGGCGCGGCCAGGGCCTGGGCCGCGCCACCATGTCATCTGGGCCCAACAGGCCCCCCCTTCTCGGGTGGAAGCTTCGTGGAAAAATAGGAACCTGGGCGTTGATTTCGTCCAATTCCGAGAATATTTCGTTACTAGGATTTCTGAAACCAAAAACAAGAAAACAGAACTGGCACTTCGGCATCTTGTTAATAGGTTAGTTCCAGAAAATGCATAAATACGACATATAATGTGTATAAAACATGTAGATAACATCAATAATGTGGCATGGAACATAAGAAATTATCGATACGTTGGAGACGTATCAATACATCATGATTTTTCTGGTTTGAATATGTCTAGAGCTTGTTTATCAACTTAATTGAATGCTTACTATATGACATAAGAAGACTATGTGCCTTGATATTTCATTTTTTTTAAATTATGCCCTTTTGAATATTGGTCAAAACCTAGGTTTGACAAAGATTTAAAAAAGATTAAAACATGAAAATGAAAAAGTAAGCCTTGATCCTTCTTATTAACTCCAAAATGAAGGTTTTTGGGAGGGTTTTTGAAATATCCATGTTTGAAACCCAAAACCACTTCTCTTCGTGCAGAGTTTAGGGTTAGGGGTAGCTAGACACATGAATTTTCTGGTTTGATATGTCTAGACCTTGTTTATCAACTTAATTGAATGCTTACTATATGACATAAGAAGACTATGTGCCTTGATTTTACATTTTTTTAAAATTATGCCCATTTGAATCTTGGTCAAATCCTAGGTTTGACCATGATTTAAACAAGTTTGTTTATCAACTTGAATGCTTGCTATATGACATCAGAAGACTATGTGTTTGGTTTTTGTTTTTTGAATTTGTTATGCCCATTTGAATCTTAGTCAAATCCTAGGTTTGAATATATATGTCTAGACCTTGTATATCAACTTGAATGCTTACTATACATATGACATAAGAATGTTATGTGCTTTGGTTTTTCATTCTTTTCATTTTTTTCTGAATTTTTAGGGCCATTTGAATCTTGGTCAAATCCTTGGTTTGACCAAGATTTAAACAAATTTAAAACATGAAAATGAAAAGGGAAGTCTGTATCCTTCTTAGTCACTCTAAAATGAAGCTTTTGGGATGTTCTTTAAATTTCAATGTTTGAAACCCAAAACGACTTCCCTTCATGCTAGACTTCATAAGATCGACAGGGGGTAGATACATGATTTGTCTGGTTTGGATATATCTAGACCTTGTTTATCAACTTGATTGCTTACGATATGACATAAGAAGACTATGTGATTTGGTTTTTCATTTTTCTGATTTTTTTGAATTTTGTGCCCACCCATTTGTATCTTCGTCAAATCCTAGGTTTGACCAAGATAATTTAAACAAGTTTAAAACATGAAAATGTAAAGGGAAGCATGTATCCTTCTTAGTCACTCTAAAATGAAGCTTTTGGGAGGTTTTTGAAATTTCGATGTTTGAAACCCAAAACCACTTCTCTTCACATGCTTGACTTCATAAGACAGAGTTTAGGGGTTAGGGGTATAGATACATGATTTGTCTGGTTTGAATATGTCTAGACCTTGTTTATCAACTTGAATGCTTACTATATGACATAAGAAGACTATGTGATTTGGTTTTTCATTTTTCTGTTTTTTAATTATTTTTCTGCCCATTTGAATCTTGGTCAAATCCTAGGTTTGAACAAGATTTAGACAAGTTTAACACGTGAAATTAAACGAATAAGTAAGCATTGATCCTTCTTAGTCACTCCAAAATGTACCAATTGATAGTGTTAACTTTGCTTCATGGAAAAAATAATGTCATGTAAATGAGTTAACTTGGATTTCCTACCCTTGAATCCATAGGAAACTTTGTTCTAATGCACTATTATAATCAACCGAGTTTTTACACCAACAGGTCTGTCACTTACGTGTGGTGCCCACGCGTGAGGTCCCACACTTCAGTGAGCACAAGTCACGTGCAATAGGTACGCCAACTCCCAGCCATCTTCTTTGTCAAGAGAAGACGCATCAGGATGCGTATTGGAAGTCCGTGGGTCCTTCTGGATCCTTCGGTTGTCCCTCTCACAAAAAAACAAATCTATCTCATTCTCGCTCGCTCGCTCGCTCGCACGTCCTGCGCACTGACAAACCCTGCACAACAGTCAACATCATCATCATCACCCGAAAAAGGGGAGACACCATAATGCTCTGCCTTTTTTCTCTCCTTCCGAGTGATCCCTCTTCCTCCGAGTTTCACTCGACGGGCAAACGCACATCTGCAGCATAGTAATAATAAAAAGGTAGAAAAATCGATATACGAATCTATAATTAAATAGGTTAAACTAGGGTTTTGCCCAGTACTACAGATCAAGGTTCAAAAAAATCCAACTACGGGGTTCGAACAACACGATTCTAATCCAAGAACTTTTTCGACCTCATCCAAGTGGCCTCAAACTATAGGGTTAGCATCTAGTGCAGTATGTGTGAAAATGTATGCACTATGTGTGCTATAACTTGTATGTCTTTCAAATTTGAACCAACTTTGAATAAGTTTGAAATATTTGAAATGGGGCTTTTGGCTTAAACGTTTGAAACTCAAAACGATTCTCTTCATGCTAGACTTCATAAGACCGAGTTTAGGGTTAGGGGTAGATACATGATTTGTCTGGTTTGAATATGTCTAAACCTTGTTTATCAACTTTAATGCTAACTTCTCAGTCACTCTAAAATGAAGTTTTTGGAGGTTTTTGAAATTTCCATCTTTGAAACCCAAAACCACTTCTCTTCATGCTTGACTTCATAAGAAAAAGTTTAGGGTTAGGGGGTATAGATACATGATTTGTATGGTTTGAATATGTCCAAACCTTGTTTATCAACTTGAATATGCTTACTATATGACATAAGAAGACTATGTACTTTGGTTTTTAATTTTTCTGATTTTTTTAATTTTCTGCGCATTTGAATCATATCTTGGTCAAATCCTAGGTTTCACCAAGATTTAGACAAGTTTAACACGTGAAAATGAGTAAGTAAGCATGGATCCTTCTTAGTCACTCTAAAATGAAGCTTTTGGGATGTTCTTGAAATTTCCATGTTTGAAACCCAAAACCACTTCTCTTCATGATTGACTTCCATAAGATCGACAGATCAGTTTAGGGTTAGGGGTAGATATATACATGATTTTTTGGTTTGAATATGTCTAGACCTTGTTTATCAACTTGAATGCTTACTATACATATGACATAAGAATGCTATGTGCTTTGGTTTTTCATTCTCTTTTTGAATTTTTTCTAAATTTTTAGGCCCATTTGAATCTTGGTCAAATCCTTGGTTTGACCAAGATTTAAACAAGTTTAAAACATGAAAATGAAAAGGGAAGTCAGTATCCTTCGTAGTCACTCTAAAATGGAGAAGCTTTTGGGATGTTCTTGTAATTTCTATGTTTGAAACCGAAAACGAGTTCCCTTCATGCTAGTAGACTAGCTTCATAAGATCGACAGGCCGGGGGTAGATACATGATTTGTCTGGTTTGGATATATCTAGACCTTGTTTATCAACTTTAATGCTTACTATATGACATATATAAGAAAACTATTGCTTTGGTTTTTCCTTTTTCTGTTTTTTTTTATTTTGATGCCCATTTGAATCATGTCGAATCCTAGGTTTGACCAAGATAATTTAAACAAGTTTAAAACATGAAAATGAAAAGGGAAGCATGTATCCTTCTTAGTCACTCTAAAATGAAGCTTTTGGGAGGTTTTTGAAATTTCCATGTTTGAAACCCAAAACCACTTCTCTTCACATGCTTGACTTCATAAGACAGAGTTTAGGGGTTAGGGGTATAGATACATGATTTGTCTGGTTGAATATGTCTAGACCTTGTTTATCAACTTTAATGCTTACTATATGACATAAGAAAACAATTGCTTTGGTTTTTCTTTTTCTGATTTTTTTGAATTTTGATGCCCATTTGAATCTTGTCAAATTCTAGGTTTGACCAAGATTTAAACAAGTTTAAAACATGAAAATGAAAAGGGAAGCATGTAACCTTCTCAGTCACTCTAAAATGAAGTTTTTGGGAGGTTTTTGATATTTCCATGTTTGAAACCCGAAACCACTTCTCTTCATGCTTGACTTCATAAGACAGAGTTTAGGGTTAGGGGTAGATACATGATTTGTATGGTTTGAATATGTCCAAACCTTGTTTATCAACTTGAATATGCTTATGTGCTTTGGTTTTTTATTTTTCTGATTTTTTTGAATTTTATGCCCATAAATCTTGGTCAAATCCTAGGTTTGACCAGGATTTAAACAAGTTTAAAACATGAAATGAAAAGATAAGCCTGGATCCTTCTTAGTCACTCTAAAATGAAGCTTTTGGGAGGTTCTTGAAATTTCCATATTTGAAACCCAAAACCACTTCTCTACATGATTGACTTCATAAGACATAGTTTAATTAGAGTTTTAGGGGTAGATATATACATGATTTTTCTGGTTTGAATATATATGTCTAGACCTTGTTTATCAACTTGAATGCTTACTATACATATGACATAAGAATGCTATATATGTGCTTTGGTTTTTCATTCTTTTGATTTTTTTCTGAATTTTTAGGGCCATTTGAATCTTGCATGGTTAAACTTGGGTTTTGCCCAGTTCTAAAGATCAAGGGTTCAAAAAAATCCAACTACGGGGTTCGAACAACACGATTCTAATCCAAGAATTTTTTCGACCTCATCCAAATGGCCTCAAACTATAGGGTTAGCATCTAGTGCAGTATGTGTGAAAATGTATGCACTATGTGTGCTATAACTTGTATGTCTTTCAAATTAAGTTGATAAACAAGGTCTAGACATATTCAAACCAGAATATTATACTGCATTAGTACAAAAAGTTTCCTATGGATTCATCAAGGGTAGTAAAGCCAAGTTAACTCATTGTCATGACTAAGAAGGATCCATGCTTACTTTTTCATTTTCATGTTTTAAACTTGTTTAAATCTTGGTCAAACCTAGGATTTGACCAAGATTCAAATGGTCATAAAAAATCAAACAAAATCAAGAAAATCAAAAACCAAACCACATAGTCTTCTTATGTAATATACTAAGCATTCAAGTTGATCAACGAAGTCTAGACATATTCAAACCAGAAAAATCATGTATCTACCCCCTAACCCTAAACGTTGTCTTATGAAGTCAAGCATGAAGAGAAGAAGTGGTTTTGGGTTTCAAACATGGAAATTTCAAAAACCCACCCAAAAGCTTCATTTTGGAGTGACTAAGAAGGATCCAAGCTTACTTTTTCATTTTCATGTTTCAAACTTGTTTAAATCTTTGTCAAACCTAGGATTTGACCAAGATTCAAATGGGCATAAAAATTCAAAAAAGAAATCAAAAAAATGAAACACCAAAGCACATAAACTTCTTATGTCATATAGTAATTAAGCATTCATGTTGATCAACAAAGTCTATATATATTTAAACAATAAAAATCATGTATATATACCCCCAAACCCAAAACCACTTCTCTTCACATGCTTGACTTCATAAGACAGAGTTTAGGGGTTAGGGGTATAGATACATGATTTGTCTGGTTTGAATATGTCTAGACCTTGTTTATCAACTTGAATGCTTACTATGTGATTTGGTTTTTCATTTTTCTGTTTTTTAATTATTTTTCTGCCCATTTGAATCTTGGTCAAATCCTAGGTTTGAACAAGATTTAGACAAGTTTAACACGTGAAATTAAACGAATAAGTAAGCATTGATCCTTCTTAGTCACTCCAAAATGTACCAATTGATAGTGTTAACTTTGCTTCATGGAAAAAATAATGTCATGTAAATGAGTTAACTTGGATTTCCTACCCTTGAATCCATAGGAAACTTTGTTCTAATGCACTATAATAATCAACCGAGTTTTTACACCAACAGGTCTGTCACTTACGTGTGGTGCCCACGCGTGTGGTCCCACACTTGAGTGAGCACAAGTCACGTGCAATAGGTACGCCAACTCCCAGCCATCTTCTTTGTCAAGAGAAGACGCATCAGGATGCGTATTGGAAGTCTGTGGGTCCTTCTGGATCCTTCGGTTGTCCCTCTCACAAAAAAAACAAATCTCTCTCATTCTCGGCCTCGCTCGACTCGCTCGCTCGCTCGCTCGCACCTCCTGCGCACTGACAAACCCTGCACAACAGTCAACATCACCAGAAAAAGAATATACACCATCAATAAGAGGGGCCCCGTGACTGCTCTCCCTTCTTCTCCTTCCGAGTGATTCCTCTTCCTCCGAGTTTCACTCGACGGGCAAACACACATGTGCTGCATAGTAATAATAAAAAAGTAAAAGAATCGACTACGAATCTATTATTAAATAGGTTATAAACTAGGGTTTTCCCCAGTACTACAGATCAAGTTGAAAAAAAAAATCCAACTACGGGGTTTGATTTT
The DNA here is from genome assembly GCA_030979885.1 of Lolium multiflorum. Classification (NCBI taxonomy): domain Eukaryota; kingdom Viridiplantae; phylum Streptophyta; class Magnoliopsida; order Poales; family Poaceae; genus Lolium; species Lolium multiflorum. The sequence continues at coordinate 152,054,444 of CM061752.1, read as the reverse complement.
GGCCTACAAATAAAAAATTAAATAAGTTGAACTAGTATTCCTCTAAAAAATCATTTTGGTTTGCATTGTTTGATAATTTTCATAGCTAGAGTGCATCACAATTTTTTGATTTCATGCTTTGCTTTGCCAATTTTGATTTTTTCTAACCACCTTCTCTTTGATTTCAAATTTAGGTCAAACTATCGGTGCCTACTATGTGTTCTACTTGAATTGGATGCAGCATGCGCACATGATATGTTTTGCCATTGTTTTGGGCTTCCACACATCTTGGGGCATCCAAGTATTTAAGTTACCTTGTTTTTTAATTGTAATTCATGTACCCTTTCCTCCCAATTAAATTTTGGTTTTACATTTTTAAATTTTTTAAATTTTTATGCCCATTCTGATGTCATATAGTTAGCATTTAAGTTGATAAACAAGGTCTAGACATATTCAAACCGGAAAAATCATGTATCTACCCCTAACCCAAAACTCTGTCTTATCAAGTCAAGCACGAAGAGAAGTCGTTTTGGGTTTCAAACATGGAATTTTCAAAAACCCTCCAAAAAGCTTCATTTTGGAGTGACTAAGAAGGATGGAGGCTTACCTTTTTCATTTTCATGTTTTAAACATGTTTAAATCTTGGTCAAACCTATTATTTGACAAAGAATCAGATGGGCTTAAAATTTCAAAAAAATCAAAAAATGAAAAACCAAAGCATGCAGTCTTCTTATGTCATATATATATTACACATTCAAGTTGATAAACAAGGTTTGGACATATTCAAACCAAAAAATCATGTATCTACCCCCTAACGCTAAACTCTGTCATATGAAGTCAAGCATATGAAGAGAAGTGGTTTTGGGTTTCAAACATGGAAATTTCCATGCTTGAAACCAAAAACCACTTCTCTTCATGCATGCTTGACTTCATAAGACAGAGTTTAGGGTTAGGTGGTAGATACATGATTTTCCTGGTTTGAATATGTGTAGACCTTGTTTATCAAATTAATTGAATGCTTACTATATAACATAAGAGAAGACCTTGTTTTTTTTGAATTTTTATACCCATTCGAATCTTTGTCAAATCCTTGGTTCCACCAAGATTTGAATAAGTTAAAAACATGAATATGAAAAAGTAAGCATGTATGCTTCTTAGTCACTTCAAAATGAAGCTCTTGGGAGGGTTTTTGAATTTCCATGTTCGAAACCAAAAACCACATATCTTCATGCTTGACTTCATGAAACAAAGTTTAGGGTTATGGGTAGATACATGCATGATTTTTCTTGTTTGAATATGTCTAGAACTTGTTTATCAACTTAATTGAATGCCTACTATATAACATAAGAAGACCTTTTTTGTTTTTTTTAAATTTTTATACCCATTTGAATCTTGGTCAAATCCTAGGTTTCACCAAGATTTGAATAAGTTTAAAACATGAATATGAAAAAGTAAGCATGCATGTATGCTTCTTAATTAATCACTTCGAAATGAAGCTCTTGGGAGGGTTTTTGAAATTTCCATGTTTGAAACCAAAAACCACATATCTTCATGCATGCGCTTGACTTCATGAGACAGAGTTTAGTGTTAGGGGGTAGATACATGATTTCTCTCGTTTGAATATGTTTGAAACCAAAAACCACATATCTCTGGTTTGCCCGCACTTAGAAATGATATTTGCATCACTTATCATATGTTTGCCCATTTGAATCTTGTCAAATCCTAGATTTGACCAAGATAATTTAAACAAGTTTAAAACATGAAAATGAAAAGGCAAGCTTGTATCCTTCTTAGTCACTCTAAAATGAAGTTTGGGGAGGTTTTTGAAATTTCCATGCTTGAAACCAAAAAACCACTTCTCTTCATGCTTGACTTCATAAAGACAGAGTTTGGGGATATATAGGGGTAGATACATGATTTTTCTGGTTTGATATGTCTAGACCTTGTTTATCAACTTAATTGAATGCTTACTATATGACATAAGAAGACTATGTGCCTTGATTTTACATTTTTTTAAATTATGCCCATTTGAATCTTGGTCAAATCCTAGGTTTGACCATGATTTAAACAAGTTTAAAACATGAATATGAAAATTAAGCATGTATCCTTCGTAGTCACTCCAAAATGAAGCTCTTGAGAGGGTTTTTGAAATTTCCATGTTTGAAACCAAAAAACCACGTACTTCTCTTCATGCTTGACTTCATAAGACAGAGTTTGGGGTTAGGGGTAGCTTGATACATGATTTTTCTCGTTTGAATATGTCTAGACCTTGTTATCAACTTAATTGAATGCTTACTATATATATGACATAAGAAGACTATGTGCATTGGTTTTTCATTTTATTGTTTTTTTTAATTTTATGCCCATTTGAATCTTGGTCAAATCCTAAGTTTGACCATGATTTAAACAAGTTGAAAACATGAATATGAAAAATTAAGCATATATCCTTCTTAGTCACTCCAAAATGAAGCTCTTGGGAGGGTTTTTGAAATTTCCATGTTTTAAACCAAAAACCACATATCTTCATGCTTGACTTCATGAGATAGAGTTTAGGGTTAGGGGGTAGATACATGATTTCTCTGGTTTGAATATATCTAGACCTTGTTTATCAACTTAATTGAATGCTTACTAATGTGACATAAGAAGACTATGTGCCTTGATTTTCCATTTTTTGTTTTTTCTGAATTTTTATGCCCATTTGAATCTTGGTCAAATCCTAGGTTTGACCATGATTTAAACAAGTTTAATAAAACATGAATAGGAAAAATTAAGCATATATCCTTCTTAGTCACTCCAAAATGTAGATCTTGGTAGGGTTTTTAAAATTTCCATGTTTGAAACCAAAAACCACGACTTCTCTTCATGCATGCTTGACTTCATAAGACAGAGTTTAGGGCTAGGGTAGCTAGATACATGATGTTTCTGGTTTGAATATGTCTAGACCTTGTTTATCAACTTAATTGAATGCTTACTATATGACATAAGAAGACTACGTGCCTTGGTTTTTCATTTATTTTCATTTATTTTGAATTTTTATGCCCATTTGAATCTTGGTCAAATCCTAGGTTTGACCATGATTTAAACTAGTTTAAAACATAAATATGAAAAATTAAGTATCTATCCTTCTTAGCCACTCCAAAATGAAGCTCTTGGGAGGGTTTTTGAAATTTCCATGATTGAAACCAAAAACCACTTCTCTTCATGCTTGACTTCATAAGTCAGGGTTTAGGGATATATATATAGGGGGTACATACATGATTTTTCTGGTTGGAATATGTCTAGAACTTGTTTTTCAACTTGAGCTTATCTAGAGCTTGTTTTTAAATTTTTTATACCCATTTGATTCTTCGTCAAATCCTAGGTTTGTTGACCTAGATTTGAACAAGTTTAAAACATGAATATGAAAAGGTAAGCATGTATGCTTCTTAATTAGTCACTCCAAAATGAAGCTCTTGGGAGGGTTTTTGAAATTTCCATGATTTAAACCAAAAACCACTTCTCTTCATGCTTGACTTCATAAGTTAGGGTTTAGGGATATATAGGGGGTAGATACATCATGATTTTTCTGGTTTGAATATGTCTAGAGCTTGTTTATCAACTTAATTGAATGCTTACTATATGACATAAGAAGACTATGTGCCTTGATATTTCATTTTTTTAAAATTATGCCCTTTTGAATATTGGTCAAAACCTAGGTTTGACAAAGATTTAAAAAAGATTAAAACATGAAAATGAAAAAGTAAGCCTTGATCCTTCTTATTAACTCCAAAATGAAGGTTTTTGGGAGGGTTTTTGAAATATCCATGTTTGAAACCCAAAACCACTTCTCTTCGTGCAGAGTTTAGGGTTAGGGGTAGCTAGACACATGAATTTTCTGGTTTGATATGTCTAGACCTTGTTTATCAACTTAATTGAATGCTTACTATATGACATAAGAAGACTATGTGCCTTGATTTTACATTTTTTTAAAATTATGCCCATTTGAATCTTGGTCAAATCCTAGGTTTGACCATGATTTAAACAAGTTTGTTTATCAACTTGAATGCTTGCTATATGACATCAGAAGACTATGTGTTTGGTTTTTGTTTTTTGAATTTGTTATGCCCATTTGAATCTTAGTCAAATCCTAGGTTTGAATATATATGTCTAGACCTTGTATATCAACTTGAATGCTTACTATACATATGACATAAGAATGTTATGTGCTTTGGTTTTTCATTCTTTTCATTTTTTTCTGAATTTTTAGGGCCATTTGAATCTTGGTCAAATCCTTGGTTTGACCAAGATTTAAACAAATTTAAAACATGAAAATGAAAAGGGAAGTCTGTATCCTTCTTAGTCACTCTAAAATGAAGCTTTTGGGATGTTCTTTAAATTTCAATGTTTGAAACCCAAAACGACTTCCCTTCATGCTAGACTTCATAAGATCGACAGGGGGTAGATACATGATTTGTCTGGTTTGGATATATCTAGACCTTGTTTATCAACTTGATTGCTTACGATATGACATAAGAAGACTATGTGATTTGGTTTTTCATTTTTCTGATTTTTTTGAATTTTGTGCCCACCCATTTGTATCTTCGTCAAATCCTAGGTTTGACCAAGATAATTTAAACAAGTTTAAAACATGAAAATGTAAAGGGAAGCATGTATCCTTCTTAGTCACTCTAAAATGAAGCTTTTGGGAGGTTTTTGAAATTTCGATGTTTGAAACCCAAAACCACTTCTCTTCACATGCTTGACTTCATAAGACAGAGTTTAGGGGTTAGGGGTATAGATACATGATTTGTCTGGTTTGAATATGTCTAGACCTTGTTTATCAACTTGAATGCTTACTATATGACATAAGAAGACTATGTGATTTGGTTTTTCATTTTTCTGTTTTTTAATTATTTTTCTGCCCATTTGAATCTTGGTCAAATCCTAGGTTTGAACAAGATTTAGACAAGTTTAACACGTGAAATTAAACGAATAAGTAAGCATTGATCCTTCTTAGTCACTCCAAAATGTACCAATTGATAGTGTTAACTTTGCTTCATGGAAAAAATAATGTCATGTAAATGAGTTAACTTGGATTTCCTACCCTTGAATCCATAGGAAACTTTGTTCTAATGCACTATTATAATCAACCGAGTTTTTACACCAACAGGTCTGTCACTTACGTGTGGTGCCCACGCGTGAGGTCCCACACTTCAGTGAGCACAAGTCACGTGCAATAGGTACGCCAACTCCCAGCCATCTTCTTTGTCAAGAGAAGACGCATCAGGATGGAAGGGTGGGTCCTTCTGGATCTTCCTCTCAAAAAACAAATCTATCTCATTCTCGGCCTCGCTCGACTCGCTCGCTCGCTCGCACGTCCTGCGCACTGACAAACCCTGCACAACAGTCAACATCATCATCATCACCCGGGAGACACCATAATGCTCTGCCTTTTTTCTCTCCTTCCGAGTGATCCCTCTTCCTCCGAGTTTCACTCGACGGGCAAACGCACATCTGCAGCATAGTAATAATAAAAAGGTAGAAAAATCGATATACGAATCTATAATTAAATAGGTTAAACTAGGGTTTTGCCCAGTACTACAGATCAAGGTTCAAAAAAATCCAACTACGGGGTTCGAACAACACGATTCTAATCCAAGAACTTTTTCGACCTCATCCAAGTGGCCTCAAACTATAGGGTTAGCATCTAGTGCAGTATGTGTGAAAATGTATGCACTATGTGTGCTATAACTTGTATGTCTTTCAAATTTGAACCAACTTTGAATAAGTTTGAAATATTTGAAATGGGGCTTTTGGCTTAAACGTTTGAAACTCAAAACGATTCTCTTCATGCTAGACTTCATAAGACCGAGTTTAGGGTTAGGGGTAGATACATGATTTGTCTGGTTTGAATATGTCTAAACCTTGTTTATCAACTTTAATGCTAACTTCTCAGTCACTCTAAAATGAAGTTTTTGGAGGTTTTTGAAATTTCCATCTTTGAAACCCAAAACCACTTCTCTTCATGCTTGACTTCATAAGAAAAAGTTTAGGGTTAGGGGGTATAGATACATGATTTGTATGGTTTGAATATGTCCAAACCTTGTTTATCAACTTGAATATGCTTACTATATGACATAAGAAGACTATGTACTTTGGTTTTTAATTTTTCTGATTTTTTTAATTTTCTGCGCATTTGAATCATATCTTGGTCAAATCCTAGGTTTCACCAAGATTTAGACAAGTTTAACACGTGAAAATGAGTAAGTAAGCATGGATCCTTCTTAGTCACTCTAAAATGAAGCTTTTGGGATGTTCTTGAAATTTCCATGTTTGAAACCCAAAACCACTTCTCTTCATGATTGACTTCCATAAGATCGACAGATCAGTTTAGGGTTAGGGGTAGATATATACATGATTTTTTGGTTTGAATATGTCTAGACCTTGTTTATCAACTTGAATGCTTACTATACATATGACATAAGAATGCTATGTGCTTTGGTTTTTCATTCTCTTTTTGAATTTTTTCTAAATTTTTAGGCCCATTTGAATCTTGGTCAAATCCTTGGTTTGACCAAGATTTAAACAAGTTTAAAACATGAAAATGAAAAGGGAAGTCAGTATCCTTCGTAGTCACTCTAAAATGGAGAAGCTTTTGGGATGTTCTTGTAATTTCTATGTTTGAAACCGAAAACGAGTTCCCTTCATGCTAGTAGACTAGCTTCATAAGATCGACAGGCCGGGGGTAGATACATGATTTGTCTGGTTTGGATATATCTAGACCTTGTTTATCAACTTTAATGCTTACTATATGACATATATAAGAAAACTATTGCTTTGGTTTTTCCTTTTTCTGTTTTTTTTTAATTTTGATGCCCATTTGAATCATGTCGAATCCTAGGTTTGACCAAGATAATTTAAACAAGTTTAAAACATGAAAATGAAAAGGGAAGCATGTATCCTTCTTAGTCACTCTAAAATGAAGCTTTTGGGAGGTTTTTGAAATTTCCATGTTTGAAACCCAAAACCACTTCTCTTCACATGCTTGACTTCATAAGACAGAGTTTAGGGGTTAGGGGTATAGATACATGATTTGTCTGGTTTGATTATGTCTAGACCTTGTTTATCAACTTTAATGCTTACTATATGACATAAGAAAACAATTGCTTTGGTTTTTCTTTTTCTGATTTTTTTGAATTTTGATGCCCATTTGAATCTTGTCAAATTCTAGGTTTGACCAAGATTTAAACAAGTTTAAAACATGAAAATGAAAAGGGAAGCATGTAACCTTCTCAGTCACTCTAAAATGAAGTTTTTGGGAGGTTTTTGATATTTCCATGTTTGAAACCCGAAACCACTTCTCTTCATGCTTGACTTCATAAGACAGAGTTTAGGGTTAGGGGTAGATACATGATTTGTATGGTTTGAATATGTCCAAACCTTGTTTATCAACTTGAATATGCTTATGTGCTTTGGTTTTTTATTTTTCTGATTTTTTTGAATTTTATGCCCATAAATCTTGGTCAAATCCTAGGTTTGACCAGGATTTAAACAAGTTTAAAACATGAAATGAAAAGATAAGCCTGGATCCTTCTTAGTCACTCTAAAATGAAGCTTTTGGGAGGTTCTTGAAATTTCCATATTTGAAACCCAAAACCACTTCTCTTCATGATTGACTTCATAAGACATAGTTTAATTAGAGTTTTAGGGGTAGATATATACATGATTTTTCTGGTTTGAATATATATGTCTAGACCTTGTTTATCAACTTGAATGCTTACTATACATATGACATAAGAATGCTATATATGTGCTTTGGTTTTTCATTCTTTTGATTTTTTTCTGAATTTTTAGGGCCATTTGAATCTTGCATGGTTAAACTTGGGTTTTGCCCAGTTCTAAAGATCAAGGGTTCAAAAAAATCCAACTACGGGGTTCGAACAACACGATTCTAATCCAAGAATTTTTTCGACCTCATCCAAATGGCCTCAAACTATAGGGTTAGCATCTAGTGCAGTATGTGTGAAAATGTATGCACTATGTGTGCTATAACTTGTATGTCTTTCAAATTAAGTTGATAAACAAGGTCTAGACATATTCAAACCAGAATATTATACTGCATTAGTACAAAAAGTTTCCTATGGATTCATCAAGGGTAGTAAAGCCAAGTTAACTCATTGTCATGACTAAGAAGGATCCATGCTTACTTTTTCATTTTCATGTTTTAAACTTGTTTAAATCTTGGTCAAACCTAGGATTTGACCAAGATTCAAATGGTCATAAAAAATCAAACAAAATCAAGAAAATCAAAAACCAAACCACATAGTCTTCTTATGTAATATACTAAGCATTCAAGTTGATCAACGAAGTCTAGACATATTCAAACCAGAAAAATCATGTATCTACCCCCTAACCCTAAACGTTGTCTTATGAAGTCAAGCATGAAGAGAAGAAGTGGTTTTGGGTTTCAAACATGGAAATTTCAAAAACCCACCCAAAAGCTTCATTTTGGAGTGACTAAGAAGGATCCAAGCTTACTTTTTCATTTTCATGTTTCAAACTTGTTTAAATCTTTGTCAAACCTAGGATTTGACCAAGATTCAAATGGGCATAAAAATTCAAAAAAGAAATCAAAAAAATGAAACACCAAAGCACATAAACTTCTTATGTCATATAGTAATTAAGCATTCATGTTGATCAACAAAGTCTATATATATTTAAACAATAAAAATCATGTATATATACCCCCAAACCCAAAACCACTTCTCTTCACATGCTTGACTTCATAAGACAGAGTTTAGGGGTTAGGGGTATAGATACATGATTTGTCTGGTTTGAATATGTCTAGACCTTGTTTATCAACTTGAATGCTTACTATGTGATTTGGTTTTTCATTTTTCTGTTTTTTAATTATTTTTCTGCCCATTTGAATCTTGGTCAAATCCTAGGTTTGAACAAGATTTAGACAAGTTTAACACGTGAAATTAAACGAATAAGTAAGCATTGATCCTTCTTAGTCACTCCAAAATGTACCAATTGATAGTGTTAACTTTGCTTCATGGAAAAAATAATGTCATGTAAATGAGTTAACTTGGATTTCCTACCCTTGAATCCATAGGAAACTTTGTTCTAATGCACTATAATAATCAACCGAGTTTTTACACCAACAGGTCTGTCACTTACGTGTGGTGCCCACGCGTGTGGTCCCACACTTGAGTGAGCACAAGTCACGTGCAATAGGTACGCCAACTCCCAGCCATCTTCTTTGTCAAGAGAAGACGCATCAGGATGCGTATTGGAAGTCTGTGGGTCCTTCTGGATCCTTCGGTTGTCCCTCTCACAAAAAAACAAATCTCTCTCATTCTCGGCCTCGCTCGACTCGCTCGCTCGCTCGCTCGCACCTCCTGCGCACTGACAAACCCTGCACAACAGTCAACATCACCAGAAAAAGAATATACACCATCAATAAGAGGGGCCCCGTGACTGCTCTCCCTTCTTCTCCTTCCGAGTGATTCCTCTTCCTCCGAGTTTCACTCGACGGGCAAACACACATGTGCTGCATAGTAATAATAAAAAAGTAAAAGAATCGACTACGAATCTATTATTAAATAGGTTATAAACTAGGGTTTTCCCCAGTACTACAGATCAAGTTGAAAAAAAAATCCAACTACGGGGTTTGATTTTGGCCTACAAATAAAAAATTAAATAAGTTGAACTAGTATTCCTCTAAAAAATCATTTTGGTTTGCATTGTTTGATAATTTTCATAGCTAGAGTGCATCACAATTTTTTGATTTCATGCTTTGCTTTGCCAATTTTGATTTTTTCTAACCACCTTCTCTTTGATTTCAAATTTAGGTCAAACTATCGATGCCTACTATGTGTTCTACTTGAATTGGATGCAGCATGCGCACATGATATGTTTTGCCATTGTTTTGGGCTTCCACACATCTTGGGGCATCCAAGTATTTAAGTTACCTTGTTTTTTAATTGTAATTCATGTACCCTTTCCTCCCAATTAAATTTTGGTTTTACATTTTTAAATTTTTTAAATTTTTATGCCCATTCTGATGTCATATAGTTAGCATTTAAGTTGATAAACAAGGTCTAGACATATTCAAACCGGAAAAATCATGTATCTACCCCTAACCCAAAACTCTGTCTTATCAAGTCAAGCACGAAGAGAAGTCGTTTTGGGTTTCAAACATGGAATTTTCAAAAACCCTCCAAAAAGCTTCATTTTGGAGTGACTAAGAAGGATGGAGGCTTACCTTTTTCATTTTCATGTTTTAAACATGTTTAAATCTTGGTCAAACCTATTATTTGACAAAGAATCAGATGGGCTTAAAATTTCAAAAAAATCAAAAAATGAAAAACCAAAGCATGCAGTCTTCTTATGTCATATATATATTACACATTCAAGTTGATAAACAAGGTTTGGACATATTCAAACCAAAAAATCATGTATCTACCCCCTAACGCTAAACTCTGTCATATGAAGTCAAGCATATGAAGAGAAGTGGTTTTGGGTTTCAAACATGGAAATTTCCATGCTTGAAACCAAAAACCACTTCTCTTCATGCATGCTTGACTTCATAAGACAGAGTTTAGGGTTAGGTGGTAGATACATGATTTTCCTGGTTTGAATATGTGTAGACCTTGTTTATCAAATTAATTGAATGCTTACTATATAACATAAGAGAAGACCTTGTTTTTTTTTGAATTTTTATACCCATTTGAATCTTTGTCAAATCCTTGGTTCCACCAAGATTTGAATAAGTTAAAAACATGAATATGAAAAAGTAAGCATGTATGCTTCTTAGTCACTTCAAAATGAAGCTCTTGGGAGGGTTTTTGAATTTCCATATTCGAAACCAAAAACCACATATCTTCATGCTTGACTTCATGAAACAAAGTTTAGGGTTAGGGGTAGATACATGCATGATTTTTCTTGTTTGAATATGTCTAGAACTTGTTTATCAACTTAATTGAATGCCTACTATATAACATAAGAAGACCTTTTTTGTTTTTTTTAAATTTTTATACCCATTTGAATCTTGGTCAAATCCTAGGTTTCACCAAGATTTGAATAAGTTTAAAACATGAATATGAAAAAGTAAGCATGCATGTATGCTTCTTAATTAATCACTTCGAAATGAAGCTCTTGGGAGGGTTTTTGAAATTTCCATGTTTGAAACCAAAAACCACATATCTTCATGCATGCGCTTGACTTCATGAGACAGAGTTTAGTGTTAGGGGGTAGATACATGATTTCTCTCGTTTGAATATGTTTGAAACCAAAAACCACATATCTCTGGTTTGCCCGCACTTAGAAATGATATTTGCATCACTTATCATATGTTTGCCCATTTGAATCTTGTCAAATCCTAGATTTGACCAAGATAATTTAAACAAGTTTAAAACATGAAAATGAAAAGGCAAGCTTGTATCCTTCTTAGTCACTCTAAAATGAAGTTTGGGGAGGTTTTTGAAATTTCCATGCTTGAAACCAAAAACCACTTCTCTTCATGCTTGACTTCATAAGACAGAGTTTGGGGATATATAGGGGTAGATACATGATTTTTCTGGTTTGATATGTCTAGACCTTGTTTATCAACTTAATTGAATGCTTACTATATGACATAAGAAGACTATATGCCTTGATTTTACATTTTTTTAAATTATGCCCATTTGAATCTTGGTCAAATCCTAGGTTTGACCATGATTTAAACAAGTTTAAAACATGAATATGAAAATTAAGCATGTATCCTTCGTAGTCACTCCAAAATAAAGCTCTTGAGAGGGTTTTTGAAATTTCCATGTTTGAAACCAAAAAACCACGTACTTCTCTTCATGCTTGACTTCATAAGACAGAGTTTGGGGTTAGGGGTAGCTTGATACATGATTTTTCTCGTTTGAATATGTCTAGACCTTGTTATCAACTTAATTGAATGCTTACTATATATATGACATAAGAAGACTATGTGCCTTGATTTTCCATTTTTTGTTTTTTCTGAATATTTATGCCCATTTGAATCTTGGTCAAATCCTAGGTTTGACCATGATTTAAACAAGTTTAATAAACATGAATATGAAATTTCCATGATTTATACCAAAAACCACTTCTCTTCATGCTTGACTTCATAAGTTAGGGTTTAGGGATATATAGGGGGTAGATTCATCATGATTTTTCTGGTTTGAATATGTCCAGAGCTTGTTTATCAACTTAATTGAATGCTTACTATATGACATAAGAAGACTATGTGCCTTGATTTTTCATTTTTTTAAATTATGCCCATTTGAATCTTGGTCAAATCCTAGGTTTGACCAAGATTTAAACAAGATTAAAACATGAAAATGAAAAATTAAGCCTTGATCCTTCTTATTCACTCCAAAATGAAGCTTTTGGGAGGGTTTTTGAGATATCCAGGTTTGAAACCCAAAACCACTTCTCTTCATGCATAGTTTAGGGTTAGGTGTAGATACATGAATTTTTGGTTTATAGTAAGCATTCAAGTTGATAAACAAGGTTTAGACATATTCAAACTAGAAAAATCATGTATATACCCCCTAAGGCTAAACTCTGTGATATATATGAAGTCAAGCATATAAGAGGAATGGTTTTGGGTTTCAAACATGGAAAATTCAAAAACCCTCCCAAAAGCTTCATTTTTTGAGTGAATAAGAAGGATCCAGGCTTACTTTTTCATTTTCATGTTACTGACTTGTTTAATTCTTGGTCAAACCTAGGATTTGACCAAGATTCAAATAGGCATAAAAATTCAATAAAGAATTCAAAAAATGAAAAACCAAAGCACATAATTAAGCTTCTTAAGTTATAGTAAGCATTCATGTTGATCAACGGAGTCTATACATATTTAAACATTAAAAATCATGTATATACCCCAACCCTAAACTCTGTCTAATGAAGTCAAGGACGAAGAGAAGTGGTTTTCGTTTTTTTTTTGAATTTTTATGCCCATTTGAATCTTGGTCAAATCCTTGCAGGTTTGACCAATATTTAAACAAGTTTAAAACATGAAAATGAAAAGTAAGTGTGGATCCTTCTTATTCACTCCAAAATGAAGCTTTTGGGAGGTTTTTTTAAATTTTCCATGTTCGAAACCCAAAATGATATCTCTCCGTGCTTTACTTCATAAGACAAAGTTTAGGGGTAGGGGGTAGATACATGATTTTTCTGGTTTGAATATGTCTAGACCTTGTTTATCAACTTGAATGCTTATTATGTGACATCAAAAGACTATGTGTTTAGTTTTTTTTTGAATTTGTTATGCCCATTTGAATCTTGGTCAAATCCTAGGTTTGACCAAGATTTAAACCAGTTTAAAACATGAAAATGAAAAGTAAGCCTGGATTCTTCTTAGTCACTCCAAAATGAAGCTTTTGGGAGGTTTTTTAAATTTCCATGTTTGAAACCCAAAACCACTCCTCTTAATGCTTGACTTCATAAGACAGAGTTTAGGGTTAGGGGCCAAGTATATACATGATTTTTCTTGTTTAAATATGTCTAGACTTTGTTTATCAACTTGAATGCTTACTATATGACATCAAAAGACTATGTGTTTGGTTTTGATTTTTTTGAATTTGTTATGTCCATTTGAATCTTGGTCAAATCCTAGGTTTGACCAAGATTTAAACCAATTTAAAACATGAAAATGAAAATGAAAGCCTGGATTCTTCTTAGTCACTCCAAAATGAAGCTTTTGGGAGTTTTTTCAATTTCCAATGTTTGAAACCCAAAACCACTTTTCTTCATGCTTGACTTCATAAGACAGAGTTTAGGGTTAGGGGGTATATACAATATTTTTCTGGTTTGAATATGTCTAGACTTCGTTGATCAACTGTAATGCTTACTATATGACATAAGAAGCTTATGTGCTTTGGTTTTTTTTTATTTCTTTTTTGAATTTTTATGCCCACTTGAATCCTGGTCAAATCCTTTGTTTGACCAAGATTTAAACAAGTTAAAACATGAAAATGAAAAAGTAAGCCTGGCTCCTTCTTAGTCATGAAAATGAGTTAACTTGGCTTTCCAACCCTTGAATCCATAGGAAACTTTGTACTAATGCAGTATAATAATCACCCGAGTTTTTACACCAACAGGTCTGTCACTTACGTGTGGTGCCCATGAGATATATATTGTTGAGATATATAAGTGGATTGCCTAGCCCTTTCCATCAGTTCGGACTTTTGGTTGCGTTGGCTAGTGCAAGAAGCTTGACATGGTATCAGAGCCAGGGTCTCGAGTTCGAGTCCTGGTTCTCGCAATATTTACCCACCCCTATGTCCGCCGCGTATACGATCATTCATACGTGTGCTATTCTGTTTTCCACGTGTTGGCCTCCTCTCTTCTTCCGGTCACACGTGAGGAGGGGTGTTGAGATATATATTGTTGAGATATATAAGTGGATTGCCTAGCCCTTTCCATCAGTTCGGACTTTTGGTTGCGTTGGCTAGTGCAAGAAGCTTGATGGTCTCGAGTTCGAGTCCTGGTTCTCGCAATATTTACCCACCCCTATGTCCGCCGCGTATACGATCATTCATACGTGTGCTATTCTGTTTTCCACGTGTTGGCCTCCTCTTCTCTTCTTCCGGTCACACGTGAGGAGGGGTGTTGAGATATATATTGTTGAGATATATAAGTGGATTGCCTAGCCCTTTCCATCAGTTCGGACTTTTGGTTGCGTTGGCTAGTGCAAGAAGCTTGTGCGTGAGGTCCCAAACTTCAGTGAGCACAAGTCACATGCGGTAGGCAGGCAAAATACCCGATCAATCCGGGCGGTGGCTGTTAAGGACCCGATCGCATTTCTTGCTTTCAGACTGGGGTCTACCATGTAAGAAGTTTGTTCCTTTTGGATGCATCACTCGTATTTGCAAGTTTTTTGGGGGTCCCGCAAATTCAGGGTAGCATCATGCCCCCCTTCCCACGCCAACACAAACAGAGTTCAACACAACCTAATTAAGCAAGGTTCAACACAGACATAGTTCAACAACCCCTAATTAAGCTAATAGGTTCACCACAAACGCTGCTGAGCAGCAAACATAAACAGAGTTCAACAAAAGATGCTGCTTTTGAAGCAGTAGGAGAGACAAACATGCACAACAGTTACGGAGTATATTTACCATCTTCTTCCTGTCGCCTCCTCCCGGTCCCGCTTCTTCTGCTTCTTGCTGCCCATACCTTTAATCTTTGGTGGCTTGGGCTTGGGAGGAGGCACACGACCGGTCTCGATAGCTTGGTTCAATTTCTTCCTTAGGAATAGCCCATAGGCCATGTGGTTGGCTATGAAGCCGGATCGGTTAACAGTTTCCCCAACTTTGAGACAGCCGGACCCACCGGCTTCGGCATGCTGCAGGACGCTTCGAAAGTCAACCTTTATGCTCTTTGTGCAGAAGGGGCAGCTGTTCCTGGCACCAGTCCAGGGTTCACTCCAATACTTGTCGAACTTCCCCGCCTTAAGCTTGTTGAGAGTGGCCCTGGCCTTCCTATGACGCGACTCGACATCGCTGTCAACCTCATCAGTAGCAACCTGATACATGCCAAATAAACAGGTGAAGCAAATATGTAGCAGTTGCAACTAATAATGAATATGAATCTAAAAAGATTCTGACGCTAATTCAAAACCCTATAGCGCAAAAAAAAGAGGGAGAGACCATAGAGCAAATCGATACAGGGCTATGTTAAATAAGGGAGAGAGGTGAATCGGATGTGAAGCAAATATGTAGCAGTTGCAACTAATACTGAATATGAATCTAAAAAGATTCTGACGCTAATTCAAAACGCTATAGCGCAAAAAAAAGAGGGAGAGACCATAGCGCAAATCGATACAGGGCTATGTTGAATAAGGGAGAGAGGTGAATCGGAACATACTTCCTCCCCCTCGTCGACGATATTCTCGTCGAAGGTCGGCGGCGGCGGTTCAAAGATGAGTTCAACCTCGTCCTCGTCATCTAGGGGATGCTTCCCAAGAGAGTGGACCCATCTACCAACAGCATCAGATGCCGATGAGCGACCGATGGCCCGACCTTCGGCAATGGCCTCCGCTTCGTCTTTGGCATCCGCTGCGGCAATGATCGCCGCCGTTGCGGCCATGCGTGCTGCGGTCGCGGCTCTGCACGCCTCCTCTGCGGCTAAGGCCAGCCGCGCGGCTTTCGCTTTCGCTGCGTTGACGGCGTCGGTTGGGCTCTCCATCGGTGGAATGGGAAGGGGAAGTGAAGAGAGGGTTTTTTCCTAGTCCGTGGAGAGAGGGAGAAGTGTGGACGTGAAATGGATAACTGACGATATTTCAAGATTTGGGAGACATAGCACGAACCGGCAGATGACAGCGCGTGGGTGCATTACCTCATACTGCCTCTGTCCTAGAAAGAGCGTACGTGTGGGTTTTCAAGGCATATTAAGGATTTTATTATTACATTGGGAAACTGTCATCGACCATCACTTTCCTCTTCAACTTTTCCACCTCCAATGATCTAAATGCATGTAGTAAATAAGAAAACCATATTATGCTAAATACTACTACCTCCATCCCAAAGCGTAAGGCTTATATTATTTTTAGAAGCTCAAACTATGTCAAGGTAAACTAAGATTTTACCAAAAATCATTATCATGCAAAATACAAAATTAATATCAATACATAGACAACGATTTTTTTTGGTATGGTATCTACAAAATATTATATTAGTTGATAGATTGTTCTAAATTTTCGTCAACCTTTACTTGCTTTGACTCTTAAAAAAAGACTTAAGCTTTGTGATGGAGGTAGTACGTACTAGTCGTGAAGAAACTATATCCCTCGTGATGAGAAAGAAATATTTTTTACTACCACTCTTTTGTGGACAAATTTTGAAGTGCATTGCAAAACGAGAAGTACACTCTTTTATGGACAAATTTTAACTCTACACCCATTATTTCAGGATGGAGGGAGTATAACCCAACTTGTTTTTTTCTTCTGGGCACTACACTGCTTTTTCCCTGTGCAATGCTTGGTTCTACCCTTTTTCTCAATGTAATGGTCACTTTAAGTCATTTTTTCCCACACACATTTATTTTGTACTTCTCTACAGTGTTGACCGTGCTACTACTATTTGTGTTAGTGCGCCAAAAACAAAATGTTATTTTTTAAGTGCCAAATTAATCTAGGGCGTTGGTTGTGAATCGGTGAACAAAAAAGAGATAGCCCAAAAGAGGAACACACCAAGGTACAAAAACTAGTATATATGCATGTTTCTATGTACATATATATGACCCTGGGTTTGTAGATAAAAAACATTCATATATGCGCTTACTATTAATATACATAAGTTTATGCTGATTCTCTTGGTTTAGGTATATATATGGTTAGGCATCACTACTAATTCAGAAAAAAACAAAAATGTAACTCTTCAAGTGAAGTCATTTTAAGTGACCTAACAACTAAAATTCATATATAGGATTTGTATAGGAATTATGTAGGATTTAGATCACATGTGAATTTTCCCCACACTAGTTGTTTGATTCATAGGAACATATCCTATAGGAATCTTGCAGTGCAAATCCTATAAGAATAAAACATTAGGTCATACCTCATGGAAAATTTCCTTTGGCACAATCAAACACAACTCATCTTCCTATATGATTCAACTAGCCATTAAATCTCAATCCTATGTTTTCCATATTTCTATGGTTTTCCCATCCTATGAATCAAAGGAGCCTTAGGGCTTATATCTTTTTTTAGAAAGGCAAACTATGTTAAGATTGGCCAAGTTTTACGAAAAACCTTTAACATGCAAAATACAAAGTTGAGTCATTTCGTTTGAATCGGAGGGAGTACATTTGACGTTATGGTACTATTTGACAGCTGCTTGGCACTGTATTTTTTTCGAACCAAACTTCCCCCTTCATGAAGCTTTTATTTTAGCTTCAGTGACTTGATACATCCATATATCTAGACAAAGTTGAGTCAATTCATTTGAATCAGAGGGAGTACATTTGACTATATGGGTATTGTTTGACAACTGCTTGGCACTGTCTTCTTTTTTGAACCAAACTGCCCCCTTCACGAAGCTTTTATTTTGGGATAGAGCTTCACTGACTTGATACTTCCAAGTTTCACAGTGACTTGGTGCCACCATCCACCATCCATCTCAGATCCAATGTATGCGATCGACTTAGAATTTAAACTAAATAATTATTATAATTGCTCAGAAATATTTCAAGAACTTCCAGTTAATCGTGCATATTTCGATTTATATTTTGGTGAAGTTTCATTCGATTTGAATCAAAGGTTTGTGAGCAAATATATACTCCCTCCGGTTCATATTAATTGACTCTAATATGGATGTACTAGACACATTTTAGTTCTAGATACATCCATATTGAAGTCAATTAATATGAATCAGAGGGAGTATTTAGTTTAAACTAGTGCTCGTATACGTAAAAAGCTCTTTAATCACAAGCTAATCGTCCGAGTGGGATGAAATATTCACAGATTTTAGAACAAGGCATCTACATTTTACTGGATTTTTTTCATAATTTTTGTTTTTAGGTTCGAAATAAGAGATTAGTTTGGAACGTTGGATCTCAAATGGTTGGTAGATGGTGGCACCAAGTCACAATGAGATTTGGAGACTTCAAGTCACTGCAGCTCTGTCCTTTTATTTTGACAAACTGCAGAGCCGCTGGTGCATCTATGCTTGCGTACGGCCGACGCCGATTCTTAGCAAGGAAGTTCTTCCTATAAGTAGTAGTATCCATACTCCACTCCAAGGCATGTATAAAAAAAAGAACCCATCCCGTTCTCGTTTTCCCGATCACTCTTCTCTGAAGATGGAGGAGGCCCTCTTCTTGTGCCCCCTCTGCCTGCTGCCCTTCAAACCCCCCATATCCAAGGTCGCTCCCTTCCGATTTCATTCTTAGGTTCACCTGTGAGAAATGTCAATGACAACTGATGCCACGTACGTTGTTCCGTGCAGTGCAAGGGCGGTCATATGGGCTGTCGGCGCTGCGTCGGCGAGCTTGCGCCGAACCCGTGCAAGAAGTGCGAGCAGCCGGCGTGGTTGCCGCCGTCGAATCGATCTGGGCCAAGATTGCCGCCGTCGAATCGATCTGGGGCAATGGTCAAGTGCGTCGGCTGCCAGAGCTTGGTCGCCTCCACGGAGTCCTACAAGCACTATATCGCGTGCCCGCATGGTCCGTGCGGCTGCACAGAGGCCATCAATACCGGCTGCAGCTTCACCGGCCCGCCGCGGGAGCTCCTGGTACACCTCCAAGCATCCCACTCCATCCCAGTGTTTACGTTCCAGTATGGCATACCCGCCTGGTGCATAGTTCGTGTTCCGGTACAACCGCGGGGACACCTGTTCATCGGCAGTGGGGAAGAAGACGGTAGCGTGTTCGCCATCACCGTTGGAGCGCTCGGCCCGACCACCATTGTGTCCTGTGTGTGCATCAGGTCGGCCGCGTGCTTGTTTCCGATGTACAAGGCGCAGCTGTTGGTGATTGGTCCGCCGGCGCCGGCGACGGCTGGGACCAGTGACCTCTCGACGGACACCTTGATGGCGGTAATCGAGCCGACGAGCTCCCCGACGCCTAGCTCGATCATGTTGCAGCAGCTCACTTCTTTCCTGGCGGTGCCGCCCCGTTACGCGAAGCAGAATGGAGGGCAGCGTGTGTTGCCTATCTGCGTTTGCATCAACAAGAAGGTTATACAATAATCTTCGTTTAGTCATACTGCAATGTAGTTACTCGAAGATCGGAGGGAGTAGTTTAGTTCGAAGTAGGGTTCGTTCGGATGTATTTTGGACTTGTATAGTAGTACTACTACTCCAGAACTATTAGCTAGCTAGTTGGAGTGCTAGAATGCAGCTCGGAGTATTATAGTATTTTGGCAGTACTACTAGTTATGTATGTGACTGCAAATTCAAACTAAAATGGAGTATTTCTTGCTAATGTTGTTCTTTTGGAGTCATCATTTTTTTCTGAACGTGTTAACTATGCTATTGTCTAAGGATTCGTTTAGATTTCTTTGGTTGAATTCATATTTCGTCTCTTCCTAATTTGGCAAAACTGCACTGTCATGGGCATTCTTACAAGGTCGCTGAAGTTTCAAAGTTTCTTAATGTATATTGCGTAGGGTGTACCCCCTTAACATGGATCTGTTGCATTTTTGGGTTGTATTTTTTTTTGGCAATTTTCAGGACCATAAAATAGCACGCCTTCAGTTGAAATTTGAATTAGTGGCCGATACTAGCATGGAGTAGTGAAGTTTTTTTGTACTCCCTCGGTCCCACCAAAAGTGTCTCACCTTTGTTAAAATTTAGATGGATAGATGTATTTTTTTTACAAAGTTGAGACAACTTTGGTGGGACGGAGCCACGGAGTCGTAGTTGATGGCGAGAAGGTTGATGCCTTGCTAGGTTGGTGTACGTTGCAAAAAGAACAAGGTTGGTGTGTATTTGTTTTATTTGTTCACCATAATACTGACATGGCCATCGATTTGATTAGACAACACAAGCCTGGGATGTTTCACTTATTTATTGTAGGAAGCACGATTAATGTTCTGTAATGATGGGGCTACTCCTATAGTCCGTCTGCTCGGCTCCTACTCGGGTGTCGGGTCACATTCACACTCTCCTCTTTTTTTGAACACATTCACACTCTCCTCTTTTTTTGAACACATTCACACTCTCCTCTTTTTTTGAACACATTCACACTCTCCTCGAAACTGCAGTAGGCAGTATATGCATAAGAGGAGGAGCGTCTCGGTTCACCTCCGTCGTCTATCCCCACTCCGCCCATCTTCCATAGCACGCGCCTGCGTCTCCGCCATGGCGCTTTCGCATCCTATCCAGCAGTGCCCAGTTTGAGAGCCTCTGTTCTCCAACTCAAACCCCCACCTGCCGCCATTGATCGCCATCTCTCTCCCAAAGTTCGAATCAGTAGATCTCCCAAGAAAATACCAACCCCATTGTACCACCTGCCTCATTGCGATGGCGAAATCGAGCAGGGTCTGTGGATCTGGGCTGTTTCACAAGGTGTTTACGGAAGGCCCCCTTGAAGTGCTCATCAGCCAGTGCGACGCCATCACCGCCGCGTCCCTAGTCGGTTCCTCCAAAAGTATTCTTCAGTCAGCCAAATACAGTGCCACTCTGCCTGCTTCTCAGCCGTTTGGCCTTCCGTGTGTTCTCTGTTGTGACCCGGCGGATAAACCATGGGCGGTGTTCAAGGAGGATTTGCCGGTGCACAGCAAGTGCAAACTACTGCCGCTGGACAGGTTCTCCTATGATGGCCTAATGCCACACGGTAAGGATGAGGAGCGGGCAGGCGCCAATGGAGATTGGATCGCCATGGTTGGCCCCGAAGGCAAGTGGAACCTCCTCAATGTCTACACTCATCGCAAGATTAAGCTTCCATCTTTGAGGAACAAGTTGGAAACCACACACAATCCACTTATATTCGAGTATCAGCGTTCTGCTATTCAACTGCAGAAGATAGCTATTTGCCAAGTTCCTACAGCTGCTAGGGGGTATCAAGATTTCTCCCTTGTCGCAATCTTCGACTTTGCAATTGCCTACCTCCATGGCGAATATCCTCGTACATGGATATTTCTTGAAAACCAGTTTCAGTACGGCGCCATATACTGCGATGCAATTATACATAACGGACTTGTGTTCGCCGTTACTGAGCTTGGAAATGTTTATGCATGGGATCCTAATCAATTTGGTAACATTTCCTCCCTATCTTTTTTATATACGTAACTTATATAGTATTTCACCTCTTATTTGTTGAACTGTCTTGGCATCTTTTGGCTTAAAGGAATTCCATAGGCGCACACCATAACCCTCTTGTGGTATGGACATATATAGAATTTAACATCTATAGGAATTTTAGTATGGTCTAATGTGCATGTTGTTCCTTAGGAAAAAGGCCCCCTAGTAATTAAGTTTCTTTATTATTACTCCCTAGAAAATTTAAGGTAGAGTAGAAATAGAATCAATAAAGGTGCCATGCAATATTGATAAAGACTTTCATTTGTTTATATTCCCCCGGTTCTAGAGAATAAGGAGTACTATATTCAAACCATCTAAAATTTGGACCAATATTTTCGGGAACATGTTTTAAATCCATATGAAGTTTTACCAAGATGTTCGAAATATATTTCAAACCATCTTATGTTCGACCATGATTTTATAAAGTACTAGTATTGGCATCCCAATATCAAATCAATATCACTAGTAGATAAATCATGAAATATATTTTCATGTGACGTGTTCTTTCCTTTTTCAAGGTCCTATAGTGCTCCCTGCTCCATTCATTCCGTGGACGGCTGGATTTGATGGCGATGATGATTTTGACTCTAATAGTCGTACGTGGTGGCTGGCAAGATCTCAAGATCGTTCTAGACTTCTCCTGGTCTATGCACGTGGCGTAATGGATTTTGACGCTGACGGTGCTCCAACTCATTATGATAGTACCCCTTCTGTCCATTGCGGTCGCGCTGTTCACAGCTATTCGGGGTATACCTGCATTGTATTCTCGAATGACACTAGTCGGTTACTTCCAGCCAACCCGTGGGAAAGGGTTACTAATCTTGGAGACTATTCTATGTTCCTTGGGTTGAACTATCCGATTTTCATGCCAGTGGGTGGTGCAACATTTCCCCCAGGATATTTGACAAGAAGAAACTGCATCTACACCACGCCTCAGGCCATTGGCTCTCACTTTGACACATCACATCAAGAAATTTTCCGCTTCAGTCTAAATGGCGAAGACCACCAAAGCATATCTTTCTCAAGCAGCGGTCCAGGGGCCAACTGGCATACGGGGTTTTGGTTCATCCCAAGCTACACCAACGCGCTGGACTGGAACAAAGACAATCAGAGTTAGGGATATTTATGTAACTAGCACAGTGGCCCTCGCAAATGCGAGGGCATCACCTTTGATCATTCCTCCATTTTTAATATGTTAACTTATGTTTTGATAAATGTTCCAATTAAAACAATTCAATTTCGTTACTAAGAAAGATTTTATAGTAAACAAAATATCACATTCAAGAACATATTAATCATACTTAATTTGTGAGTGTATATGTGTTACATTGATGATAATATGTGTTGTATGCAATGTACATACAATCAAACTTAGCTCGCGACTTCCTTAGCTAGCACATATTGTCTATTTGATATTAGAAATACAATGTACATCAAATCATTTCGTACCCAAGTTAGTAATAGTTTTATTAAATTGTGGGGCTCCCGTTTTGCCTCCGGGAGCATATGCTTCAAGTGCATGCATGGTTAAACCTACAAAGTTTCCCATGTTCTAGGAAAAAGAAACTCAAGGTTATTAATTGAACATTTTTTTAGAGTATCAATTTATTCACAGTCTAGAAAAGCTATGTTTTTCCATGAAAATTTACATGTTTAAAAGCATGAACAAAGAGCATGTGTTTCAATGCAGACCTTTTCGGAGCAGAATTTTGACTATCCAGTATCTTTTCAATGATTAATACAAGAGAAGTAAGCAAACTAACAACCGTGACTATTTTCTTTGATCAACATCCAAATTTTATTGATTTTTTCTGTTGCATTTGTGGAAAATTCATGCATTTCTCTCTTAATAAGATATACATATACAAACTTTAGAGGAATGATTTATTATTGTGTAATTTATTTCAAAGCCGGTGTATTTAGTTTTATGTGGCGTACTCATGTTAGGAATATTATTTACTTTGGAGATGGCCGTTTGTCTCCAGGAGCATATGCTATCATTTATATGCATACACTTTCACCAAAAAGAGTTCAACAAAATCCTTGAAAAGGTAAGAGATGTTTCGGGTTCTAAATAATTGGACCATCAAATTTGTTTTTTGCACAGCTTTTGAGACATAGAACTAACTATTTTTGCACAAAATGTACAAATCTTCTTAGAACAACATAATTAATTATGTTAAGATCTCTTGACATTAAGAACATTATTTCGTCACCCGACAAATTATTCACATTTTCTAGAGTACCAATTTATTAACATTTTTAGAGTATCAATTTGTGAGAAAGGACGATGTTTCAAAAAAATCTGACAAAGGAGCAAGTTTATAAAATTAATTATGCGCATGGACCAGTTTATAGCTTCCCATGTATTTCCTTTCCTACGTGAGATTATTTCCAAGCTATATGCTATAAAATTTGAAGAGAAATATTAGATATATGAGGTGTTGTGATACGGACTCTCCTCTCAAACACAATTAAAGAATAGTATGGTCCTGGGACTCGCCAATTTCTCTTTAAATCTTTTTTTCTAAGTGGAAGCACCAAGTTCTATCTACCTATCCGGCCGATACGGAGGCCAAATCCACGTCCCATTGGATGGTCACGTCGTATCAAGGAAAAATATATATAGATCCATCTTTTAAATGAACGTGTTGGACTATGTGTTGAACCAACTTATATTGTACCGGCATGTACCGTATTCGTTACGTAAATCTCACGATTATGGTTAATCTTAGCCATAAATTTTAGATCTAACAATCAAAATAATTTAGATGATGTGGATCAACCTGGTGGCTTTATTAAACATCCTTATTTTGCTTTTAGTATATAATAGATAGTAGGATCATACTACTAGCTAGCTCAGTTGGTCTTGACTCCTATTTAACTATTTATAGCTAATGTACTTAGGTGATAAATTTATGCTATTTGCATGAACCCAGGCGCTTCTTTTAATTTGATCAAATACGGTCTATACACATGCATGGTTGTTTGGCTGTTTCAGTGTCCCTAGAGGCATACATATATACTGTTATTTAGCAATCTTTATTACAGTACAAAGGTCTTAACCTCATGGTTCACAGAAAGTATAAACGTAGATCAACCATCTAAACATAGAAGACATTCTAGTGTATGATTCTTACATATACACATCAACATCCTATCAGAAAATCTTAATGTGAATTGTACTGGCTGTACAAACCCGTGCATCATTCTCTAGCCGGTTGCACCCAAAAACCAAATCGTGGTACTTCATAGTTGACTGTATGTAGGACAACATACAGATCCAATGCGAAGCCATGGGTATCACCTGCATGACAGAACCATATTTCACATGGTTGGAGGTACTCCATATGGCATTTAAAATCATTCCTTGTCCTTCATATGGCCCTAAAAATAGTACAGTTGGATTTGTGGGTTTTAATTTTTTATTAACACACTCAATTGATTGCCCAAACATTGATTAATAATATTATTAAGGGGTGTGATGTTGAAAGCCATAAGAACAATGTGCCAAACAATCTTTGCTAGCGGACGGTAAATGTATACCCATCAGAAATAATCAGCAGACGTGCATGTTTCTTTGGTCAGAATAACTGCTGCACCATCTTAAAAGTAAATGGCATGACCATTTATTTGATTTGATAGCGTGCAGCTAGATGGCGTACATTACTATCTCTACTTCCTTGGGTCGCCCAAATCTGGAGTACTAAAAGCAAATCCTGGTGATTCATTTGACAAGACAACACAGATGCGTCCAAATTTCTCCGTCCATATTATTATAGTAATATACGAAATCTGGAGTGCGTTGCCTCGTTGCCTTCCAAGAGAAGCTGCATTCCTTGCCAAAAAAGAGAGAGAGGCTGTATTTATAACTATCTCACCGGCCGCCACTAGTACAAACCATCACTCCCTCTCCACCTCCACCTCCATCTCTTCCCTAGTAGCTCCACCTCCATATCGGCGACGGACCACAATCGCGCGGCTTCGACTTCCTCTTCGACGGCGGCGGCGACAGAGGCGTGAGGCACCTTCTCCGCGGCGCATCACTCATCCTCGTCCCGCGGCAACAATGGCTGTATGTGAAATCACCATACCCTTTTGTATGGTAGAGATGATGATGTGCGGATAAAATTTTATTGGCGGTTGCTCATCCTTGTTTGAATATTTGGTGTAGATTCACATCTAGGGCAGGGTGTCAAGCGGGGTGGGTAGCGGGCTAGCTAGTTTCAGTGCGAGTGCTTTAAATCTGCTCTAATCTCAACCACTATTTGCTCTAATTTTCTGCTTTGCGGGACGATTCGCGGACGCCGCTTGCAACCCTAATCTAGGGTATTGATCCTAGTTTAGTAGACTACTAGGATTTACATGCCAATTTGTTTTTAGACTAATCCGGATATTTGTCAATACTACTAGAGTACGTACTTCTTCCGTTCGTATTTAATTGACTCTAGTTGAAAGCATCGACAGTTCATTTTCTTCTCTCCCTCGCGTCGACTAATTAAAACCGAACAGAGGGAGTATTAGGAATCCTTGTGCATCCGTACTACCAGTAAGGTATTGCGTTGTTGCAGAGGCTCAGTGTAATCAATATCTTTCGATATTAATATACGGAGTACTCACTTTATCAGAAAATAAATTAGTAATCCATGTTCAAACTTGCTAGTTTGATCGACGTTTGATGATGATTTGTGAGGCCATGTATGGGCCTAGTTTGTTTCCTTTGCTTGGTGGTCAGTAGGCTGATGATTTTTTTTTGCTTGGTCGATCTGTGGTCGTTCCATGGCCACTGCTGATTAATCATTACTAGAATCAACAATTTTTTGCTTGTCTGGTGATTGGAATTGTATGCGCTCTTCTGAAGAGCACCATCGCACGATGATTAGTCTTAATGGAGATGCAGATGTCGATCAAGAGGGAGAAACATATCTTGATCATGCATTTCTCACGAGATTACTTGGTGATTGGAAGTAGAATCCACAATTTGTTGTGCAAACTTCTCAACATATGCATATATTCGTTGAATTGGCTTTATGTGATCAATATTACTTCTTATTGCAGATGGATGGAGGGGAAAGAGCGAAAAAACCGATACTTAGTGAAATGACTTCTCATTCTGTGACTTCTGATATCCTAGATGACAAGGTAAATATATAGAACGATGATTCGTAGGTGATGAAAGCAGAATCCACAATTTGCCGTGCAAACTTCTCAACATATGCATTTATTTGATTAATTAGTTTTATGTGATCAATAGTATTACTTATTCCAGATGGACGTAGGGGAAGGAACGAAAAAGCGGATGCTATGTGAAATGACTTCTAAATCTGTGTGTTCTGATATCCCAGATGACAAGGTAAACATATGGACCGACGCTTGTTTTGCTGCTGCCCCCGTTAGATGGCTAGATGCTCTGGTCTAATTTCTGTTCATGTGCTTATTATTGCAGAAACATAGAGTTGAAGAAAACTCTATATTGTCTGATGACAAAGGTGAAATGGCATGCCAGTCTTTTAAACCTCCGACGCCACCTTGTTTACTGTCTATGGAGACTGATGCAGCTGGACCTGGTACTGATGAGCCTATACGTGGCATCATCGTGCCACATGAAGAAGGTTGTGGATTGGGTTTACCCCCTGCTGAAGAAACTGGTGGTGCAGCTGGAGCTGCTAGTGTAGAGCCTCTAGTGAACGGTGTCGTGCCACGGGAATTCTCTGAACTAGAGCAAGACGGTTTACCTATTGTCAAGACCGATGTAACTGGTGCTGATGCTGGAGTTGCTACTGATGATCCTGCACCCGAAGTTGCCACGCCACCCGAAGGAGGTTTTGTATTGGTAGAACCCGTCATGACTATGCCCACAGTACTGACTGGTGGTGGACCTGGAGCTGGTATGGTAGAGCCTCTAGCGAAAGGTGTCGTGCCACGAGAATCCTCTGAAGTGGATATTGGTGGTTTACCCTCTGTAGATACTGGTGGTCTACCTGGAGCTGGTATTGTAGAGATTTCAGCAAACAGTGCTGTCCCACCCAACTCCTATGAACTGGAGCATGTACCTGATGTGCCTTCTGTAGAACCTGATGCACCTGTAAGTAGTGGTGATGATTCCGCTGAATCTGATCAAGAAGGATCTGCATCTCGAGGACAAGATGTCAGCTGTCATTCACCTGAACCCGAGCTGAAGTCAGCAACGGTAGCTTATATGGCACGGACTGTCCTTCAAGCTCTAAAGATCCAGTTGGGTGGTTCACAGGACCAGCTACTCCAAGCCATTGTCACTACAAAAGACCAGCCAGCATGCTTCGTTATCTCCTGCATACTGTTTGACAAGCTGAAGCACTGCAACTGGCGCATTGTTCAATCCCATCAGCATGGAGAGAGGAGCTATGTTTATGTCAAGATGATTCATGCTGATTTGGTAAGGTTCCATGATAAGATGTATGGGTGGGGTGAGGCAAGAGCCACATTTTGCAGCATTCACACAGTCTTCGCTCTTGAGCCAGACCCCATGGATGCTTACCCAGTGGTGCAGCTGTCCTGACTTGATATATGTTTTATGATCAGTATGCTGCTGTCGTGGAACTGTGATGTGGAGCTACCTTTCTTATGGTTTCTAGGCTTTTGGTTTCAACATGTATTATGGAGCTTACCTTAGGACTTTCGCATGCGTTTGGCTGTTGACCTGTAATGTTTGTGGTTGGTTGTCTAATCTACTTGGCACAATCACATTGCAAAGGCAAATGTTCCTTTTCTCTTTAATTGTTATTATGACTTATGTGTTATAACCAGGCAAGAATATGCAATCTTGGTTCTCTGACCGATATATATGTACATACAACTTTTGTTCACATAATAACACTTACACGGGAAAAGAGTAGCTTTCTCTGTTGGACAAACACCAAACCACAAAAGGGTAACAACACAATATCCAAACTAGGTACGGCACCTGTTGAGCATACATGACTTTTGTCGTAAAATCACGTTAACCAACACTAGCAGCATCTTGTTCTTTGCAAGGTGCTATGCTTATCAGTCTAATCCCAATACACAACCTACTTCAGGTGGCACGATGATGTCAGGTGCAGGTTCACCAGTACCAACTCTCTTGCATCAGTCTCCATTGAAGGTACGCCACTGCTGCAGTAGACACCATTAGCAATGCAACCTGAAGGTGTTCTTATCCTCATATCAGGATCACATAATACAGGTGTCAAGCTTCATGCACTAGCCAACACAATCAAAAGTCCGAACTAGGATCGCTAGGAAAAAAAACATGAAGATCCTTTTATCGAATCCCACGCTGAACATCTTTTTCACTAATTAGGTAAGCTCCTGCTGACAAACATATTACAGCAACTCCAGCAGTGGCTCTATATTTTGGCGCTGTGGGCTGATGCTGCGCATGGAGCCGGCAATAGCTTCACCGGAAGCTGCAAACTGTGGCGGCCAAATGCAGGGCTGAAACAGCGTATTTTCAGAGGCGCTATAATGCAGCGCCAAAAACAGAATATAATGAAAAATAGAGTGCAGTAAAACAGAAGATCAAATAAAGACTAGAAATAGACATAAAATAGGAGAAAATTAGCTTGATAGATACTCCGTAGTTCATATTTGTACAAAGTAGTGCGATAAAACTAAACTAAAACTCGACATCTGACGAGTCCGGTGTCGTGCCCGACACCGGATCCGACGAGAAGAGGTCAATCCAACGGGGGTCGTCCTCGCCAATGGTGGTCGGCCCGGCGAGCTGCGCTTCGATGAAGGCCCGCTTCGTCGCCTTCTCCGCCCTCCGTTGTGCGCGGTCCTCCTTCTTCGCAGCCCGCCTCGTAGCCTTCTCCGCCCTCCGTCTGCGGAAGTGCTCGTTCTCGGCGGCTACGTCCTCGGGGAAGCGGGCCGCCCACTCGCGCGCCGCGCGCTCGTCCCGCTCGGCAATGCGCAAACGGCGCTCCGTCTCGCGGCGGCGGCGCTGTTCCTCCTGTCTAACGATGTACGGCGGCGGCGCGAGATCCTCGGCCTGCTGGCGCGTCCACACGTCATGGAAATTCATCGACGATCGCGGGCGCCCGAGCCGCCACGCCACGGCGTCGTACGCGCGCGCGGCCTCGTGCGCGGTCTCGTAGGTGCCGAGGCCGATGCGCTCGCCGCCGTCACGTATCTCCGCGTAATACGTACCTTTGGGGCGCGCGCGGACGCCGCGGTACCCCGTGCCCGAGACGCGGCAGTACCGCGAGCTCGACGCGAGACGAGGCATGGCGGCGGCGGCGGAAGCGGAGCCGCGGCGGCGATATTAGGCGCAGATGGGCAAATTTCAGCAACCCGTGTCCATCTTTTTTTTTGGCAGGATTACGCCATGTACCACCTTCCAATTAGAAAATAGTACTGTTCAGCCTTCCCCTGTTGGGCCCAATATTTCACTTTGGGTTGCCAACGGCCATCTACATGGTAATTGCTCTCGGCCTACTTGCTCCGGCCGTCGAAGCCCAATAACTACAAATGGGCCTTTCTGCTCATGCAATTTCGGCCCTTTTCTAATGAAACACAGATCCTATGAATGGCAAAAGAAAAAAACGCGGAGATTCTACATAAAAGTTGTTTTTAGTTATTTTGAATTATTGGGTTCCAATTTTTGAAACTGCTCATGCCCAATATGAAAATCCTTGTTCGCTCCATACCCACATGGATAACGGTATTTTTAATAATTCATAAAGTGGATTTGAAATTTAAAACATATCCTAATAATTCCATGATTTAATCTATCAACTTGCAAGATCTTGGAGAGAAAAAGCTTGTATTAGTCTGCAGAATCCGCACCGTTTCAAAGGCGGCAGTGGATCAAAAGAAAAAAGGAAGTAGCCAGAAATTAGGGGTCAAAAATAACTCCAAGAAATGAAACTTTTATTGTTCGTAGAGGATGACATGCGGGACCCATGAGCCAGCAGCTTACTCAACGTTTCAAAGGCGGCATGAGATCGGAAGAAAAAGGCAAGTGACCAAATATCAGGTGCCAAAAATAATCCAAGAAATGAAACTTATTGTACATAGAGGATGACATGCGGGTCCCATTTTGCAGCAGCGGTTTCAGCGTTTCAAATGCGGTTTGAGATCAAAAGAAAAAGAAAGTAGCCAGAAATTAGGGGGTAAAAAACTCCAAAAAAAGAAAGTTGATTGTACATAGAGGATGACATGCGGGTCCCATGAGTCAGCAGCTTACTCAACGTTTCCAAGGCGGCAGGGGATCAAAAGAAAAAGGAAATAGCCAAAAATCAGAGGTGAAAAAAAAACCAAGAAAAGAAATTTTATAGTACATAGAGGATGACATGCGGGTCCCATGAGCCAGCAGGTTCCTCAACGTTTTCAAAGGCCGGTGGGGATCAAAAGAAAAAGGCAAATAGCCAGAAATTAGGGGTAAACAATAAATCCAACAAAGGAAAGGTTTATTGTTCATAGATGCTGACATGTGGGACCCATGAGCCAGCAGCGTCAAGGCAAGTGACCAAAAATCAGGGGTAAAAAAAATCCAAGAAAAGAAACTTTATTGTACATAGAGGATGACATGTGGGTCCCATGAGCCAGCACCTTACTCAACGTTTCAGAGGCGGCTTGAGATCGAAAGAAAAAGGAAAGTGACCGAATATCAGGAGCTAAAAATAATCCAAGAAAGGAAACTTTTATTGTACATAGAGATTGACATATGGGTCCCACTAATACAAGCTCTTTCGCTCGAAGATCTTGCAAGTTGATTGTACATAGAGGATGACATGCGGGCCCCATGTGTCAGCAGCTTACTCAATGTTTCCAAGGCGGCAGTGGATCAAAAGAAAAAGGAAATAGCCAAAATCAGAGGGTGAAAAATAAATCCAACAAAGGAGAGGTTTATTGTCCATGGAGGCTGACATCTGGGACCCACGAGCCAGCCGCGTCCTCTACGTTTAGAAGGCGACTGGGGATCGAAAGAAAAAAGGCAAATAGCCAGAAATTAGGGGTACAAAATAACTCCAAGAAAGGAAGTGTTTATTGTTCATAGAGGCTGACATGTGGGACCCATGAGCCAGCAAAGTCTTCAACGTTTCAAAGGCGGCAGGGGATCAAAAGAAAAAGGAAGTAGCCAGAAATTAGGGGTAAAAAATAACTCCAAGAAAGGAAACTTTTATTGTTCATAGAGGATGACATGCGGGACCCATGCTCCAGCAGCTTCCTCAACGTTTCAAAGGCGGCATGAGATCGAAAGAAAAAGGCAAGTGACCAAATATCAGGACCCGAAAATAATCGAAGAAAGAAATTTTATTGTACATAGATGATGACATGCGGGACCCATTTAGCAGCAGCGGTCTCAACGTTTCCAAGGCGGCACGGGATCAAAAGAAAAAGGAAGTAGCCAGAAATTAGGGTTCAAAAATAACTCCAAGAAAGGAAACTTTTATTGTTCGTAGAGGATGACATGAGGGACCCATGAGCCAGCAGCTTACTCAACGTTTCAAAGGCGGCATGAGATCGAAAGAAAAAGGCAAGTGACAAAATATCAGGAGACAAAGATAATCCAAGAAAAGAAAACTTTATTGTACATAGAGGATGACATGCGGGTCCCATTTAGCAGCAGCGGTCTCAACGTTTCAAATGCGGCTTGAGATCAAAAGAAAAAGAAAGTAGCCAGAAATTAGGGGGTAAAAAAACTCCAATAAAGGAAAGTTTTATCGATGAGCCAGCAGAGTCCTCAACGTTTCAAAGGCGGCAGGGGATCAAAAGAAAAAGGAAATAGCCGAAAATCAGAGGGTGAAAAAAAACCAAGAAAATGAACTTTTATAGTACATAGAGGATGACATGCGGGTCCCATGAGCCAGCAGGTTTTTCAACGTTTCAAACGTGGCATGAGATCGAAAGAAAAAGGCAAATGACCAAATATCAGGATCCAAAAATAATTCAAGAAAAGAAACTTGATTGTACATAGAGTATGACATGCGGGTCCCATTTAGCAGCAGCGGTATCACCGTTTGAGAGGCGGCAGGTGATCGAAAGAAAAAGTCAAGTGACCAAATATGAGGTGCCAAAAAAATCGAAGAAAAGAAAGTTTTATTGTACATAGAGGATGACATGCGGGTCCCATGAGCCAGCAGGTTTTTCAACGTTTCAAACGTGGCATGAGATCGAAAGAAAAAGGCAAGTGACCAAATATCAGGAGCCAAAAATAATTCAAGAAAAGAAACTTGATTGTACATAGAGGATGGCATGCGGGTCCCATTTAGCAGCAGCGGTATCACCGTTTGAGAGGCTGCACGGGATCAAAAGAAAAAGCCAAGTGACCAAATATCAGGAGCCAAAAATAATCTAAGAAAAGAAATTTTACTGTACATAGAGGATGACATGCGGGTCCCATTTTGCAGCAGCGGTCTCAACGTTTCCAAGGCGGCACAGGACCAAAAGAAAAATGAAGTAGCCAGAAATCAGGGGGTGAAAAAAATCCAAAAAAAGAACGATTTCAATTGGGCTGCATGTGGACATCTGGGCATTCGAACTATCCTGCTGGCCCTTTTGACTCGTACAATTTCAGCCCACTCCAAAACAGGATAGTTCGGATTTTTCTAAAAAAACAGGAAAGTCCTATGCTTCGCAAAAACAAAAAACAAGGAGATTCAGCATATAAATTTGTTTATGTAAAAATAAAGATTTAATTTATCCGTTGAAATAGCTCAGAGCGCAATACACTGTTTATTGTCTGCAAAATAATCAAGATATCACATGTTTCTTGTACGGGGAGGCTGACATCGTGGACCCATGAGCCAGCAGCGTCGTTTTAAAGGCGGCAGGGGATGGAAAGAAAAAATAAACCAAAAATCTGTTGGTAAAAAATCCAAGAAAAGAAACATTTTCGTTCTGAGAGGATGACATGCGGGACCCATGAGGCAGCAGCGTCCTCAGCGCTTATTGTTCATAGAGGCTGACATGTGGGACCCGTGAGCCAGCAGCGTCCTCAACGTTTTAAAGGCGGCAGGATATCGAAAGAAAAAATAAGCCAAAAATCATTTGGTAAACAATATCCAAGAAAAGAAACATTTACCGTTCTGAGAGGATGACATGCGGGACCCATGAGGCAGCAGCATCCTCAACGATTCCAAGGCGGCAGGGGATCAAAGAAAAAAAAGGAAATATCCAGAAATTAATTAGGGGTTCAAAAAAATCCATCAAAGGAAACTTTTATTGTTCATAGAGGATGACTTGTGGGACCGACCTGCCAACAGCGTCCTCATCGTTTCAAAGGGGCAGGAGATCCAAAGAAAAAGGCAAATAGCCAGAAATTAGGGGTCAAAAATAACTCCAAGAAAGGAAACTTTTATTGTTCGTAGAGGATGACATGCGGGACCCATGAGCCAGCAGCTTACTCAACGTTTCAAAGGCGGCATGAGATCGAAAGAAAAAGGCAAGTGACAAAATATCAGGAGCAAAAGATAATCCAAGAAAAGAAACTTTATTGTACATAGAGGATGACATGTGGGTCCCATTTTGCAGCAGCGGTCTCAATGTTTGTAATGCGGCTTGAGATCAAAAGAAAAAGAAAGTAGCTAGTAATTAGGGGGTGAAAAAAATCCAAGAAAGGAAAGTTGATGGACATAGAGGATGACATGCGGGTCCCTTGAGCCAACAGCTTACTCAACGTTTCAAAGGGGGCAGGGGATCAAAAGAAAAAGGCAAGCCAAAAATCAGAGGGTGAAAAAAATCCAACAAAGGAAACTTTTATAGCACATAGAGGATGACATGCGGGTCCCATGAGCCAGCAGGTTCCTCAACGTTTCAAACGTGGCATGAGATCGAAAGAAAAAGGCAAGTGCCCAAATATGAGGTGCCAAAAAAACTCCAAGAAAAGAAAGTTGATTGCTCATAGAGGATGACATGCGGGTCCCATGAGCCAGCAGGTTCCTCAACGTTTCAAACGTGGCATGAGATCGAAAGAAAAAGGCAAGTGACCAAATATGAGGAGCCAAAAATAATTCAAGAAAAGAAAGTTTTATAGTACATAGAGGATGACATGCGGGTCCCATTTAGCAGCAGCGGTATCACCGTTTGAGAGGCGGGGATCAAAAGAAAAAAGAAATTGCCAAAAATCAGAGGGTGAAAAAACCAGAAAATGAACTTTTATAGTACATAGAGGATGACATGCGGGTCCCATTTAGCAGCAGCGGTATCACCGTTTGAGAGGCGGCAGGGGATCGAAAGAAAAAGTCAAGTGACCAAATATGAGGTGCCAAAAATAATCCAAAAAAAGAAAGTTTTATAGTACATAGAGGATGACATGCGGGTCCCATTTAGCAGCAGCGGTATCACTGTTTGAGAGGCAGCAGGGGATCGAAAGAAAAAGTCAAGTGAACAAATATGAGGTGCCAAAAATAATCCAAGAAAAGAAAGTTTTATAGTACATAGAGGATGACATGCGGGTCCCATTTAGCAGCAGCGGTATCACTGTTTGAGAGGCAGCAGGTGATCGAAAGAAAAAGTCAAGTGACCAAATATGAGGTGCCAAAAAAATCCAAGAAAAGAAAGTTTTATAGTACATAGAGGATGACATGCGGGTCCCATTTAGCAGCAGCGGTATCACCGTTTGAGAGGCGGCAGGGGATCGAAAGAAAAAGGTAAGTGACCAAATATGAGGTGCCAAAAATAATTCAAGAAAAGAAAGTTTTATAGTACATAGAGGATGACATACGGGTCCCATTTAGCAGCAGCGGTATCACCGTTTGAGAGGCGGCAGGGGATCGAAAGAAAAAGGCAAGTGACCAAATTTGAGGTGCCAAAAAAAACTCCAAGAAAAGAAAGTTGATTGCACATAGAGGATGACATGCGGGTCCCATTTAGCAGCAGCGGTCTCAACGTTTCCAAGGCGGCAAGGGATCAAAAGAAAAAGGAAGTAGCCAGAAATCAGGGGGTCAAAAAAATCCAAGAATAGAAAGAATTTTGGTTCATAGAGGATGACATGCGGGACCCATGATCCTGCATCGTAAACGGCTCGATCGGAGAACGTTGAACGAGATGGCGCGATCTAGAAAAAAACAATGCCAGAGAGGCTGCCATCTGGGCCCTACATCCCTCGGCGGTGCGGATTTGCGTTGACTCGGCCGGCGAACCCGAGATTTCGAGATGCACCACGTCCCGGGCCACCATACGCGACGTTTTGGCCGCTTTCGTCGGGCTAGGTGGCCTCAAAAACGAGAAAAAAAAGTTTTGACATGCACCACGGAGGGACCAAAAATCGTCGGCCATGGTACACCAGCAACCACGGCGCGACTTCAACTTCGTCGGCCATCCATCCATCTGCAACAAGTTAAATTTGAGTACAGAACCTTGCACAGCAATGCAAACTATTGATTGAAACAGCGGCAGCATCAATATAAATAATTAACTACATATGCCAGCACACATACAGTGTGAGCAAGATCTGCTTCTCCTGCTAAAGGATCATTATATGGTTCACCATGCTAAACCCGCCTAACATATGTGCGGTCCATCCCAAAAATGTGTAAATGATCTGCCACTACAGGGTGAGGCCTCTTCTCACCATTCATACATGTGCAGCGCGGGCAATACACGTCCAGGTTGTGACCATCATGAGCTCTAATAAACCCCATAAAGGGTTGAACACCATTTATATATGAAGGGGAACATAAGTGTCCATGCAGTATCCAAGTTCTGTCCATCTGTTTAATTATGAGATACAGTGGTTGGTGATTAATTTAAGGCGAAGTAGGAAATGTATATCCATCGAGTACAAAACTATACTACATGATTATGCATTTCAGCAATCATGTCGAGTACAAAACAAAAAATGCCCATCGACATTTTAGCAAACAGATCGTGTACAAAACTCTGCCATGGCATTTCAGCAAATTAACGGATCGAGTGCAGAACTGACTCTATATGCCCACGCAAATGAACAAATTGATCGATGACAAATCGAGCGGAAAACTATAAAGTGCCAATTAGTTCGAGCATACTGACGAATTTTTTTAGCAGCATCAAGAAAATATAAATCGTTAGGCTGTCTTGCCCGATACATGATTGAGCTAGAGATAGCAGCCCTACCGTGGATCAACTTGACCGCCGGTGCGTCTCGAGAAGAACGACGGGGAGGGGAAGCTTCTTCTTCGCACGGACGGGACGGGGAGGGGAAGCTCTTCGCACGGACGGGGATAAGTTGTGTACGGGTGGGTGGGGGGTCATGCGGCCGGGCCGCCGGGGTGATAATTAAGGTCGGTAGGTGGCGTTTAATGGAGTTGCGTGTGTAATTTGCCGTGCACAAGGTTGAGGAATAGGCGGTTCCCTTTGCCGCGCGCACAATTCAAACTATCCCGCCCATGTAGTTTAAATTCGCCATATTTTCGTTAAATCGACATAAAGTCATGTGAGTGGGGGAAAATTAGCAAAGTTGCTTGAAAAATAGTAAAACTCTGGAATTATCCTTTAAATATGCTCTACTTCGTGTGAAAATCGGGGTGTGGAAGCATGTTGAGCTGTTTTATTTGTACTTTCTTCATTAAAACTCCCATTTTATGCACTTTGGATGGAAAGAAATCATTTGTACATAAATTTTGACAACGCCATTTGCAAACACTAATTGTTTACATGCCAAGATGCACCCATCCACCAAATATATATGTGGCAAAAGTTTATCACAATCTAGCAGATATGCATAATTAGTGAGGGACCCCTTTTGATTTTGTGCAATTTCCACTAATTAGGTAGAGATCGAGAAGGGTTAATTAATTAGGCCATGTTAGGGGTTATGTGTTTTAGATTAGGTTGTGTGGATTCAAATACAACTTCTTTATTTGTGTGCTATGATTAATCAAAACTAGATCGATCGACTGCGCACACATTATTAGAGGCGCATGCCTTTGCGCACAAAGTGCATGTGTGTGTTGTTGGCCACCAACGAGAGAGAGAGAGAGAGAGAGAGAGAGAGAGAGAGAGAGAGAGAGAGAGAGAAAGAGAGAGAGGTAGAGAGAGCTACATACGAGAGAGCGATTGAAATCCCCAAATTAAACACATATATATGCATGGCACATTTAATTTAATTAGAGGACCGCGAGGCACCCCTGGCCTGCTTGATGCACAATTAAGTGTCATTGGCCTATATATAGGGTTTAATTAGGGTTTAGGGTTTAGGGTTAGGGTTAGGGTTTAGGGTTTAATGTTTATGGTGTTTAGGGTTTAGGGATTAGGGTTTATTTAGGGTTTAAGGTTTAGGGATCATCGATCGAGTGCGCACACACACATTATTAGAGGCACACGCGCCTTTGCGCATAAAGTGCATGCGTATATGTGTGTGTTTTTTGGCCACCAACGACATATAGATGATCGAGAGAGAGAGATTGAAATCCCCCAAGAATATGTTCAAATATATATTAAAATATATGCACGAATGCATGCATGGTAGGCCATGCATGCACACTAATTATATATATATTATGAGGAAACTTAATCAAATGTGTTTTCATTCGAGAGAACTTGTCAAAATTCAAGTTAATTAATTTATCATCGATAATTATATAATTAATTAATGAATCTCAGGGAGATGTTATACAACATATGATCGATATAGGCCATGTATATATTAATTGGTTTTAATCTACCGTTTAATTTGCTAGCTAGCTGCATGCTATATATAGAGCATGTTTTTATTAGATCGGGTTATAGCTAGTATAGTTTAGGGTTATGTGTTTTAATTAACTAGGGTTTGATTAGCTAGGGGTTAGTTATATATATATGGTTTAGGGTTAATGCATGGCACATTTAATTTAACTAGAGGACCGCGAGGCACCCCTGGCCTGCTTGATGCACAATTAAGTGTCGTTGGCCTATATATATAGGGTTTAATTAGGGTTTAGGGTTAGCTAGCTGGGTTTAGGGTTTAGTGTTTTGGGTGTTTAGCTAGGGTCTAGGGTTTAGGGTTTAGTGTGTGTTTAGAGGGTCTAGGGTTTAGTGTTTAGGGTGTTTAGGGTCTAGGGTTTAGGGTCTAGTGTTTAGGGTCTATGGTTTAGGGTTTAATTAGTGTTTAGGGTGTTTAGGGTTTAGGGTTTAGTGTTTACGGTGTTTAGGGTCTAGGGTTTAGGGTTTAGTGTTTAGGGTCTAGGGTTTAGGGTTTAATTAGTGTTTAGGGGGTTTAGGGTTTAGGTGTTTAGGGTCTAGGGTTTAGGGTTTAGTGTTTAGGGTGTTTAGGGTCTAGGGTTTAGTGTGTTTAGGGTGTTTAGGGTTTAGGGGATTAGGGATTAGGGTTTTAGGGTTGTTTAAGGTTTAGGGATCATCGA
This sequence comes from Lolium multiflorum, assembly GCA_030979885.1. Lineage (NCBI taxonomy): Eukaryota > Viridiplantae > Streptophyta > Magnoliopsida > Poales > Poaceae > Lolium > Lolium multiflorum. The sequence goes on along the minus strand of CM061752.1, from coordinate 152,015,431 downwards.
TCGAGTGCGCACACACATTATTAGAGGCACCCGCGCCTTTGCGCATAAAGTGCATGCGTATATATATGTGTATTTTTTTGCCACCAACAACGATATATAGATGATCGAGAGAGAGAGATTGAAATCCCCAAGAATATGCATGTTCAAATATATATCAAAATATATGCACGAATGCATGGTAGGCCATGCATGCACACTAATTATATATATATTATGAGCTAGGCAACTTGATCAAATGTGTTTTCATACGAGAGAACTTGTCAAAATTCAAGTTAATTAATTTATCATCGATAATTATATATATAATTAATTAATGAATCACAGGGAGATCGATAATTAATTTAGGGTTTTAGGGTTGTACGTTTAAGGTTTAGGGATCATCGATCGAGTGCGCACACACATTATTAGAGGCACCCGCGTCTTTACGCATAAAGTGCATGCGTATATATGTGTGTGTTTTTTGCCACCAACGTTATATATAGATGATCGCGAGAGAGAGAGAGATTGAAATCCCCAAGAATATGTTCAAATATACATTAAAATATATGCACGAATGCATGGTAGGCCATGCATGCACACTAAAATTATATATATATTATGAGGCAACTTAATCAAATGTGTTTTCATTCGAGAGAACTTGTCAAAATTAAAGTTAATTAATTTATCAAGATAATTATATAATTAATTAATGAATCTGAGGGATATGTTATACAACATGATCGATATAGGCCATGTATATTTTAATTGGTGTTAATCTACGGTTTGCTAGCTAGCTGTTATATATATAGAGCATGCTTTTATTAGATCGGGTTATATCTAGTATAGTTTAGGGTTATGTGTTTTAATTAAGTAGGGTTGATTAGCTAGGGTTAGTTACATATATATGGTTTAGGGTTAATGCATGTCACATTTAATTTAATTAGAGGACCGCGAGGCACCCCTGGCCTGCTCGATGCACACAATTAAGTGTCGTTGGCCTATACATAGGGTTTAATTAGGGTTTAGGGTTAGCTAGGGTTTAGGGTTAGGGTTAGGGTTAGGGTTAGGGTCTAGGGTCTAGGGTTTAGTGTTTAGGGTGTTTAGGGTTTAGGGATTAGGGATTAGGGATTTAAGGTTTTAGGGGTTGTTTAAGGTTTAGGGATCATCGATCGAGTGCGCACACACATTATTAGAGGCACCCGCGCCTTTACGCATAAATTGCATGCGTATATATATATATGTGTGTGTTTTTTGGCCACCAACGATATATTGATGATCGAGAGAGAGATTGAAATCCCTAAGAATATGTTCAAATATACATTAAAATATATGCACGAATGCATGGTAGGCCATGCATGTACACTAATTAATTATATATATATTATGAGGCAACTTAATCAAATGTGTTTTCATTCGAGAGAACTTGTCAAAATTCAAGTTAATTAATTTATCACGATAATTATATAATTAATTAATGAATCTGAGGGATATGTTATTGTTATCACCAGAATTTGACCAAGTCAGAGGTGGGCCGCGATCAAGATGGACTTGACGATATATGCGTGGGAGAGATATGTGAATCGGCCTTGTGTATCAAGTTTGGGCTAGTTAGCCCGTGTATCTTTATAGTAGGTTATGTAGAAGTTAGAATTTATCTCGTGCACGGTTTGGTGCACGCCCACGATTAGAAGTCCGCTGGACTATAAATATGTATCTAGGGTTTATGGAATAAACAACAACCAACGTTCAACACAAACCAATCTCGGCGCATCGCCAACCCCTTCGTCTCGAGGGTTTCTCCGGTAAGCACCATGCTGCCTAGATCGCATCTTGCGATCTAGGCAGCACGAGCCTGCCTACGTTGTTCATGCGTTGCTCGTACTGAAGCCTTTTTGATGGCGAGCAACGTAGTTATCATAGATGTGTTAGGGTTAGCATTGTTCTTAGTATCATATGCTGTCGTAGTGCAACCCTTGCGCATCTAGCCGTCCTTGTACCTCATCATGGGTGCAGGGGCGGCACCCCGCTTGATCATTATTTAGTAGATCTGATCCGTTACGGTTGCTCCTTGATTCATCAAGGATTAGTTTAACATCTGCAATAGTTAGGCCTTACAAAGGGTTGGAGGATCCAGCGGCGTGTAGGGTGTAGTTTGCTGGCCCTAGACAGGACGTTCCGAGGATCAACCTCGTGTTGGTTTTTAGGCCTTGTCTAGGTTTGGCTTACGATCACCGTGCGCGAGCGCGAGGCCCAATCGTGAGTAGGATGATCCGATTATGCGGTGAAAACCCTAAATCGTCGTGGATCTCATATGCTTTATCTTGATCAAGCAGGACCACCATATATTCGGCCACCTTGGACGAATCATGGGTGGATCGGCTCCATGAGCCGATTCACAGGATAACCTGAGAGCCGATCGAGGCTCGTATTTAACGTGTACGTGTGTGCCCTGCAGGAAACTAAGCGAGGCATCATCCACACCTTCCTGACCAGGTATAGGTCAGGTGGCACGCCCTTGCAATTTGCATCGGCGCGCGACCAGGAGGCTTTGCGGGCCGTCGCTCTGAGGGACTGGGGCCAGCCGCAGCCCTAGTTGTTCCCGGCTCTACGGTGTTGACCAGTCGCTGCCCGCCGGTGGGTTTCTGACGTCAACACATTCTGGCACGCCCGGTGGGACAATCCTCAACATCAACCACATCGCCGTCTACATCGGAGATGGCGGAAGAAACTCCGGTCACTTACGAGGATCTCAATGGCGAGCTCAAGAAGAAGTATGACGAGGTCAAGGTCCTCCTCGAAGCCGACCTCATCGGCTCTTTCCACAGGACCCGCTCCCATGGCATCAGATGGAAGGGGTTCTCACCTGAAGGCGCGCTTGATGGAGTGGACCTATCCACCCCGTCAGAAGAACGCACCAGGTCGCTGCGTCAGGAGATCAACTTCATGGTGGCTCATTCGCTGCACCGCCATTCTGAGAGCCTGGTGAATACGTTGGAGCGCGTCGCTCTGCGCGTGATCCAGGAGATCATGAGCCGTCAGTACTCTCCGTCAGGACCAGCTCTAGGGACTCACCAAGGAGAATTGCCACTCCAGTCCCGTCCACCGCTGCCGTTCGCGTTGGCAGCGCCCGAAGCGCCGAACTCATCGGCCTACGTCGTCTACAAGATTGGTGGTGACCCCAGTGACTACCAATTCCTACATGACGCGCCCAAGGAGATCCCGCACGGATACGCATGCGCATACGTGCCAGACTGCAGCACCTGGGCACTCTCGAACCAGGTTGCAACAGCGGGGACTTCTGGAACAACAGGAGGAACGTCGGAGGCAGACCCCGAGAAGCAGACGTGGCTAGCTAAATACGCCACCCCGACAAAACTCCAGAGCCCAGCTCCTGCAGTTGGCTCAGAACCGGAAAAACAAGCATGGCTGGTTAAGTACGCCACCCCGGCGAATCTTCAAGGTTCGGCACCTTCAGCCATCACCGCGGATCAGATTTGTACGATTCTGAAAGATCAGTTCGGCATGATGCCGAAAAGGAAGACGGTCGGCTATACCAAGCCGTACCCCAACGAGTACGAATTGATCCCGCTACCACCCAAATATCGGCTCCCGGACTTCACAAAGTTCAGCGGATCAGATGGTTCCAGCTCCATCGAGCATGTGAGCCGATATTTGGCACAGCTGGGCATGATCTCAGCGTCAGACGAGCTGCGTGTGAGGTACTTCTCACAGTCCCTCACAGGATCGGCTTTCGGTTGGTACACGTCGCTGCCACCGAACTCAGTCCAGACTTGGAAGCAGTTGGAAGAACGGTTCCATGAGCAATATCACTCAGAGGCTTCCGAGGCTGGCATTGCCGATTTGGCACAAGTACGACAGAAGCGCGGGGAAACAGTGTCGGAGTACATCCAGCGCTTCAGGACCGTTAGGAACCGATGCTATTCGGTTCACGTAAGCGAAAAAGAAGCAGTCGAGTTGGCGGTGGTGGGTCTATCATCATCGATCAAGGACGTGGCCTCCCAAGCGGACTACCCTTCATTAGCACACATGGTGCAGAAGCTGTCAGCGTATGAACAGCGCCACCCAGATGTCTACCAGGACAAATTCAAGCGCGTGGTTACCATGGTTGACGCAGGCGAAGATGAAGGTGCTACGGGAGAACAAGAGGTCGCAGTGGCTGAGTGGACTCGAGCGGCAGGCCCAGTAACCTGCAAATGGGTGAAGCCACCAGGGCCTCCAAGAGGGTTCGACTTCGACGTGACGAAAACCGAGCAGATTTTCGATCTCTTACTCGCGGAGAAGCATATAAAGATACCCGAAGGCCACAAGGTCCCTACGGTGCAAGAGCTGAACGGAAAGCCATACTGCAAGTGGCATAACACGTTCACCCACACCACTAACGACTGCAGGGTGTGGCGTCAGCAGATCCAAATGGCAATAGAAAATGGGCGACTAATTTTTAACCAGTACGCCATGAAGGTCGACACACACCCCTTCCCCGCCGTCAACATGGTGGAGTTTACCCACCTCGGAGGGTGCCAGCCAGATTTCTCAGCCAACATCAACATGGTAGAGCTTGGACACCACTCTGAGAAGGACGGGGATGAGGGCAGCTGCTCTCAGAGCAAAGACACAGAGGGGGCCGCTCCATGCGATCGGCTCCGTCAAGATGGCAAGCGCTACGTCACAGAGGGAGAAGTGAAGAACATAAGATATCAACGACCCCTCTCTGATCACCTCCTCAACAAGTATGTGAGTCGGTATGACCAACGCCGGCGACACGGCGACGATGATGAAAGAGATCGTCTGGCCAGAAACGACAGAAGGCATCGTCGGCATAATCACGATGAGGAGCGACAGGAGCGCCACGCCAGGGAGCAAGACGACACGGGCAGGCATTGGGACTGCCCCTTCTTCAGACACTGCTGGGATTCAGGAATGAGCCGATTGCCTACGATCGGCAATTGCCCAGAATGCAATCGTAAGAAGAAGGAGGCAGCCAACGTGTCCGTGTTCGAGCGCTTAGGGCCTCTCCCACCACAAAGCAGACGTGCTGAGACCCCTCGGTTGGAAGATCTCGAGGATTCGGAAGACGAGGGGGAAGACGAAGAAGACAGGTACCACCGTCCAAGGTGGTGCCCTGATGGTCTCAGCCATTCACAAAAGCGCAGGGTTCAGCGATTGCGCGGTCTGGAGGAAGCCGAAAGGTTATACTTGCATACGCTGAGGAAGGCACGACCTGATCTGGCTGCGAAAGTCCAGAGGACCCTGGATGAGGAGGGACTGCCGCAAAGAAAAGAGTGGCGCCCCAAGCAAAGGAAAGCCGATGATGAAACATCGGCTGGCACAAACATGGTGCTCGTTCGTCCGGCGAAGTGTAGAGCTCCACGATTACACGATGCACCCGAGGTGGACAACAGCAAGCGCACCAACGTGATAAAGTCAGAGATTGGGCTGGTTTTATCCACCGGCCTGGACGAGTAGCAAGACTACGTCAATAAGCAAACATGGCGAGGCTGATCCTTGCGATCGGCCCTCCCGGATATTACAAAACCTTCACCGAGCAAGCAACGTGGAGGCCGATTCCAGCAATCGGCCAAGATTATCCTCACCATCTATTTTGCCTGGGATCAACGTTTGACCCAACAGGGACTACCTGAAGAGCCGATACCATCAATTCTCTTGACAGAATCGGCTCGGGGGGCACCTAGGTGGATAAAACACGAGGATATGAGATAATACTATCAAGTATGGGGGCCGATACACAAATCGGCCTAAAATTTTTGAGCACAGCCGATGCAGCAGACATCGACTTAAGGATATAAAAGCCGATGCATGGACATCGACTCAAGAGGAATAACTATCGGGATCATGGAACTGGAGGCTGATCCTTCCAAAACGGATGGTCCACTTTTATCCTCGCCCATTAAGGCTCGGGGCAACAGACCTGACCAGAAGGAGAATCATCAGTCGAAGGACCGGTGCGTTGCTATCGGCTCGTTATGCATTGGCAAAGGGGGACAAATCGGCAAAATCATGACGGAGGAAAATCGGCTAAAGGCAAAATCAAACTGGGAAAGTTCTTCATTGATGGACGAGATTTCTTACACAAAGAGCTGATTGCTCTCAAAAGGAAGTCCTAGGGGATACATTGCCCCGCCTACTACTATTGGCCCTATGCTACGATCCTATCTAGGGGCCTGCTCTCGTCGTTGTCGCGGCCGCTGCTGCTCCGCTCCGCCGCTGCGCTGCTCCCGACCGCCAACAGGACCTCGTTGTCCTCATCTTCATCATCGCGTCGTCATCGTCGCGTCGACGTCGCGAGGTTCCCAGGCCGAGGCGTTTGGCCGGCGGCTCGCCGAGAGCCGTCGTCCTCTTCCTCCACCGCCTCCGCAGGAGGTGGCCCCATCCAGGGAAAGCGATCGTCCTCGCTTCCACCGCTTCCCTTTGACGAGGAAGCGGAGATCGCTCTCCCCATCAGTCAAGGACTTGTCGTCCTCTGACCAGATGGAAAAATCATGGCTGGGCTCATCCCCGGCCTCGATGGCGCGGCGAGTGTTGGCCGCGTGGACCTCCGCTGGGTTCCACTCCGGCGTCGGCTCGCGGGAAGAGGAGGACTCGATGGGAAAGCCCGATGAGGCGGAGGAAGAAGAAGACATGGTGGCTCAGGAGGGTTTTTGGGATGCCAATGCGAAGGGGATGAAGAGGAGAACTGTTCGATGCGGTTAAATAAAAGGGGCATATAGTTAATCAGCTTTCGAGGTGGTGCCAAAACTGTCAAATCGTGCAGGAAGTTGAGAAGGCAAGTTATCATGATGAAGGACTCTGCGACGGTTCTGCTCTGCCACGACATGACCCGACGAGAGAAAAGCATAATGATTTTGGAAATGTCATTTCCAAAACCAGGGGGGCATGTGTTATCACCAGAATTTGACCAAGTCAGAGGTGGGCCGCGATCAAGATGGACTTGACGATATATGCGTGGGAGAGATATGTGAATCGGCCTTGTGTATCAAGTTTGGGCTAGTTAGCCCGTGTATCTTTATAGTAGGTTATGTAGAAGTTAGAATTTATCTCGTGCACGGTTTGGTGCACGCCCACGATTAGAAGTCCGCTGTATCTAGGGTTTATGGAATAAACAACAACCAACGTTCAACACAAACCAATCTCGGCGCATCGCCAACCCCTTCGTCTCGAGGGTTTCTCCGGTAAGCACCATGCTGCCTAGATCGCATCTTGCGATCTAGGCAGCACGAGCCTGCCTACGTTGTTCATGCGTTGCTCGTACTGAAGCCTTTTTGATGGCGAGCAACGTAGTTATCATAGATGTGTTAGGGTTAGCATTGTTCTTAGTATCATATGCTGTCGTAGTGCAACCCTTGCGCATCTAGCCGTCCTTGTACCTCATCATGGGTGCAGGGGCGGCACCCCGCTTGATCATTATTTAGTAGATCTGATCCGTTACGGTTGCTCCTTGATTCATCAAGGATTAGTTTAACATCTGCAATAGTTAGGCCTTACAAAGGGTTGGAGGATCCAGCGGCGTGTAGGGTGTAGTTTGCTGGCCCTAGACAGGACGTTCCGAGGATCAACCTCGTGTTGGTTTTTAGGCCTTGTCTAGGTTTGGCTTACGATCACCGTGCGCGAGCGCGAGGCCCAATCGTGAGTAGGATGATCCGATTATGCGGTGAAAACCCTAAATCGTCGTGGATCTCATATGCTTTATCTTGATCAAGCAGGACCACCATATATTCGGCCACCTTGGACGAATCATGGGTGGATCGGCTCCATGAGCCGATTCACAGGATAACCTGAGAGCCGATCGAGGCTCGTATTTAACGTGTACGTGTGTGCCCTGCAGGAAACTAAGCGAGGCATCATCCACACCTTCCTGACCAGGTATAGGTCAGGTGGCACGCCCTTGCACTGCGCGGCGACCAGGAGGCTTTGCGGGCCGTCGCTCGAGGGATGGGGCCCAGCCTAGTTAATTTATCTACGGATAATTATATAATTAATTAATGAATCTGAGGGATATGTTATACAACATGATCGATATATATAGGCCATGTATATTTTAATTGGTGTTAATCTACGGTTTGCTAGCTAGCTGCTATATATAGAGCATGTTTTTATTAGATCGGGTTATATCTAGTATAGTTTAGGGTTATGTGTTTTAATTAAGTAGGGTTAATTAGCTAGGGTTAGTTACATATATATGGTTTAGGGTTAATGCATGGCACAATTAATTTAATTAGAGGACCGCGAGGCACCCCTGGGCTGCTCGATGCACAATTAAGTGACGTTGGCCTATACATAGGGTTTAATTAGGGTTTAGGGTTAGCTAGGGTAGAGGGTTAGGGTTAGGGTTTAGGGTTTAGGGTTTAGTGTTTAGGGTGTTTAGGGTTTAGGGATTAGGGATTTAGGGGTTTTAGGGTTGTTTAAGGTTTAGGGATCATCGATCGAGTGCGCACACACATTATTAGAGGCACCCGCGCCTTTACGCATAAAGTGCATGCGTATATATGTGTGTTTTTTGGGCCACCAACGATATATAGATGATCGAGAGAGAGAGAGATTGAAATCCCCAAGAATATGTTCAAATATACATTAAAATATATGCACGAATGCATTGTAGGCCATGCATGCACACTAATTATATATATATTATGAGGCAACTTAATCAAATGTGTTTTCATTCGAGAGAACTTGTCAAAGTTCAAGTTAATTAATTTATCACGATAATTATATAATTAATTAATGAATCTCAGGGATATGTTATACAACATGATCGATATAGGCCATGTATATTTTAATTGGTGTTAATCTACGGTTTGCTAGCTAGCTGCTATATATAGAGCATGTTTTTATTAGATCGGGTTATAGCTAGCTAGTATAGTTTAGGGTTATGTGTTTTAATTAAGTAGGGTTGATTAGCTAGGGTTAGTTACATATATATGGTTTAGGGTTAATGCATGGCACATTTAATTTTATTAGAGGATCACGAGGCACCCATGACCCGCTCGATCGATGCACAATTAAGTGTCGTTGGCCTATACATAGGGTTTAATTGGGGTTTAGGATTAGCTAGGGTTTAGGGTTAGGGTTAGGGTTAGGGTACGTTTAGGGTCTAGGGTTTAGGGTTTAGTGTTTAGGGTGTTTAGGGTTTAGGGATTAGGGATTTAAGGTTTTAGGGTTGTTTAAGGTTTAGGGATCATCGATCGAGTGCGCACACACATTATTAGAGGCACCCGCGCCTTTACGCATAAATTGCATGCATATATATGTGTGTTTTTTGGGCCACCAACGATATATAGATGATCGAGAGAGAGAGAGATTGAAATCCCTAAGAATATGTTCAAATATACATTAAAATATATGCACGAATGCATTGTAGGCCATGCATGCACACTAATTATATATATATTATGAGGCAACTTAATCAAATGTGTTTTCATTCGAGAGAACTTGTCAAAGTTCAAGTTAATTAATTTATCACGATAATTATATAATTAATTAATGAATCTCAGGGATATGTTATACAACATGATCGATATAGGCCATGTATATTTTAATTGGTGTTAATCTACGGTTTGCTAGCTAGCTGCTATATATAGAGCATGTTTTTATTAGATCGGGTTATAGCTAGCTAGTATAGTTTAGGGTTATGTGTTTTAATTAAGTAGGGTTGATTAGCTAGGGTTAGTTACATATATATGGTTTAGGGTTAATGCATGGCACATTTAATTTTATTAGAGGATCGCGAGGCACCCATGACCCGCTCGATCGATGCACAATTAAGTGTCGTTGGCCTATACATAGGGTTTAATTGGGGTTTAGGATTAGCTAGGGTTTAGGGTTAGGGTTAGGGTTAGGGTTAGGGTACGTTTAGGGTCTAGGGTTTAGGGTTTAGTGTTTAGGGTGTTTAGGGTTTAGGGATTAGGGATTTAAGGTTTTAGGGTTGTTTAAGGTTTAGGGATCATCGATCGAGTGCGCACACACATTATTAGAGGCACCCGCGCCTTTACGCATAAATTGCATGCATATATATGTGTGTTTTTTGGCCACCAACGATATATAGATGATCGAGAGAGAGAGATTGAAATCCCCAAGAATATGTTCAAATATACATTAAAATATATGCACGAATGCATGGTAGGCCATGCATGCACACTAATTATATATATATATATTATGAGGCAACTTAATCAAATGTGTTTTCATTCGAGAGAACTTGTCAAAATTAAAGTTAATTAATTTATCACGATAATTATATAATTAATTAATGAATCTCAGGGATATGTTATACAACATGATCGATATAGGCCATGTATATATTAATTGGTGTTAATCTACGGTTTGCTAGCTAGCTGCTATATATAGAGCATGTTTTTATTAGATCGGGTTATAGCTAGTATAGTTTAGGGTTATGTGTTTTCATTAAGTAGGGTTGATTAGCTATGGTTAGTTACATATATATGGTTTAGGGTTAATGCATGGCACATTTAATTTAATTAGAGGACCGCGAGGCACCCCTGGCCTGCTTGATGCACAATTAAGTGTCGTTGGCCTATATATAGGGTTTAATTAGGGTTTAGGGTTAGGGTTAGGGTTTAGGGTCTAGGGTTTAGTGTTTAGGGTGTTTAGGGTTTAGGGATTAGGGATTAGGGTTTCAGGGTTGTATAAGGTTTAGGGATCATCGATCGAGTGCGCACACACATTATTAGAGGCACCCGCGCCTTTGCGCATAAAGTGCATGCGTATAGTTTAGGGTTATTTGTTTTAATTAAGTAGGGTTTGATCAGCTAGGGTTAGTTACATATATATGGTTTAGGGTTAATGCATGGCACATTACATATAGTTTAAATCTCAAGAATGTTTATACATGATAGGCCATATGTGCAAAGGAATTTTTTTCCCCGTGAACTTGTCAAAATTCAAGTTTATCAGTGCCAATGGAAACTAGTCCAAAAAATTACATAGAGGACCAAAAGTACTAGACAATAACTAATAGAACCTGCAACTTTACAAAAAGGACCCCAAAACATATAGAAGAAAATCAATCGAGTCCTTCTCGACCGCACATCAGATCTCTGCTCCGCATCCTTTCCAGCAACTCCGTCGCCGGGGACGCACCACTTGGGACGGTGTCGCCGGTAGTCGCCAGGACGAAGGAGAAGAAGGGCCTCAGCAACGGCATATTGGCTCTGAGAAGGGCCGCTGAAAGTCCAAGATGTGCACGGGCAAGACGGATGACGCCGTCGTATGCCCCGAGCTTGTGAACTTTAGCAGCTTGACTTCCCCATTGGCCAGATCTGAAGCACTGACCAAAGCAAGCCTCACCGTTAGCGCCATCACATTGATGGCACCAGATCGGGGTTTGGCCGGCAAGATCCGCCAGATTCACCATAGGCCAGATCTGAAGCCGATGACGAGATCCCCGACTCCATTGCGCCATTCTGCTCATGGGAAACACTGGATCTAAGCTTACAACAACACTAACTCCCTCGGATCCAAATTAGCTGACTCAACTTTGCTTATCTAAATATGGATGTATCCACACATGTTTTTACTCTAGATACATACACGTCTAAGGAAAGTTGAATCAATTAATTTAGTTCGGAGGGTGTACAATATACAGAGAGAAGTCGGCCTCGTCTCCGGCCGGCGAGGCCGCCGGAGAGAAGGGGGAGAGGAGCCGGGGGAGTGGGAGAGACTCGAGAGAGAAAGAGAAGAGGAAGAAATGAGAGCTCCCTGGGGAAGAACATTATTTTTGTCGTTCTGCTCGTAGCTTGAAACTGAAAATTTCGGCCGCGCGCCAAATCATCCCGCCGCATCCATTCGAAAATCCCGTGACCAGTTTTACCCTTTTAACCCTGGTCCGGAAGCTACAACCCACCGACCATGGAGGGCTCATTCGGTAACAATGAAATATCTTGCCTAGATCCCGAACCCTCCCCACAGGCCCACACCCACCCACCAACCATTCGCCCCATTAGCTCAAAAATACTCTCACACGCCAAAGCTCTGACTCTCTACAGTACTAGATCTGCTTCGCCGCCGGCATACTCCTCCACAGCGTAGCCTTGATCGTGTTGGCTGTCCACCCACCTGATCCGCTCCCCCGCCGCCCTCGTCACCGACGGATCTGCTTCACCGCCGACCTCGCCACCGACGGATCTGCTTCACCGCCGACCTCGCCACCGACTACCTCGCCGCAGCGGCTGTATCAACTTCACCGAATACCTTGCCAGCCAACCAGATCTGCTTCACTAACGCCCGCTTCTACTGAAACAGGGTCGATTCATCGTCTCCCGCGTTCGCCGCCGCTGGAATGCAAGTTGCCGCCCCCGTCCACCCCGCCGCAGCTTGGTTAGTACGCTGGCCCGTTAGATCGCGGTGTTTCTTTAGCCATGTTTTGTGTAGTTATTTGCAGATCTCATATGCCGTTAACTTTCTTGATGTGTTGCTTCGCATGAAGTTTGTTTAAATATTGTACAGTACAAAAGCATTATCCGGTCGCTACCATCCTGTTCATTCTACTGACACCTGTGTGCATCCACATATTTATAGCCTTGTACCCATTCATTTGCTGCCAACTGTTTTTGTACTGCATGCTATTGTCGCACTGCTTTTATAGTCGTGCTATGGGCATTTCCAATCTGCTTGTTCTTATACCACGTCATTAGCTCACCGCTAGCTGTTTTCTCGTGTCTGCTATTCTCACACTGCTTTTATAATCATGCTATGTGCATTTCCAATCTGCTTGCTCTTATACCTCGTCTTTAGCTTATATAGTTATTGCTGCGTGCATGTCTGGTCTTTGTATTATCGTAGACTGACTTGTCAATGTTATTTTTCCTAGGGATTGATCATGCGAACCACTTATTAGAACATCCAACATTAACAGCGGGGACGCTAGGTAAGGTTGGAATCTGAGTTCGTGGTTGGTAATTTTGGCAGTTTACTTCCGTTATTATCTATAACCTATATGCATTGTTCCTTATGCAAGAGATTAACACTTGGAACCCTGCCATAGCAATGCCATTCATGCTTTACTATGTTTCTGCCTATTTGATATGCTTGTCTTGGAGAAACTTCGAGGGTGATTTGAACCTGACATTTGGTCATTCTTAATGCCAGTTTACTTTATGTGTAAAACCTTGGCATTACCCTACTCTAAATCTGAATGTCTGAAATTCGTATCTCATGCAAAGCAACATCTAGTTGGTTTTAATCTGATATCTGGTAAATATTGGCTTATTCATTTGGCAGCTCAAGTTTTTTGTTATTTGAAACCAGCTGACTTGGTCTTAAATGTGATATCTAAACACAGATTAAGGACAATGGAGCAGGAGGATTAGCATTTCACTTGATGGCTGAACCTAAAATGATAGGCATGTTGACCACGACTAGTGCACGCAAGAGAAGGACCTGCAGTGAGCCAGTATGTGCTTAGTACATGCATCTTATCTTATCTTGTGCTTATTTCTGCTACATGCTGTTATCTGATCTCTACATTGCGTAATACATGTTTGAATAGTTAATTGTTGTAACTATGTTTACAATGTTACCAGAATGCAGTTTTAATGAAGCAGTCATCATTAGAAGATAGTCGCCAAAAAAGGATCTGTAGCGACCCTGTGCAACATTATGATGTAAGTTTGTGCTTAGTACAAGTTCCATACATGTCTTATTTATGCAACTTGTTATTATCTTATATCTACATTGCATAATAAATGTTTGCATAGTTCATCGTTTAACTCTTTTTGCATTATTATCAGAATGCAGTTGTGATGAAGCAATCTTCATTACCAGTGAGGCCCACAAAAAGTTCTGATCTTTCTTCTGATGCATCTTCTCATAGCCGTCAACCTAGACCATTTCTTTCATCAGACAGTAAATATCTCAAGGCTGTACTTTATAAAAGACATGGTATTGCTGCTTTAAGATCTGTAGCTGATATGTTGACAAAGAGTACACAAGATTCAATCAAGGCGATTGCCAAATGTCAACGTGTTATTGATGATGCTAATAGAAGTCCTCAATGATTCTATGTAATTTTTTTATTTGGGCACATTAATTGCCTTGTAATTTTCCTATTTGTTTTATTTGTGTATGTACTTGTGTGTATCATTGAAATCAGATTTTAGGCTCATGAAATTTAATGCAAGTTGACTAGTCAAACAAGTAGGGCCCTACAACAGATTGGGCCGGCCCACTTACAGTAGTGTGGGACCCACTTTCATTTTGGGCCGGCCCACTTCTTTAGTAGGCCGGCCCGGTTACACGATAATGGGCTCCACATGCTTATTGGGCCGGCCCACTTGCTCTATGGTGGTCCCACATGGTAAATGGGCCGGCCCTTTAATAGGAAGGTGGGACCCACTGTGTTTTTGGCCCGCCCACTATCTTGTTGGCCCACTTTCTTTATGGTGGACCCCACACACCAAATGGGCCGCCCTTTAATAGGAAGGGTGGGACCGTGTTTTTGGCCCGCCCACTATCTTGTTGGGCCGGCCCACTTTCTATATGGTGGACCCCACATACCAAATGGGCCCCATTAACAGAATGTGGGACCCACTGTGTTTTTGGCCCTACCACTATCTTGGTGGGCAGCCACTTGCTATATGGTGGGCCCCACATACTAAATGGGCCGGCCCTTTAACATGAAAGTGGGACCCACCTGTGTTTTTGGCCCGGCCCACTATTTTGTTGGGCCGCCCACTTGCTATATGGTGGACCCCACAAACTAAATGGGCCGACCCTTTAACTGGAAAGTGGGACCCACCTGTGTTTTTGGCCCGGCCCACTAGCTTGTTGGGCCGGCCCACTTGCTATACGGTGGACCCCACACACTTAACAGGAAAGTGGGACCCACCTGTGTTTTTGGCCCGGCCCACTTGCTTCTTGGGCCGGCCCAGTTGCTGTAAGGTGGACCCCACATGTTAAATGGGTCGGCCCATTTAAGTTTTGACCAGTCAACCTTAGAGGTTAGGCCCGGCCCACGTAACTAATGGACCAGCCCAGCTATATAGTTGACCGGTCAAACTATGTCATCTGGCCCGGCCCGCTTAAGACGTGGCAGGCCTCGTGTGGGCCTACCATCTACCACGGGGTTTCAGCGGTTAACGCCGTTAACTGCCAGTTAACGGCGTCTACGTGTCAGTTTGCATGACGTCACCAACGGGCTCAAAACACTTCCGCAACGGTCCGATTTTCCGTGGCGGAAGGGCGCCCAAGCGCGACGGACCGAAAAAATCGTCGTTGGACTTTGCCTGACGCAGTTTCGACAACAGAACCCATATCGTCGGGTTAGGCCCATAGGCGACGAAAAATGCCCCTTAGTTGACGATTTTGGGACGTTGTCTATCGAACTTTTCTTGTAGTGTGAGCCTCCATCAGTGATAAAATCTAGGAACTCCAAATCTAGGAAAAATAATATCTAAAAGCATTTTTAAAGAAGTTAGTCAGCATGATATGTTGGCATTGCCTCTACCCATTTAGTAACATAATCAACATCAACTAAGATGTGAGTATAACCATTCCGAGGAAAGGCCCCATGAAATCCATTCCTAAACATCGAAAGGTTCAATTATGAGATTAGAGTTCATGGTCATTTCGTGCCTCCTACTTATGTTACTCATACGTTGACATGCATCACGCTCTACCAAGTTCTTTAGCATCTTTGAATAGAGTTGGCCAATAAAAACCTAATTGTAGAACCTTTAAGCGGTGCGAGGTCCAAGTGATGCCCACCATAAGGACCCGCATGACCATCCTTAAAAATATGGAGCGTTTCACTTTCACACACTATCTAATCATGCCATCCACTCCATGCTGATAAGTAAGGTTCATCCCAAAAATAATGTCTTAGATCGTGGAAGAATTACCTTCTCCGATGTAAGCCCATGTCCTTTGGTAGAAACCTTCCTACGAAAATTAGCATAATCCGCAAAGCAAGGGTCATTAGAATTAACAACTGCAAGGCATTTGCCTAGTATTGACTCGTTCACTAGAACGGATCCTATGCTATGCCTTCCATGGGATAAGTGATCAGCAACATGGTTATCTTTACCCCGTCTATCCACTATTTCCAAATCATGCTCTTGAAGTAATACCCACCTAATCAAACGCGGCTTTGCATCTTTCTTTACCAGGATGTGCCTGAAAGCTTGATGAGATGTATTTTTACCTTAGAATTAATGATATAAGATCTAAACTTATCACATGCAAAGACAATTGTAAGAAATACTTTTTCAGTTGTGGCAAAGTTCTTTTGATCATCATTAAAAGTCGGCTAGCGTACTAGATAACATTCAGGTTCTTACCATCTCTGCCCCAAGACGACACCTATTGCATAATACCTAACATTGCACATTATTTCAAATGGTTCTTTCCAATTAGGAGGTTGTATAATGGGTGCTATCACTAATGCTGCTTTTAATTGTTCAAAAGTAAAAAAATTACTATCAAAATAAAAGGAACGCCCTTTTGGAGTAAATGAATCAAAGGGGCAGCTAGGTTAGCAAAGTTTTTAATAAAACGCCTATAGAACCCAGCATGTCCAACAATTTTTGTAATCCTTTAACGTCATGAGGTCTAGGTAATTCCTTTAGTGGTTCAAGTCCTGACTTATCTATTAAAATTCCATTCTCAAACTTCATGTCCAAAGACCTTACCTTCTCTTACCATGAAACGACATCGTTCCCAGTTAAGGACTAACTTTGCTTTTCTACATTCATGCAAAACTTGATCAAGATTGTAGAGGCACTTATCGAAAGTATTATTGTAAAGGGATTTCTATTTTCGTGCCCCTGGTTTGTTAGTTGTACTCAGTTTTCCCCAGCCCCTTAGTTTTTCCTCAGTTTTCCCCTCCCTCTTGTTTGAAACCCCTCGCAGACGCTCGACGGGAGGGTTGCCGTCTGGTCAGAGGCCTTCACCGTTACCGGTGACGGCTAGGGAGCCGCGTTGGTGTTGAATTGACCGTTTCTTTCGAACTGTGTTGACTGTTGACTGGAGGAGCTCACCCAAAGCTTTCCACTCCGCCCGATACTGGAGGAGCTCACACACCGCCCCTCCGCCGCCACGCCGTCCTGCCCTCCTACCTTATGGCGTCGTCCGCCGCCGAGCCGCCCCCGCCCCCACCACCACCCCCGGGAGGCGGAGAGGGATCCGCCTCCACCAGATCTAGATCTACCCCTGTCGCGGTAGAGTTTGTATATCCGTCTGATGTACCGACTCTTCCCGTCAGCCGCGGAGAAGATTGGGAATCGGAGGGATCTAACGCATGGATTCCATCTGGGTAAGCATCGTCTGCCTATGTGAATTAACAGTAGGCAGTTTTTGAGCGCCAATCGTTGTTGCTCAACTAACTGCGTTGCTTTTCGAATAGGATTGATCCAGCGCTGGCTTTTCGGCTGGTGGTTAGGCTGGATTCTAGCTTTACGCGTGATTCTAAACGCTATAAGAATGGGTTTTACTTCCCTGCGGTGGTTGCAACCACCATCTCGTTGAGGGATTTGAAAGCTAACATCTTCGATAAGTACCCCTGGAGCCCTCGCGATGCAGTTCATTTCGAATATTTCAACAACGGAGGGAAGATTTGTTCCACTAATTTCCGACGACGATCTGGGAATTTCTTTTTGCTTTGAATGCTTCTTGCCGGTTCGGTAAAATTCGTATCCATGTGGACAGGGGCCGGGCATCATCTCTCTCTGGTGCTGGGGCATCATCAGGTGGTCGGGCATCATGTCTCTCTACTGCTGCTGCCTCTGCTAATAGTGTGCGCCGCGGCGCTCCTTGTAGGTCCACAGCAGCACCATCTGTCCCCAGTGCTAGTGGTAGCCAGATCGTTCGTACGGTCGATGTGGAGGACGATGCAGACATTGAGGATCAGTCTCCTCAAGATGATGAGGATGAGTTGATGTTTCCTGAATTGGTAGATCGATGCAGTAAGCAGGCAATGGAGGATCAATACATGGAAGATATTGCTTTTGGTGCCAGATTTGATGACACTGATGATGAAGAGAAGAATGAGAACGATGACAGCCTCGTTTTAGCCGATTACGAAGGTGAAGACTTGCCAACAATTGAGTGGAACAGGGAGGATCCTCAGCTTGCAGAAGGCACCGTGTTTCAAACGATGATGGACTGCCGTAATGCAATTACTACATATCACATTCTCTCTAAGAATAATTATGAGGTTATTAAAAGTGAGCCAGGTAGGTTCACAGTTAAATGCCCATACCAGAGGTGTAGGTTTAGGCTGCATGCATCCACAATGCGCAGAAGCAGCTTGGTTCAGGTACTACGCCAACCAGTTGTGTATTTAGATCACGGTGTAAAATTTGTTATCTATTACTGACATCCCTTATCATTATGTTTCAGATAAAGAAGAATAAGGAGATCCATAGGTGTCCACCTCTAGGGGGAGAGCCAGAGCTGAAAACAAAGCTAGCGAAGACTAGGTGGTTGGCAGATATAATCCTAGATTGGCTGAGAGAAACTCCTTCACTTGGTCCAACAGCACTCGTAAAAAAGGTGGTTGAGAAGTATAAAATGAAAGTACCTTACATGAGGATGTTCTATGCAAAGGAAATGGCTCTTGACAAGATCAATGGTCCATGGAATGAAAGCTTTCAGTTGCTTTACACTTTCAAAGCTGAAGTGGAGATGGCTAGTCCAGGCAGTGTTGTAGCGATAGACAAGCATACAGTTCCCTACAAATTGAAAAGCGGGAAGGTAATGCACAAGGAATGTTTTAGAAGGGCTTTTGTTTGTTTCAAAGCTTGCTGGAAAGGCTTTTTGGACGGTTGCAGGCCTTATTTGGCCGTGGATGCATCAGCTCTTCATGGCAGGTTTAAAGGACAGCTAGTTGCTGCTACTGCAGTTGATGGACATAATTGGATGTTCCCTGTTGCTTATGGAGTTTTGGAGGTTGAGTCAGAGGAAAGTTGGACTTGGTTTCTGCAGAATTTGCGCGACCTTATAGGTCATCCACCAGGACTTGTTATCCACACAGACGCTTGCAAAGGTTTGGAGAGTGCGGTAGAAGCAGTATTCCCTGGAGTGGAGCATAGGGAATGTATGCGACACTTGGTACAGAATTTTACAAAGAAATTCAAGGGTAAAGTTTTTACTGACAACCTATGGCCAGCTTCATACACATGCAGCTCTAGGAAGCATCTGTTTCATTTGGATGTGTTGTATAAACAAAAACCTGGGGTGAAGGAGTACTTGGATGAACATCATGGTAGGGTGTGGTCAAGAAGCCAATTCAATGAAATTTGCAAGGTAGACTATGTAACAAGTAACCTTGCGGAGAGTTTCAATTCAAAGGTCAAGTCATTGAAAGGGCTTATGTTGTGGCAAATATTTGATAAGATTAGGCAGATGATCATGATAAAGATCGATCTGCGTCAAAGAATTGCATCCACAAAATATGCTGGCCATCTCATGCTCCCATCTTTGATTAAGTCTTTGCATGACAGGGCAAAACAATTGAGGATGCAATGCGTCAGAAAAGGAATGGAGGCTGAGGTAACCTACACTGACAGTAAAAACATGCAGTGGAGGTATCCAGTGAGTTTGGTTGATAGGACATGCCATTGTAGGGGATGGCAGATCCGTGGGATACCCTGCATACACGCATTGTTTTTCATGAGTGTTATAGGGGGTGAAGATGGTGAAGTTGATCAGTATGTGTCAGAGTATTTCTCTGTTGCCAAATTTAGGGCTGCATATGCTATGAATGTTCCTACCTTGTTGGGAAAAGACCAATGGATGAAAGTCGATCCAGGCTTCAAACTGTACTCTCCAGTATTGACTAGACCGGCAGGTAGGCCGAGGAAGAATAGGATCAGAGCTAGTGCAGAGGGTGGTGCACCGATTCGAAAACGTAAGTGCAAACGTTGTGGAATCCCTGGACACATTGCTAGGCTTTGTAAAAATGGAGTTGACCCAGCTTTTGGAATGGAAGATCAGGCGGGAGCAGCAAATGCAGAGGAGAATGAAGCAGCAATTCAACTTGAGATTGAAGCAGCAGTTCAACATGAGGAGATTGAAGCAGCAAATGCAGAGGAGATTGAAGCAGCAATTGAACATGAGGAGATTGAACCGATGGATCGAGAGCAGAGGGAACAGATGGATGTAGAATGGCTTCAACCGATGAGTCCAGAGGAGAGTGAACAGTATTATCGACATTGCCTCGATAGTTGTAAGGCCATGTGTGATGCACACTTCGAAGAGCTCATGGCAGAAGAAAAAGCACAAGCTTCGCAGAAGAAGAAGAACAAGAAAGAGGGCAAAAGGAAGGTAGACACCGGTAATATCGTATCTATAATTTCTGATGTTCCATGCTTGTTTTATGACAATACCTACATGTTTTGTTCACACTTTATATCGTTTTGATGCGTTTTCCGGAACTAACTTATTGACGAGATGCCGGGCTCTCGTTTTTGGTTTCAGAAATCCTAGAAAGGAAATATTCTCGGAATCGGACGAAATCAACGCCCAGTACCTTATTTTCACCGGAAGCTTCCAGAACACCCGAGAGGAGCCAGAGGGGGGCCACAGGGGCCCCACACATGTGGCCGGCGTGGCCAGAGGGGGGGGACCGCCGCCTTAGTGTGTGGGACCCCCGTAGCCCTTCCGACTCCGCCTCTTCGCCTATAAGAAGCCCCCTGACCTAAAACCCCGATACGAATAAGCCACGGTACGAGAAAAGTTCCAGAGCCGCCGCCATAGCGAAGCCAAGATCCGGGGACAGAGTCTCGTTTGCACGCCGCCGGACGGGGAAGTGCCCCGGAAGGCTCCTCCATCGACACCACCGCCATCTTCATCACCGCTGCTGCTCCCATGAGGAGGGAGTAGTTCTCCATCGAGGCTCGGGGCTGTACCGGTAGCTATGTGGTTAATCTCTCTCTCTGTACTCCAATACAATGATCTCATGAGCTGCTTACATGATTGAGATCCATATGATGAGCTTTGTATCGCTACTAGTTATGTGCTACTCATGTGATGTAATTGAAGTGGGCTTTGAAGATTACACGTGGAGCATCTTTGAAGCGGCCTTGCGCTAAGAGTTTGGGCTAAATTGCCCGTGTATCTGTAATATAGTAGATCGTATCGTGTTTAGAATTAAAAGATAGAGTTTAACCCGTGCACGGTTAGGTGCACGCCTCAATTAGAAAGTCCCTTGGACTATAAATATGTATCTAGGGTTATCGAGAAAGGAGGACAATCACGTTCACAACAAACACAAATCAGGCGCATCGCCACCCCTTCCTTCGAGGGTTTCTTCCGGGTAAGCATCATGCTGCCTAGATCGCATCTTGCGATCTAGGCAGTACACGTTTATTCGTCTACCTTGTGCTGCTCGTGCTGAAGCGTTGTTGATGGCGAGCAGCACTACTTATCCTTAGGTGTTTAGGGGCTTGCATTGATGCTTTCTCGTGCATATATGCGTGGCAATGCCGTCCCTCGACACCTAGCTGCCCTTACACCTATCTGGGTGTAAGGGCAGCATCTTGCTTGTTCGTTACTTAGTAGATCCGATCTGTTATAGTTGCTCCTTGCTCCGCAAGGATTAGTTTAATATCTGCATAGTTAGGCCTTATGCTGGGGTCGGACGATCCGGTAGTGCGTTAGGTGTTGTTTACCGTTCCTACAAGGGATGTTCCGGGAATTAACGTTATGTTGGTTTTTAGGCCTCTTGTAGGGGTAGTTTGCATCATCTTCCGTATCTGCTAGGCCCGACTACACGTAGGACGTTCCGGTTATGCGGTGAAAACCCTAAACTGTCGTAGATCGGTTTAGCTTTGTTTTGATCAAGCAGGATCCCCATGTCATTGCAAATCCAACGTGAACCATGGGGCGATCGGCTCTTTGAGCCGATCCACAGGGCAACCTGAGAGCCGATAGGGCTCGTATTTAATGTTTACGTGTCTACCATGCAGGAACAATCGAAGCAATCTAACACCTTCCTGATCGGGTCTAGGTCAGGTGGCACGCCCTAGCAACCGCCAGGACGTGGCTGGAAGACTTGCGGGACGACGCGAGGTGCCAGGGTCCACTAAGCGGCCTTGGGAGCCTCCCGGCTCTTCGTGTTGCTTAACCATTGCCCGTCGGTGGGTTTTGGAGGGTAACACATTCTGGCACGCCCGGTGGGACAATCTTCTGCAACATCCACGTCAACACCGACATCCGAGATGGCAGAGGAACAGATCACATACGAGGATCTCCCTGCGGAACACAAGAAGAAGTACGATGAGCTGAAGGCCATCGTTGAAGCCGAACTCATCGGCTCCTTTGAGAAGACCCGTTCGCACGGCATCAGGTTCAAAGGATTCACGCCACAAGGCGTCCTCGAAGGGTTGGATCTGTCTCTCCCTTCGGAGGAACGTACCAGAGCCCTGCGACAGGAAATCAACTACGTGGTGGCTCATTCGCTGCATCGGCATTCTGAGAGCCTGGTAAATACTTTGGAGCGCGTTGCGCTGTGGTGCAAGAGATCATGAAGCATCAGTACTCCCCTTCAGGACCTGCTCTAGGGACTCACCAGGGAGAGGTGCAACTCCACACCAGGCCACCATTGCCGTACGCGATGGCAGCTCCACAGCAACAAGGTTCGCCGGCATACGTTGTCTACAAGGTTGGAGGTGATCCGGGCGACTATCAGTTCTTATATGAGCCGCCCAAGGAGATCCCGCACGGATACGTGTGCACGTTTGTGCCGGACTGCAACAACTGGACGCAGGCGATCCAGGCTCCGACAGGAGGGATTGCCGGAGCAGGAGCAATTGTTCCGGCAGGAGGAACGGCTGCAGCAACGGGGAGTTTGGGGGCAGACGCTGAGAAACAGGCGTGGCTAGCCAAGTATGCCACTGCACCAATTCATGAAAGCTCAGCTGCTACTTCCTCCACCGCGGATCAGATCAGTGCAGTCCTGAGAGATCAGTTCGGCATCCTGCCGAAGAAGAAGATAATCGGCTATTCCAAGCCGTACCCCAATGAGTTTGACCTGATCCCACTACCACCTAAGTACCGGCTCCGGACTTCACCAAATTCAGTGGGTCAGAAGGATCTAGCTCAATCGAGCACGTGAGCCGATACTTGGCCCAGTTGGGCATGGTTTCAGCATCGGATCAGCTACGGGTGAGGTTCTTTTCGCAATCCCTCACCGGTCCAGCTTTTGGATGGTACACCTCGTTGCAGCCAAATTCAGTGCGATCATGGAAGCAGCTAGAGGAACAGTTTCACACACAATATCATTCAGAAGCTACTGAAGCTGGCATTGCCGAACTAGCACAGGTTCGGCAAAGGCGAGGAGAGACAGTGTCTGAATACATTCAGCGTTTCAGAACTGTCAAGAACCGATGTTATTCGGTTCATTTAACTGAGAAAGAAGCAGTCGAGCTGGCCGTGGCAGGCCTTGCAGCGTCATTCAAGGATCTGACGTTCCAAGTGGAGTACAACTCGCTGGCGCACATGGTCCAGAGACTGACCTTATATGAACAGCGCCATCCAGAACTGTACCAAGACAAGTTCAAGCGCGCGATAAGCCTGGTCAATGCTGATGAGGATGAAGATTCTGCGGAAGATCAGGAAGTCGCAGTAGCCGAATGGACTCGGACGGCAGTACCTGTGTCCTGCAAATGGGTGAACCCACCAGGGCCTCCAAGAGGGTTTGACTTTGATGTGAGCAAAGCTGAACAGATCTTCGATCTGCTACTGAAAGAGAAACAGTTGAAGCTACCCGAAGGCCACAAGATCCCTACGGCACAAGAGATGAACAAAAGGCCATACTGCAAATGGCATCATACGTTCACGCACGCCACCAACGACTGCAAAGTATTGCGCGCACAAATTCAGATGGCGATAGAATCAGGCCGATTAACTTTCGGACAGTTTGCCATGAAGGTAGACATGCGTCCGTTTCCGGACGTCAACATGGTGGACCTAAGCCACTCCATAAGGGAACCAGGGTTCTCTTTTGATGTCAATATGGCAGGGCTGGTCCGCCATGGCAAAGATAAAGCAGAGAGCAGCCACTCCCGTGGCAAAGATAAACAGAGAGCAGCCACTCTCGTGGCAAAGATAAAGAGGAGGCCGTTCCACGCGACCGGCCCCAGGATGATGACAGACGATACCTAACCGAGGAGGAGGTGAGAAGCATACGGTATCAACGCCCACTATCCGTGCATCTCCTCAACAAATATGAGCAGCAGTACGACCGACGTCGGCGCCACGACGAAGACGACGAAAGAAATCGTCGGTCGATTGCAGCGGACAGGAGGTATCGTCAGCACGACAGAAACAACGACGGGTACGAGCGTCACGCTAGAGGGAGGTCAAGGGAGCAAGACAACATGGATAAGCACTGAACTGTCCTTTCTTCAAACATTGCTGGGACTCCGGAATGAGCCGATTGCCAACAATCGAGAACTGCCCAGAGTGCAAACATCAAAGGAGGAGGGCAAATGAAGTTTCAGTGTTCGAGCGTCTAGGGCCTCTCCCACCTCATAATAAACAAGCTGGGTCATCTCAAGAAGAAGACTTTGAGGAGTCGGATGGAGAAGAAGATAGGTATCACCGACCAAGGTGGTGCCCTGATGGACTCAGCCATTCTCAGAAGCGTAGGGTGCAGCGGCTGCGAAACTTGGAAGAAGCCGAGGCACAGTACCTGTACACGTTGCGAAAAGCGCGGCCCGATCTGGCCGCGAAAATTCAGCAAACATTGGAGACAGAGGCTCGCCCACCAAAGAAAGTGTGGCGACCCAAGCAGACAAAAGCCGATGCAGGGACATCGGCTGATACAAACATGGTATCCGTGATCCGGACAGAGTAGCAGGTCCAAGACATTGGACGTACGTGGCAAGGCCGATCCCTGCGATCGGCCCTCAAAAAATGGAAAGCAAAGGATCTTATCTCCAGCATGCCACGTAGCTACAGTGGGAAACCAAGAAGTGCTAAACCTTCACGAAGCATTGCAATGAAAAGGGAGGCCGATTCCCGCAATCGGCCAAAATTATCCTCGACATGCGTTTTGTCTGTGTTCAGCATTGATCCGACAGATGCCTGAAGAGCCGATACCATCAAATACTTGACAGAATCGGCTCGGGGGGCACATAGATGGATGAGACACGAGGATACAAAGCTTGGAGTGGATGTCAAATGCCGTAAGCAAATCGGCCGTAAAAAATGGAAAATCCAAAAATTTTGAGCACAGCCGATGCGTAGACATCGACTTAAGAATTCAAAGCCGATGCACGGCCATCGACTCAAGGGATACGACTGTTACAAGCAGAAGCCTAATGGAGCAGTCATCGAGTTACGTAGCGAGGCTCTGCTGGAGGAGCTCCCTCAGTGGGCTCCGTTAGCAAATCTTCAAGATCAGCAACGCCAGGTGAAACATGACCATCCAATTGGCTATGAGTTTTCTCCTGGGGCTTGACCAAGGTGACAACTTCATCAAACATCCTCACCAGAAGCTGCACCAGTCTGCCGAGATGATGAGCCAATCTGAGCTAGGAGGAGTTCGAGGGCCACTACGTTTGAGGCTTCTTAGTTCAAGGGAGCTGCTGATCCTTCCAAAGCCGTCCTAGTACATTGCTCCTTGGGCGTAAGCTTCCCTGCCCTGTTTGAATGAAAAGCTGGAGTGGCTCGGGGGCAGCTCGCCCTGAAATATCGATGATCTGGGAGCCGATTTTGTTGGAATCGGCTGACGCTGCACTACAGTTGGGAAGCCGATGATGGTCCCTTCGGCTGGTCCACTTTTATCCTCGCCTTGATTGAGGCTCGGGGGGCAGCTCGCCCTTAAGGTTTCTTGCTCTGGGAGCCGATTTTGTTGGATCGGCTGGCTCTGCATCACAGCTTGTTTGAAAGGTGGTGAATTATTGCAGAAGGGAACTGCCGGAGCTGATGAGAGGAATTTGAAGAGGGAGCCATGATCATCAATGGGCTCTGGACCAGTTGGTTGCTGCAAAGAAATGGAGCATCACAAGGACAGTTATGGGCGAATGGTGCCTGTTTTGCAAAGTGTTAGCTTCAGCATTCGAGTTGATCCAGCAACAGTCCTAGGGCTCTCCTGAAGGCAAAGAGGATCTGGAAGAGAAGGATGCGGCAGAAGAATGTCTGAAATTTAAAGTTAATGAGGAGAATGGACATTATTTCAGGAGTTTTGCCGCTAAGTCTAACATTCCATTCAGTTGGATCTGCATTTCCAAGATCTGGGGGTTTGCACGATTGTAGCTTGGCCCTGTTTGATCGAGAGTTTGGAGGTTCGGATGGATCTATCTTGAGATTTATCGGGAGAGACCGATGCGTTCCATCGGCTCGTTGAGCATTGACCGAATTGACAATCGGCGGACTCAGACGAAGGACAATCGGCTGAATTATCATAAAGGAAATCGGCAAAATCAAATTGGGGAAATTCTTCATTGATAAACGAGATTTCTTACATAAAGAGCTGATTGCTCTCAAAAGGAAGTCCTAGGGGATACATTGCCCCATCTACTACTGCTGGCCCTAGGCTAAGATCCTATCTAGGGGCCGTTGCTGCCCTCATCGTCGTCGTCGTCGTTGTCGCCGTCATCGGCGCTGCTCCCGGCCGGCTCGTCGCGCTGTAGCGCCGCGGCAGGACCCTCGTTGTCCTCATCCTCCTCGTCAGCATCGTCATCATCACTGTCGAAGTCGCTGAGGTTCCCGGCCAGGGGCAATGGCGTTTGGCCGGCGGCTCGTCGGAGGTCGTCTCCTCCTCCTCCTCCTTCACCTCCTCGGAGGAGTGACCCCCTCCCAGGAAAGTGGTCGTCGTCGCTCCTCCGCCCCCATTGGCGAGGAAGCGGAGGTCGCTCTCCCCGTCGGTCAGGGACTTGTCGTCCTCTGACCAGATGGAGAAGTTGTGGCTCGGCTCGTCCCCGGCCTCGATGGCGCGGCGGATGTTGGCCGCATGGGCCTCCTCCGGGTTCCACTCCGGCGTCGGCTCGCGGAAGGGGGAGGACTGCGCCGAAAGACCCGACGAAGAGGAAGAGGAAGAAGACATGGAGGCAGAGAAGGGCTTTTGGAAGTGCTGATGCGAGGGGATGAAGAAGGGAACTGCAAGAAGTGGCTAAATAAAAGGGGATATAGCGATTTAATGCTTAAGCAGTTTTCGAGGACATGGTGCCAAAACTGTCAAATCGTGCAGAGAAGTTGGGAAGGCAAGTCGTCATGATGAGAAAATACTGCGACGGTTCTGCTCTGCCACGACATGACCCCTCGAAGGAAAAACAGATGGTTTTGAAATTATCATTACCAAAACCAGGGGGGCATGTGTTATCACCAGATTTTGGCCAAATCAGGAGATGGGCCGTAAGTGAAGATGGGCTTTGAAGATTACACGTGGAGCATCTTTGAAGCGGCCTTGCGCTAAGAGTTTGGGCTAAATTGCCCGTGTATCTGTAATATAGTAGATCGTATCGTGTTTAGAATTAAAAGATAGAGTTTAACTCGTGCACGGTTAGGTGCACGCCTCAATTAGAAAGTCCCTTGGACTATAAATATGTATCTAGGGTTATCGAGAAAGGAGGACAATCACGTTCACAACAAACACAAATCAGGCGCATCGCCACCCCTTCCTTCGAGGGTTTCTTCCGGGTAAGCATCATGCTGCCTAGATCGCATCTTGCGATCTAGGCAGTACACGTTTATTCGTCTACCTTGTGCTGCTCGTGCTGAAGCGTTGTTGATGGCGAGCAGCACTACTTATCCTTAGGTGTTTAGGGGCTTGCATTGATGCTTTCTCGTGCATATATGCGTGGCAATGCCGTCCCTCGACACCTAGCTGCCCTTACACCTATCTGGGTGTAAGGGCAGCATCTTGCTTGTTCGTTACTTAGTAGATCCGATCTGTTATAGTTGCTCCTTGCTCCGCAAGGATTAGTTTAATATCTGCATAGTTAGGCCTTATGCTGGGGTCGGACGATCCGGTAGTGCGTTAGGTGTTGTTTACCGTTCCTACAAGGGATGTTCCGGGAATTAACGTTATGTTGGTTTTTAGGCCTCTTGTAGGGGTAGTTTGCATCATCTTCCGTATCTGCTAGGCCCGACTACACGTAGGACGTTCCGGTTATGCGGTGAAAACCCTAAACTGTCGTAGATCGGTTTAGCTTTGTTTTGATCAAGCAGGATCCCCATGTCATTGCAAATCCAACGTGAACCATGGGGCGATCGGCTCTTTGAGCCGATCCGCAGGGCAACCTGAGAGCCGATAGGGCTCGTATTTAATGTTTACGTGTCTACCATGCAGGAACAATCGAAGCAATCTAACACCTTCCTGATCGGGTCTAGGTCAGGTGGCACGCCCTAGCAACCGCCAGGACGTGGCTGGAAGACTTGCGGGACGACGCGAGGTGCCAGGGTCCACTAAGCGGCCTTGGGAGCCTCCCGGCTCTTCGTGTTGCTTAACCATTGCCCGCCGGTGGGTTTTGGCAGGTAACAATGTGCTACTCATGTGATGTTATTAAAGTAGTATATTCCTCCTGCATGGTGTAATGGTGACAGTGTGTGCATCGTGTGGTTCTTGTCGTAGATTATGATCATAATCTCTTGTAGGTTATGGAGTTGATTATCGCTATGATAGTATTGATGTGATTTATTCCCCCTTCATAGTGTAAAGGTGACAGTGTGTATGCTATGTTAGTACTCGGTTTATTTTGCAAAGATCTATTATGCTCTAAGGTTACTTAAATATGAATGCTGTTGAATGTTGTGGCGCTTGTTAACTCCGGCTTGAGGGAGCTCTTGTAGCCCTACACAACGAATGGTGTTTGTCATCCAACAAAGAGTGTATGTAGCACATATGAGAGAAGTTATTATTTATTATGCGATCAATGTTGAGAGTGTCCACTAGTGAAAGTATGATCCCTAGGCCTTGTTTCCAATACTGCAAACACCGTTTATTTACTGTTCTACTGCATGTTTACTTGCTGCCATATTTTATTCAGATTGCTATTACCACTCATATACATCCATACTACTTGTATTTCACTATCTCTTCGCCGAACTAGTGCACCTATACATCTGACAAGTGTATTAGATGTGTTGGGGACACAAGAGACTTCTTGTATCGTGATTGCAGGGTTGCTTGAGAGGGATATCTTTGACCTCTTCCTCCTGAGTTCGATAAACCTTGGGTGATCCACTTAAGGGAAAACTTGTTGCTGTTCTACAAACCTCTGCTCTTGGAGGCCCAACACTGTCTACAAGAATAGAAGCACCCGTAGACATCAAGCTATTTTCTGGCGCCGTTGCCGGGGAGGAAAGGTAAAAGGTACTCACACTCCGGATCTCGGCTACTAAGCTATTTTCCGGCGCCGTTGTAAGTACTCGAAGCTATTTCCTTTAGATCCTGCAATTGCATCTTTTGGTTTCTTGTTTACACTAGTTAGGCATAATGGAAAGTAACAATGAGCTTTTTATTCTATTTCCTGAGTTAAGACATGGATTGTTTGCTGCGAAAATTAAAAAACCTATGGAATCTTATTTGCATGCTAGTAGCAATGATATTAGTATGAACGCTTTGAACACCATTGTTGCTAATGATATGGAAAATTCTAAGCTTGGGGAAGCTGGTTTTGATGAGCATGATATTTTTAGTCCCCCAAGCATTGAGGAGAAAATTTTCTTTGATGATACTTTGCCTCCTATTTATGATGATTATAATGATAGTGGTATTTTGGTGCCGCCTACTATGGAGAGTAAATTTTATTATGATTATACTATGCCTCCTACACTTGATGAGAATAATAATGATAGCTACTTTGTTGAATTTGCTCCCACTACAATTAATAAAATTGATTATGCTTATGTGGAGAGTAATAATTTTATGCATGTGGCTCATGACAAGAATGCTTTATGTGATAGTTATATTGTTGAGTTTGTTCATGATGCTACTGAAAGTTATTATGAGAGAGGGAAACATGGTTATATGCATCTTAATAATATTAAGTTTCCCCTCTTTATGTTGAGAATCTTGAAATTGCGCTTGTGTTGCCTTCCTATGCTTGCCACTTTGTTCTTCATGAATTTATTTGTGTACAAGATTCCTTTTCATAGGAAGTGGGTTAGGCTTAAATGTGTTTTGAATTTGCTTCTTGATGCTCTCTTTTTGCTTCAACTCTCATCCTTATGAGAGCATCATCATTGAAATTGCTGAGCCCATCTTAATGGCTATAAAGAAAGAACTTCTTGGGAGATAACCCATGTGTTTATTTTATTACAGCAATTTTTGTTTTGTTGAGTCTTGGAAGTTGTTTACTACTGTAGCAACCTCTCCTTATCATGTTTTTGTGCCAAGTAAAGTTTCTATGTTAAAGTTGATGCTATATTTGGGATCGCTGCGCAGAAACAGCATTGCTGTCTGTCACGAATTTGAGCAGAAGTCTCTGTAAAAAAATCAAAAAAATCTGCAAATTTACGTGTGTGGTCCTCAGATATGTACGCAACTTTCATTAGTTTTGAGTTTTTCCATTTGAGCAAGTTAAGTGCCCCTTCCAGATTCGTCTTTACGGACTGTTCTGCTTTTGACAGATTCTGCCTTTTATTTCGCATTGCCGCTTTTGTTAAGTTGAATGAGTTTTCTTTGTTCCATTAACTTTCAGAAGCTTTGTGCAATGTCCAGAAGTGTAAAAAATGATTGTGTCACCTCTGAACATGTGAATTTTTATTATGCACTAACCCTTTAATGAGTTTGCTTAAAGTTTGGTGTGGAGGAAGTTTTCAAGGGTCAATAGAAGAGGGTGATATACTATGATCAAGAAGAGTGAAAGGTCTAAGCTTGGAGATGCCCCGGTGGTTCATCCCTGGATATTTTAAGAAGACTCAAGCATCTAAGCTTGGGGATGCCCAAGGCATCCCCTTCTTCGACAACTTATCAGGTTTCTTCTAGTGAAACTATATTTTTATTCAGTCACATCTTATGTACTTTGCTTGGAGCGTCTGTGTGCTTTTATTTTCGTTGTGTTATTTTCATTCTCTGAATAAGTTCATCATTGTGTGGGAGAGAGACACGCTCCGCTTTTTCATATGAACACTAGTGTTCTTCATTCTTAGCTTTTAATGTTCAAGGGCGAAAGTTGATCGCTTCACTTGTTGCTATTTGGTTGGAATCAGAAAATGCTTCATATGGTCTTGAATAATTTGATACTTGGCAATTGTTTTGAGCTCTCATATATCATGTTTAAGCTCTTGCATCATGTAGTTTAAATCTAGTAATGAAGAACTACATAGAGCTTGTTGAAATTTGGTTTGCATGATTGGTCTCTCTAAGGTCTAGATATTTTCTGGTAAAAGTGTTTGAGCAACAAGGAAGACAGTGTAGAGTTTTATAATGCTTGCAATATGTTCTTATGTAAGTTTTGCTGTACCGGTTTATACTTGTGTTTGCTTCAAACAACCTTGCTAGCCAAAGCCTTGTACTGAGAGGAAATGCTTCTCGTGCATCCAAAACCTTGAGCCAAAACCCATGCCATTTGTGTCCACCATATCTACCTACTATGTGGTATTTTCTGCCATTCCAAGTAAATACTTCATGTGCTACCTTTAAACAATTCAAAAGTTATTACCTCTTATTTGTGTCAATGTTTTATAGCTCATGAGGAAGTATGTGGTGTTTTATCTTTCGATCTTGTCATTTACTTCTGACAGACTTTCACAATGGACTAGTGGCTTCATCCGCTTATCCAATAATTTTGCAAAAAGAGCTGGCAATGGGGTTCCCAGTCCCAATTAATTAACTTGCATTAATAATTCTCTTCACATGTTTTGCTCTGATTTATCAGTAAGCAACTTAAATTTGCAAATAGACACTCCTCCATGGTATGTGAAATGTTGGAAGGCACCCGAGGATTCGGTTAGCCATGGCTTGTGTAAGCAAAAGGTTCGGGGGAGTGTCATCTAATAAATAAAACTAAAGTACATGTGTAAACAAAAGAGAAGATGGATGATCTACCTTGCTGGTAGAAATAACGTCCTTCATGGGAGCCGCTCTTGAAAGTCTGGTTGATAAGGTAGTTAGAGTACCCATTACCATTCGTTGACAACAACAAACACCTCTCAAAATTTTACTTTTATGCTCTCTATATGATTTCAAAACTTGAAAAGCTCTAGCACATGATTTAATCCCTGCTTCCCTCTGCGAAGGGCCTATCTTTTACTTTATGTTGAGTCAGTTTACCTATTTCCTTCCATCTTAGAAGCAAACACTTGTGTCAACTGTGCATTGATTCTTACATACTTGCTTATTTGCATTCATCATATTACTCTATGTTGACAATTATCCATGAGATATGCATGTTGAAAGTTGAAAGCAACTGCTGAAACTTATATCTTCCTTAGTGTTGCTTCGATGCATTTACTTTGAATTTATTGCTTTATAAGTTAACTCTTATGCAAGTCTTGTTGATACTTGTCTTGAAAGTACTATTCATGAAAAGTTTTGCTATATGATTCATTTGTTTAGTCATTATCTTTGTTAGCAATCTTTTGCTTCAGATCACTCCATTCATGTCATATGCTTTACAATAATGTTGATCAAGATTATGATGGTAGCATGTCACCTCAGAAATTATTTGTGTTATCGTTTACCTACTCGAGGACGAGTAGGAACTAAGCTTGGGGATGCTGATACGTCTCCAACGTATCTATAATTTCTGATGTTACATGCTTGTTTTATGACAATACCTACATGTTTTGTTCACACTTTATATCGTTTTGATGCGTTTCGGAACTAACCTATTGACGAGATGCGAAGTGCCAGTTCCTGTTTCTGCTGTTTTTGGTTTCAGAAATCCTAGTATGGAAATATTCTCGAAATCGGACGAAATCAACGCCCAATACCTTATTTTCAGGAAGCTTCCGAACACCGGAGGAGCCGGAGGGGGCCACGGGGCCCCACACATGTGGTCCGCGCGGCCGAGGGGTT
The DNA here is from genome assembly GCA_030979885.1 of Lolium multiflorum. Classification (NCBI taxonomy): domain Eukaryota; kingdom Viridiplantae; phylum Streptophyta; class Magnoliopsida; order Poales; family Poaceae; genus Lolium; species Lolium multiflorum. The sequence continues at coordinate 151,982,493 of CM061752.1, read as the reverse complement.
CCGCCTTGGTGTGGCCCCCGTAGCCCTTCCGACTCCGCCTCTTCGCCTATAAAGCCCCCTGACCTAAAACCCCGATACGAATAAGCCACGGTACGAAAGTTCCGAGCCGCCGCCATCGCGAAGCCAAGATCGGGGACAGGAGTCTCTGTTCCGGCACGCCGCCGGGACGGGGAAGTGCCCCGGAAGGCTCCTCCATCGACACCACCGCCATCTTCATCACCTGCTGCTCCCATGAGGAGGAGTAGTTCTCCATCGAGGCTCGGGGCTGTACCGGTAGCTATGTGGTTAATCTCTCTCTCTGTACTCCAATACAATGATCTCATGAGCTGCTTTACATGATTGAGATCCATATGATGAGCTTTGTATCGCTACTAGTTATGTGCTACTCATGTGATGTTATTAAAGTAGTCTATTCCTCCTGCATGGTGTAATGGTGACAGTGTGTGCATCGTGTGGTTCTTGTCGTAGATTATGATCATAATCTCTTGTAGGTTATGGAGTTGATTATCGCTATGATAGTATTGATGTGATTTATTCCCCCTTCATAGTGTAAAGGTGACAGTGTGTATGCTATGTTAGTACTCGGTTTATTTTGCAAAGATCTATTATGCTCTAAGGTTACTTAAATATGAATGCTGAATGTTGTGGTGCTTGTTAACTCCGGCTTGAGGGAGCTCTTGTATCCCTACACAACGAATGGTGTTTGTCATCCAACAAAGAGTGTATGTAGCACATATGAGAGAAGTTATTATTTATTATGCGATCAATGTTGAGAGTGTCCACTAGTGAAAGTATGATCCCTAGGCCTTGTTTCCAATACTGCAAACACCGTTTATTTACTGTTCTACTGCATGTTTACTTGCTGCCATATTTTATTCAGATTGCTACTACCACTCATATACATCCATACTACTTGTATTTCACTATCTCTTCGCCGAACTAGTGCACCTATACATCTGACAAGTGTATTAGATGTGTTGGGGACACAAGAGACTTCTTGTATCGTGATTGCAGGGTTGCTTGAGAGGGATATCTTTGACCTCTTCCTCCCTGAGTTCGATAAACCTTGGGTGATCCACTTAAGGGAAAACTTGCTGCTGTTCTACAAACCTCTGCTCTTGGAGGCCCAACACTGTCTACAGAATAGAAGCACCCGTAGTAGACACCGGTAATATCCCTGGTAGGGTTACCCGGAGTAAGGTGGTGGCCCCAGCTGTTGGAGATATGCCCAAGAGGCAACAATAAAATGGTTATTATAATATATCTTTGTGTTTATGATAAATGTTTACATATCATGCTATAATTGTATTAACCGAAACATTGATACATGTGTGTTATGTAAACAACAAGGAGTCCCTAGTAAGCCTCTTGTATAACTAGCTTGTTGATTAATAGATGATCATAGTTTCATGATCATGAACATTGGATGTTATTAATAACAAGGTTATGCATTATGTGAATGATGTAATGGACACACCCAATTAAGCATAGCATAAGATCACGTCATTAAGTTCATTTGCTATAAGCTTTCGATACATAGTTACCTAGTCCTTTCGACCATGAGATCATATAAATCACTTATGCCGGAAGGGTACTTTGATTACATCAAACGCCACTGCGTAAATGGGTGGTTATAAAGGTGGGATTAGGTATTCGGAAAGTATGAGTTGAGGCATATGGATCAAGAGTGGGATTTGTCCATCCCGATGACGGATAGATATACTCTGGGCCCTCTCGGTGGAATGTCGTCTAATTAGCTTGCAAGCATATGAATGGTTCATAAGAGACCACATACCATAGTACGAGTAAAGAGTACTTGTCAGGAGACGAGGTTGAACGAGGTATAGAGATACCGATGATCAAACCTCGGACAAGTAAAATATCGCGTGACAAAGGGAATCGGTATCGTATGTAAATGGTTCATTCGATCACTAAGTCATCGTTGAATATGTGGGAGCCATTATGGATCTCCAGATCCCGCTATTGGTTATTGGTCGGAGAGAAGTCTCAACCATGTCTGCATAGTTCACGAACCGTAGGGTGACACACTTAAGGTTTGATGTCGTTTAAGTAGATATGGAATATGGAATGGAGTTCGAAGTTTTGTTCGGAGTCTCGGATGGGATCCAGGACATCACGAGGAGTTCCGGAATGGTCCGGAGAATAAGATTCATGTATAGGAAGTCATTTTCCAAGTTTGAAAATGATCCGGTGCATTTATGGAAGGTTCTAGAAGGTTCTAGAAAAGTCCGGAAGAAATCACCATGGAAGGTGGAGTCCCAGGTGGACTCCACCTGGCATGGCCGGCCAACCCTAAGGGGAGGAGTCCCAGGTGGAGTCCACCATGGGGGGCAGCCAACCCCTCCCCAAGGAAAGGTGGGAGTCCCACCTTGAGTAGGACTCCCATCTTGAGTAGGTTTCGTGCTTATGGCAAGTTTTGGTTTCGGGTCTTATTCGAAGACTTGTAGTCTAACTCTTGGGGATTTCCACCTATAAAAAGAGGAGCAAGGGGAGGGGGCCAGCCACTCTAGCCTCCAACCTTGGCCGCCCCCTGATGTCTACGGGTGCTTCTATTCTTGTAGACAGTGTTGGGCCTCCAAGAGCAGAGGTTTGTAGAACAACAACAAGTTTCCCTTAAGTGAATCACCCAAGGTTTATCGAACTCACGGAGGTAGAGGTCAAAGATAGTCCTCTCAAGCAACCCTGCAATTAAGATACAAGAAGTCTCTTGGGTCCCCAACACACCTAATACACTTGTCAGATGTATAGGTGCACTAGTTCGGCGAAGAGATAGTAAAACACAGGTGGTATAGATGAATATGAGTGGTAATAACAATCTGAAATAAATATGGCAGCGAGTAAACATGCAGTAGAACAGTAAGTAAGCGGTGTTTGCAGTATTGGAAACAAGGCCTAGGGATCATACTTTCACTAGTGGACACTCTCAACATTGATCGCATAATAAATTAATAACTTCTCCTCATTTGTGCTACATACACTCTTTTGTTGGATGACAAACACCATTCATTGTGTAGGGCTACAAGAGCTCCCTCAAGCCGGAGTTAACAAGCGCCACAACATTCGGCATTCATATTTAAGTAACCTTTAGAGCATAATAGATCTTTGCAAAATAGACCGAGAACTAACATAGCATACACACTGTCACCATTACACTATGAAAGGGGGAATAGATCACATCAATACTATCATAGTGATAATTAACTCCATAACCTACAAGAGATTATGATCATAACCTACGACAAGAACTACACGATGCACACACTGTCACCTTTACACCATGCACGAGGAATAGACTACTTTAATAACATCGCATGAGTAGCACATAGACTAGTAGCGATACAAAGCTCATCATATGGATCTCAATCATGCAAAGCAATTCATGAGATCATTGTATTGGAGTAGAGATTAACCACATAGCTACCGGTACAGCCCTTAGCCTCGAGGGAGAACTACTCCCTCCTCATCATGGAAGCAGCAGCGTTGATGGAGATGGCGGTGGTGTCGATGGAGATGGCTCCGGGGGCAATTCCCCGTCCCGGCAGGGTGCCGGAACAGAGACTTCTGTCCCCTGAATTGGAGTTTCGCGATGGCGGCTGCTCTGGAACTTTTCTCGTATCGTGGTTTTTCCGTATCGAAGATTTAGGTCAGGGAGCTTCTTATAGGCGAAGAGTCGGAGTCGGAGGGGACATGGGGCCACCAGACACTAGGGGGCGCGCCCGGGCCTTGGCCGCGCCGGGCGTGTGGGCCCCAGCTCCCTCCGGTCTCTCGGTGTTTGGAAGCTTCGTGGAAATATAAGATCATGGGTCTTGATTTCGTCCAATCCGAGAATATTTCCTTACTAGGATTTCTGAAACCAAAAAACAGAACTGGCATCGGCATCTCGTCAATAGGTTAGTTCCGGAAAATGCATCAAAACGATATAAAGTGTGAACAAAACATGTAGGTATTGTCATAAAACTAGCATGGAACATCAGAAATTATAGATACGTTTGAGACGTATCAAGCATCCCCAAGCTTAGTTCCTACTCGCCCTCGAGTAGGTAAACGATAACAACAAATAATTTCTGAAGTGACATGCTACCAACATAACCTTGATCAACATTATTGTAAGGCATATGAGATGAATGGAGTGATTCAAAGCAATAGATTGCTAACAAAGAGATAATGACTAAACAAATGAATCATATAGCAAAAAATTTCATGAATAGTACTTTCAAGACAAGTATCAACAAGACTTGCATAAGAGCTAACTCATAAAGCAATAGATTCAAAGTAGAATGAATTGAAGCAACACAAAGGATGATTAAGTTTCAGCAATTGCTTTCAACTTGTAACATGTATATCTCATGGATAATTGTCAACATAGAGTAGTATAACAAGTGCAATAAGTAAACATGTAAGAATCAATGCACACAGTTAACACAAGTGTTTGCTTCTAAGATAGAAAGAAGTAGGTAAACTGACTCAACATAAGGTAAAAGAATGGCCCTTCGCAGAGGGAAGCATGGATTACTATTTTTGTGCTAGAGCTTTTATTTTGAAAACATAGAATTTTTTTTGTCAACGGTAGTAATAATTCATATGTGCTATGCATAATACTTCCTACAAGTTGCAAGCCTCATGCATAGAGTACTAATAGTGCTCGCACCTTGTCCTAATTAGCTTGGATTAACACGGATTATCATTGCATGACATATGTTTCAACCAAGTGTCACAAAGGGGTACCTCTATGCCGCCTGTACAAAGGTCTAAGGAGAAAGCACGCATTGGATTTCTCGCTTTTGATTATTCTCAACTTAGACATCCATACCGGGACAACATAGACAACAGATAATGGACTCCTCTTTTAATGCTTAAGCATTCAACAACGATAATATTCTCATAAGAGATTGAGGTTGTATGTCCAAACTGAAACTTCCACCATGATACATGGCTTTAGTTAGTGGCCCAATGTTCTTCTCTAACACATGCATACTCAAACCATTTGATCATGAAATCACACTTACTTCAGACAAGACGAACATGCATAGCATCTCACATGATATCCAACAAAGGTAAAAAGTTGATGGCGTCCCCAGAAACATGGTTACCGCTCAACAAGCAACTTATAAGAACTAAGACACATAACTACATATTCATCACCACAATAGTTTTTAAGCTATTTGTCCCATGAGCTATATATTGCAAAGATAAAGGAATGAAATTTTAAAGGTAGCACTCAAGTAATTTACTTTGGAATGGCAGAAAAATACCACATAGTAGGTAGATATGGTGGACACAAATGGCATGGGTTTTGGCTCAAGGTGTTTGGATGCACGAGAAGCATTTCCTCTCAGTACAAGGTTTGGGCTAGCAAGGTTGTTTGAAGCAAACACAAGTATGAACAGGTACAGCAAAACTTACACAAGAACATATTGCAAGCATTATAAGAATCTACACTGTCTTCCTTGTTGTTCAAACACTTTACCAGAAAATATCTAGACTTAGAGAGACCAATCATGCAAACCAAATTTTAACAAGCTCTACGGTAGTTCTCCACTAATAGATTAAACTACATGATGCAAGATCTTAAACATGATCTATGAGAGCTCAAAACAATTGCCAAGTTTCAAGTTATTCCAAACCATATGAAGCATTTTCCGATTCCAACCAAATAGCAATCAACGAAGCAATTTTCAGCCTTCGCCATGAACATTAAAGCACAACTAAGAACACAAGTGTTCCATATGAAAAAGCGGAGCGTGTCTCTCTCCCACATGAGCATGAATTTATTCAGAGAATGAAAATAACAAAACGAAAATAAAAGCACACAGACGCTCCAAGTAAAGTACATAAGATGTGATGGAATAAAAATATAGTTTCACTAGAAGTGACCTGATAAGTTGTCGATGAAGAAGGGGATGCCTTGGGCATCCCCAAGCTTAGATGCTTGAGTCTTCTTGAAATATGCAGGGATGAACCACGGGGGCATCCCTAAGCTTAGACCTTTTACTCTTCTTGATCATAGTATATCATCCTCTTCTCTTGACCCTTGAAAACTTCCTCCACACCAAACTTAAAGCAAACTCATTAGAGGGTTAGTGCATAATAAAAATTCACATGTTCAGAGGTGACACAATCATTCTTAACACTTCTGGACATTGCACAAAGCTTCTGAAAGTTAATGGAACAAAGAAACTCATTCAACATAGCAAAAGCGGCAATACGAAATAAAAGGCAGAATCTGTCAAAACAGAACAGTCCGTAAAGACGAATTTTACAGAGGCACTTAACTTGCTCAAACGGAAAAACTCAAAACTAATGAAAGTTGCGTACATATCTGAGGATCACGCACGTAAATTGGCAGATTATTTTGACTATTCTACAGAGAGATCTACGCAAATTCGTGGCAGACAGCAAATCTGTTTCTGCGCAGTAATCCAAATCTAGCATCAACTTTACCATAGAGACTTTAGTTGGCACAAAAACATGATAAGGAGAGGTTGCTACAGTAGTAACAACTTCCAAGACTCAACAAAACAGTAGCAAAATAAAGACATGGGTTATCTCCCAAGAAGTGCTTTCTTTATAGCCATTAAGATGGGCTCAGCAGTTTTAATGATGATGCTCTCATAAGGATGAGAGTCGCAGCAAAGAGAGCATCAAAAAGCAAGTATGAAACAAATTTAAGCCTAACCCTCTTCCTATGAAAAGGAATCTTGTACACAAATAAATTCATGAAGAACAAAGTGACAAGCATAAGAAGATAAGACACGAGTAACTTCAAGATTCTCAACATAAAGAGGGGAAACTGAATATTATTAAGATGCATACAACCGTGTTTCCCTCTCTCATAATAACTTTCAGTAGCATCATTGATGAAATCCACAATATAACCATCACTTAAAACATTCTTATCATGGTTCATATGCATAAAGGTATCATTTTTGACATAAGAAAAACTCTTCTCATTAATAGTAATTGGAGCAGGATCATTATCAAGAATTTGAACATGGTAAACAAGTTGCATACTAAGGGAATGGTTTTTGGCAAGCCCATCATAACTATGACAAGTTTCATAAGGATAATTATAACATGTGTCATATCCATCTCTATAACGATTATCTAAACCAGAATATGTAATATCATCATTTTCACTAAAAGTAAAGGTCTCAAATATAGGATCTTCAAGCACAACATCCCCAAGCTTAGAGCTTTCAATATCATCATTTGAGGGAACATGAATAGTGCTATCATCATTACTTTCATAATCAGTACCAAAGAGATTTCCAATATCAAAGGTAGTGTGCTCTTCCAAATCATGATCACTAATATGGGTAAAGGGCATAGGAAGATCATTGTACTCAGATTCATTATCATAATAATCATTAGGAGCAACATACTTACGGTTACCTATTGTTACCTCATACACGCGGGGATATGCCGTTGCCTCTTTCTTCTTATTCCCCCTCTTCTTCTTCTTCTTCTTCTTCTTCGTTCCCTTCTTCTTCTTTTCCTTCTCCTCGTTCCCTTCTTTAGGAGGAAGAGGCTTGAAGGGAGGCTTCTCCACAGAACCTGATTTATTTCCAGAAACAATAGAAGAAACTTGGGAGGATTCCTCCTTTTCATTAATAAGTTTAAAACACACAGCGGTCCTATCATATTTTGGCAAAGTGTCATCTTCTAAAATATTCTGTATGTAAGTATTTGTATGGCAATTATTAATGCAATAAGAAAGACACCCATGCAGGACATCATCAATATCAAGATCGTTAATATCTAACAAAGAAATTTTTCTTGATAACTCTTCACACTTTAAAAATAAGGTAAGTTCATCATGCTGATTAGGAATAATTTCATCATCACAATACAAATTTGCAGCACTCATGGGGTTCGAATTATCATTGGAGGAGCATTGAAAATTAAAATGACCAACTCTATGGCAAAGTTCACAAATAAAAGGATAGAGGGCACACACTTTTTCACCAAGATCATCTAGAGCCCTAGACCACTTTCTAGTTTTTTCATTCCTATGATGGATACAATATTCATCTTCGATTTGATTAATTCCACAAGGTCTATGTATTCCACAAAAATTAACATGCTTATAGGAAATAGCATTTTCAGAAGTTTGAACATGTTCATTGCAATCATTAATAACAGTTTCATCCTTCATGCAAGCGTCTTTAAAAGGTTCATGATACTTACCAAAATTCTTCCTAGGCAATTCAAAATGAGAAGCAAAAGCTTTATAAAGATTTGCAGCAACTTGAGAGTCAAGACCATAAGTAGCACTCATATTTCGAAATTTATCAGTATCCATAAAAGTTTCAATGCATTCATAATCATAATTTATACCTGACTCTCTACCTTTGTCATTCTCCCAATCTTCAGCGTTCTCCTCAATCCGATCAAGAAGATCCCATCTAGCTTCAACCTCCTTGCTTGTGAAAGATCCCTCCAAACAGGCATCTAGATAGTCCTTGTGATGTCCTGAAAGCCTTGCATAAAAATTATTAATAATAACATTACGGGGGAGCTCATGAATGGGACATTTGAGCATTAGTGACTTCAATCTCCCCCATGCTTGGGAAATACTCTCTCCATCACGAGGATAAAAGTTATAAATGTAATTCCTATCAATATGCACTTCATGAGGAGGATAAAATTTAGAATAAAAGAGAGATACAATTTCCTCCCAACCAAGAGAATGACTATTCTTCAGCAATTTATACCAATGCGCCGCTTTACCAGACAGCGAAATAGAGAATAGTTTCTTCCTCACTTCATCCATAGAGATACCTGCACACTTGAATAACCCGCATAATTCTTGCAAAAACGGTAAATGATCTCCAGGATGGACAATTCCATCCCCGTCATAACGGTTATCCATAACACGTTCAATAATTTTTATAGGTATCTTGAAAGGAATATTTTCAGTAGGTGGATTTAAAATATCACAAGCATCATTAGAGTTATCGCATATGGGAGATAAAGTATTATCAGAGCAAATTTTCTCCCCTAAAACTGGGAAGCTACAAAGATCATAAAAACTAGCTTCCCCAAGCTTAGACTTTTCCATAGCATTAGCAGTAATTGCATTCGTACTAATAACATTGCTACTAACATGCAAATAAGGTTCCATAGGTTTTTTAATTTTCGCATCAAACAATTCTAACTCAGGAAAAAGATTAAAAAGCTCACTAATTTTTTTGTTGTTTTCCATTATGCCTAACTAGTGAAAATAAAAACAAGAGACAAAAAGATAAAATTGCAGAATCTAAAGGAGATAGCTTCGAGCACTCACACACCGGCAACAGTGCTAGGAAATAGCTTAGTAGTCGGAGGATGTGAATACCTTTTACCTTACCTCCCCGGCAACGGCGCCAGAAAATAGCTTGATGTCTACGGGTGCTTCTATTCTTGTAGACAGTGTTGGGCCTCCAAGAGCAGAGGTTTGTAGAACAGCAGCAAGTTTCCCTTAAGTGAATCACCCAAGGTTTATCGAACTCAGGGAGGTAGAGGTCAAAGATAGTCCTCTCAAGCAACCCTGCAATTAAGATACAAGAAGTATCTTGTGTCCCCAACACACCTAATACACTTGTCAGATGTATAGGTGCACTAGTTCGGCGAAGAGATAGTAAAAAACAGGTGGTATAGATGAATATGAGTGGTAATAACAATCTGAAATAAATATGGCAGCGAGTAAACATGCAGTAGAACAGTAAGTAAGCGGTGTTTGCAGTATTGGAAACAAGGCCTAGGGATCATACTTTCACTAGTGGACACTCTCAACATTGATCGCATAATAAATTAATAACTTCTCCTCATTTGTGCTACATACACTCTTTTGTTGGATGACAAACACCATTCATTGTGTAGGGCTACAAGAGCTCCCTCAAGCCGGAGTTAACAAGCGCCACAACATTCGGCATTCATATTTAAGTAACCTTTAGAGCATAATAGATCTTTGCAAAATAGACCGAGAACTAACATAGCATACACACTGTCACCATTACACTATGAAAGGGGGAATAGATCACATCAATACTATCATAGTGATAATTAACTCCATAACCTACAAGAGATTATGATCATAACCTACGACAAGAACTACACGATGCACACACTGTCACCTTTACACCATGCAGGAGGAATAGACTACTTTAATAACATCACATGAGTAGCACATAGACTAGTAGCGATACAAAGCTCATCATATGGATCTCAATCATGCAAAGCAATTCATGAGATCATTGTATTGGAGTACAGAGAGATTAACCACATAGCTACCGGTACAGCCCTTAGCCTCGAGGGAGAACTACTCCCTCCTCATCATGGAAGCAGCAGCGTTGATGGAGATGGCGGTGGTGTCGATGGAGATGGCTCCGGGGGCAATTCCCCGTCCCGTCAGGGTGCCGGAACAGAGACTTCTGTCCCCCGAATTGGAGTTTCGCGATGGCGGCTCTGGAACTTTTCTCGTATCGTGGTTTTCCGTATCGAAGATTTAGGTCGGGAGCTTCTTATAGGCGAAGAGTCGGAGTCGGAGGGGACCAGGGCCACCATACACTAGGGCGCGCCCGGGGCCTTGGTCGCGCCGCCCGGCGTGTGGGCCCCAGGCTCCCCTGGTCTCTCTCCTGGAAGCTTTGTGGAAATATAAGATCATGGGCCTTGATTTCGTCCAATTCCGAGAATATTTCCTTACTAGGATTTCTGAAACCAAAAACAGCAGAAAACAGGAACTGGCACTTCGGCATCTCGTCAATAGGTTAGTTCCGGAAAATGCATCAAAACGATATAAAGTGTGAACAAAACATGTAGGTATTGTCATAGAACTAGCATGGAACATCAGAAATTATAGATACGTTTGAGACGTATCACCCCCCAGTGGCCGGCGCCCAAGCCTCCCTCTCCCCAAACCCTAGCGCCCCTCCTCCACACACCTCTCCCGCAAACGCTTAGGCGAAGCCCTGCCGGAGTTCTCCACCACCACCGCCACCACGCCGTCGTGCTGCCGTGATTCCGAGGAGGATCTACTTCCGCTGCCCGCTGGAACGGGGAGGAGGACGTCGTCTTCATCAACACCGTACGTGTGACCGAGTACGGAGGTGCTGCCCGATTGTGGCACCGTCAAGTTCTTCTACGCGCTTTTGCAAGCGGTCAAGATCTTCTACGCGCTTTTGCAAGCGGCAAGTGATCGACTACATCCACCACGAGATCTAATCTCGTTAGGCTTTGGAAATCTTCGAGGGTTAGTCTCATGATCTTCTCGTTGCTACCATCTACTAGATTAGATCTTGGCTTGTGTTTTCGTTCTTGCGGTAGGAAATTTTTTGTTTTCTATGCTACGAATCCCATCAGTGGTATCAGAGCCGTGTCTATGCATAGATTGGTTGCACGAGTAGAACACAATTGTTTTGTGGGCGTTGATGCTTTGTTGTCTTTAGTTCATGTACTTTGCATCTTGCGGCATAGTGGGATGAAGCGGCTCGGGCTAACTTTACATGACCGCGTTCATGAGACTTGCTCCACGCTTGACATGCAACTTGTATTGCATAAGTGGCTCTGCGGGTGTCTGTCTCTCCCACTATAGTGAAGATCCAATTTACTCTTTCTATTGACAACATTAGTATCACCGTTGTGGTTCATGTTTGTAGGTAGATTGGATCTTACTCGAAAACCCTAAACCACGTAAAATATGCAAACCAAATTAGATGCGTCTAACTTGTTTTTGCAGGGTTTGGTGATGTGATATGGCCATGATGTGATGATGAATATGTATGAGATGATCATTATTGTATTGTGGCAACCGGCAGGAGCCTTATGGTTGTCTTTATATTTCATGTTGTAGTATTATTTCAAAGTAGTTGTAATAGTTGCTACACACGGTGAACAACCATGAAGACGGCGCCATGGACCTTGACGCTACGCCGATGATGATGGAGATCATGCCCGTTGATGATGGAGATCATGTCCGTGCTTTGGAGATGAAGATCAAAGGCGCAAAGACTAAAGGGCCATATCATATCACATATGAATTGCATGTGATGTTAATCCTTTATGCATCTTATTTTGCTTAGATCGCGACGGTAGCATTATAAGATGATCCCTCACATTAATATCAAGATAATAAAGTGTTCTCCCCTCGTATGCACCGTTGCTACAGTTCGTCGTTTCGAAGCATCTCGTGATGATCGGATGTGATAGACTCTACGTTCACATACAACGGGTGTAAGCCATGTTTGCACACGCGGAATACTTGGGTTTGCTTGACGAGCCTAGCATGTACAGACATGGCCTCGGGACAACGGAAACCGAAAGGTTGAACACGAGTCATATGGATGATATGATCAACATGTTGATGTTCACCATTGAAGCTACATCATCTCACGTGATGATCGGTTTTGGTGTAGTGGATGTGGATCGTGTGCCACTTAACAACTATGAGGGATGTTGTATTAAGTGGGAGTTCATTAGTAATTAGATTAAAACTTGAACTAATTATCATGAACATAGTCTGAATAGTATTTTGAATTAAATTTGTAGAATTGGCATCCATTTTCTACCATGCGTTAGTCTTGTAATTGAGATTGAAATACTGTTAAATCTGACAAGTAACTTTACGGACTGGTACCGTATTGTTAAAGAATCAAGAAATGATTAAGTCCTATTGCAAACTTTTAGTAAACCTCACATTGTTGATTCAAAGAACAATGGTTTCAATTAGTACCTAAAATCATCTTGTCTCCATGAAACTTGAAGTTCAAATCCGTTTGAAATTAAAGTAAGGAGCTGAAAATTTTGTTTTCAGAAATAAGCGAGGTATGAGATATATGTGATATCTAAGACCTTATTGCAAGGTGATAGAATATAATTTGGTGAGAGTACATAAACTCATAAGTTTTATGGGAATGTACGAAGGTTGAAGACGCCAGGCGTCTCAATCCTCCAACTATTGGGGCACTAACGATATTCGCATATCCATGAAGTGATCGTCCTTAGTATGCACCGTTGCTAAGACTCGTTTCGAAGCATCTCGTGATGATCGGGTGTTATAGATTCTACGTGTGCATACAACGGGTGCAAGCCAGTTTTGCACATGCGAATACTGAGGTTAAACTTTACGAGCCTAGCATGTACAGACATGGTCTCGAAAAGTTTTCATGATATGATGGATAAAATTATGAGTGAAATTGTTCATCATATTACAAAGTTACTAATAGTGAAATCTGGAACACTTGTCATATGATGATCAACTTCAAAGTAAGAACCTCAAGGTTATTGGTATTTGACCAATGGACCTAAAAGTTATTGAAGGTGAAGTGTTTTCTGAGAATGAGGAAAGCTAAAAGAGAAACTACAAAAGATATTTTGGCAGAAAGAAAGAAAAGACTAGAAAGTCTAGCTCAGGTGTATATACATGATATACATGTTATGGATGTATTCCTTGTTTTGTCACATAATGAAATTCTTGGGTATTTGTACCAGATTGGTTGGTATGAGATGTCATACAATACAACGCAATACAAGAATACGATGGCCTAAGTGACTGATAAGGAATATGGTAATAATGCACGTCTGGAACATAATAAAGTGTTATTATGTTTGTCGTTGGCATTCTATCTAGCCCTTAGAATTTATAATAAAGAACTTAATAATTGTTATTTTGCTCTGGTCAAATGAAAACAATGAGTTGTTCAAATTATGACATTACTCCATGTACGATGGATAAGTTATTATAAATCTTAATGGTGAAACACACATACATAACACTGACGCTAAAATGCCATAAGGAAAATGATTTGAATTCCACTTATTTGTGGAACCGCCATTTAGGTCATGTTAGAAAGGAACGCATGAAGAAACTCCATGCAGATGGATTTTTGGAGTCATTTGATTTTTGAATCGTTTGGCGCTTGCAAATCTTTTCTAAAGAGAATGACTAAAATACCGTTCATAGGCCAAGAGTTGAACGGGCAACTAACTTAGTGGAAACATACATGATGATGTATGTGGTTCACTAGGCATAGTTGTGTGCGGGAGATTCTTCTACTTCATGAAAACTTCCAACAATGAATTGAGTATATATATGTGGATATATTCGATAAAGTTTGAAACATTTGAATGGATTCAAATAAATTTCAGCATGAAGTGGAAATCATCGTAATAGAAAAGTCAAATATCTATGATTGGATCATGGTGGAAATATTTGAATTACGAGTTTTAGCGAACATCTAAGAGAGTTATGAAATTGTTCTACAACTCACATTTCTTGGAGTATCATAATGATGATGGAGTATCCAAGAGATGTATCCAAACCTTGTTGGGTTAATGATGAGATAATATGACGCCATTATATTTTTGTGGATTATGCTTTAGTGACTACCGCTTTTACACTGAATAGAGCATCATCATGATCCGTTGAAATGACACCATACGAGTTATGGCATGGTATAAACCCAAATAGTTTTTTCTTAAATTTTGGTATGCATAGCATAAGTAAATAAGTTTACAACCAAAATCGGATGAATGTCTTTGTTGGTTATCCCAGAGAATTGATTGGGAATTCTTTCCACTATGAAGTAAAAGACAAAAGTGTTTGTTAATGTTACTTGCTTATTTCCAAGAAATTGTTTTCTAGCGAAGTATTTGAGTGGGAGGACAATAGAACTTGATAAGGTTTATGAACCTGAGCATAATGATCAGAGTAGCGCAGCATCGGAAATGGTTCCGGAAGCGGCCACGACGATCATGGCTCCCATGACTACAAAGTGTTTTAGCCATGGAGATCGAAGTACCTATTGAACCTTGTAGGTTTGGTTTACTTTGTGATCAAATAAATGATTTGTGAACAAAGGATTGTTTTTTGAACAATGATAAACCAACTACATACAAAGAAGTTATGATGGGCCCTGACTCCGTTAAAATGGCTATGCGCCATGAAATCCAAGATAGGTGAATACTTTTTGAAAGTAAATGAATCTATGAAAATGATGGACTTGGATGAAATATCCTTGAAGAAGCTAGACTTGTCGAAAATTTGTTTACGACAAAGTTCAAAGAGTTGACTACGATAAGATTAGATCTTCCGTAGCAATGCTTATAGTCTATGTGGATTATTCTAGTAATCACTACATATTTCTTTTATGAGATATGTTAGTAGGATGGCAAAATATATTACTTAACAGAAGTGTGTATTAAAGGTGTATACAAGATACAACCAAGAGTTTTGCCAGTCCGTAGAATACTAGATAGGAATACGAACTTCAATTGGATGAAGTGAGTATTGCGGAGTTGGAATCTTCACCGGATGAAATAGTCAAAGAGTTTTTGATTTCATCAGAAACGATGAAGATGCTTGCATTTGCAAGAAATTAAGTGGGAGCGCTGAGACATATTTGTAATACTTTATGTAGCTGACATATCGTTGATTATAAATGTTGTAATTATATAATTGATTAAAAGGTTTCATTGAGAATTAGCTTCAATGAAAAGATATGGACTGAAACATATTTAGTGTCAAGATCTATGAAGATAGATTGAAACACATAATAAGTTTAAATCAAAGTACATAGAATGGATATTGAAGTAGTTCAATATAGAAATATAAAGAAGGTGTTCTTTTCATGCAAAGGTTTAACAAGAGTTGAGTGTATTTGACACTCAATGAGTAAAAACACATGAGTGATTATAGATCAGAAATAATATGTACACAATCAGATGTCCTGTGCTCCAAAATGTTAGGAGCATATACCAGAATGATTCATGTGATGATTGATGACCCACAAGTATAGGGGATCGCAACAGTCTTCGAGGGAAGTAAAACCCAAATTTATTGATTCGACACAAGGGGAGGTAAAGAATACTTATAAGCCTTAACAACTGAGTTGTCAATTCAGCTGCACCTGGAAAAGCACTAGCAACAGGGGTGATGTGAAAGTAGCAGTAATATGAGAGCAGTAGTAACAGTAACACAGCAGCAGTAATAGCAATATGAGAGCAATGGCACCAGAAAATAGTTGACATGTAGAACGAGTATATGATGATGAAAGATGGACCGGGGTTCCCAGCTATCTACACTAGTGGTAACTCTCCAATAACAAGTGACAAGTGTTGGGTGAACAAATTACAGTTGGGCAATTGATAGGATTGATAAGGCATTAAGAAAGAACATCAATTCATTAATCATGTAGGCATGTTTTCCATATTTAGTCGTACGTGCTCGCAATGAGAAACTTGCACAACATCTATTGTCCTACCAGCCGGTGGCAGCCGGGCCTCAAGGGAATCTACTGGATATTAAGGTACTCCTTTTAATAGAGCACCGGAGCAAAGCATTAACACTCCGTGAAAACATGTGTCCCTCACATCACCGCCATCCCCTCCGGTTGTCCCGATTTCTGTCACTTCGGGGCCTTTGGTTCCGGACAGTGACATGTGCATACAACTTGTAGATACAATCTAAGCAATAATTATAGAGCTCAAATCTAAGATCATGCCACTCGGGCCCTAGTGACAAGCATTAAACACAACAAGATTGCAGCAACAATAACTTCACAAACTTTATAGATAGACTAATCATAATGTATCATCCATCGGATCCCAACAAACACAACACCGATTACATCAGATGAATCTCAATCATGTAAGGCAGCTCATGAGATCATTGTATTGAAGTACATGGGGAGAGAATACCAACTAGCTACAGCTAGAACCCGTAGTCCATGGGGGAACTACTCACGGAGCATGATGGAGGCGGTGGCGTTGATGGAGATGGCTTCCGGGGGCACTTCCCCGTCCCGGCAGACAGAGACTTCTGTCCCCCGAATTGGAGTTTCGCGATGGTGGCGGCGCCCCTGGAGTCTTTCTGGAGTTTCGTCAAGAGGTACGGTGTTTTTAGGTCGAAAAGGATTTTATAGGCGAAGAGGCGGCGCAGGGGCACTGGGGGCGCCACACCCTAGGCCGGCGCGGCCAGGGTCTGGCCCGCGCCGCCATGTGGTGTGGTGGCCCCCTGGCCCCTCTCCGACTCTTCTTCGGGTTCTGGAGCCTTCCGGGAAAAATAGGAGGTTTGGCGTTGATTTCGTCCAATTCCGAGAATATTGCCCGAACAGCCTTTCTGGAACCAAAAACGTTAATAGGTTAGTTCCGGAAAACGCATAAAAACATCATAAAGTGCAAGCAAAACATGTAAGTATTGTCATAAAACAAGCATGGAACGACAGAAATTATGGATACGTCGGGGACGTATCAGCATCCCCAAGCTTAGTTCTGCTCGTCCCGAGCAGGTAAACGATAAAAAGAATAATTTCTGTAGTGACATGCTACTTACATAACCTTGATCATACTATTACAAAGCATATGAAATGAATGAAGTGACTCAAGGCAATGATCTATAGTTGCTAACAAGTAGATAACATATAGCAAAACTTTTCATGGAGAGTACTTTCAAGACAAGCATCAAAAGTCTTGCACAAGAGTTAACTCATAAAGCAATAAGTTCATAGTAAAGGCATCGAAGCAACACAAAGGAGGATATAAGTTTCAGCGGTTGCTTTCAACTTTCAACATGTATATCTCATGGATATTGTCAACATAGAGTAATATGATGAATGCAAATATGCAAGTATGTAAGAATCAATGCACAGTTGACACAAGTGTTTGCTTCTAAGGTGGAAGGAATTAGGTAACTGACTCAACATAAAAGTAAAAGAATGGCCCTTCTACGAGGGAAGCATCGATTGCTATATTTGTGCTAGAGCTTTGGTTTTGAAAACATATAGAGAGCATAAAAGTAAAATTTTGAGAGGTGTTTGTTGTTGTCAACGAATGGTAGTGGGTACACTAACTACCTCATCAACCGGACTCACAAGAGCGGCTCCCATTTTATTTATTTTTGGGTGGCACTCCTTCCAACCTTTCTTTCACAAACCATGGCTAACCGAATCCTCGGGTGCCTGCCAACAATCTCATACCATGAAGGAGTGCCTTTTTATTTAAGTTTTATTATGATGATGACACTCCCCCAACCTTTGCTTACACAAGCCATGGCTAACCGAATCCTTCGGGTGCCGTCCAACAATCACATACCATGGAGGAGTGTCTATTTTTGTTAATTAATTTGGGACTGGGAATCCCATTGCCAGCTCTTTTTGCAAAATTATTGGATAAGCGGATGAAGCCACTAGTCCATTGGTGAAAGTTGCCCAACAAGATTGAAAGATAAACACCACATACTTCCTCATGAGCTATAAAACATTGACACAAATCAGAGGTAATAAATTTTGAATTGTTTAAAGGTAGCACTCAAGCAATTTACTTTGGAATGGCAGAAAATACCACATAGTAGGTAGGTATGGTGGACACAGATGGCATAGGTTTTGGCTCAAGGTTTTGGATGCACGAGAAGTATTCCCTCTCGATACAAGGCTTAGGCTAGCAAGGTTGTTTGAAGCAAACACAAGTATGAACCGGTACAGCAAAACTTACATAAGAACATATCGCAAGCATTATAATACTCTACACTGTCTTCCTTGTTGCTCAAACACTTTTACCAGAAAATATCTAGACCTTAAGAGAGATCAATTATGCAAACCAATTTTAACAAGCTCAGTAGTTCTCCACTAATAGGCTTAGACTACATGAAAAAAACTTAATCATGATCTACTTGAGAGCTCAAAACAATTGCCAAGTGTCAGATTATCCAAGACATGATGAGGCATTTTCTGTTTTCAACCAAATATAAATAAGTGCAATAGCTTCCAACTTTTATCATTGAACATTAAAAGTAAAACGAAGAACACGAGTGTTCATATGAAAAAGCGGAGCGTGTATCTCTCCCACACAAGGATTGCTAGGATCCGAATTTATTCAAACAAAATAAAAATAAAAGCACACAGACGCTCCAAGTAAAGCACATAAGATGTGACCGAATAAAAATATAGTTTCAGGGGAGGAACCTGATAAGTTGATGAAGAAGGGGATGCTTGGGCATCCCCAAGCTTAGACGCTTGAGTCTCCTTGAAATATGCATGGATGAACCACGGGGGCATCCCCAAGCTTTGACTTTTCACTCTTCTTGATCATATATCATCCTCCTCTCTTGACCCTTGAAAACTTCCTTCACACCAAACTTCTCATAAACTTCATTAGAGGGGTTAGTACTCAAAAAACTTTAATCCACCTTGGTCCTGTAGTGACACATTGCAAGAACTCAATAAAACATTAGCTACAGCTCTCCACGTCTAGAAAGCCTCACTTAAAGTCCACAAGAGACAATGCAAAAAACAGAGACAGAATCTGCCAAAACAGAACAGCCAGTAAACACGAATTTTAAAATGGTACTTCCGTTGCTCAAATCAGAAAACTCAAAACTAATGAAAGTTGCGTACATATCTGAGGATCACGCACGTAAATTGGCAGATTTTTCTGAGTTTCCTACAGAGAAATAATCCCAGATTCGTGACAGATAGAAATCTGTTTCTGCGCAGAAATCCAAATCTAGTATCAACCTTCGATTAGAGGCTTCACTTGGCACAACAAAACACAAAACTAAGATAAGGAGAGGTTGCTACAGTAGTAAACAACTTCCAAGACACAAATATAAAACAAGGTACTGTAGCAAAATAACACATGGGTTATCTCCCAAGAAGTTCTTTTCTTTATAGCCATTAAGATGGGCTCAGCAGTTTTAATGATGCACTCGCAAGAAACAAGAGTAGAGGTAAAAGAGAGCATCAAAAAGCAAATCCAAAACACATTTAAGTCTAACATGCTTCCTATGTAAAGGAATCTTGTAAATAAACAAGTTCATGAAAAGCAAAGTAACAAGCATAGGAAGATAAAACAAGTGTAACTTCAAAATTTTAAGCATATAGAGAGGTGTTTTAGTACCATGCAAATTTCTACAACCATATTTTCCTCTCTCATAATAATTTTCAGTAGCTTCATGGATAAACTCAACAATATAACTATCACATGCAGCATACTTTTCATGATCCACAAACATATAATTTTTATCAAGCTCAAAAATAGTGGAATTAAAACTTTCGAACACACTTTTATCAATAATATAGCAAGATGAATGATCAATCTCAAGAGATATGGGACACATAGATAATGTCAAGAACTCTCCAATCCCATTTTCATTAGTAGTACAATTAATATTATCAAGTAACATAGGACCATCATCTAGAGCTTTATCATAAACATTTGCTAAGCAAAATTCTTTAGTACCATGCATTTCGACATCAGGCACAAACAAAGCATTATCATAAGATTTATCAAAGTAGCATGGATTATCATATATAACAGTAGCATAATTATTCTCACAAGTTTTACTTATAGGAAATATTTCAAGAGAATCCACAGGAACATAACATTCAACCTCTTTCGGTAAGCATGGAGGACAATCAAATAGTGTAAGAGATGAAGAGTTACTCTCATTAGAAGGTTGGCATGGGTAGCTAATCCATTCTTCCTCCTTTTGTTCATCACTCTCCTCTTCTTTTTCATCCAATGAGCTTTCAGGTTCATCAATTTCCTCCTCTTTTTCATCCAATGAGCTTTCAGGTTCATCAATTTCTTCTTCCACCGGTTCCTGCAAATTGTGAGTGCATTCTTGTGCATTAATGTGTCTCTCTTTATAATCAAGGATATAAGGATTCCTACTGTAGCATTCTATGCAAGAATTAAGGATAGTAGAGACATAATCTTTAAGGTCCTTACAAATAGCACAAGTTTCATAATTCTCAACCATGAAGGATTCTATCTCGGAGGCTCCCATAAATAAGACAAATTGTTCTACCTCTTCGAACCCATAATGAATATAGCAATTCCGATTATAGTTCTTAATTAAAAATTCCTCACTAAAGCCACATTGAAATTTAAGATGTTTAGTATCCTGTTGAGAGCAACAGTTTATATTATGGCGTTCAAGCAAGATTTCAGCAATTGTATTCAATTTTTCTATCATAGCACTCATTATTTTACCAGTTCTTGATTCTCTATAATTATTATAACATTCTATAAGCTCCAAGTAGGTTGTTGGTTCTCCCATAACAGCAGTTTTTAATTTTTAGGTTTTTCAAATTTTTATGGATTTTCGGGTATATAGGGAAAATAAAACAAGACAAAAATAAACTAGACAAAAGTAAACTAAGCAAAGTAAAACTAGACAGAAATAAACTAAGCACAAATAAACTAGACAGAAATAAACTAGCAAGACAAAATAAGATAAAAGCAGAGAGAGAGGTAGAGTGTACTCCCCAGGTGAACTTATGAGTAGAGCTATGCCTCCCCGGCAACGGCGCCAGAAAATAGTCTTCGAGGGAAGTAAAACCCAAATTTATTGATTCGACACAAGGGGAGGTAAAGAATACTTATAAGCCTTAACAACTGAGTTGTCAATTCAGCTGCACCTGGAAAAGCACTAGCAAGGGGTGATGTGAAAGTAGCAGTAATATGAGAGCAGTAGTAACAGTAACACAGCAGCAGTAATAGCAATATGAGAGCAATGGCACCAGAAAATAGTTGACATGTAGAACGAGTATATGATGATGAAAGATGGACCGGGGTTCCCAGCTATCTACACTAGTGGTAACTCTCCAATAACAAGTGACAAGTGTTGGGTGAACAAATTACAGTTGGGCAATTGATAGGATTGATAAGGCATTAAGAAAGAACATCAATTCATTAATCATGTAGGCATGTTTTCCATATTTAGTCGTACGTGCTCGCAATGAGAAACTTGCACAACATCTATTGTCCTACCAGCCGGTGGCAGCCGGGCCTCAAGGGAATCTACTGGATATTAAGGTACTCCTTTTAATAGAGCACCGGAGCAAAGCATTAACACTCCGTGAAAACATGTGTCCCTCACATCACCGCCATCCCCTCCGGTTGTCCCGATTTCTGTCACTTCGGGGCCTTTGGTTCCGGACAGTGACATGTGCATACAACTTGTAGATACAATCTAAGCAATAATTATAGAGCTCAAATCTAAGATCATGCCACTCGGGCCCTAGTGACAAGCATTAAACACAACAAGATTGCAGCAACAATAACTTCACAAACTTTATAGATAGACTAATCATAATGTATCATCCATCGGATCCCAACAAACACAACACCGATTACATCAGATGAATCTCAATCATGTAAGGCAGCTCATGAGATCATTGTATTGAAGTACATGGGGAGAGAATACCAACTAGCTACAGCTAGAACCCGTAGTCCATGGGGGAACTACTCACGGAGCATGATGGAGGCGGTGGCGTTGATGGAGATGGCTTCGGGGGCACTTCCCCGTCCGGCAGGGTGCCGGAAGAGACTTCTGTCCCCCGAATTGGAGTTTCGCGATGGTGGCGGCGCCCCTGGAGTCTTTCTGGAGTTTCGTCAAGAGGTACGGTGTTTTTAGGTCGAAAGGGATTTTATAGGCGAAGAGGCGGCGCGGGGGCACCTGGGGGCGCCACACCCTAGGCCGGCGCGGCCAGGGTCTGGCCCGCGCCGCCATGTGGTGTGGTGGCCCCCTGGCCCCTCTCCGACTCTTCTTCGGTGTTCTGGAGCCTTCCGGGAAAAATAGGAGGTTTGGCGTTGATTTCGTCCAATTCCGAGAATATTGCCCGAACAGCCTTTCTGGAACCAAAAACAGCAGAAAACAGGAACTGGCACTGTGGCATCTCGTTAATAGGTTAGTTCCGGAAAACGCATAAAAACATCATAAAGTGCAAGCAAAACATGTAAGTATTGTCATAAAACAAGCATGGAACGACAGAAATTATGGATACGTCGGGGACGTATCAATGATCATTGGACAAACAGTAAGAATAACCCTGTGTGCTTTAGAAGAACCAAGGATATATATATATAGTTTTATATGGGGTAATGACAAACAAATCGCTGTAAGGTGTTGCACCGATATTTGTTTGGTCACATATAAAAATGAATTTCAAATCTCAATTAGGCTAAGTGTTGTTTAAAAGGTAGCACAATGCTAGATTTAGAAGAGTTCTAAATATTGTGACGGATTCTACAAAAGAAGGCAGAGTATGTCATTGTTTTGACAATGATTGAGGATGTTAAGTCAAGAAGTTCTTTGAGAACTTGGTGTAGTTCCGATAGTGTCAGAACTTTGAAGCTATATTGTGTGTGACAATATTAGTGACATATTTCAGACCGCGGAATTAAGGTTCCACCAGAAGACCAAACATATTTAATGCCGACTCATTTGGAAAATGAGTGATGCGTGAAGACGCAAATGAATTGCAAAATACATACGTTTCTGAGTGTGTCAGAATCGTTGACTAAAACCTCTCCCGTGAGCAAAACATGATAAAGCACCAGAAAGCCAAGGTGTTATATCTTTACAAATGTAAACTAGATTATTGACTCTAGTGCAAGTGGGAGACTGTTGGAGATATGCCCAAGAGGCAATAATAAAATGGTTATTATAATATATCTTTGTGTTTATGATAAATGTTTACATACCATGCTATAATTGTATTAACCGAAACATTGATACATGTGTGTTATGTAAACAACAAGGAGTCCCTAGTAAGCCTCTTGTATAACTAGCTTGTTGATTAATAGATGATCATAGTTTCATGATCATGAACATTGGATGTTATTAATAACAAGGTTATGTCATTATGTGAATGATGTAATGGACACACCCAATTAAGCATAGCATAAGATCACGTCATTAAGTTCATTTGCTATAAGCTTTCGATACATAGTTACCTAGTCCTTTCGACCATGAGATCATATAAATCACTTATGCCGGAAGGGTACTTTGATTACATCAAACGCCACTGCATAAATGGGTGGTTATAAAGGTGGGATTAGGTATTCGGAAAGTATGAGTTGAGGCATATGGATCAAGAGTGGGATTTGTCCATCCCGATGACGGATAGATATACTCTGGGCCCTCTCGGTGGAATGTCGTCTAATTAGCTTGCAAGCATATGAATGGTTCATAAGAGACCACATACCACGGTACAAGTAAAGAGTACTTGTCAGGAGATGAGGTTGAACGAGGTATAGAGATACCGATGATCAAACCTCGGACAAGTAAAATATCGCGTGACAAAGGGAATCGATATCGTATGTAAATGGTTCATTCGATCACTAAGTCATCGTTGAATATGTGGGAGCCATTATGGATCTCCAGATCCCGCTATTGGTTATTGGTCGGAGAGAAGTCTCAACCATGTCTGCATAGTTCATGAACCGTAGGGTGACACACTTAAGGTTTGATGTCGTTTAAGTAGATATGGAATATGGAATGGAGTTCGAAGTTTTGTTCGGAGTCTCGGATAGGATCCAGGACAACATGAGGAGTTCCGGAATGGTCCGAAGAATAAGATTCATGTATAGGAAGTCATTTTCCAAGTTTGAAAATGATCCGGTGCATTTATGGAAGGTTCTAGAAGGTTCTAGAAAAGTTCGGAAGAAATCACCAAGAAAACTTGCCATATGGCCGGCCAACCCTAAGGGGGAGGAGTCCCAGGTGGACTCCACCATGGGGGCCGGCCAACCCCTCCCCAAGGAAAGGTGGGAGTCCCACCTTGAGTAGGACTCCCATCTTGAGTAGGTTTTGTGCTTATGGCAAGTTTTGGTTTCGGGTCTTATTCGAAGACTTGTAGTCTAACTCTTGGGGATTTCGACCTATAAGAAGAGGAGCAAGGGAGGAGGCCGGCCACTCTAGCCTCCAACCTTGGCCGCCCCCCCAGTGGCCGGCGCCCAAGCCTCCCTCTCCCCAAACCCTAGCGCCCCTCCTCCACACCTCTCCCGCAAACGCTTAGGCGAAGCCCTGCCGGAGTTCTCCACCACCACAGCCACCACGCCGTCGTGTTGCCGAGATTCCGAGGAGGATCTACTACTTCCGCTGCCCGCTGGAACGGGGAGGAGGACGTCGTCTTCATCAACACCGTACGTGTGACCGAGTACGGAGGTTGTCGGGGGTGCTCCTCGACAATGCCCTCCGATAGGGGCTTAGGGTTGATGGAATCCTGCAAGCTGACACGAGACATCGGTTCACAGACAAACGGGGGAGCGATTTACCCAGGTTCGGGGCCCTCGATGAGGTAAAACCCTTACGTCCTGCTTGTCTGTTCTTGATTATGATGATAATAGGTTACAATGGGGTGCCGAATAGTTCGGCTGAGATCTCGTCGAGATGCTAAGCTTTACGATGACCTAGCTCTGAGCTTTTGGTGGCTAAGATTGCTAAGATCGATTGTGTCCCTCGGCAGCCCCTCTCCTGGCCTTTATATAGGAGGCCAGGTCTCAAGAGGTCTAACCGAGTACGACTAGGTTTACAGTAGTTTTAGATCTAATCTTTCCTTGTTCGGCTGCTTCTTCGTCTTGCTTGCCAAGAAATCCTCTGGTGCACCATCTGGATGGGCCGCCTCGCCTCCAAGTGCCTTCATGGGCCTCCAGCCCGGAAATATAGGATAGGGCAACGTCGGTTACCCGAAGGATAATGCCCACGTCAGTAGCCCCCGAGTGTCTAGCCGAAGATAGTTCGTGTAGAGACTAAAGCATGGTTCCTTTTACCATCCTTTTTCTTGATTGTCCTTGTTCTTCTTCTGTCGGGTGCGCGTCAGCGCTCCCGATGGGAGTAGCCCCCGAGTCTAGGTACGGATGCCTGCAATCCATGCGTAGACTCAAGTTGTACCACTCGAATATTTTTTGCTCTGCCGAAGGTTTTCTGCAAGTTTTCATAAGTCATCCGATACATTTCCTCATGCAAGGGATAATGAGTAACGCGCCCAACTTTTGTTGGTTAACTGCCAATGGCAAAACAACGTTACCCTACACAGAATCAAGTCCCTGGGCATGATCCTGGAACGCAAAAAAGTTTCATCGGGTGCACAGCCAGTGCTCCCGATGGGAGTAGCCCCCGAGTCTGGACACGAACGCTTTACGTTCGGATGCAGACTTGAATCGAACATGCCATCCTTCTCCCAAATATATCTTCGAGTCCTGATACGTCGCAAACGTATCTATAATTTCTTATGTTCCATGCTACTTTTATTACAATACTTGAGTGTTTTACACATACTTTACAGCGTTATTTTACATTTTCCGGCACTAACCTATTAACAAGATGCCGAAGTGCCATTCTTTTCTGCTGTTTTTGGTTTCAGAAATCCTAGTAAGGAAATATTCTCGGAATTGGACGAAATCAACGCTAGGGTCCTATTTTTGTACGAAGCTTCCAGAAGTCCGAAGAGGAGACGAAGTGGGGCCACGAGGCGGCAGACACCAGGGCGGCGCGGCCTGGGCCTGGGCCGCGCGGCCTTGTGGTGTCGCCACCTCGTGCCGCCCTTTGACCTACCCTTCCGCCTACTTAAAGCCTCCGTCGCGAAACCCCCTGTACCGAGAGCCACGATACGGAAAACATTACTGAGAGGCCGCCGCCGCGAATCCCATCTCGGATGATACGTCTCCAACGTATCGATAATTTCTTATGTTCCATGCTACTTTATTGATGATACCTACATGTTTTATGCACATTATATGTCATATTTATGCATTTTCGGAACTAACCTATTAACAAGATGCCGAAGAGCCAGTTGCTGTTTTCTGCTTTTTGGTTTCAGAAATCCTAGTAAGGAAATATTCTCGGAATTGGACGAAATCTTCGCCAGGGTCCTATTTTTGCACGGAGCTTCAGAAGACCGAAGAGGGAAGGAAGTGGGGCCACGAGGCGCACACCATAGGCCGGCGCGGCCCAAGCCCTGGCCGCGCCGACCTAGGATGTGGGGCCCTCGTGTGGCCCCCGCGTTGCCCTTTCGCCTACTTAAAGCCTCCGTCGCGAAAACCCCAGTACCGAGAGCCACGATACGGAAAACCTTCCGAGACGCCGCCGCCGCGAATCCCATCTCGGGGGATTCAGGAGATCGCCTCCGGCACCCTGCCGGAGAGGGGATTCATCTCCCGGAGGACTCTACACCGCCATGGTCGCCTCCGGAGTGATGAGTGAGTAGTTCACCCCTGGACCATGGGTCCATAGCAGTAGCTAGATGGTCGTCTTCTCCTTGTTGTGCTTCATTGTTGGATCTTGTGAGCTGCCTAACATGATCAAGATCATCTATCTGTAATACTATATGTTGTGTTTGTCGGGATCCGATGGATAGAGAATACTATGATTATGGTGATTATCAATCTATTGTTTATGTGTTGTTTATGATCTTGCATGCTCTCCGTTATTAGTAGAGGCTCTGGCCAAGTTTTTGCTCTTAACTCCAAGAGGGAGTATTTATGCTCGATAGTGGGTTCATGCCTTCATTGACACCTGGGATCGTGACAGTAGGTTCTAAGGTTGTGATGTGCTGTTGCCACTAGGGATAAAACATTGATGCTATGTCTAAGGATGTAGTTGTCGATTACATTACGCACCATACTTAATGCAATTGTCTGTTGCTTAGCAACTTAATACTGAATGGGGTTCGGATGATAACCTGAAGGTGGACTTTTTAGGCATAGATGCAGTTGGATGGCGGTCTATGTACTTTGTCGTAATGCCCGGATTAAATCTCACTATATTTATCATATCATGTATATGCATTGTTATGCCTTTCTCTATTTGTCAATTGCCCGACGTAATTTGTTCACCCAACATGCTTTTATCTTATGGGAGAGACACCTCTAGTGAACTGTGGACCCCGGTCCTATTCTTTACATAGCATACAATCTACTGCAATTGTGTTTTACTGTTTTCTTTGCAAACATCTTCCACTCGATACGTCTAATCCTTTGTTACAGCAAGCCGGTGAGATTGACAACCTCACTGTTTCGTTGGGGCAAAGTACTTTGGTTGTGTTGTGCAGGTTCCGCGTTGGCGCCGGAATCCCTGGTGTTGCGCCGCATCACATTTCGCGACCATCAACCTTCAACGTGCTTCTTGGCTCCTACTGGTTCGATTAAACCTTGGTTTCATACTGAGGGAAACTTGCTTCTATACGCATCATACCTTCCACTTGGGGTTCCCAACGGACGTGTGCATCTACGCGTATCAAGCTAAATTTCTGGCGCCGTTGCCGGGGAGATCAAGACACGCTGCAAGGGGAGTCTCCACTTCTCAATCTCTTTACTTTGTTTTTGTCTTGCTTTATTTTATTTACTACTTTGTTTGCTGCACTAAATCAAAATACAAAAAAATTAGTTGCTAGTTTTACTTTATTTACTGTCTTGCTCTCCATATCAAAAACACACACAAAAATTAGTTACTTGTCTTTACTTTGTTTGCCTTGTTTACTTTTTGCTTATAGCATCATGTTTCCTTTTAATTTCACCACAAAAGACATACCGGTAGGACGTGGGTCCATAGTTGGGAGAAATAATATAGAAGAATTTTTCAATCATGTTAGTATTACTGAAGATTTTGAAGATAGACACTTGGTAGAACTTGCACCTACCTATGAAATTGCTGCTGCTGCTTTAGTTCGCATGTTGGAAACTAAATTTGTTAATCTCAATCCTATAATCCAACACATGTTTCTTACACTTGGTGATATGGAAGAAGGGGAAAAGAAAGATTTTGTTTTAGAAACTCTTCTTAGAGAATTTGGTGGTCTAGCAAGAGAGGCTAGAAAGGTTTTTGCTAAATTTAATATGCTAGGTTCTCATACCAATTTTATTGGTCTCCTTGAAAAAATGGACATGGATAGAATAAGGTACACTAATAACATTAATGATGGTGGGGAAATCAAAGCACCAATACCATGTAAACTCCTAGCTATGAATGATGCACTAGAAAATAACTATGCTTGGCTTGTTCCTGAAAATTTGTTCGATGAGAGTAGCAAGCCTAAGACTAATGAAAAGGGAGACGCTAAAACTTACATATCAAACATACTATGCTTGGTTGAGAAAACTCCCAACACCCCTGGTAATGATGTTGATGCTTCAACTCTCGATGTTACTTGATTTGTACTTTCTGCGCCTAGCTGAAAGGCGTTAAAGAAAAGCGCTTATGGGAGACAACCCATGTTTTTACTACAGAAATTTTTTGTTTTGTTGAGTCTTGGAAGTTGTTTACTACTGTAGCAACCTCTCCTTATCATGTTTTTGTGCCAAGTAAAGTTTCTATGTCAAAGTTGATGTTATATTTGGGATCGCTGCGCAGAAACAGCATTGCTGTCTGTCACGAATCTGGGCACAGTTCTCTGTAGAAAATTCGAAAAAATCTGCCAATTTACGAGCGTGATCCTCAGATATGTACGCAACTTTCATTAGTTTTGAGTTTTTCCATTTGAGCAAGTCTGGTGCCAGCTTTAAATTCGTCTTTACGGACTGTTCTGTTTTTGACAGATTCTGCCTTTTATTTCGCATTGCCTCTTTTGCTATGTTGGATTTATTTCTTTGATCCACTAATGTCCAGTAGCTTTATGCAATGTCCAGAAGTGTAAAGAATGATTGTGCCACCTCTGAACATGTGAATTATTAATTGTGCACTAACCCTCTAATGAGTTTGCTTGAAGTTTGGTGTGAAGGAAGTTTTCAAGGGTCAAGAGAGGAGAATGATATACTATGATCAAGAGGAGTGAAAGCTCTAAGCTTGGGGATGCCCCCGTGGTTCACCCCTGCATATTTTAAGAAGACTCAAGCGTCTAAGCTTGGGGATGCCCAAGGCATCCCCTTCTTCATCGACAACATCATCAGGTTCCTCCCCTGAAACTATATTTTTATTCAATCACATCTTGTGTTCTTTACTTGGAGCGTCGGTTTGTTTTTGTTTTTGTTTTTGTTTGAATAAGATGGATCCTAGCATTCACTTTGTGGGAGAGAGACACGCTCCGCTGTTGCATATGGACACATATGTCCTTAGGCTTTACTCATAATGTTCAAGGCGAAGTTTCTTCTTCGTTAAATTGTTATATGGTTGGAATTGGAAAATGCTACATGTAGTAATTCTAAAATGTCTTGGATAATGTGATACTTGGCAATTGTTGTGCTCATGTTTAAGCTCTTGCATCATATGCTTTGCACCCATTAATGAAGAAATACATAGAGCTTGCTAAAATTTGATTTGCATATTTGGTCTCTCTAAGGTCTAGATAATATCTAGTATTGAGTTTTGAACAACAAGGAAGACGGTGTAGAGTCTTATAATGTTTACAATATGTCTTTTATGTGAGTTTTGCTGCACTGTTCATCCTTGAGTTTGCTTCAAATAACCTTGCTAGCCTAAACCTTGTATCGAGAGGGAATACTTCTCATGCATCCAAAATCCTTGAGCCAACCACTATGCCATTTGTGTCCACCATACCTACCTACTCTATGGTATTTCTCCGCCATTCCAAAGTAAATTGCTTGAGTGCTACCTTTAAAATTCCATCATCCACCTTTGCAATATATAGCTCATGGGACAAAATAGCCTTAAAAACTATCGTAGTATTGAATATGTACTTATGCACTTTATCTTTTATTAAGTTGCTTGTTGTGCGATAACCATGCTTCTGGGGAACGCCATCAACTATTGTTGAATATCATGTGAGTTGCTATGCATGTCCGTCTTGTCTGAAGGATCTATCATTTTAGTGGTTGGAGCATGCAAAATTGTTAGAGAAGAACATTGGGCCGCTAACTAAAGCCATGAATCATGGTTGAAGTTTCAGTTTTGGACATATATCCTCAATCTCATATGAGAATAATAATCATTGCTACATGCTTATGCATTTAAGAGGAGTCCATTATCTGTTGTCCATGTTGTCCCGGTATGGATGTCTAAGTTGAGAATAATCAAAAGCGAGAAATCCAAAATGCGAGCTTTCTCCTTAGACCTTTGTACAGGCGGCATGGAGGTACCCCTTTGTGACACTTGGTTGAAACATGGCATGCAAAGATCCGGTAGTCCAAGCTAAGTAGGACGAGGTGCGGGCACTATTAGTATACTATGCATGAGGCTTGCAACTTGTAAGATATAATTTACATAACTCATATGCTTTATTACTACCGTTGACAAAATTGTTTCATGTTTTCAAAATAAAAGCTCTAGCACAAATACAGCAATCGATGCTTTCCTCTTTGAAGGACCATTCTTTTACTTTTATTGTTGAGTCAGTTTACCTATCTCCTTCCACCTTAAGAAGCAAACACTTGTGTGAACTGTGCATTGATTCCTACATACTTGCATATTGCACTTGTTATATTACTTTATGTTGACAATATCCATGAGATATACATGTTATAAGTTGAAAGCAACCGCTGAAACTTCATCTTCCTTTGTGTTGCTTCAACACCTTTACTTTGATTTATTGCTTTATGAGTTAACTCTTATGCAAGACTTATTGATGCTTGTCTTGAAGTACTATTCATGAAAAGTCTTTGCTATATGATTCATTTGTTTACTCATGTCATTACCTTTGTTTTGATCGCTGCATTCATTACATATGTTTACAAATAGTATGATCAAGATTATGATGGCATGTCACTTCAGAA
Source organism: Lolium multiflorum (assembly GCA_030979885.1). Lineage (NCBI taxonomy): Eukaryota > Viridiplantae > Streptophyta > Magnoliopsida > Poales > Poaceae > Lolium > Lolium multiflorum. The sequence continues at coordinate 151,951,047 of CM061752.1, read as the reverse complement.
ATTATCTTTGTTATCGTTTTACCTGCTCGGGACGAGCAGAACTAAGCTTGGGGATGCTGATACGTCTCCAACGTATCGATAATTTCTTATGTTCCATGCTACTTTATTGATGATACCTACATGTTTTATGCACATTATATGTCATATTTATGCATTTTCGGAACTAACCTATTAACAAGATGCCAAAGAGCCAGTTGCTGTTTTCTGTTTTTGGTTTCAGAAATCCTAGTAAGGAAATATTCTCGAATTGGACGAAATCTTCGCCCAGGGTCCTATTTTTGCACGGAGCTTCCAGAAGACCGAAGAGGGAAGGAAGTGGGGCCACGAGGCGCCGACCATAGGCCGGCGCGGCCCAAGCCCTGGCCGCGCCGACCTAGGGTGTGGGGCCCTCGTGGCCCCCCCTCGCCTCTTAAAACCGTCGATACCGAGAGCCACGATACGGAAAACCTTCCAGAGACGCCGCCGCGAATCCCATCTCGGGGATTCAGGAGATCGCCTCCGGCACCCTGCCGGAGGGGATTCATCTCCCGGAGGACTCTACACCGCCATGGTCGCCTCCGGAGTGATGAGTGAGTAGTTCACCCCTGGACCATGGGTCCATAGCAGTAGCTAGATGGTCGTCTTCTCCTTGTTGTGCTTCATTGTTGGATCTTGTGAGCTGCCTAACATGATCAAGATCATCTATCTGTAATACTATATGTTGTGTTTGTCGGGATCCGATGGATAGAGAATACTATGATTATGGTGATTATCAATCTATTGTTTATGTGTTGTTTATGATCTTGCATGCTCTCCGTTATTAGTAGAGGCTCTGGCCAAGTTTTTGCTCTTAACTCCAAGAGGGAGTATTTATGCTCGATAGTGGGTTCATGCCTTCATTGACACCTGGGATCGTGACAGTAGGTTCTAAGGTTGTGATGTGATGTTGCCACTAGGGATAAAACATTGATGCTATGTCTAAGGATGTAGTTGTCGATTACATTACGCACCATACTTAATGCAATTGTCTGTTGCTTAGCAACTTAATACTTAATGGGGTTCGGATGATAACCTGAAGGTGGACTTTTTAGGCATAGATGCAGTTGGATGGCGGTCTATGTACTTTGTCGTAATGCCCGGATTAAATCTCACTATATTTATCATATCATGTATATGCATTGTTATGCCTTTCTCTATTTGTCAATTGCCCGACTGTAATTTGTTCACCCAACATGCTTTTATCTTATGGGAGAGACACCTCTAGTGAACTGTGGACCCCGGTCCTATTCTTTACATAGCATACAATCTACTGCAATTGTGTTTTACTGTTTTCTTTGCAAACATCTTCCACTCGATACGTTTAATCCTTTGTTACAGCAAGCCGGTGAGATTGACAACCTCACTGTTTCGTTGGGGCAAAGTACTTTGGTTGTGTTGTGCAGGTTCCGCGTTGCGCCGGAATCCCGGTGTTGCGCCGCATCACATTTCGCGACCATCAACCTTCAACGTGCTTCTTGGCTCCTACTGGTTCGATTAAACCTTGGTTTCATACTGAGGGAAACTTGCTTCTATACGCATCATACCTTCCACTTGGGGTTCCCAACGGACGTGTGCATCTACGCGTATCGGGATTAGATCGCCTCGGCACCCTGCCGGAGAGGGGAATCATCACCGGAGGGGCTCTACATCATCATGCCCGCCTCCGGATTGATGCGTGAGTAGTTCATCCTTGGACTATGGGTCCATAGCAGTAGCTAGATGGTTGTCTTCTCCGCTTGTGCTTTCATTGTTATAGATCTTGTGAGCTGCCTAACATGATCAAGATCATCTATTTGTAATGCTACATGTTGTGTTTGGTGAGATCCGATGAATAGAGAATACTATGTTAAGTTGATTATCAATCTATCATATATGTGTTGTTTATGTTCTTGCATGCTCTCCGTTGCTAGTAGAGGCTCTGGCCAAGTTGATACTTGTAACTCCAAGAGGGAGTAATTATGCTCGATAGTGGGTTCATGCCTCCATTGAATCTGGGATCGTGACAGTAGGTTCTAAGGTTGTGGATGTGCTGTTGCTACTAGGGATAAAACATTGATGCTTTGTCTAAGGATATTTGTATTGATTACATTATGCACCATACTTAATGCAATTATCTGTTGTTCGCAACTTAATACTGGAAGGGGTTCGAATGATAACCTGAAGGTGGATTATTTAGGCATAGATGCATGCTGGATAGCGGTCTATGTACTTTGTCGTAATGCCTGATTAAATCACATAGTAATCATCGTTGATATGTATTGAATCTTTATTTGTCAATTGCTCACCTGTAATTTGTTCACCCAGCATGCTAGTTATCTTATTGGAGAGACACCACTAGTGAACTGTGGACCCCGGTCCATTCTTTACATCTGAATACATTCTACTGCTTTTACTGTTCTTTGCAAACAACCACCATCTTCCACTCGATACGCTTAATCCTTTGTTTTCAGCAAGCCGGTGAGATTGACAACCTCATTGTTACGTTGGGGCAAAGTACTTTGATTGTGTTGTGCAGGTTCCACGTTGGCGCCGGTTTCACGGTGTTGCGCCGCACTACATTCCTCCACCAACAACCTTCACGTGCTTCTTGGCTCCTACTGGTTCGATAACCTTGGTTTCTTTCTGAGGGAAAACTTGCTGCTGTGCGCATCACACCTTCCTCTTGGGGTTCCCAACGGACGTGTACATCTACGCGCATCAAGCTCTTTTTCTGGCGCCGTTGCCGGGGAGATCAAGACACGCTGCAAGGGGAGTCTCCACTTCCAATCTCTTTACTTTGTTTTTGTCTTGCTTTATTTTATTTACTACTTTGTTTGCTGCACTTAAACAAAACCCAAAAAAATTTGCTAGCTTTACTTTATTTACTATCTTGTTCTCTATATCAAAACACAAAAAAATTAGTTACTTGCATTTAATTTATTTTGTTATCATGTCTAGTCCTGTACTTGTTTTTATTTTCACTAGTTAGGCTTAATGGAAAGCAACAATGAGCTTCTTATTCTATTTCCTGAGTTAAGACATGGATTGTTTGCTGCGAAAATTAAAAAACCTATGGAATCTTATTTGCATGCTAGTAGCAATGATATTAGTATGAACGCTTTGAACACCATTGTTGTTAATGATATGGAAAATTCTAAGCTTGGGGAAGCTGGTTTTGATGAGCATGATATTTTTAGTCCCCCAAGCATTGAGGAGAAAATTTTCTTTGATGATACTTTGCCTCCTATTTATGATGATTATAATGATAGTGGTCTTTTGGTGCCGCCTACTATGGAGAGTAAATTTTATTATGATTATACTATGCCTCCTACACTTGATGAGAATAATAATGATAGCTACTTTGTTGAATTTGCTCCCACTACAACTAATAAAATCGATTATGCTTATGTGGAGAGTAATAATTTTATGCATGTGGCTCATGACAAGAATGTTTCATGTGATACTTATATTGTTGAGTTTGTTCATGATGCTACTGAAAGTTATTATGAGAGAGGGAAACATGGTTATATGCATCTTAATAATATTAAGTTTCCCCTCTTTATGTTGAGAATCTTGAAATTGCACTTGTGTTGCTTTTCTATGCTTGCCACTTTGTTCTTCATGAATCTATTTGTGTACAAGATTCCTTTTCATAGGAAGTGGGTTAGGCTTAAATGTGTTTTGAATTTGCTTCTTGATGTTCTCTTTTGCTTCAACTCTTCTTTCTTGCGAGAGTATCATTAAAATTACTGAGCCCATCTTAATGGCTATAAAGAAAGAACTTCTTGGGAGATAACCCATGTGTTTATTTTACTACAGCAATTTTTGTTTTGTTGAGTCTTGGAAGTTGTTTACTACTGTAGCAACCTCTCCTTATCATGTTTTTGTGCCAAGTAAAGTTTCTATGCTAAAGTTGATGTTATATTTGGGATCGCTGCGCAGAAACAGCATTGCTGTCTGTCACGAATTCTGGCATAAGTCTCTGTAAAAAATTCGAAAAAATCTGCAAAATTACGAGCGTGATCCTCAGATATGTACGCAACTTTCATTAGTTTTGAGTTTTTCCATTTGAGCAAGTTAAGCGCCCAGTCCAGATGCATCTTTACGGACTGTTCTGTTTTTGACAGATTCTGTCTTTTATTTCGCATTGCCGCTTTTGCTATGTTGAATGAGTTTCTTTGTTCCATTAACTTTCAGAATCTTTGTGCAATGTCCAGAAGTGTTAAAAATGATTGTGTCACCTCTGAATATATGAATTTGTGGTCATGCACTAACCCTCTCATGAGTTTGCTTGAAGTTTGTGTGAAGGAAGTTTTCAAGGGTCAAGAGAAGAGGATGATATACTATGATCAAGAAGAGTGAAAGGTCTAAGCTTGGGGATGCCCGGTGGTTCATCCCTGCATATTTTAAGAAGACTCAAGCATCTAAGCTTGGGGATGCCCAAGGCATCCCCTTCTTCATCGACAACATTATCAGGTCACTTCTAGTGAAACTATATTTTTATTCCGTCACATTCTTATATTCTTTACTTGGAGCGTCGGTTTGTTTTTTTTTGTTTTGTTTTCAATAAAGTTGGATCTCGCCATTCTTATATTGGAGATATTACGCTCCGCTTTTTCTTATGGAACACTTGTGTTCTTAATTGTGCTTTAATGTTCATGGCGAAAGCTTATTGCTTCGTTAGATTGCTATTTGGTTGGAATTGGAAAATGATGCATATGGTTTGACAATTTGGCAATTGTTTGAGCTCTCTTAGATCATGTTTAAGCTCTTGCATCATGTAGTTTAATCCATTAATGAAGAACTACTGTAGAGCTTGTTTAATTTGGTTTGCATGATTGATCTCTCTAAGTCTAGATATTTTTGGGTAAAATGTTTGAACAACAAGGAAGACAGTGTAGAGCCTTATAATGCTTGCAATATGTTCTTGTGTGAGTTTTGTTGTACCTGTTCATACTTGTGTTTGCTTCAAACAACCTTGCTAGCCCAAACCTTGTACTGAGAGGAAATGCTTCTCGTGCATCCAAATACCTTGAGCCAAACTCCATGCCATTTGTGTCCACCATATCTACCTATTATGTGGTATTTTTCTGCCATTCCAAAGTAAATTACTTGAGTGCTACCTTTAAATTTCATTCCTCTACCTTTACAATATATAGCTCATGGGACAAATAGCTTAAAAACTATTGTGGTGATGAATATGTAGTTATGTGTCTTAATTTTTATAAGTTGCTTGTTGAGCGGTAACCATGTTTTCTGGGGACGCCATCAACTTTATCTTTGTTGGATATCATGTGAGATGCTATGCATGTTCGTCTTGTCTGAAGTAGTGGATTTCATGATCAAATGGTTTGAGTATGCATATGTTAGAGAAGAACATTGGGCCGCTAACTAAAGCCATGTATCATGGTGGAAGTTTCAGTTTGGACATACAACCTCAATCTCTTATGAGAATATTAACTATTGTTGAATGCTTAAGCATTAAAAGAGGAGTCCATTATCTGTTGTCTATGTTGTCCCGGTATGGATGTCTAAGTTGAGAATAATCAAAAGCGAGAAATCCAATGCGTGCTTTCTCCTTAGACACTTGTACAGGCGGCATAGAGGTACCCCTTTGTGACACTTGGTTGAAGCATATGTTATGCGATGAGAATCCGTGTTTTCCGAGATAGTAGGACAAGGTGCGAGCACTATTGGTACTCTATGCATGAGGCATGCAACTTGTAGGAAGTATTATGCATAGCACATATGAATTATTACTACCGTTGACAAAATTGTTTCTATGTTTTCAAAACAAAAGCTCTAGCACAAAAATAGTAATCAATGCTTCCCTCTGCGAAGGGCCAATCTTTTACTTTATTGTTGAGTCAGTTTACCCATTCCCTTCTATCTTAGAAGCAAACACTTGTGTTAACTGTGTGCATTGATTCTTACATGTTTACTTATTTGTTATATTACTCTATGTTGACAAATATCCATGAGATATACATGTTACAAGTTGAAAGCAATTGCTGAAACTTAATCATCCTTTGTGTTGCTTCACTATGAATTTATTGCTTATGAGTTATCTCTTATGCAAGTCTTATTGATACTTGTCTTGAAAGTACTATTCATGAAAAGTTTTGCTATATGATTCATTTGCTTAGTCATTATCTTTGTTAGCAATCTTTTGTTCAGATCACTCCATTCATCTCATATGCTTTACAATAATGTTGATCAAGATTATGTTGGTAGCATGTCACTTCAGAAATTATTTGTGTTATCGTTTACCTACTCGAGGACGAGTAGAAACTAAGCTTGGGGATGCTTGATACGTCGCAAACGTATCTATAATTTCTTATGTTCCATGCTACTTTTATTACAATACTTGAGTGTTTTACACATACTTTACAGCGTTATTTTACATTTTCCGGCACTAACCTATTAACAAGATGCCGAAGTGCCAGTTCTGTTTTTGCTGTTTTTGGATTCAGAAATCCTAGTAAGGAAATATTCTCGAATTGGACGAAATCAACGCCAGGGTCCTATTTTTGTACGAAGCTTCCAGAAGTCCGAAGAGGAGACAAAGTGGGGCCACGGGCAGACACCGGGCGGCGCGGCACGGGCTGGGCGCGCGGCCCTGTGGTGTCGCCACCTCCGCCCTTTGACCTACCCTTCCGCCTACTTAAAGCCTCCGTCGCGAAACCCCCTGAGAGCCACGATACGGAAAACATTCGAGAGGCCGCGCCGTGAATCCCATCTCGGGGATTTAGGAGATCGCCTCCGGCACCCTGCCGGAGAGGGGAATCATCACCGGAGGGGCTCTACATCATCATGCCCGCCTCCGGATTGATGCGTGAGTAGTTCATCCTTGGACTATGGGTCCATAGCAGTAGCTAGATGGTTGTCTTCTCCGCTTGTGCTTTCATTGTTATAGATCTTGTGAGCTGCCTAACATGATCAAGATCATCTATTTGTAATGCTACATGTTGTGTTTGGTGAGATCCGATGAATAGAGAATACTATGTTAAGTTGATTATCAATCTATCATATATGTGTTGTTTATGTTCTTGCATGCTCTCCGTTGCTAGTAGAGGCTCTGGCCAAGTTGATACTTGTAACTCCAAGAGGGAGTAATTATGCTCGATAGTGGGTTCATGCCTCCATTGAATCTGGGATCGTGACAGTAGGTTCTAAGGTTGTGGATGTGCTGTTGCTACTAGGGATAAAACATTGATGCTTTGTCTAAGGATATTTGTGTTGATTACATTACGCACCATACTTAATGCAATTATCTGTTGTTAACTTAATACTGGAAGGGGTTCGGATGATAACCTGAAGGTGGATTATTTAGGCATAGATGCATGCTGGATAGCGGTCTATGTACTTTGTCGTAATGCCCTGATTAAATCACATAGTAATCATCGTTGATATGTATTGAATCTTTATTTGTCAATTGCTCACCTGTAATTTGTTCACCTAGCATGCTAGTTATCTTATTGGAGAGACACCACTAGTGAACTGTGGACCCCGGTCCATTCTTTACATCTGAATACATTCTACTGCTTTTACTGTTCTTTGCAAACAACCACCATCTTCCACTCGATATGCTTAATCCTTTGTTTTCACCAAGCCGGTGAGATTGACAACCTCACTGTTACGTTGGGGCAAAGTACTTTGATTGTGTTGTGCAGGTTCCACGTTGGCGCCGGTTTCACTGGTGTTGCGCCGCACTACATTCCTCCACCAACAACCTTCACGTGCTTCTTGGCTCCTACTGGTTCGATAACCTTGGTTTCTTTCTGAGGGAAAACTTGCTGCTGTGCGCATCACACCTTCCTCTTGGGGTTCCCAACGGACGTGTACATCTACGCGCATCAGTCCTCATTCCTTCGACTGCACGTCCTCTTTTTATCGGGTGCGCGTCAGTGCTCCCGATGGGAGTAGCCCCCGAGTCTAGGCGTGAATGCTTTGCAATCTACGCATAGACTCAAGTTCACTATCCGATACATTCTCTTATTCCTTCGAATGCTTTTAACATTTCTCATGACGTCATTGATGACGCTTTGCTGATATCTTGATTTTGACTGATAGGACGTGACCCGCTGGGCCTATTCTACCCCTGTCTAGCCTCGTTTTTAAGCAACATCCGCCTTTCTTGCGCAGTTACCGAGGTGCCTCCTCGATTTTCGCAATCCTTAACGAAAAAGGACCACTTGAAGAACTGACATCAATGACACGTGCCCGTACAGTCCCCAAGTTTTCTCTCCTCCTAAAATCTTCCAAAGAATAAAATCTCTGGTTCATTGCAATCTTGCCATAACGCTTCCTCGCCCTTCTTCTTCTTCCTTCCTTCACAACTGCTGCGCCGCCACCACTGTTTTTCCGATCCTTCCTAGATCTCACGATGGTGAAGAAGAAGAGCATCACCACCGCCGCCAGCTCCACTAGCGGAGGCGCCGCCGCCAAACCCCCTCGATTCCTCGGGGAGCGCTCCTCCCCCAGCTCTGGCGCCGCCAGCACCGCCAAGTTCAGTGGCCAAGCCCGGAGATTGGACATCGTCTACAGTCACCAAGCATGACGAGAAAAGATCCCAAAGCCTGGGACTTATCTCGTCTGACGGGAATGTGATCTTGCCAGTGCGATTTCTCGGCCTAATCCCCCTGCCGGCTTTACCGTGATGTTCTTGTCGTTCTTATATCGGGGTCTTTCGCTCCCCGCTCACGAATTCCTCCTCCACCTCTTGCGAACTTACGAGATCCAATTATGGTAACTCACTCCCAACTCAATCCTCCACGTTGTTGTGTTCATCACCCTTTGCGAGGCATTTCTGGGTGTCAAACCTCATTTTGGGCTGTGGAAAAAGATCTTTTATGTGAAGAGATACATCAGTAGTAATGGATCCTTTGTCACCGGAGGAGTGGGGTTCGTAGCTCGTTCAGAGGTCAATTACTTCAATTTCCCAATGAGAGAATCTGTGCAAGGGTGGAGACTCAAATGGTTTTACGTCAAGGATTCCTCGTCACCCGAATCCCAGCTCCCTTGCTTTACCGACGTTCTTGAAGCCAAGCCTAAAAATTCCTGGAAGAACATTCTCTCTCCCGACGAAAAAGTAGCAGCCGATGAATTATTTGCCAAATTTCTTCGAATCAAAGAAGCCGATGGCCAAACCATGGTCGGCACAGAGGTGGCAGCAGTGTTCCTGAAGCGTCGGGTCCAACCAGCCATGGCCAGAGTTCATCCGATGTGGTTGTATTCAGGCCCAAAGGACGTAACCAGGATTAATGCTGCCGAACTATCGGAAAAGGAACTGCTTGATGAAGTTCGTCGCCTTACTTTCTTCAGTCAAGAAGACTCGATCCCATTGACATATACTTACTCTCCTCTTGATGCTGATCATCTACCGTCCGAGGTAACTTTCCCTTTCAAATTCTTATTGTGCTTCTCTTAGTTAACATAATTACCATTGTTCTTATTCGTTTTCCTTTTTGACAGGTTCCCATAGTCTCTGGGAATTTGCATGATTCGCCAAACGATACCTCTGAAGGAAGAGGCTCCTCAGTACCCGTTGATTTTCACACTGTCGAGCATACAAGCCCGGAAAGCGATGTCGATCCGATAGATTCTGAAACTGCCCACACCGATCTCCCTCCCCCAGCCGATGATGCTTGCGACACAGAGGGATCAATGCGTGATGATGACGCTGATCATGATGCCTTTGTTAATGCAGCTGTGGAGGAGGCCAAAGCTTCACCCACGAAGAGATCAATCGGCGGTTTCGCCGACGAAGAAGATCTCCTCGACTGGTAAGTACTTCCTGCTCTGACGCCATATTTGGTCCTCTTATTTCTCACATTCGTTTCATAACCTTCAACGATCATTTCCCTTTTTGCAGGGACGAAGGTTTCATCGAGCCTCCGTCCAAGAAAGCTAAATCTGATACTGCTCCGCCGGCCGCTGCAGCTTCCGAAGCTTCAGCTCCTCAAGCAGCTCCCGCGGCTCAGGCTTCGACTGCTTCTTCCCTCTCCAAGGGAAAGGATGTTCCTGCCACCACCATGGCTCCTCCTTCTGTAAGTCCCTTTTGAATACAACGCGAATTTCTTGAAATATGCCTTGTCTACTGATTCTTTGTAAAACATCCCCCTCTTTTTTTTTTTGTCTTTAAGGACTTGCGAGGTGTTATATCTTCTTTGGAGGCCTTTGCCTCTCAATTTACCTCTCTGGAGGCGGACAATGTTCGACTGCAGGAGGAGGTTAAATCTTCCTCTTCGAAGTTGGACGGCGCCATTAAAAAGGCTGCCATGGCTCGCCAGGAGGTCGATTCCCTGAAAGAGGAGCTGGGCAAACTGAAGGAGAGGCTGAAAGAGGAGGAAGCTCGAGCAGCCGAAAAGGATGAGCTCCTTCGTCAATCTTCTTTGGCTCTATTGGTAAGCTCTGCCACTGCCGATTATTATTCTTGCGGATTCGTTCCTTTATCAATGATTTTTTCCAATTTTATCTTCTTGTAGAAGCCGCCAGCATTCCTGCTGCTACTTTGGACAAGGTTCCAAACAACTCTCCAGCAAATGGTGTGTCGATGGCTCTTGCCTCCCACCAGCTTACTCGGGAGCTTCTTGAAAAGGGGAAAGGTGCCCTGGTGCGGATGCATTTGATGATCTTCCCCAAGATCAAGCAGGACAAAACTCTGGGGCAGTTGATCGATGCCTTCGCGGTTGACACCAAGGAGGTTATCGAGGTATTCAAGCGTACTTCACGTACCTATGGTGCCCTCCTTGCCTTCCAACTTATGATGGGTCACGGCTTTAAGGCTAACATCGAAGAGATGACTAAGGAGCTGCCGAAAGAGCAGGATGGGCAATTTGTTGACCTAAGCGTCTTTACAACGCCTGCCCTTACTTGTGCTCGCCAGCTCCTTGAACTAGTTTCGTCAAGAAAGACAACGACTGGACCCAGTCTATCGACTCAGACCCAGGCTCCTTAATTTTTGTAACAAACTTTCTTCGGGCTGTTGTGGAACATTGTTCTTTTGCAAAACTTGTGCTTGTAATAAACTCCGTGTTTGGCAATGTTGCTAGCACACCTTTATTATGATATTTTTACTTGCACTTCTCCCGATGGGAGTTTCCTTGGGCGCTCAATTTGACCATATCTGTCATCCTTTTTTAACGCTGTTTTCCTGCAGGTTTTCCCAGTGCCGTCATTTGTCGATGACTCTTCGGGTGCTCTTCCTGAAGTTGATCGGATCCAGCGTATGAAGGATCGGATCACTCAGATGGAAAAGGACTTGCGCAGTACTTACGCCTTAGCTGCAATTGTCAATAAGAAGAGCGAGATTGCAAACCGACGTGGAGCGGTATGCTCTTACTGAACTGCACAAAGCTACCGAGAGTTTGAACTATAAGTTTCTTGGTCCCAACTCCCTTTTGTCGACAACGCCTTGTCTGATCCTCTAATTATTTCCTTGCCAGTCATAGCTCTGAACCGTGCGGAGGAAAACAAACGGATTCACGAGCGTGTACATGCTTTAACCCAGCTGTCCTCAGCCGAAGAGATTTTCTGGCGGGAACACTCGAAGGCTTCGACTGTTGCACAATTTCAGGATCGGGTTCAGCAAGTCCACCATTTCTTTGACAAGTGCTACAAAGCAATGAGGGTGGTTTGGAAGACAATGTTCCCTTTAAACGCAGTTCCCCCTACGCTGCTGACTTTGATGTCTGAGTTTAGAAATGCCAAGAAGATTCGGGACTTGGTGCGAGCTCAAGTTTTTGCAGGGGCCAGGTTTACGCTTGCCCTTGTACTTGCTCGTTATCCCTCGGCAAGTCTGCTGTCTATTGCCAACGCGACTGGCGATTTAGAGGTACTGTATCCGAAGGTATTGTTGCCCGCCAATATAATTGTCGACAGGCTTGAGAAGGATTCACAGGTACCTGAAGAAAGGGAAACTCCACAAGGGTGAATTCAGGAATTGATGTTACTTTGTAAATAGGTTTTTCTGGCTACTTTATCCAGGTGTTTAAGATTGTTTAGCCGAAGCTTTTTATTCGGTGGATACATGTAAATGTATTTTTACCGTGTTAATGCCGTTGGCAAGTTTTGAAGGAGCAAATCTTAATTGCCCGTTTAAATGTATGTGTACTCGTTGGTCAGCAAAACATTTGAGTGATCAGCTCGTGTTGCAGGTTTTGCTAAACCTGTTGTATGCGCAACTTTGCTTTCAATCGATGTATGTTTCGACAGGCACTCCCGAATATTTCGGGTGCAGTGGTTCTGCCGATGAGCCCGTTGTTCTTTGATATTTCCACAAGTAAAATATCGAACGTGGGTTGTGTTTATATGTAGTTCCGCACTCTTGCTATTTACGGCACTTGTAAAGGCATCTATAGCAGAGGGAAGGATTAACATCCTTGTTTGCTTTGTATCTTTTTTGCACTCGTAGAGGCTTTTCTTTTGAAGCACGATCTTCTGCCGCGAGCTATGTTGCATGGTGATGCAGCTTAGACGTTTTGAATTACTGCAATGCTTTAACAAAGGGTCGAAACTTAAATTCTCATTAATAAGGTAAGCACGAGACTAGAGGGCAAAAAAGAAGGCCCTGTTTTAAAATAAATGGAAAAAATTGAACGCTGATAAATTGCTTAAGGAAGGAAGGGGTTCTTCTCATCTTCTGGCTTTTTCACCACGTTAGTGGTTGCTGCAGTGTTGTTTATTTCACCAAGGGTCTGGGCAGTGGTTGCCAGCATCTTGCTGTCTCCTATGCCTTCTGTGCCGTCAGCTGCCGAACCCTTTGCTGCCGAGGCTTCCGCTGCCGAGGCTTTAAGAGCAAGGTCGGCTGGCTTCTTCTTGATTTCCCTGTCCTGTTTCTCCTCCTTAATTTCGCGTATCGACAGCTTGGGTGGGGGATTGATAATTTCTTGTTTGAACCCAAACTTCGCAGCAATCCTCTGAAAATCGCGATCACAATTGTCCGAGCGCGAAAAACTTCCATAGACTGTGATGTTTGTCCCGTTGTTCCCAGGCATTTTCAGCTTAAGGTACGCGTAGTGCGGCACAGCCATGAACTTGGCATAAGCTGGTCTTCCGAGTATAGCGTGATACTGTGACTCCCAGTTCACTACTTCAAACTCAATCTTTTCCTTCCTGAAGTTATCGGTCTTGCCAAAGACGACATTCATGTAAACTTTGCCAAGAGAGTAACCCGGCGCAGTTGGAAGGATCCCATGGAAACAAGTGTCTGTTTCTTCTAGAATCCTCATGGTGATCCCCATACTCTTGATTGTGTCGACGAATATCAGGTTTAACCCGCTTCCACCATCCATAAAGACTTTGCTCATCTTGAATCCCCCTATCTGTGCCTCGACTACTAAGGCAGCGTGTCCTGGTTTTGGTATGGTCATCGGGTGATCTGCTCGACTGAACGTAATGTTCTGAGAGGACCACTCGACATACTCGGGATGTTTGCCATGATGCTTTCGGCCAAATTAATCTCTCGGGTGAGCTTCTTCATCTCTCTTCTCGAGACACCTGTCCTATGGATCATGCTCATCTGCCCACGTGGTGGTGGGAATGCCTCGTTGGGTTGATGAGGTTGAGCCTGCTGGACTTGATGCTGCGGTGGATGTGGGGGTGGAGGTGGTAACGGTTGCTGTCCTGGCTGCTGGATGAGTTTGTGCATGTCGAGGAACTGCCGACAATCCCTGAGCAGGTGACTCGACTTCGTTTTGCCATCCTTGGAATCGACATACTAGTGCAGGTAACAGGGGGTGTTGATCTGCTCAGCGTAGGGTAGCTCAGGAGTCCTCTGTTGCCGTGGTTTATAGTTGCCACGGTTCCCAGAGTTGTTCCGATTGCCGTCCTATCGATCGTCTCTTCTTTCGTCATACCGATCGTCATGCCGATCGGAGTATCCTGCGGCTACCAGGTTGTTGTCGTCATAGTTGCGGTTCTTCCTTCTCTTGTGGCGATCCCTTCGGCCACCCGAGTCGTGCTTCGGCTGGTCGTCATCTTCATCATCGCTGCGCTGCCGCGGTCTTCGCATGTTGTCCTCACCATCAGCCCAGCTGTTGGCGATTTCCATTAACTTGGTAATGGTTTATGGCTTTTTGCGTCCGAGTTCTTTGATGTAGCTTTCACGTCGGACGCCATCGCTGAAAGCGTCGATTGCTCTGTCAACAGATACATCTTTGGCAGCATTTAGGAGTTTGGTGAATCTCCCGATGTATGAGCGCATCGACTCCTTCTGCTTCTGCTGGCAGTTGCGTAACTCTTCAATCCCGACGGGTCTCTTGTATGTTGCCTGGAAATTAGCAACAAAGGCGTCCACTAGGTCGTCCCATGATTTAATGGAACCCTTCGGCAGCCCCCTTAACCAGGCTCGTGCTGAATCCTTTAAGTAGAGCTGCAAGCACTTCATTGCTGCTATCTGGTTCCCCTTATGCAGAATCACAGTCTGCAGGTAATCTTCTATCCAAGATCTTGGTTCCTGCTGCCCATCGTACTTGGCAGCGTCGGTAGGAGTAGGCTTGAACTTCTTGGGCGGCATCGTCTCGCGGATTTTGTAACTTAAACAATCGGCTCCCCTGAGTTCGCCATCGTACTCTTGATCCTCATCCGAAGAATCATTGTCGTCGTCCTTCCTGGCGGCGCGTCGTCGCCTTGCTTTATCGATCCTGCTCTAGGTGATTTCATCCCGAGCATCTCTCGCATGATGTTTTGAACCACTAGCCTGCGCTGTGGTCTTTTCCTTTTGCGGAACTAGATTTTTCCCCAATATCGCGAGACTCTCTAGGGCGCCTCGGTGAGCTTGAGCCATGGATCCTTCAGGGCGCTGGTTGATGAGGTACGCAGCGAGGTTAGCTGTTGCTCCCGCAATGTTTTTTGGCCGTGGCATGCCTGCGGTGTCCGTGGTCATAAAGGACTTGGTTAGGTTCGACGTTATTTCTCTAGCGTCGTCTTCCGAGAGCCTGGACAGCCTTGACCGGTGCTTGCCTGCCCCATGAGTACTTCGAGAAGCGCTTCCTTGCGAAGCTCTCCGTCGTTCGCTAGATCGGTCTGCTGCAGATAGACGTCTCTCGAGGGTGGCCTACTCTCTCGACAGGTGCTCCTGGTTTTTCTCTAGTATAGATCGGTAGGCATTTAGGGTTCCAACCGAGGTTCCTGCGGGGAGCGGGGTGTTGTTAAGTACGGCTGCCCTGGCTGCCGCCCATTCCTCGTCTGCGATGGTGTAATCGCTGTCGCGGTTGCTGGCGCTGTTTTCGAAGCTTGCTCGCCTACTAGAACGAGGCGTGTGGTCTCCGTATCCTCTGTGCCTTGTGTTTCCTGCGTTGTTGGCGGCATAAACTTGATGATGTGCCGTTCTTCAGGTGGTTCCTCGGACGATGTTGTCGACGCTGTCTTCTCCCGATGAATATTGGGCATTGCAGATGAACGGTGTGTCGCTCGACCCCAAGCCGTGCCTGACGTCGCAGTTCAAGCAGTAGTACGGGGTTAACTCCAAAGATGTGGGATCGTCGGATCCTATCGACATGGAAGACGCCGAACAGGGAGTCGAGGGCGCGGGTGAACTCATCGATCCTGTCAGACCAGCCAACATGTCGAGTGATGACGACGTGCTAGGACTCGTTGATCCGGAGGTGGGTGATTCCAGCAGCTGAAGAATTCCTTCTGCGTTGATGTTGTAGTGGACGCTGCCGATGGTTATCTCCATGTTTCCTTGTAGATCCGAGAAGTTTGAGCGAGAAGAATCGCTGTGCGGGGTGAATTCATAGGAGCCGAATCGAATCGGACTTCCCAGGTTTGGTGATGACGGTGTCGATGAAGACGTCGATGACATGACTGGATCTGCCGATGCCCGATCTTGCGCCAGCAGGGTTCCCACAGACGGCGCCAATTGTCGGGGGTGCTCCTCGACAATGCCCTCCGATAGGGGCTTAGGGTTGATGGAATCCTGCAGGCGACACGAGACATCGGTTCACGACAAACGGGGGAGCGATTTACCCAGGTTCGGGGCCCTCGATGAGGTAAAACCCTTACGTCCTGCTTGTCTGTTCTTGATTATGATGATAATAGGTTACAATGGGGTGCCGAATAGTTCGGCTGAGATCTCGTCGAGATGCTAAGCTTTACGATGACCTAGCTCTGAGTTTTTGGTGGCTAAGATTGCTAAGATCAATTGTGTCCCTCGGCAGCCCCTCTCCTGGCCTTTATATAGGAGGTCAGGTCTCAAGTGGTCTAACCGAGTACGACTAGGTTTACAGTAGTTTCAGACCTAATCTTTTCTTGTTCGGCTGCTTCTTCGTCTTGCTTGCCAAGAAATCCTCTGGTGCACCATCCGGATGGGCCGCCTCGCCTCCAGGTGCCTTCATGGGCCTCCAGCCCGGAAATATAGGATAGGGCAACGTCGGTTACCCGAAGGGTAATGCCCACGTCAGAGGTGCTGCCCGATTGTGGCACCGTCAAGTTATTCTACGCGCTTTTGCAAGCGGTCAAGATCTTCTACGCGCTTTTGCAAGCGGCAAGTGATCGACTACATCCACCACGAGATCTAATCTCGTTAGGCTTTGGAAATCTTCGAGGGTTAGTCTCATGATCTTCTCGTTGCTACCATCTACTAGATTAGATCTTGGCTTGTGTTTTCGTTCTTGCGATAGGAAATTTTTTGTTTTCTATGCTACGAATCCCATCACCAGCGAGTCACACCAGGAGCAAGAGAAAGATTTTATTCTGAACAACTAATTTGAATTTGTATGAAAAAATTGTATTGGGGTTCCCTTTGTATTGGGGATCCCTTTGTGTTGAACAATTTGTATTGGGGTTCCCTTTGTATTGGGGATGCCTTTGTGTTGAACAATTTGAATTTGTATGAACAATTTGTATTGGGGTTCCCTTTGTATTGGGGATCCCTTTGTGTTGAACAATTTGTATTGGGGTTCCCTTTGTATTGGGGATGCCTTTGTGTTGAACAATTTGAATTTGTATGAACAATTTGAATTTGTATGAACAATTTGTATTGGGGTTCCCTTTGTATTGGGGATCCCTTTGTGTTCAACAATTTGAATTTGTATGAACAATTTGTATGCCACATTTAAGCCACATTTATCATTTTCTCTAGGGTTTAGGGTTTTAGGGTTTTAGGGTTTAATTCAGAATAATTCAAAACATGGTGGAACCTTCCCATGGAGTCTTGTTATGTTACCTACAACCTAGAGAAATAATAATGGAAAAGGAAATATAGAGATATGAAGTTCTTACGCCAAAATCTTCAAAACCACTTCCTAGTCCATGAGCTACTAGATATGAAGATGCAGGGCTTTCTGCTCAATACACCTCCCAAATACCCACTCCAAATGTAATTTACACTTTGTGGCACTTTTATGCATTTTTAGGCACTAACCTATTGACAAGATGCCACAGTGCCAGTTCCCTGTTTTCTGCTGTTTTTGTATTTCAGAAAAGTTGTACAGGAAATATTCTCGGAATTGGACGAGACAAAAGCCAAAGTTCCTAATTTTTCCGGAGCAAAGACGAAGTCCAGAGGAGAGATGAAGGGAGGCCACAGGGTGGCCAGACCAACCCTAGGCGCGGCCTGGCCTGGCCCGCTCCTAGGGGTGATCTAGGGCCACCAGGCCTCCACCAACCTCGCCCTTCCGCCTATATAAGCTCCCGACACAAAAACCCTAAATATATCAGCCTCCGCCCACGAAAAGTTCAATAGCTCCGCCGCCGTCGCATACAAGATTCGGGGGACATAAGTCGTTGTTCCGGCACACTACCGGGACGGGGAATTTCCCCCGAAGCCATCTCCATCGACTCCACCGCCATCTCCATCGCCGTTGTTGACTCCTACGATGAGGAGTGAGTATTTCTCCCCCGGGGCTGAGGGCTCTACCGGTAGCTATGTGGTCTATCTCTCTCTCCCTTGGTGTGATCTTTATGTGACCATGAGCTTTGTAATTCAAGTGGATTTTACTTATGTGATCTCCAGAGACTCCTTGTCCCACGTGTGTAAAGGTGGAGTGTGTGCACCGTGTGGGTCTCTTAGGCTATATTTCACAGAATACTTGTTCACTTAATTATGATTTGAGCTGGATGTCTCTATGAAATTGTGATGTGTTAGTACCGCCTATGAATGCTCAAAGTGCAGCGCGGGCTGTTCATTAGTACTTCGGAATACATCTTTAAGGTTTGCTTTTGCAGCCCTACAAGGTGAATTAGTGTTCGTTATCCAACCGGAGAGTAGTTCAGAGTTGCATAGTGAAGTGCTTATATTTATATTCCTTTATGATATCATTGTTGAGAGTGACCACTAGTGAAAATATGATCCCTAGGCTTTGTTTCCAAACATCGAACCACCGTTTATTTACTGTTTTACTGCATGTTTACTTGCTGTCATATTTATTTCAGATTGCTATTATCACTCATATTCATCCATATCACTTGCATTTTACTATCTCTTTGCCGAACTAGTGCACCTATACATCTGAAAAGTGTATTGGGTGTGTTGGGGACACAAGAGACTTTTTGTATCGTAATTGCAGGGTTGCTTGAGAGGGATATCTTTGACCTCTACCTCCCCGAGTTCAATAAACCTCGGGTGATCCACTTAAGGGAAACTTGCTGCTGTTCTACAAACCTCTGCACTTGGAGGCCCAACACTATCTACGATAATATAAGCGTGCGTAGACATCACCAACTCTTCAATGGTCTTCTCCTCTAATTTCTTTAATTCTTTGAGTTTGATGCTTACTTCCTCTTCTGCAAGCTGCAAAGACATAACCTCCTTTTTGCTATCAATATTTAGTTTAGTTAGAACACAAAAGTGCTCCTAATATGATTGGACAAAAAGGGTATAGCGGTATATCAATAACGTAAAAGTCTATTGGGTAAACAAAAGCTTCAACCGTGATATAAGCATTGCGAAGAATCCCATGGCATCTTTGATAGGTTCTATCTGAAAGTACCAAAGTTGTACCTGAGGGTTCTAATTCATGATCATCCAGGTAATAACGACATGATATGTAAGCATGATAAGGGAGAATGTTAATATTTGAGCTTTGATCTAGCAACCTCAAAGTCAATTTCTCCTAATCTAAATTTAATGCTTTTATACCTTTTATTTTTACCTTGTAGCTTCCCTCCTATAAGTTGAGAGGATTTCCGATTGATCCTCACTTCCTCGCCTTCAATGCCTTCATGTTCAAGGAGCTCTTTGACTATATCTATGTTTGTATTAATCTCCCCTAGGTTTCTCATCAACTTCTTAGGTTTCCTGTTCCATACTTCATCTTCCTGCTTTTTCCTGAGTGGGCATGGTAGCTCTTCTGGTTTATACACCTTCTGTTCAACCTTCTTGCCTGTTGAAATTTTCTTAGAAGATTTGTTACTAGAAGGAGGTTCATAACGTTCCCAATCATTAGGGAGTTGTAGATGTTTAGCATAGTTCTTAACAATATGAATGATATCTTTAGGCTGAAGTTTGTTATTACCAAGTAATTCAACAACCTTTCTAGACTACATAAATTTGTTAATAGATTCTAATTAACTCTGCTAGAGACTTTGTATGAGGTTCTTTACTATATTTTGAAATCTCATCTTTGTGTATGGTTTCTAATAAGTCCCAACCCTTATCGACTCCATACTCAGTAAAAGATCCATCAGTGAGTAAATCTAATAAATCTCTATTTTCCACATTAACTCCTGCATATAAAGTATGTATGATAAACCAAGGTTGAAAATCATGATGAGGACAATTTCTAAGAATCTCCTTGAATCTTGAGTAGCTTTCATACAAGCTCTCCTACGGTAAATTTTTAAAGTTTGTAACCATCCGCCTTGCTCCGATAGACCTGGTTTATGGAAAAAAATATCTGAAGGAATTAGTAGACAATGTTTTTCATTCATAGAAATTTAAAATAGGATAATCATTATACCAAGTTCGAGCTTTATCAGTAAGAGTTTGTCCAAAGAGTTCAAATTTAACCTCATCTTCTGTAAAGATGTTTAAATTGAAAGTCGCACAAACATCTTCAAATATTCAATATGTCCATACGGATCTTCGGTGTCGTCTCCTGCAAACATCTTAGATTGCAGTAAATCTAATAGCGTTGGATTTATTTTTATACCCTTTTGGATTGATGAGTATGTCTGATTTAATAAAAGCATCCATTGGAGGGCCAGAGCTCTTTACAGCTTGAAGTTGTATTTCACGTTGGTAGTCCTCCATGGTTTTTCACGTGTAACTCAAAAACAACTAAGTAGAACAATAAATAAAGTAGCAACTAAAAGCAAAGACGAAACGCGCTGAGCAACTAACTGCAAGAACACATATCAGAGATAGCTAGTTTCGAAATAAGAGTATCGAACCACGAGGAGCTACTAATAGTGATCTTAATGCCCCTTGTTGCCATTTACCTAGAATCACTTAAAGTTGTCTCAAATCTCGAGCGAGGGTTTTAATTTTAATGGTTTTTAAGGGTGCTTTTGTAGTGTAAATAACTGAAATTAAAGGATGAAAGTACAACTAAACATTACGTCTGAACTGCAATAATACTAAAAAATTTCTCGGGGGTTATTGGTTCGACCCTCTAGTATTAATTGAGAACACAAACTAGATAATTCATATCTTAGCCCTCGTTCTATGTGGGAAAGGCTCGAAGTTGGAATATGTATCTCATAACATATCCCTGGATAACCAGTGCAATGACCTTCGTCAAGCCACCTATTGATCCATCGCAATTAAGGGATTACCCCATGGATATTTGTTAAGCATTGCGAGTCCCTTCTTATCGTGTTTTTCCGTACAATAGTGCACCGCACACGGTATGTCACTTCCCGCCGTACACACTATCGAACTTCTAAAGGTAATTCCCTCCTGTGACCCTTAGGAAAATGTTACATGGTCGACTTCATGCAACATCACAAGAGAAAACTAACATACAAGCATAGTGCAAAGTTATAAATTATCTTCATTCATATTATAATACTATTTGGGTTTCTCCATCTCGCCCAAGAACAAAGTGGACTACTCATACACGGAGACAATCAAAAACATCATCATGATCTTGCGAACGGAATAGGAAAAACAGTGTGAATTCAAGTAGAAACCCACAATGGCAATGGAGATTACAATCTAATGAGATGGAGGGAATGGAGATGATGATTTCGTTGTGGATGATGACGAAGGGGATGATGCCTTGTCCTCCAATGATCCGGGTATCAGCTTGCATGCAGACCCTTTTTGATCTTCCTTCAGATCTCTTCTGGGACGATGTTCTGGTGTTTTTGGTTGCGTACGTGCTTGGATCTTAGATCCGTCTGCGGGAGGTGCGGTGCTTCTCTTGGGTGGTATGGGTGGATGGTACGGGCGGGCCTTGCCCGCACCGATGCCCGTTAAAATTACTGAAAGTTTTCCTCGCATTGTCCTTTCGCCCTGGTGCATAATTAAGTTCAAAAATGATTTCTAACACACCAAAATGCTAGAAAATGACAGGTTTCATTGATATTTCATCATTGACTTATTATTTGGAGATCATGTCTAGATAAGCATAAACGTGCACGGTAGTGTGGTGAAATACAAAATTCCAACTATTACTCAATGATAACTTAATGAAATAACGATATTAAAACATGCTAAAAATGCACTCATCAACTAGTAACTCACAAAGGTCAGAAACCTAGTGAGGTCATTTGGGTTGTGTGTGTGCGCTTTGTTGGAGGCCAGTTGCAGGGCTCGAATCCTAGTTGCACCGGTTAAATCACAACTTTTTAAAAATTCCCAACTTTTAAACATTCTATTTAAAAATAGGTAAAATAGATAGAAATAATGTGTATATATATGCATGTACTATTGACATAATTATTTTATCGATGATACACCACAAATAAGTCTGTACTTATACAAAAGTGGTACATATAATGCTAGTTTTGTCGAATGCATGCACACAAACATCGTGTCTCACCGTTGGACAATCGTTTTCTTTTGCTTGCCTTTTTTTAATCGCTGTTGAATAATTTAGGCCCACAACATGACTTCTTATTTTGAACAGAAGACCTTTGTTAGGTAGCATGGTTGTGCTTCTTCTTGGAGTGTATGGTTATTTATCGTCATCCTCATCTTCTATCTTTGGGTTGTCGTACTATTCAAATTCTTCTTCGTGGGTGACTCCATCCATTCCGATGATGCTCCTTTAACCTCTCCTTACGACAACGCGGCTTTCCCTGTTCGGGTCTCTTATGAAGAAGCATTGAGCCACCTGCAAGACCAATACCCATGGTTCATTTTTCGCGGTGACTTTCGCGCCAACACTCTTGGGTTGGGATGGTGGTATACTACACAAGGTAGTGAAATATTGGTATTCTTTAACGATGTTCTTAGCCCACCTGACACGAAACATCAGAACCTTCTTTCCAGCGTAGCTCAACTCCCGGATCTCCTCGATCCTTCTATAGTATCTACCCTTTTTGTCACCAAACCCCTGAGTTTTAATGATCACTATTTTTGTATTTGTTCTCTGTGTAGAGTGTGTACTCATTGATATCGTACACTTGATAAGTCGCGAATTTGGGCGTGGATCCCTGTGACAAGGAGAATAAGAGTTTTTCTTCCGTAGAATTCATTGGCGGGAGATTAGCTAGAAGTCGCTCTTTCAACTAATGAAAGAAAGAGGAGTTCTACGCTTTGGTTATGTATCCCGTTGTCTTCTCCTGACCCAGCTCACGATACTTATCGACGATCATGATATTGTGCTCTCTCAACCAAGGATCAACAATCTCCAAGTGGTGTAGTGCTAGTAAGTTTGCTCTGTCAAAGTCGGCGAGTCGACCAGACTCGCCATCATGCTTTTTCCTCCAACCAATTTTGTGACCTACTCCATCGAGCCTGCCAAGGTGCTTGTTGAGGGTCAAACCAACATGATTCTCGACGCTTAGATAATTCATGTAGAAAGATATGCACTCTTCGGTCCCTGGACGATGATCCCATCTGAACGGGCAATGTTACGAACGTATCCTTTGATGAACCATTCATCCTCTCAAAGGGCATCATGCAGTGAAGAAATGTTGGCCCAAGATTTCTGATATCATACACGATATGAACCAACAAATGCACCATAACATCAATGAATGCGGACGGGAAGTAAATCAGTAGCTCGCATAGTATGAAAATGATCTCTTCCTGTATCCTTGCGTGTTTCTTCAAGGTGATCGACTTTTAAGTGATCACGTCGAAAAACTTACACATGCCAATTAGTGTTTCACGGACTTGTGTGTCCATTATCCCTCGCATCGCAAACGGAATTATATGTGTTATCATCATGTGACAGTCATGAGACTTCATCTCACTAAATTTTGTTTCTTCGGGTCTAGATATCGGCTTATCTTTCCCGAGTAAGCGAACTAACTTTGACTCCCAAAAAGCACTTGTAAAATTTATTGATCTCATTTTGGCTTAGAGTGAAGCATGAAGGGTGGGCAATAATAGTCATTCTACTTAACATTTTTTCCTTTTTCCTTTGTGACCTTTCGTCTCCTCCTGATCCGGATCATTCTAAGTGCGTCCTTCATGAAGATCTCCACTGATATTCAGCTCCATGAGATTGTTTCTTACTTTCGTCCATCTTTATTCCTCTACGGCATGTTGAGCAGAGTGGCAAACAAACTCTCGCACACATTTGTCGTGATATGCATGACATAACGTGGCAAGTTCGAAAAACAGACCTAGCTTTCCATAGCTTCTTTAACGACGTCGGTGCCTTTCGCTTCCTTCATGGTGTGTGGCACTGTTTCCATTTTAAAATAAAATGTCGATTTCTTCGCTGCTCGTCTTAGGTGGTACTCCTCGGAGTTCATCTTTACCATTGAACATATATCCATGTTTTCTCCAAGGGTCATTCTTGTGTAACCACCTTCGATTCCCTATGTACACGGCTTTCGAAGAACCATCTGACACAACCATTGAATACATGGCACAGCTGACCTACCATATGTCCGTAGCCAAGATAGTCTTGCACCGTCGTGATCAACACGATTCTCATACGAAAATAATCTTTTGAGAAGGCGCCCCACCTATTTACCCATTCATCCTCCCATAATGTGTCTAGCTCCTCCTTCAATAGTTGTAGGTACAGCTTGATATCATTTCCTGGTTGTATCGGCTCTTGAATTAGCATACTCAAGTGTATGTACTTCCTCTTTATGCACAACTATGGGGGAGGTTATACATCCAAACAAACACGGTTCAGGTGCTATATGTGATGCTCTGGTTTCCGAACGGATTGAATCCATTGGCGCTCTCTCCCAAACAGATGTTTCTTGGTTCTTTCCTGAATCATGTGTATTCAATGTCTAATGCTTTCTACTAGCATGCATCTGCAGGGTGCTTTCTTCCTTTCCGTGTGCTACGACACGAGCTTCGCTTCCTTATGAACCGCGAAATACCGCTTCAGATGTGGAACGAACAAAATTACCAAACCACTTTTCAAGGAGCTTTCGTACGTTTTCTGTATCGATCGGCATGAACTCTGGACACGTTGTTTTGTCAACGTGCTCTTTCTGATAAATGACGCAATCATTGATGAAGTCGTGGTATCTAACATGGGGAAAATCAAGGGGGCACGTGACTTGTTTTTCCTCATCTCGACTAGCCGGAATCTTGCTCCCCTTGGGAAGAAGGTTCTGCAAGAATTTCAAATGTTTGTTGATGTGTGTTGCCTCATCCGTATTTTGACTTATGTTGCAGAATATCTAGTGTTACTTTAAAATGGAGTCCTTGGGCCTGTAACCTGCATACACTGGAGTATTCGAGTCTATCTCTAGTTGTGTAAGCTTCAATTCTTCTATAGAAGCAGCTCTGGCGGTAGTCATCTCATTCAGAAGCAGATTTTCATAAGATGAGGGTCCCTCACGATAGAGTAAAGCATCATCGATGGAGACTGTGTATCCGCATCTTCTCCACTATCAAACTCTTCTTCTTCATGTCCTGACGGCTCTTCTTCATCATGTTCGGGAGCTTCTTTGTTATGTCCTTCTTCTCGCCCCTCCTGATTGTCATTGTCTTTCCCATCTGCATCCCTATCATCGATGTCCTCATTATCTTGATGTGCCAACCAAGTGTATCCATACATGAAACCACTCATGAGCAGGTGCACTTTCAAATGGACATCAAAGGGATTGAGAAAACACTTTTGCATATATATAATGAAACGGGAATTAATCAAAATTTTGCGGCAAAACATTGGTAACTCATTTGCATGGCATCACAGTGAGTCCTTTAATAAGTAACCACGTCATCTTTGACACGAAATCAAAAAGCAATTTTATCATCTCATGCACACACATATGCACACAAATTTTCATATATATATGAGAAGTCACACATCCACATATATATTGCATAGTCACCTATTGGATAAATGAAGGGGAAGATAACCGAGACGAAGCGATGGCCGAGAGCACGATGAGTCAGCTGGATTGTTGGAGAGAGTGTGGGAAAATACTACTTAACTAGTGGAGGAGAAAGAAAATCTTTTGGATTGATCTAGGAGTGGGAGAGGTATTTGGTTAGATCTACCGACTAAAGTATATTTAATTGGGTGAAATGGGGGACTAGATGGTGGGAATAAGGTGGGGATGAGGAATGAGAGATAAAAATTAACGAGGGGAGGACGAACAACGATGAATGGCGACCGCGGGTAGGTAGGACTGTTCGTTGCGTAATAAGTCAATGTCCGAGATTACTAGTCGCGGACCAAACTACGAACCGCTACTAAGAAGTTATTACTTGTCACATGCGCTGGTTCGCTCCGCTGCGAGTACTTTGGCCTCACCCACGACCCAACAGCCAAATATATTGGAAGCGGGCCTAGCGGTCCAAACGCGACCGATATGTGCGTACCAGCGGCGTGCCACCACAGACACAACCTGCGGCTACTTTCTGGACCCTAAACCCTAGCGCTCTCGAGCCGCTCCCGCGAGCGGCCGGGAGCCCGTGGCGGCGCCCCTCCCCGAACCCCCCTCCCCTCCCCTTTCATCTCGCCGCCGCCAGAGGGCGTCGCCGGGCAAAGCCCGTGCGGCGCCGGCAGCGGCGGGGCCCCCTTCCCCCTCGTGCGGTGGTGGCGGCCCGGGCCACCCATGGCCGGTGAGGGCGCCGCGCTAGGCGTCGGGAGCGGCGGCACGGATCCTCGGCGTCGGCGTGGAGACGGCGAGCCCCTGGCGTGCTCGTGGCGGCGGTCGCTTCCCGGAGCGGCCCCGGTGGCGGGCGGCGCGACCTCGGCCCTGGCGGTCTGGTGGTGGTCGACGGTGAAGAGGGTGAGGTGCAGCGCGACGTGGTGCATGTCCAACGGCGGCGCAACACCTGCTCGGCTCTGCTGGGAGGGTTCCCAGCGCAGTGGTGGGTGGCGTGGCTCGTCCATGCCGCCTCGAGTTCGGGCAAGGGCAGGGGCCCCTTCGAACCCACCTCTGACCCAGATCTGTTGGCGCCGGAAGCCATGGGGGCTGAAGGTGGCCGCTTTTGCTGGGGGCTGACTCGGTGGTGCAGATGCGCGGTGGCCGGCTTGCCCCTCCGGTTGGCGTTTGGTGCTCTCACAACGGCGTTCTGCGGTTTCCCTAGGTCGACAGTGTGCTTTGGTGGGTTGCCGGGGTAGCGGCCCTGGACGGTGGGAGTCCTGTTGGTTGGCGGGCGTGCCAAGGACTCTGATGCTGGTCGGTGTCCACGGTCGTGTGGGCGGCGTGGTGCCGGCGAGCTTCGTGGTGTGACGGCGGTACGGCTGTTGCATCTTGTGAGGGCGATGGTCGAGACCCCGTGTGGCATGTTGACTGCATCTGCCGGGGGAAACCCTTGCCCGTATGGGTCACGGCGGCGGCGTCTGCGGACATAGTTCCCTTCTTGGAGGCGTCGTGGTGGCGGTGCGGTCACTCCACAGTCTCCGGGTGAAAACCCAAGATCCCCGGATTGGGTGGCAGCGGCGCATCTGCGTCGTTATCTTCTTGAAGATGCCACCTTGGAGTTCTCACGTTGTGCAGCGCTCCGTTGTTTGGGTGGTGGAGGTTCGCCTCGGTTTGCCCTCCTCGGCATAGCTTCCTTTGTGTTCTGCACCCGCGGTGTTTCTTGAAGTGCTCGTCCTTGGTGTCCCTTGTTGGCGGTGAGCTTTGCTGGCCGATTCCTGGTGGTAGCCGGCCTCTGGTGGCCCTGCGTTTGCCCTTCCTATTCGTAGTTTGTAATAGTCGTGCCGGTTGCTCGCGTTGTCGGCGGGTGTTGCCTAGGATGAGCCTTGTCTTGTGTGTGTGTGTGTGGTTCTACCTTGTAAGCTGGGTTCAACATCTTGTATCTGTTTCGCCGTTAAGGGCGTTATTAATTTAACGTCGGGCCTTTTGGCCTTTTATCTAAAAAAACTTTCTTGACCCAAGAGTCGCCGAGGCCCACATACTAGCAGGTGGAATCCTAACTCAACGTATGCAGTGTTTGGGATAAAACAGATTATTGGTTTGAACTAATCTTATGAAAAGAACTTAACTGGACCAAGTAATGATAATCGTTTACACACGATTTGTTTTGAGAAAATTATGTGTGAAGCTCTCTACTATTGCTGGTGATTCTGTTATGACCATCTCGTAATGAGAGGCCTTTTCGCACATGATTTGTTCAATCGTGTGCGATGGCCGGCAATCGCCAACCTTTAACTAGCAACGTTCAACTAATCGTGTGATATGAGCCATTTTAATGCTCCGAGTGTGTGCTCCATAGTAGTGCAGTTGATACGATTTTTTGGTGCATAAGTGAGAGTGGTTCCATGTATATATGTTTTCTTGCTTGCCCAGGTTCTTGAGAAAGACTAGCCAGTCAGTCTACATATGTATACCCCTCGCATGATGCAAATTAAGTATTATCCTACCTATTTGATATTCCTTAATAATATTGTAATTAATCGAGCTATATACGCTCTGCAGATCATTGTAGAAGGTTTTGACTAGTCCAACCAACAATGTGTGGCATCGTCTCATGACCCTCTGAACCTCCTGCACGGCCTGTCATGCACATGCAACGAGCATTTACTCTGCATCTTTCTGATTAGAAAGGCATGCGATTGCACGGACAATTCCTCATGCATGCAATAATTTGGGAAGCAAAGACATGAATAATTGTCGGGCGATTTAGGACCCACAACATGGCAGGTTCTCAGCACAAGCAAACACACCTACTAACTGGTAGTAATCCAATACCCCAGCAAGATGTATCTCCCCAAATTTCACTGTCAGAATGTACTGCACAGCGATCATATTTTATGCACACAGCATGATAAGAAAATTGAGATCACAGGCTCACGGCTGACTGATCGACCAGTTTCGCTCCTGTGGTCCATGGCTTACTTCGTCTTAATTTGTTTTGGACGGGGTTTCACGGCATGCATGGGCATGGCCGATCATACATTCTTTAATCAATCTGGAAGAGGAAAACATGATGAGCGAATATTAACATTCTCCAGCATGCAGAGTTCTGAGAACAGCAGGTAGACAGAATCTGCGCCATGACATGCATGGATCCAACAAGAAAAATACGGATATGAACGTAGATAATCACATCACATATATATTGTGTCATAGCCTAGCCTTGTTTGATATCAAATTCTTTTAGCTTTGTTGTACAATTGTAGCTAAGATTAGATGCATAGGAGCATTCTTCAGTTGACAGGTAACACTCCAATATATATTATTAGTAATTAATTGCACAATATGCATAGTACATCTGTCACTCTGTTGACAAGGAAGCTAGCGTCATTTTCATTGTTGCTCAACAGCAAATAATAGTAGCACACTATTGCTGGCCCTACATGATGACAGAGAGATGCACACAATTGGAAGCGACTAAAAGGGTAGAAAATATTCAAACAAAAGGACGACTTGTCAAAGGAAATGTAGTAGCCAAATCTCCCGATCCACCCAATCATTGTACCCTAAACTCTTACAGGTGTTTTGCATGTACCATGCAAATGGTGGGGTTTTAATTTTCATCCACAAATCATGCTACTCGAACGGAAAGTTCAAGGTAACCTTTATCAGTAAGACATGAGATAAGACATAACTATGGACCACCGCGAATAGATGTCACTAGAAATGATATATATGTAAAGAAAATATTAGTATTAATTGCAATATATTAGGTTTTTTGTACTAGGAGCTAAATTAAAGTCGTTGGACAAAGGGTTTTATCATTTGCCATTACGACCAACGTGAATCTCAAATTTGCCATTTGACCGATGGAAAGCTCAATCTTGCCATTCCTCAGTTACTACACTCCTCAGTTTTGCCATTTCATCATCTCCTCCGTTGGTCTATAATCAGTTTTGCCACTATGACCGACTCAAATCTTAAAAGATCTATTTACTTCAAAACATCTAGCCGCCGGTAACTTCCATTCACTTCAAAAGAAGGCATGTATAGTGTTGTCCACAAAAATACTGTGACTCTCACTTAAACTGAACTTAATCCTTATATATTTGATAGATTGTCTCTCTTGGATATCTATAACCGCATGATGGTTATATTTATTTTAATTTCTCTATGAATTTTTTTGAAACAATTCACACCGTCTTAATACCAATGAATAGGTTAACCCTTTTGTTGTATCAAAGTGATTTTGCGCTCCATATTTTTTTATCTGAGAACATTGTACACCGTAGACGCTAACAAACACACACGTGCACTAACCTTTATGAACGCACACACGCGCACCCTATCCTATGAGCACCTTGACGGACTGAGCCGTAAACACGAGAAATGACTGATTGCACCTTTCTAGTTTTCTACGGGAGAAAATAGCCGCCAAATCATTTTTTTTTCTTGTTGTTGAAAAGGCATGAAGCACAAAGCCATAGTTCAAAACTGGTCTATAGTTCAGGATAAATGGTTTAGAAATTTTAGAATAGCTAGCATAAAAAATGAATTCATTGTCCAAGTCAAATAACTTTTCTTTTGGAAGAAATTGATTTTATGGAATTGTGTCCTTACTCATGCACAGTTGTTTCATTACTAGATATTTTGAGGGCACTGTTCTGAGAAAATGATAGCTAAGATAATGTGCACTAAATATAGATCGAGAAAATCAGCAAGGAATCCATGTGGGACAGGGAAAGGTTCACCCGACTACAAAATCGATTCTCTTGAACAGCAACAAGAAGAAAGTAAATAAAAGTGACTACAAAACCGATAGATAGATCTTCCAAATATCAATTTTCTCTCTCAATTTCTGGGCGAAAAGGATGCACTGACATATATAGCATGGTTTCTGTGCAAGTGGGCAGATATTTGTATCATCCAAGCTGGTCTCTACCTGGCGTTACGACATGAATCATCTTCGTAAATCTCCATGAATATGACACGAGTTCTGAAAACGAAGTAGAATTCCTTGGGTTATAGTATAATCACGGGCTGCGTGGGGATACTGCCATGCACCTTGGTCTTATCGCAGAAACATTTCATACCTGGGTACTCAGAGTTACACTGTACTCTACGTAGGCTGGGGCATGGAGTTTTATATTTGTCGTCTCGTCACATGAACAAGCAGCCGCGGCTATTCATGGGGTTCCGCGGAGCGGGCCCTGGGCCGTCACCCATCGTACGGACATCAGTGGGGCTCACGGCTTTACGGGCCGTCCATTGGATGCTGGACGCCCCCCAGATATGTCCTGTGCGTGCGTGATGGAGCTGCGCCTAGCTTGGACATTTGCGCTGGCCGATCTCTACCGTCCGTGTTCCCATCGACGGTGCAGGCACAGCCCAGCACACCGCCAGCGCTGGGGCGTAGCCATTACAAATGGAGGTGGTGCCCCTCGCTTTCGTCCTCCTCCCTCCCCCACCATCGTCGGAAAATAAAAGGACTCACCTTTAGTCATGTCACTTCTCAGTCTCACCTCGCACGCAACAGTGTCTCCCTCCTTTCCCCCTCTTCCATCTGAAAGCCCTAAACAGTCTCAATCCCTGTACCTCGCTGCCGAGCTCTCACTCGCTTCACAGATCCCCCCTTTTTTTGGCCAAACAATCCATCCATCGCCCCCTGCAGCCCCTCCTAAAAATAGCGGCAGCAGCATGCCATTGCAATCCCCTCAAGCCTATTCTAGCACATGAAGGAGGTTTCTTGTTGGAGCAACAAGGGCTGGCCAGCTGCAGCAGGAGCAGCTCAGGTCGTCAGATTAATCGACCTGTGAGTAACAGCAACTACCACTACTCAGCACAGCAGGGGTAAGTGGCAAAAGAAGCTAATGTCCGCGTTATCTTTTTTTTTTCTCAGACTTATTCCTATATATCCGTCTGTTCCACCCCCTCTGCAGATTCTCAAGCCAGCTTCTTCACCGCCCTCCCCAGCTGCTGTTGCTGCTGGCTGTATCTTCTCCGCAGCCGGCCCTGAAACCGGCGCCGCTGCCGTCGCCGCGGCAACAGAAATCAGCCGCCGCCGACACCGCCAAAGGTATATATATTGTAAGCATATGTATAACCACCGATGCCTCTTCTGTTAAAAGAATCCGGCCGTTTCCCACATGTGTATATATCTACATCCATATCCTAGTGTATTGGTTGGTATAGATACATCCCTTTCAGACACACGAGCACAGAGCCAAGGGAGAGAGAGAGAGGGAGGGCTGCTAAAGCACCAACTCCAAATCAGATGGATCTATCTCCACGCGCCTCAAATACGCACGCAATCATCACTTCATCTTTCATTGACATTCTCTCGTGTACTAAAATGGTTGAGCTCGTGTTTCTTGGTCGCCAGATTGATCCATGGACCTGCCACCCAACCCCGAGAGCCCAACTGCCCCGGGAGGCAGCGGCGGCGCCGGCGGATCGGGCGGCGGTGGCGGCACGCCGCAGTCGACGACGCCAAGCCGGTACGAGGCACAGAAGCGGCGTGACTGGAACACGTTCGGGCAGTACCTGCGGAACCACCGCCCCCCGCTGAGCCTGGCGCAGTGCAGCGGCGCGCACGTGCTGGAGTTCCTGCGCTACCTGGACCAGTTCGGCAAGACCAAGGTGCACACGCCGTCGTGCGCCTTCTTCGGCCACCCGAACCCGCCGGCGCCCTGCCCGTGCCCGCTGCGCCAGGCCTGGGGAAGCCTCGACGCGCTCGTCGGCCGTCTCCGCGCCGCATTTGAGGAGCACGGCGGCCGCCCGGAGTCCAACCCTTTTGCAGCACGCGCGGTCCGCCTCTTCCTCCGCGAGGTCCGCGAGCACCAAGCCCGCGCGCGCGGCGTCAGCTACGAGAAGAAGAAGCGCAAGAAACCGGCGCCTGGCGGAGACGCAAGCACCAGTGGAAGCGGCAGCGGCCACCAGCCTCCACCCCCGCCGCCGCCTGCTGCCGGCGCGGTCTGCTGAGGAGGACGAGGACCTAGTACACCTACGTACGTGCGCACGTGCCCATTTGGTTGGTATGCCGGACTGATGAGCATATTTTATGTAGGTTTCGATCGATTAATTGCTTTGTGCATGCATGCATTGTTTGTTACTACCATTCTGCCCGGCTTATTAAGATCTAGATGATATTCAGACCCTTAATTATTCATTTTGCTACTTACTGTGTTTGCTTCTGCTTTCATACTACCAAGCTCTCTTTATCGAAAAAAATACTACCAAGCTCGCGCTCGCTTATTTTGTGTTTCTTTTGGAAGAGACTGGTACTTTCTTGATCAAGAATTAGTTGTCAGTTGTAGTCCATTTGCAACTCCGAGCCAATATATATGAATCACTCTGCAAATCAAATGGTTAAGTTTTTTTTATGCCCGTTTGAAAATAAGAAAATCTCAGTTGCAACCCACCTGCAACTTATATGATGCACAAGCTGTGCGTTAAATGTAACTCTCCTGAAGTCGACCGATCTCTAAGCCAATTTCGGTCGACCGAGAAATAGCAGAACCCTAATTTTTTTTCTTAAAAGTAAGTGAATTCCAGTGGCTCTCTCTCCTGATCGCCCCCACCCATACCTTGCTTAATTACTTCTCACTGCTCATGATGTGTACAAAAATGGTTCGTACCAAGTCCCTGTAAGTCTAGAGAGATATTCTGCTCATGTGTTTAAGCCACTCAATCGATCGGTTAGGTGCATTGCATCTGCTGATCCCTCTCCTGTTTCTTGTGCCAGCGGATCTACATGCACACAGCAGCCTGAGGACGTGCACCGTACCTGTTGTCAAATCCAATCCATTAAATTTTTTTGTTGAGTGAAACCAAAGAACTTATTTTCGCCACACATATGTGATATGTCTCTTGGCGTTGGGTTCCTCATATTCTGATCCCTGTTGTGTTCAGCTTCCTTTTTCCTGGTATTTCCGGCGCCGCACTGCACCAGCAATGATCGATCGAGCTCCGGGCCGGCGAGCGCACGGCCAGGCACTGCACTGTGCGCGACGGTGGCAGGCATGCAACTCGCAAGGACGGCGAGTACTGTGGTTCCTCTTGCGCATGCAGCTCGGTTCGCTAGCTGTCTACATGATGCTCCAGATCGGGTCAAACCGCCGAATAGTTGCATGTACCTCCCGTCCTTCTCTGCGTAGTAAGCCGTGTATACTGGAGCTTGAAGCCAAATAGGGAGATAGTACATTGGCCGACTGTGCTTGCCTACATCTCTTGCCAAATTGCATTAATTCGGTGATCTCTTCGTACCATCCTCTTCCCAGATTTCACTGCTTGCTTTGCTTGGCCGGCCAGTACCTCATTTCATGCATCAAAAAACTATTTTACAAAACGTTCTATAAATAGTTGTATACACTTGTATATATCTAGTCTAGATTTGGAACTGTTAGAATCAACTCATTAGTAGTTTTTTTAGAATCAAGTAATTACTAGGTGTATAAATCAGTATGCATGGTGTGTATTCCATCTCGGTCTCCATCTAGGCTCTCAGCTTTATCTTTACGGTGCAACTTCTGAGCATATATATATGGTTCTAACCTCCGTCTATAAAAGGATGTCTCAACTTAGGACAAATTTGAATGTATCTAGATACTAAAATGGGTCTAGATACATTCAAATTTTGACAAAGTTGAGACATCTATTTATAGACGGAGGGAGTATTAATTTTGGTGTGAGTATATTTAGTAAGCGCTCTATCTAGGCTCTCTATCTAGCGTGGATCAAATAAAATTTCGAGGTCACACCACTTTTTAGAAAAACTAGTTCAGTTTTTTGAACTAAAGATGGTTAAGGGTACTTGCATCTCTATTTCGATGTATTTGATTCTACAATGCATTAACTTGATCATCAACACCTGGTTTTGACAATTCACTCAAAAATGTTACTTTCTCCCAAAACTCTGAAATTCTAAACTCCTACAAAGGTAAAGCTGCAATATGCTAATTATTACGGTTTCTAAGAGTGCAGATCGCTTCTAAAATTCATAGTATGATAGCGCATGAGTATCTATTACTTTCGATCTTGTTTGTGTACCTTAAATTCTTAATTTTTTGTTCTAACAATGGTTAGCTAAATTAGTGAGGTGTATGATTATGCTGGAGTGCATGTGCAAGCTAGGTCACCCATCAACTTGGTGTCATAAAGAAATGTGGAAAATATGAAATTTTGAAACAACAAATTATACAATGTACAAAAGTGCAATGTATGTTATGTATGGCATACATTCGAATATGAATATATTGGAACATAGTTCGTATTTATTGGGAGCAACTTTTTTTAAAAAAAAAAGAAGTACCACAATCCTATGTAGATGTACATAGGTGGTTGGATGTCAATAAGATGGCAAGAATAGCATAAAATTAAGTTCAACTTGGTTTTGTTGATTTGTTATAGAAAATAGGTTACAATGTGAACAATGATATGCATGGGTACCATATGACATGTAACAGTGTTACTATATGTCAACTCTAATATTGATCATATTAGGTCTAGAGGGAACTCTAATGTGAAATTATACTTAATTACTTTGGGAATAGGATAGGATGTTTGGTCAATGCTTATCTTAGGGTTTATAATATAAGGCTCACGAACTCTTATACTATTTTGAGGCTATGCTCTTACAGATTTAATAATGGCTTTTCCTTGTTTTGCTTTTTTTTAGATTACTTGTTTGGTTGTTGATATATATAGCATTCCCTGCACATGAAAATATCTGACTTGCATCAAATATGGAAAAAACTATTACTGTTGGCAAACAATTCTTTAATGCATAAAATAAGGCACGAAGTGATGAACGGTATATGAAGCACTATGTGGTTAATATAAATAGCGCAGTTCTTGTTTGAATTACTAACTAAAATCATTTGTAAGGACGGAAATAGTTAATTATATATTACAGTGTAACTTTACCTTTGGACCTAAGAAGCTTAGGAGTTTTCAAGAAGAAACTCAATTCAAGTGATTTATGTAGTAGTTCTCAGTGTATGCATAGAACTATCTGTGTCCGGCCATGCATGCATAAAATCTGGAACTGGAAGAACAAGCAACAACCAGTGTGAAATCTGAGAAAATAGCAGTACGAAATTAACTATCGAATCAATGCAGTTTGGCTACAGCCGACTTCAGTACTCCTGGGTAGTACAGTCGACCAATGCACACCTCTTTCTGTTTGACTCACATTTGGCCCAGGACCCAGGTACTTCTACGTACTACCGGGTAAATACAGGCCAAGGAGTTAATATTTAGCTAAATGTGTAGATCACTTATTAGTATAGATCAGATCATCACAGATGTCTAAAGTTGTGAATCACATACATTTTACTGAACGGTCACTACTGTGGGTTGGCTATGGGGTGGAGCGCTCCACCTTATAACCGTGTGCACCTTATAATCGCGTGGGATAGATGATATATCACTCCCGTAAAAGTTTACCGTATGTGGATCATACGCAGACCATTAACAGGTACAAAATCGTCTCCTGTGTTAGACACATCCTTTCTGCTTTCCCCTTACCTTCGAGTTTAAATGTGGCGGCCAAGAGAGGCCTGGGAAATGGGCGTTTTGCCCTTTGCGACGTGGAAGAGTACGCCGCACATATCTTCTTTACGTGCTCCCCGGCTAAATTCGCTTGGATCGTGTTGCGTCAACTACTAGGGTGCAGTTGGTGCCCGACAAACTTTGCCTAGTTCTTTGCGATAGTGTTTAGTTTCTCTGGTAGATTTAGACGGATCGTTTGGATGCTTTTTATCGCGCAGTCGTGGGCATTATGGTTGTTCCGTAATAAGTTGGCTATTGAATCTAGGGTCATGCGCCACCCAGCTGATGTTATCTTCAAAACCATGCTTTTTCTGCAGCTGTGGTTACCGTTGGCAAGACCGCTGAACCGCGGATGGCTAAGAGGAATGACACACGAGCTCAAGCTTCTACATGCCACAAGCATGGCGCCTGATGGATAAGCATCACCCAGGACCGCGTCGCTCCATCTATTCTACCTTATGTTTTCGGCTTGTTATCGGGGAGGCCGACCCCTGCTAATTTCTTTTGGCGAAGCTGTATGCCACAGCATTTATGTACTCGTTGTTAAACCTGGAGGCTTTATTAATTTAAAGTCAGGCAGCTGCTGCCTTTTATTAAAGAAAAGTGCATCACGCACGATTTGAACTTAAAACGTGTGTAGAATTGTAAGCATAAGTTTCACATAACGAAATTGTATGCAGTGGTCGGGCATTGCACATATAAGAATGAAATATTTACGCACGGTTTATAAATTTTACCGTTGTCGACACACACTTTAATCATTCCATGGGCGATTGGAAGACCAAGGGCTATAAGTCCTTTTGCAATACTTATAGACAAAATATTTATGTGGTAACATAATTATAGACAAAATATTTATGTAGTAGCTAAAATAAAACCGTTGCATGCAATCATAAGCAAAAGCATTCCCAATCATGTGCATGTATGATGCCAAAATCATTAAATTAAGATACAACCTAAGAAACAATGCATTGTGGTGTGGTGGATTTTTTTTTTTAATCTCTACTGCCTAGCACTAGTGGAAAAAGGGCTAACTGTGGCGCACCGAAATCACTTTCTGTGGCGCACGAGCCCGTCACCACAGTTGCCACGCGACTAGTATTAGAATTCTGTGGCGCAGTACTGGGTGCGCCACAGAAATTTGGAATTCTGTGGCGCACATTGCTCCATGCGCCACAAAATCTTAGCCAATTCTGTGGCGCACATTGCTCCATGCGCCACAGAATATCCTTCGCCCATGTGCAGTGGTGGACCCTGCGTGGGCCCCACTAACTTTCTGTGGCGCACTGGTTATAGTGCGCCACAGAATGTCCACTTTCTGTGGCGCATGCGTTGATGGTGCGCCACAGAAGTTGCTCAATTTTTGTGACGCATGACCTTTGGTGCGCCACAGAAATTATTTTGTGGCGCATGGTCTGTTTGGTGCGCCACAGTTAAGGTTTCTACCTATAATGGTTTTCCTATTAGTGTAGGATGATGCGTTACAAGACAATGCATTGCGAAAGAACTAAGTGGTCTAATTTGTACTGGAGTAATGACTATTCTTACGTAATCTCTAGCTAAGTTAATTGTGCGGCTCTTTAAAAATTAATAACTACATTGTCGGGGGATAGATATTGTCAACCGGATCAAGTGATGAATCAAGTCTAACTTTCATTTACAAATACAAAGAACAGCCGTTGACCATATACATGCATGCACTACTCACATCAACATATGTATGTACTACTTCCTCGATTCACTTTATAAGGCATGCATATAGTTTAATGAAAAAGTTAACCATTAATTTGGTTATCAAATTATAAATTTTATGCCACACAAACTATATTATTGGAAACTTCTTATGAATGCGAATTCAATGGTACGATTCACTTTATAAGGCATGTATATAGTCAAAGAAAAAATCACCATTAATTTGGTTAAAAATATATAAATTATATGCCATACAAACTATATCATTGGAAACTACTTATGAATTTAAATTCAATGGTATAGCTTTTATGAGATGTATCTAATATTTTATTAATGAAATTGGTGATCAATTTTTTTTTCTTAACTACGTGCATGCCTTATAAACTGAACTAGATGGAGTAGCAAATTGTCTAGAGACTTGGTGAAGCTCTAAAGATCGATGTATTTCACCACAACTACGTTGATATCATAGGTATGTTGGAACAACTTGGCTGCCCCCACGTTAGTCCTGTCGGGACGACTCGAGACCAAAACCTAGTCGTCGTCGTGCCTTACCTTGCCTCCCTTCCCTCCCTTGCCGCTGCCTGAGATGGTTGGGGGACAAGCCCGTGTACCCATCGAGGCGGCGGTGAGGCCTACTTCATGTTTTGTCTGCTTTTTGATGGGGGCATAATTGTTCATGTCTTCCTGTTGATCGTGGAGAGCTGGTTCCTCCATGGAGCTCAGCGGCGTGGTTTTGGTCTCTGTCGTGCATTGGCAAGGGAGGTGGGCCCTAGTGCTTCTTCGTGATGCAGATTTGACCTGGGGCTCCACGCAAGGATCTGACATGGTGGATCTTGTCAAGGTTACCGAGGTTAGGGTGTAGCGAGGTAGAGCTTGGGTTGGGACCCCACTAGTAGGAAAAACCTCATTAGTGGCGCACCAAAATACATATTCTGTGGCGCATGGGTGCTGCACCACAGAATCTTCGCCACAACAATAAGAATTATGTGGCGCACTAGCCCATGTGCCATAGAATTAAGGAATTCTGTGGTGCACCCGTGCTTCGGTGCGCCACAGAAACAGGTGCGCCACCGAATTAATCTTCAGTGCGCAACAGAATTTGCTTGTATTATACACGATTTTGTACTGCCTGCTATACACATACAAGTTATTATATACATCAATATACATATAATATACAGATTATATATAGAAATATGCAGATATAATATAGATAGCATGTACATTGCACAGATACAATATAAACATCATCATCACATTACTTAGAGCCCGATCGAGATACATAGTGGCAAGTGTCAAATGTTTTACATACAACTCTTAATTCATACAAAGTTCACCATCTCGAGATACAAAGTGGTCTTCATCTGGTTCCTCCTCTGCTCCCTCCTCTCTCCCCGACAGGCTCGCTTGCATCGGGGTCTTCATCCGGTTCCTCATCTGCTTCCTCCTCTCTCTCCTCGTCAGGCTCGCTTGCATTGGGGTCTTCATCCGGTTCCTCCTCTGATCCCTCCTCTCTCCCGCCAGGCTCGCTTGCACCGCCCCCGAGTGTGTAGTGACTAAAATGGAAGAAAGACCAAAATGAACGAAGAAGGCCAACACAAATAAGAGTCAACTAGGATATAATAAATAAATGCCTCATACATTGTTGGTTAAAACAAATATTAATATTCAGGGATGGCGTAAGTGAGGCCAAGTCCGATGCACAAGATATTGATATTTGTGCTATCTTACCAGGCTCACTTACGCCACCCCAGAGTGTACGGTGACCAAACATTCTAATCATCGGCTCTATCTCGAAGAAAGACCAAAATAAACGAATAAGTCCAACTCAAATACGATCCAAGTAGTATCAACTAAATAGCATGTCTCATACTTTGGTCGAAACAAATATTAACATCCAGGGCGGTGTAAGTGAGGCCAAGTCCGATGCACAAGAGATTGATATTTGTACCATCACACCAGCATCACTGGCATCGCCCCCAAGTGTAGTGACCACAAAATTTAAACATCGGCACTAAAATGGAAGAAAGACCAAAATAAACGAATAAGTCCAACTCAAATACGAGCCAAGTATGAACTAGATAGCATATGCCTCATACTTTGTTGGTCGAATCAAATATTAATATTTAGGGATGGGGTCAGTGAATCCAAGTAGGATGCACAAGAGATTGATATTTGTGCCATCACACCAGATTCACTAGCCCCACCCAAGAGTGTACAAGTGACCAAGCATTCTAATCATCGGTCAATGCAATTAAGAAGTGTCAACTCAAATAAACAAACTAGCCCAATAGTCTATACCTAGAAACAATATTTGAGTATAGACAAACTAGCCCAACTAGCCCTATTCTCATGGCCACTAACTCACTCCTAGAATTACTCCAGAACTAACATGACCTGGACCTCTTCTTCCTATAATCACTCTAAGAACCAACGACCAGGCTAACATGCGCATGGACAAAACTAGATAGCAAACAACTTCAGCGTTTCATTTATGAACTAAAGCAAGCGCGCTTTGATAAGGTGATCAAAGACTTCGGGTTTATATAGACTCATGGTGAGGCCTGTATTTACAAGAAAGTGAGTGGGAGCTCTGTAGCATTCCTGATATTATATGTAGATAACATATTATTGATTGGGAGTGATATAAAACTACTAAGCAGTGTTAAAGGTTCTTTGAATAAGTGTTTTTCAATGAAAGACCTTGAAGAAGCAGCGTACATTTTAGGCATTAAGATTTATAGAGATAGATCAAGACACCTAATAGGGCTTTTACAGAGTACATACCTGGACAAGATTCTAAAGAAGTTTAGAATGGATGAAAGCAAGAAAGGGTGCTTGCCTATGTTGCCAAGTAAGGTCTTGAGTAAAACTCCAGGTTCGGCTACGGCAGAAGAAAGAGAGAGGATGAACAAGATCCCCTATGCCTCAGCAGTAGGCTCTATCATGTATGCCATGTTGTGTACTAGACCGGATATCGCACATGTTGTTACTTTAACCAGCAGATATCAGAATGATCCAGGAATGAAACACTGGACAACGGTCAAGAATATCCTGAAGTACTTGAAAAGGACTAAGGATATGTTTCTTTATTATGGAGGTGACCAAGAGCTCGTTGTAACCAGTTACATCGATGCAAGTTGGAACACTGATCCTGATGACTCTAAGTCTCAGTCTGCGTACGTGTTTATTTTGAATGGTGCTGCAGTAAGCTGGATGAGTTCCAAGCAATGCACGGTGACGAAGTCTTCAACTGAATCTGAATACATAGCGGCTTCGGAGGCTTCATCGGAAGCGGTATGGATGAAGAGGTTTATTGTTGAGCTTGGTGTGGTTCCTAGTGTATTGGACCCATTAGTCATCTATTGTGACAACATGGGTGTCATCGTCAATGCACAAGAACCAAGGTCACACAAGAAGCTGAAGCATATCAAGCTGCGTTTTCATTCGATTCACGAGTACATCGAAGATGGTGAAGTAAAGATTTGCAAAGTACACGCAGATCTGAATGTGGCAGATCCGTTGACTAAAGCTCTCCCTAGGGCAAAGCATGACCAACACCATAACGCCATGGGTGTTAGGTACCTTACAATGTAATCTAGATTATTGACTCTAGTGCAAGTGGGAGACTGTTGGAGATATGCCCAAGAGGCAATAATAAAGTGGTTATTATA
Organism: Lolium multiflorum; assembly: GCA_030979885.1. Taxonomy (NCBI): domain Eukaryota; kingdom Viridiplantae; phylum Streptophyta; class Magnoliopsida; order Poales; family Poaceae; genus Lolium; species Lolium multiflorum. The sequence goes on along the minus strand of CM061752.1, from coordinate 151,909,777 downwards.
ATATCTTTATGTTTATGATAAATGTTTGCATACCATGCTATAATTGTATTAACCGAAACATTGATACATGTGTGTTATGTAAACAACAAGGAGTCCCTAGTAAGCCTCTTGTATAACTAGCTTGTTGATTAATAGATGATCATGGTTTCGTGATCATGAACATTGGATGTTATTAATAACAAGTTTATGTCATTGGATGAATGATATAATGGAGACACACCCAAATAAGCGTAGCATGAGATCAAGTCATTAAGTTCAACTTGCTATAAGCTTTCGATACATAGTTACCTAAGTCCTTCGACCATGAGATCATGTAAATCACTTACACCGGAAGGATGCTTTGATTACATCAAACGCCATTGCGTAAATGGGTGGTTATAAAGATGGGATTACGTATTCGGAAAGTGTGAGTTGAGGCATATCGATCAAGAGTGAGATTTGTCCATCCCGATGACGGATAGATATACTCTGGGCCCTCTCGGTGGAATGTCGTCTAATTAGCTTGCAAGCATGTGACTAGGTCACAAGAGATGACATACCACGATACGAATAAAGAGTACTTGTCGGAAACGGGGTTGAACTAGGTATGGAGATACCGATGATCGAACCTCGGACAAGTAAAGTATCGTGTGACAAAGGGAATCGGGATCGTATGTAAATGGTTCAATCGATCACTAAGTTATCGCTGAATGTGTGGGAGCCATTATGGATCTCCAGATCCCGCTATTGGTTATTGCTCCTAGAGGAGTCTCGACCATGTCTACATAGTTCACGAACCGTAGGGTGACGCGCTTAAGGTTCGATGTCGCATAAGTAGATTCCAAATATGAGATGAAGACGAAGTTTGTTCGAAGTCTCGGATGGGATCCAGGACATCACGAGGAGGTCCGAAATGGTCCGGAGAATAAGATTCATATAAGGGAAGTTGATTTCTAGGTTTCGAAAAGTTCGGAATTTTTCCGGTGAAAGACCGGAAGGTTCTAGAAGGTTCCGGAGGGGTCCACCATGGGGCCCACGACCTAGGGGGCCAACATGGGCCGAGGGGGTGCTGCCTTGCCCTAATGGGCCAGGCGCACCAAGCCCCAAGGGCCCAGGCCGGCCACCCCTTAGGGTTTACCAAAACCCTAGGAGGGATCAACTTGGGGGGCAAGTAACCCCCTTTCCCTCCTTTGGCCGCCGGACATAGGGCTTGGAGGAGGGGCCAAGGCAACCCTGGCCGCACCCCCCCCATATAAAGAGGGGAGGGGGCAGGGGCGCAGCCCTCCTTCACCCCTTGACCTCTGGTCTCCTATCTCTCCCACCGATAGTCTGCTCCGGCTTAGGCGAAGCCCTACAGCTTTTCTCCTTCACCACCACCACCACACCGTCGTGCTGCTGGGATTCCGAGGGATCTACCACACCTCCGCTTCCCACTGGAACGGGGAGAGGACAGGCTTCATCGACATCGTACGCACGACCGAGTACGGAAGTGCTGCCGGATTGCAGCACGGACGATCGACTACATCAACAACGAGATCTAATCTCGTAGGCTTTGGAATCTTCGAGGGTTAGTCTCATGATCTTCTCGTTGCTTCGATCTTGGTAGATTAGATCTTGCTTCTTCCTAGATTGGATCTTGGTTTTTGTTCATGTTCACGGTAGGAATTTTTTGTTTTCCATGCAACGAACCAATCAACTACGCGTTGCCGCCTCCGCAGTACGCGCACCCAACGGAGGTTGCTGCTTGGGCTCAGTAGCTCTTGACGCCACCGCCTTTCGTCGAGCTCCTCTCCGCCAACAAAGAATACATCGGCAACTGAATTAGTGTAGATTTTAGTTTCAAAATATATAAATTATGTTTGAATCAAGAAAATTTCTATCAAATTTTCGTGCACTTTTTAAACTTCATGTCATTTTATTTATCTCCTATACACGGACCAACTAGCCAGTATCACGCAACTGAGTACTGTTGAGGCCGGCTGGACCACGAGGCGCGGGCCAACCTAAGAGCATCTCCACCGGTGCCCCCGATAGCGATTTGGGGGCCAGGAGCAAAAATGGGCTCACACCGGCGCCCCCGAAATAGCGCCGGCACTTTTCCGAGCCCAATAGAAGCGCTGGCAACCCCGTGCCGGCCCCTTGGCCAAGGGCGCAAATCGGGCGCGCCGGCGCCTCGCGAGGCTGAAAATTTTGGGTGTGGGAGCCGCCTGTCACCCACACATCCCCAAAATATACATCTTCTCCCCTAAAACCTCGTCCTCTCCGCCGCTCATTTCTCCCGCCCGCCACTCCATCTCCCATCCAGCCTCCAACCCGAAAAACCCTCGCCACCGCACCATGCCACCGAAGAGAAAGGCTCCGACGAAGGCGCCGCCGAAGCCGTGCACCGTCGCGCTGAAGGAGAAGCCGGGGAAATGTCACAGGAGGAGTGGGACAAGGAGATGGAACGCCACTCCTTCATAACGGCCGACCGCAGAAGGCGCCACATCGTCACTATCGACGTAGCGAAAGCGGCGGCAACTGCGGAAGCGTGCCTCAGCTTGGGCGGTGGCCTCAGCAACTGATGGGATTCGTAGCATAGAAAAAAAATCCTACCGCAAGAACGAATAACAAGCCAAGATCTAATCTAGTAGATGGTAGCAACGAGAAGATCATGACACTAACCCTCGAAGATTTCCAAAGCCTAACGAGATTAGATCTCGTGGTGGATGTAGTCGATCACTTGCCGCTTGCAAAGCGCGTAGAAGATCTTGACGGTGCCACGATCGGGCAGCACCTCCGTACTCGGTCACACGTTCGGTGTTGATGACGACGTCCTTCTCCCCGTTCCAGCGGGCAGCGGATGTAGTAGATCCTCCTCGGAATCCCGCCAGCACGACGGCGTGGTGACGGTGGTGGTGGAGATCTCCGGCAGGGCTTCGCCGCAAGCGCTGCGGGAGAAGAAGGAGGAGGAGGGAGTAGCTAGGGTTTGGGCGCAGGGTGGTGCTGCGACTTGGGGAGTTAGGGCTGCGACTTGTGGTGCCTTTGGGGTGCCCCTTGGCCTCCTTTTATAGGTGGAAAAGGTCCTTGGGTCGTCCAAGACCTGCCCCCAAAGTTTGGGAGAGTTCCGGTAGGTTTCCGGTTCCAAAAACCTAGTCCTACTCGGACTCTTTTGCCAATTCCGAAATTGCATTAAGGAAAGACTCATTTTCCCTTAAGGCAACGTGGTTGCACCTATTATGGAACCCTCCGGACTTCCTTAGACATCTCGGGTCGTCCCGGACACTTCCGGAACCTTCCATAATATTCCGGACTATTCCGGTCCTTCCAAAACCTTCTAGAAGCTCCGGTCAAAACACCGGACTTTTTCCGAACCCCGGAAAATGACTTCCCATATATGAATCTTATTCTCCGGACCATTCCGAACCTCCTCGTGATGTCTCGGATCCCATTCGAGACTCCGAACAACATTCGAGCTCCATTCCATATTCCATATCTACTTAAAACGACATCAAACCTTAAGTGTGTCACCCTACGGTTCGAGAACTATGCGGACATGATCGACACTCCTCTCCGATCAATAACTAATAGCGGGACCGGAGATCCATAATAGCTCCCACATATTCAACGATGACTTCGTGATCGAAAGAACCATTTACATACGATACTGATTCCCTTTGTCTCGCGATATTTTACTTGTCCGAAGTTTGATCATCGGTATCTCCATACCTTGTTCAACCTCATCTCTGACAAGTACTCTTTACTCGTACCGTGGTATATCATCTCTTATGAACCATTCATATGCTAGCAAGCTAATCAGACGACATTCCACCGAGAGGGCCCAGAGTATATCTATCCGTCATCGGGATGGACAATATCCCACTCTTGATCCATATGCCTCAACTCATACTTTCCGAATACTTAATCCCACCTTTATAACCACCCATTTACGCAGTGGCGTTTGATGTAATCAAAGTACCCTTCCGGTATAAGTGATTTACATGATCTCATGGTCAAAGGACTAGGTAACTATGTATCGGAAGCTAATAACAAGTTGAACTTAATGACATGATCTTATGCTACGCTTATTTGGGTGTGTGTCCATTATATCATTCATCTAATGAGATAACCTTGTTATTAATAACATCCAATGTTCATGATCCTTGATCATCTATTAATCAACAAGCTAGTTATACAAGAGGCTTACTAGGGACTCCTTGTTGTTTACATAACACACATGTATCAATGTTTATGTTAATACAATTATAGCATGGTATGCAAACATTTATCATAAACACAAAGATATATTATAATAACCATTTTATTATTGCCTCTTGGGCATATCTCCAACAGTCTCCCACTTGCACTAGAGTCAATAATCTAGTTTACATTTGTAAAGATATAACACCTTGGCCTTCTGGTGCTTATCATGTTTTGCTCACGGGAGAGATTTCAGTCAACGGATCTGACATGCTCAGAAACGTATGCATTTTGCAATTCATTTGCGTCTTCACGCATTACTCATTTTCCAAATGAGTCGGCATTAAATATGTTTGGTCTTCTGGTGGAACCTTAATTCCGCGGTCTAAAATATGTCACTAATATTGTCACACACAATATAGCTTGAAAGTGTTGGAGATATGCCCAAGAGGCAATAATAAAATGGTTATTATAATATATCTTTGTGTTTATGATAATGTTTGCATACCATGCTATAATTGTATTAACCGAAACATTGATACATGTGTGTTATGTAAACAACAAGGAGTCCCTAGTAAGCCTCTTGTATAACTAGCTTGTTGATTAATGGATGATCATGGTTTCGTGATCATGAACATTGGATGTTATTAATAACAAGGTTATGTCATTAGGTGAATGATATAATGGACACACACCCAATGAGCGTAGCATAAGATCAAGTCATTAAGTTCAATTTGCTATAAGCTTTCGATACATAGTTGCCCAAGTCCTTCGACCATGAGGTCATGTAAATCACTTACACCGGAAGGGTACTTTGATTACATCAAACGCCATTGCGTAAATGGGTGGTTATAAATATGGGATTAAGTATTCAAAGTGTGAGTTGAGGCATATGGATCAATAGTGGGATTTGTCCATCGATGACGGATAGATATACTCTGGGCCCTCTCGGTGGAATGTCATCGATTAGCTTGCAAGCATATGAATGGTTCATAAGAGATCACATACCACGGTAAGTAAAGAGTGGTGAACGAGGTTGAACAAGGTATGGAGATACCGATGATCGAACCTCGGACAAGTAAAATATCGCGTGACAAAGGGAATCGGCATCGTATGTAAATGGTTCAATCGATCACTAAGTCATCGTTGAATATGTGGGAGCCATTATGGATCTCCATATCCCGCTATTGGTTATTGCTCGGAGAGGAGTCTCGACCATGTCTGCGCGAACCGTGACGCGCTTAAGGTTCGATGTCGCATAAGTAGATTCGGAATATGAGATGGAGTCCGAAGTTTTGTTCGGAGTCTCGGATGGGATCCAAGACATCACGAGGAGGTCCGGAATGGTCCGAGAATAAGATTCATATATGGGAAGTCATTTTCAGGTTACCGGAAAAGTTCAGGATTTTTCGGTATTGTACCGGAGGTTCTAGAAGGTTCCGGAGGGTACCATAGTGGGGCCCACCTATCCCAAACGTCCAACATGGACCGGAGGGGGTCACATAGGCCCACATGGGCCAGGCACACCAGCCCCCCAAGGCCCATGTGGCTGGATCAAGTGGATAAGATCAAATCCCTTAAAATTAGGGACTTAACTTGGGGGGAAGTTGCCCCCCTTGTTTTGGCCGACCCAAAGGCTTGGAGGGGGGCCAAGGCAGCCCCCCACGCCTATATAAGAGGGAGGGGAGGGCTGGGGCGCAGCACATGATTTCCCCAAGCCCTAGCCGCCTCTCTCTCCCTCCTCCTTCCTGCGCAGGCTTGGCGAAGCCCTGCAGGAATTTCTCCTCCACCTCCACCACCACGCCGTCGTCTGCTGGGATTCCGAGGGGATCTACCACACCTCCGCTGCCCGCTGGAACGGGAGAGGAAGGGCTTCATCGACACCGTACGCGCGACCGAGTACGGAAGTGCTGCCGGATTGCAGCACGGGGACGATCGTCTACACCAACAACGAGATCTAATCTCGTAGGCTTTGGAAATCTTCGAGGGTTAGTCTCATATCAATCTCGTTGCTCCGATCTTGTAGATTAGATCTTGGGTGTTCCATAGATTAGATCTTGGATTTATTCGTCTTGCGGTAGGAAATTTTTTGTTTTCTATGCTACGAACCCCAACAGTGGTATCAGAGCCATGTCTATGCATAGATCTGTTGCACGAGTAGAACACAATGGTTTTGTGGGCGTTGATGTTTTTTTGCTTTAGTTTGTGTACTTTGCATCTTGCGGGATGGTGGGATGAAGCGGGGGCTAACTTTACATGACCGCGTCTCATGAGACTTGCTCCACGCTTGACATGCAACTTGTATTGCATAAGTGGCTTTGCGGGTGTCTGTCTCTCCCACCATAGTGAAGATTCCAATTTGCACTTTCTATTGTCAACACTAGTATCACCGTTGTGGTTCATGTTCGTAGGTAGATTGGATCTTACTCGAAAACCCTAAACCACGTAAAATATGCAAACCAAATTAGAGGCGTCTAACTTGTTTTTGCAGGGTTTGGTGATGTGATATGGTCATGATGTGATGATGATTATATTTGATGTATGAGATGTTCATTGTTGTATTATGGCAACCGGCAGGAGCCTAATGGTTGTCTTTAATTTTTGTTAAAGACCTGCGTGTCTATTCATCATGTAATAGCTTTATTTCAAGTAGTTGTCATAGTAGCTATAAGTGATGGACAACCATGAAGCGGCGCCATGGACCTTGGTGCAATGCTGGTGATGATGGAGATCATGATCATGTGCTTTGGAGATGGAGATCAAAAGCACAAGAAGAAAGGCCATATCATATCACATATTATGAATTGCATGTGATGTTAATCCTTTATGCATCTTATCTTGCTTAGATCGCGACGGTAGCATTATAAGATGATCCCTCACATTAATATCAAGATAATAAAGTGTTCTCCCCTCGTATGCACCGTTGCTACAGTTCGTCGTTTTGAAGCATCTCGTGATGATCGGATGTGATAGACTCTACGTTCACATACAACGGGTGTAAGCCATGTTTGCACACGCGGAATACTTGGGTTTGCTTGACGAGCCTAGCATGTACAGACGGGACAACGGAAACCGAAAGGTTGAACACGAGTCATATGGATGATATGATCAACATGTTGATGTTCACCATTGAAGCTACATCATCTCACGTGATGATCGGTTTTGGTGTAGTGGATGTGGATCGTGTGCCACTTAACAACTATGAGGGATGTTGTATTAAGTGGGAGTTCATTAGTAATTAGATTAAAATATGAACTAATTATCATGAACATAGTCTGAATAGTATTTTGAATTAAAGTTGTAGAATTGGCATCCGTTATCTACCATGCGCTAGTCTTGTAATTGAGATAGAAATACTGTTAAGTCTGACAAGTAACTCTACCGTATTGTTAAAGAATCAAGAAATGATTAAGTCCTATTGCAAATTTTTAGTAAACTTCTCATTAATGATTCAAAGAACAATGGTTTCAATTAGTACCTAGAATCATCTTGCCTCCATGAAACTTGAAGTTCAAATCTGTTTGAAAAGTAAGGAGCTGGAAATTTTGTTTTCAGAAATAAGCAAGGTATGAGATATATGTGATATCTAAGACCTTATTGCAAGATGATAGAATATAATCTAGTGAGACTACATAAACTCATAAGTTTTATGGGAATGTACGAAGGTTGAAGACGCCAGGCGTCCCAATCCTCCAACTAGTTGGGCACTAACGATATTCGCATATCCATGAAGTGATCGTCCTTAGTATGCACCGTTGCTAAGACTCGTCGTTTCGAAGCATCACGTGATGATCGGGTGTGATAGATTCTACGTGTGCATACAACGGGTAGCCAGATTTGCACATGCGAATACTGAGGTTAAACTTTACGAGCCTAGCATGTACAGACATGGTCTCGGAAAGTCGTCATGATATGATGGATAAAATTATGAGTGAAATTGTTCATCATATTACAAAGTTACTAATAGTGAAATCTGGAACACTTGTCATATGATGATCAACTTCAAAGTAAGAACCTCAAGGTTATTGGTATTTGACCAATGGACTTAGAAGTCATTGAAAGTGAAGTGTTTTCTGAGAATGAGGAAAACTAAAAGAGAAACTACAAAAGATATTTTGGCAGAAAGAAAGAAAAGACTAGAAAGTCTAGCTCAGGTGTATATAGATGATATACATGTTATGAATGTATTCCTTGTTTGGTCACAAAATGGAATTCTTGGGTATTAGTACCATATTGGTTGGTATGAGGTGTCATACAAAACAACGCAATACAAGAATACATTGGCCTAAGTGACTGAAAAGGAATGTGATAGGAATGCACGTCTGGAACAAAAATAAAGTGTTATTATGTTCGCCGTTGGCATTCTGTCTAGCCATTCAGATTTATAATAAAGAACTTTATAATTGTTATTCTTGTTCTGGTTAAATGAAAACAATGAGTTGTTCAAATTGTAACAACATTCCATGTACGATGGATAAGTTATTATAAATCTTTATGGTGAAGCACACATACATAACACTGACGCTAAAATGCCATAAGGCAAATGATGTGAATTCCACTCATTAATGGAACCACCATTTAGGTCATGTTAGAAAGGAACGCATGAAGGAACTCCATTTGAATGGATTTTTGGAGTCATTCGACTTGGAATCGTTTGGCGCTTGCAAATCTCTTCTAAAAGAGAATGACTTAAATACCGTTCATAGGCCAAGAGTTGAACGGGCAACTAACTTAGTGGAAACATACATAGTGATGTATATGGTTCACTGGGCATAGTTGTGTGCGGGAGATTCTTCTACTTCATGAAAACTTCTAACAATGAATTGAGTATATATATGTGGATATATTCGATAAGGAAGAAGTTTGAAACATTTGAATGGATTCAAATAAATTTCAGCATGAAGTGGAAATCATCATAATAGAAAAGTCAAATATCTATGATTGGATCATAGTGGAAACATTTGAATTACGAGTTTTAGCGAACATCTAAGAGAGTTATGAAATTGTTCTACAACCTCACGTTTCTTGGAGTATCATAATGATGACGGAGTATCCAAGAGACGTATCCAAACCTTGTTGGATTAATGATGAGATAATATAAAATGATGCCATTATATTTTTTGTGGATTATGCTTTAGAGACTATCGCTTTTACACTGAATAGAGCATCATCATGATCCATTGAAATGACACCATACGAGTTATGGCATGGGTATAAACCCTAAATGGTCCTTTCATAAATTTTGGTATGCATAGCATAAGTAAATGAGTTTACAACCAAAATCGGATAAATGTCTTTGTTGATTATCCCATGAAATTGATTGGGAATTCTTTCCACTATGAAGTCAAAGACAAAAGTGTTTGTCAATGTTTCTTACTTATTTCAAAGAAATTGTTTCTAGCGAACTATTTGAGTGGGAGGACAATAGAACTTGATAAGGTTTATGAACCTGAGCATGATGATCAGAGTAGCACAACATCGGAAATGGTTCCGGAAGCAGCTACGAAGATCATGGCTCCCATGTCTACAAAGTGTTATAGTCATGGAGATCAAAGTACTTATTGAACCTTGTAGATGTGGTTTATTTTGTAATCAAATAAATGATTTGTGGACAAAGGATTGTTTTTGAACAATGATAAACCAACTACATACAAAGAAGTTATGATGGGCCCTGACTCCGTTAAATTGGCTATGCGCCATGAAATCCAAGATAGGTGAATACTTTTTGAAAGTAAATGGATCTATAAAGTAGATGGACTTGGATGGAATATCCTTAAAGAAGCTCGACTTATCGAAAAGCAGTTTACGAAAAAGTTCAAAGAGTTGACTACGATAAGATTAGATCTTCCGTGGCAATGCTTATAGTCTATGTGGATTATTCTAGTAATCGCTACATATTTCTTTTATGAGATATGATAGTAGGATGGCAGAAATACATTCCTTACCAGAAGTGTGTATGAAGGATGTATACTAGATACAACCAAGAGTTTTGCTGGTCCGTGGAATACTAGATAGGTATACAAACTTCAATTGGATGAAGTGAGTATCGCGGAGTTGGAATCTTCACCGGATGAAATAATCAAAGAGTTTTGATTCCATCAGAAACGATGAAGATGCTTGCATTTGCAAGAAATTAAGTGGGGAGCGCTGAGACATATTTATAATACTTTATGTAGATGACATATCGTTGATTATAAATAGTGTAATTATATAATTGATTTAAAAGGTTTCATTGAGAATTAACATCAATGAAAGGATATGAATTGAAACATATTTAGTGTCAAGATCTATGAAGATAGATAGAAACACATAATAAGTTTAAGTTTAAGTACATAGAATAGATATTGAAGTAGTTCAATTAAGAAGGTGTTCTTTTCATGTGAAGGTTTAACAAGACTTGAGTGTATTTGACACTCGATGAGTAAATACACATGAGTGATTTTAGATCACGAATAATATGTACAAAGTCAGAAGTCATGTGCTCTAAAGTGTTACGAGCATGTACCAGAATGATTCATGTAATGATCATTGGACAACAGTAAGAATATCCCTGAGTACTTTAGAAGAACCAAGGATATATATATATATATATATATATATATAGTTTTTATATGGGGTAATGACAAACAAATCACTGTAAGGTGTTGCACCGATATTAGTTTGGTCACATATAAAAAAAAAATTTCAATCTCAATTAGGCTAAGAGTTATTTAAAAGGTAGCACAATGAGCTAGAGCAAGTCTATGCTAGATTTGGATGAGTTCTAAATATTGTGACGGATTCTACAAACGAAGGCAGAGTATGTCATTGTTTTGACAATGACTGAGGATGTTAAGTCGAAGAGTTCTTGGAGAACTTGGTGTAGTTTCGACAGTGTCAGAATTTTGAAGCTATATTGTGTGACAATATTAGTGACTTATTTCAGACCGCGGAATTAAGGTTCCACCAGAGGACTAAGCATATACAATTAATGCCGACTCATTTGGAAAATGAGTGATGCGTTGAGACGCAAATGAATTGCAAAATACATACGTTTCTGAGCATGTCAGATCCGTTGACTAAAACCTCTCCCGTGAGCAAAACATGATAAGCACCAGAAGGCCAAGGTGTTATATCTTTACATATGTAAACTAGATTATTGACTCTAGTGCAAGTGGGAGACTGTTGGAGATATGCCCAAGAGGCAATAATAAAATGGTTATTATAATATATCTTTGTGTTTATGATAATGTTTGCATACCATGCTATAATTGTATTAACCGAAACATTGATACATGTGTGTTATGTAAACAACAAGGAGTCCCTAGTAAGCCTCTTGTATAACTAGCTTGTTGATTAATGGATGATCATGGTTTCGTGATCATGAACATTGGATGTTATTAATAACAAGGTTATGTCATTAGGTGAATGATATAATGGACACACACCCATATGAGCGTAGCATAAGATCAAGTCATTAAGTTCAATTTGCTATAAGCTTTCGATACATAGTTGCCCAAGTCCTTCGACCATGAGGTCATGTAAATCACTTACACCGGAAGGGTACTTTGATTACATCAAACGCCATTGCGTAAATGGGTGGTTATAAAGATGGGATTAAGTATTCGGAAAGTGTGAGTTGAGGCATATGGATCAATAGTGGGATTTGTCCATCCTGATGACGGATAGATATACTCTGGGCCCTCTCGGTGGAATGTCATCTGATTAGCTTGCAAGCATATGAATGGTTCATAAGAGATCACATACCACGGTACGAGTAAAGAGTACTTGTCGGTAACGAGGTTGAACAAGGTATGGAGATACCGATGATCGAACCTCGGACAAGTAAAATATCGCGTGACAAAGGGAATCGGCATCGTATGTAAATGGTTCAATCGATCACTAAGTCATCGTTGAATATGTGGGAGCCATTATGGATCTCCAGATCCCGCTATTGGTTATTGCTCGGAGAGGAGTCTCGACCATGTCTGCATAGTTCGCGAACCGTAGGGTGACGCGCTTAAGGTTCGATGTCGCATAAGTAGATTCGGAATATGAGATGGAGTCCGAAGTTTTTGTTCGGAGTCTCGGATGGGATCCAAGACATCACGAGGAGGTCCGGAATGGTCCGGAGAATAAGATTCATATATGGGAAGTCATTTTCAGGGTTACCGGAAAAGTTCAGGATTTTTCGGTATTGTACCGGAGGTTCTAGAAGGTTCCGGAGGGTACCATAGTGGGGCCCACCTATCCCAAACGTCCAACATGGACCGGAGGGGGTCACATAGGCCCACATGGGCCAGGCACACCAGCCCCCAAGGCCCATGTGGCTGGGTCAAGTGGATAAGATCAAATCCCTTAAAATTAGGGACTTAACTTGGGGGGGAAGTTGCCCCCCTTGTTTTGGCCGACCCAAAGGCTTGGAGGGGGGGCCAAGGCAGCCCCCCACGCCTATATAAGAGGGAGGGGAGGGCTGGGGCGCAGCACATGATTTCCCCAAGCCCTAGCCGCCCCTCTCTCCCTCCTCCTTCTTCCTGCGCAGGCTTGGCGAAGCCCTGCAGGAATTTCTCCTCCACCTCCACCACCACGCCGTCGTGCTGCTGGGATTCCGAGGGGATCTACCACACCTCCGCTGCCCGCTGGAACGGGGAGAGGAAGGGCTTCATCGACACCGTACGCGCGACCGAGTACGGAAGTGCTGCCGGATTGCAGCACCGGGACGATCGTCTACACCAACAACGAGATCTAATCTCGTAGGCTTTGGAAATCTTCGAGGGTTAGTCTCATATCAATCTCGTTGCTCCGATCTTGTAGATTAGATCTTGGGTGTTCCATAGATTAGATCTTGGATTTATTCGTCTTGCGGTAGGAAATTTTTTGTTTTCTATGCTACGAACCCCAACAAAGTTCTGACACTATCGGAACTACACCAAGTTCTCAAAGAACTTTTCGACTTAACATCCTTAGTCATTGTCAAAACAATGACATACTCTGCCTTCGTTTGTAGAATCCGTCACAATATTTAGAACTCTTCTAAATCTAGCATTGTGCTACCTTTTAAACAACACTTAGCCTAATTGAGATTTTAAATTCATTTTTATATGTAACCAAACTAATATCGGTGCAACACCTTATAGCGATTTGTTTGTCATTACCCCATATAAAACTATATATATATATCCTTGGTTCTTCTAAAGTACCCAAGGATATTCTTACTGTCGTCCAATGATCATCATATGAATCATTCTGGTACATGCTCACAACACTTTAGAGCACAGGATATCCGATTGTGTACATATTAATCGTGATCTAAAATCACTCATGTGTTTTTTACTCATTGAGTGTCATATACACTCAAGTCTTGTTAAACCTTCATATAAAAAAAACACCTTCTTAATATTTCTATATTGAACTACTTCAATATACATTCTATATACTTTGACTTAAACTTATTATGTGTTTCAATCTATCTTCATAGATCTTGACACTAAATATGTTTCAGTCCATATCCTTTTATTCACATCAAGTATATAATTACATCATTTATAATCAACGATATGTCATCTACATAAAGTATTATAAATATGTCTTAGCGCTCACACTTAATTTCTTGCAAATGCAAGCATCTTCATCATTTCTGATGAAATCAAAAACTCTTTGACTATTTCATCCGGTGAAGATTCCAACTCCGTGATACTCACTTCATCCAATTGAAGTTCGTATACCTATCTAGTATTCCACGGACTAGCAAAACTCTTGGTTGTATCTAGTATACATCCTTCATACACACTTATGGTAAGGAATGTATTTCTGCCATCCTACTATCATATCTCATAAAAGAAATATGTAGCGATTACTAGAATAATCCACATAGACTATAAGCATTGCTACGGAAGATCTAATCTTATCGTAGTCAACTCTTTGAACTTTGTCGTAAACAACTTTTCGATAAGTAAAGCTTCTTTAAGGATATTTCATCCAAGTCCATCAATTTCATAGATTCATTTTCTTTCAAAAAGTATTCACCTATCTTGGATTTCATGACGCATAGCCATTTTAACGGAGTCAGGGCCCATCATAACTTCTTTGTATGTAGTTGGTTTATCATTGTTCAAAATCAATCCTTTGTCCACAAATCATTTATTTGATCACAAAGTAAACCAAACCTACAAGGTTCAATAGGTACTTCAATCTCCATGGCTAAAACACTTTGTAGTCATGGGAGCCATGATCGTCGTGGCCGCTTCCGGAACCATTTCCGATGCTGCGCTACTCTGATCATTATGCTCAGGTTCATAAACCTTATCAAGTTCTATTGTCCTCCCACTCAAATACTTCGCTAGAAACAATTTCTTGGAAATAAGAAACATTGACAAACACTTTTGTCTTTGTCTCCATAGTGGGAAGAATTCCCAATCAAATCTCTGGGATAACCAACAAAGACATTCATCCGATTTTGGTTGTAAACTTATTTACTTATGCTATGCATACCAAAATTTAAGAAAGGACTATTAGGGTTCATACCCATGCCATAACTCGTATGGTGTCATTTCAACGGATCATGATGATGCTCTATTCAGTGTAAAAGCGGTAGTCACTAAAGCATAATCCACAAAAATATAATGGCGTCATATTATCTCATCATTAACCCAACAAGGTTTGGATACGTTTCTCGGATACTCCATCATCACTATGATACTCCAAGGAACGTGAGTTGTAGAACAATTTCATAACTCTTTTAGATGTTCGCTAAAACTCGTAATTCAAATATTTCCACCATGATCCTATCATAGATATTTGACTTTTCTATTACGATGATTTCCACTTCATGCTGAAATTTATTTGAATCCATTCAAATGTTTCAGACTTCTTCCTTATCGAATATATCCACATATATATACTCAATTCATTGTTGGAAGTTTTCATGAAGTAGAAGAATCTCCCGCACACAACTATGCCCATGAACCACATACATCATCATGTATGTTTCCACTAAGTTACGTTCAACTCTTGGCCTATGAACGGTATTTCAGTCATTCTCTTTAGAAAAGATTTGCAAATGCCAAACGATTCAAAAATCAAATGACTTCAAAAATCCATCTGCATGGAGTTTCTTCATGCGTTCCTTCCTAACATGACCTAAATGGCGGTTCCTCAAATAAGTGTAATTCAAATCATTTGCCTTATGAAATTTTAGCGCCAGTGTTATGTATGTGTGTTTCACCATTAAGATTTATAATAACTTATCCATCGTACATGGAGTAATGTAATAATTTGAACAACTCATTGTTTTCATTTGACCAGAGCAAAATAACAATTATTAAGTTCTTTACTATAAATTCTAAGGGCTAGGTAGAATGCCAACGACAAACATAATAACACTTTATTATGTTCCAGACGTGCATTAATACCATATTCCTTATCAGTCACTTAGGCCATCGTATTCTTGTATTGCGTTGTATTGTATGCATCTCATACCAACCAATCTGGTACAAATACCCAAGAATTTCATTATGTGACCAAACAAGGAATACACCCATAACATGTATATCATCTATATACACCTGAGCTAGACTATCTAGTCTTTTCTTTTTTTCTGCCAAAATATCTTTTGTATTTTCTCTTTTAGCTTTCCTCATTCTCATAAAACACTTCACCTTCAATTACTTCTAGATCCATTGGTCAAATACCAATAACCTTGAGGTTCTTACTTTGAAGTTGATCATCATATGACAAGTGTTCCAGATTTCACTATTAGTAACTTTGTAATATGATGAACAATTTCACTCATAATTTTATCTATCATATCATGACGACTTTCCGAGACCATGTCTGTACATGCTAGGCTCGTAAAGTTTAACCTCAGTATTCGCATGTGCAAATCTGGCTTGCACCCGTTGTATGCACTCGTAGAATCTATAACACCCGATCATCACGTGATGCAGTCTTAGCAACGATGCATACTAAGGACGATCACTTCATGGATATGCGAATATCGTTAGTGCCCAAATAGTTGGAGGATTGGGACGTCTAGCGTCTTCAACCTTCGTACATTCTCATAAAACTTATGAGTTTATGTAGTCTCACTAGATTATATTCTATCATCTTGCAATAAGGTCTTAGATATCACATATATCTCATACCCTTATTTCTGAAAACAAAATTTTCAGCTCCTTACTTTTCAAACGGATTTGAACTTCAAGTTTCATGGAGACAAGATGATTTTAGGTACTAATTGAAACCATTGTTCTTTGAATCAAAAAATGAGGTTTACTAAAAGTTTGCAATAGGACTTAATCATTTCTTGATTCTTTAACAATACGGTACCAGTCCGTAAAGTTACTTGTCAGACTTAACATTATTTCTATCTCAATTACAAGACTAGCGCATGGTAGAAAACGGATGCCAATTCTACAAATTTAATTCAAAATACTATTCAGACTATGTTCATGATAATTAGTTCAAGTTTTAATCTAATTACTAATGAACTCCCACTTAATACAACATCCCTCATAGTTGTTAAGTGGCACACGATCCACATCCACTACACCAAAACCGATCATCACGTGAGATGATGTAGCTTCAATGGTGAACATAAACATGTTATTCATATCATCCATATGACTCGTGTTCAACCTTTCGGTTTCCATTGTCCCGAGGCCATGTCTGTACATGCTAGGCTCTTCAAGCAAACCCAAGTATTTCCGCGTGTGTAACATGGCTTACACCTGTTGTATGTGAACATAGAATCTATCACATCCGATCATCACGAGATGCTTCAAAACGACGAACTGTAGCAACGGTGCATACGAGGGGAGAACAATTTATTATCTTGATATTAATGTGAGGGATCATCTTATAATGCTACCGTCGCAATCTAAGCAAAATAAGATGCAAAAAGGATTAACATCACATGCAATTCATATGTGATATGATATGGCCCTTTAGTCTCTTTGCGCCTTTGATGTTCATCTCCAAAGCACGGACATGATCTTCATCATCAATGGGCATGATCTCCATCATCGTCGGCGTAGCGTCAAGGTCCATGGCGCCGTCTTCATGGTTGCTCACCGTGTGTAGCAACTATTACAACTATGATACGTCTCCAACGTATCTATAGTTTCTTATGTTCCATGCTACTTTTATGATGATACTCACATGTTTTATACACACTTTATGTCATTATTATGAATTTTCCGGAACTAACCTATTAACAAGATGCCACAGTGCCAGTTCCTGTTTTCTGTTTTTGGTTCCGAAAGGCGTTCGGGCAATATTCTCGGAATTCGACGAAACAAAGACTAAACATCTTATTTCACCGGAAGGTTCCAGAAGTCCGAAGGGGACGAAGATGGGCCGGGGGGCCCCACCACACCTGGGCGCGGGCCCAGGCCTGGCCGCGCCACCAGGTGGGGAGGGCGCCTGGTGCCCCTCTTGCGCCGCCTCTTCGCCTATATAAGCCCTCGTGACCTAAAACTTCGATACCAATTGACGAAACTCAGGAAAGACTCCAGGGGCGCCGCATGCGAAACTCAATTCGGGGGAGTCTCTATTCCGGCACGCCGCCGGACGGGAATTGCCCCGGAGTCATCTCCATCGACACCACCGCCATCTTCATCGCTGTTGCTGTCTCCCATGATGAGGAGGGAGTAGTTATCCTTCGAGGCTAAGGGCTCTACCGGTAGCTATGTGGTTAATCTCTCTCTCTCTCATGTACTTCAATACAATGATCTCATGAGCTGCCTTACATGATTGAGATCCATATGATGAGCTTTGTAATCTAGATGTAGTTATGCTATTCAAGTGGATTTTACTTATGTGATCTTCGGAGACTCCTTGTCCCACATGTGTAAAGGTGACAGTGTGTGCATCGTGTGGGTCTCTTAGGCTATATTTCACAGAATACTTGTTCACTGGGTTATGATTTGAGTTGGATGTCTCTATGAAATTGTGGTGTGTTAGTACCTCCTATGAATGCTCAAAGTGACAGCGTGGGGTGTTTATTAGTACTTGGGAATACATCTTTAAGGTTTGCTTTTGCATCCCTACATGGTGAATTAGTGTTCGTTATCCAGCCAGAGAGTAATTCAGAATAGCATAGTGAAGTGCTTATATTTATATTCAATTATGATTGCATTGTTGAGAGTGTCCACTAGTGAAAGTATGATCCCTAGGCCTTGTTTCCAAATACTGCAAACATCGCTTGCTTACTGTTTTACTGCATCTTTACTTCCTGCAATATTACCACCATCTATACCACCTGTGTTTTACTATCTCTTCGCCGAACTAGTGCACCTATACATCTGACAAGTGTATTAGGTTTGGGGACACAAGAGACTTCTTGTATCTTAATTGCAGGGTTGCTTGAGAGGAATATCTTTGACCTCTACCTCCCTGAGTTCGATAAACCTTGGGTGATCCACTTAAGGGAAACTTGCTGCTGTTCTACAAATCTCTGCTCTTGGAGGCCCAACACTGTCTACAAGAATAGAAGCACACGTAGACATCAAGCTATTTTCTGGCGCCGTTGCCGGGAGGTAAGGTAAAAGGTATTCACATCCTCCGACTACTAAGATATTTCCTAGCATTGTTGCCGGTGTGTGAGTGCTCGAAGCTATCTCCTTTAGATTCTGCAATTTTATCTTTTTGTCTCTTGTTTTTATTTTCACTAGTTAGGCTTAATGGAAAACAACAAAAAATTAGAGAACTTTATGAACTTTATCTTGAATTAGGACATGAGGTGTTTGAAGAGAAAATTAAAAAACCCATGGAACTTTGTTTGCAAAATAGTTGTAGCAACGTTATTAGCATGAACTCTTTGAACACTATTATCGCTAATGCTATGGAAGAATTTAAGCTTGGGGAAGCTGGTTTTGAGGAGCATGATATTTTTAGTCCCCCAAGCATGGAGGAGAAAATTTACTTTGATGATACTTTGCCTCCCATTTATGATGATTACAATGATGAATATGATATTTTCAGTCCACCTACTATTGAGGAGAAAATTAATTATGATTACAATATGCCTCCTATATATGATGATTATGGTGATGAGAATAATAATGATAGCTATTTTATTGAATTTGCTCCCACTACAACTAATAAAATTGATTATGCTTATGTGGAGAGTAATAATTTTATGCATGTGGCTCATGACAAGAATGTTTCATGTGAAAGTTATATTGTTGAGTTTGTTCATGATGCTACTGAAAGTTATTATGAGAGAGGGAAACATGGTTATATGCATCTTAATAATATTAAGTTTCACCTCTTTATGTTGAGAATCTTGAAATTGCGCTTGTGTTGCTTTCCTATGCTTGTCACTTTGTTCTTCATGAATTTATTTGTGTACAAGATTCCTTTTCATAGGAAGTGGGTTAGGCTTAAATGTGTTTTGAATTTGCTTCTTGATGCTCTCTTTTGCTTCAAATCTTATTTACGAGAGTATCATTAAAATTACTGAGCCCATCTTAATGGCTATAAAGAAAGCACTTCTTGGGAGATAACCCGTGTGTTTATTTGGCTACTGTTTTGTTGTGTCTTGGAAGTTGTTACTACTGTAGCAACCTCTCCTTATCTTTATTTTCATGTATTGTTGTGCCAAGTAAAATCTCTAATAGAAGGTTGATACTAGATTTGGATTTCTGCGCAGAAACAGATTTGCTGTCTGAATTTGCGTAGATCTCTCTGTAGAAGAGTCAAAAAATCTGCCAATTTACGTGCGTGATCCTCAGATATGTACGCAACTTTCATTAGTTTTGAGTTTTTCCATTTGAGCAAGTTAAGTGCCTCTGGAAAATTCGTCTTTACGGACTGTTCTGTTTTGACAGATTCTGCCTTTTATTTCGCATTGCCTCTTTTGCTATGTTGAATGGATTGTTTTGCTCCATTAACTTTCAGTAGCTTTGTGCAATGTCCAGAAGTGTTAAGAATGATTATGTCACCTCTGAATATGTGAATTTTTGATTATGCACTAACCCTCTAATGAGATTGCTTAAAGTTTGGGTGTCAAGGGTCAAGAGAAGAGGATGATACAATATGATCAAGAAGAGTGAAAAGTCTAAGCTTGGGGATGCCCCGGTGGTTCATCCCTACATATTTTAAGAAGACTCAAGCATCTAAGCTTGGGGATTCCCAAGGCATCCCCTTCTTCATCGACAACTTATCAGGTCACTTCTAGTGAAACTATATTTTTATTCCATCACATCTTATGTTCTTTACTTGGAGCGTCTGTTTGTTTTTGTTTTTGTTTTGGTTTGAATAAAGTTGGATCCCACCATCCTTGTATTGGAGATATTACGCTCCGCTTTTTCATTTGAACACTTGTGTTCTTAGTTATGCTTTAATGTTCATGGCGAAGGCTGAAAATTGCTTCGTTGATTGCTATTTGGTTGGAATCAGAAAATGCTTCATATGGTTTGGAATAACTTGAAACTTGGTAATTGTTTTGAGCTCTCATTAGATCATGTTTAAGCTCTTGCATCATGTAGTTTAATCTATTAGTGGAGAACTACCGTAGAGCTTGTTGAAAATTGGTTTGCATGATTGGTCTCTCTAAGGTCTAGATATTTTCTGGTGAAGTGTTTGAACAACAAGGAAGACAGTGTAGAGTCTTATAATGCTTGCAATATGTTCTTGTGTAAGTTTTGCTGTACCTGTTCATACTTGTGTTTGCTTCAAACAACCTTGCTAGCCAAAGCCTTGTACTGAGAGTAAATGCTTCTCGTGCATCCAAACACCTTGAGCCAAAACCCATGCCATTTGTGCCCACCATATCTACCTACTATGTGGTATTTTTCTGCCATTCCAAAGTAAATTACTTGAGTGCTACCTTTAAAATTTCATTCCTTTATCTTTGCAATAGATAGCTCATGGGAAAATAGCTTAAAAACTATTGTGGTGATGAATATGTAGCTATGTGTCTTAGTTCTTATAAGTTGCTTGTTGAGCGGTAACCATGTTTCTGGGGACGCCATCAACTTTTTACCTTTGTTGGATATCATGTGAGATGCTATGCATGTTCGTCTTGTCTGAAGTAAGGGTGATTTATCATGATCAAATGGTTTGAGTATGCATATGTTAGAGAAGAACATTGGGCCGCTAACCAAAGCCATGTATCATGGTGGAAGTTTTCAGTTTGGACATTCATCCTCAATCTCTTATGAGAATATGATGTTGTTGAATGCTTATGCATTAAAGAGGAGTCCATTATCTGTTGTCTATGTTGTCCCGGTATGGATGCCCTAAGTTGAGATCTATTAAAGACGAGAAATCAAATGCGATTGATCTCCTTGGACCTTTGTACAGGCGGCATAGAGGTACCCATTTGTGACACTTGGTTGAAACATATGTTATGCAATGATAATCCATGTAAATCCAAGCTAATTAGGACAAGGTGCGGTCACTATTGGTATTCTATGCATGAGGCTTGCAACTTGTAGGAAGTATTATGCATAACACATATGAATTATTACTACCGTTGACAAAATTGTTTCTATGTTTTCAAAATAAAAGCTCTAGCACAAAAATAGTAATCCATGCTTCCCTCTGCGAAGGGCCATTATTTTACTTTATGTTGAGTCAGTTTACCTACTTCTTTCTATCCTAGAAGCAAACACTTGTGTCAACTGTGTGCATTGATTCTTACATGTTTACTTATTGCACTTGTTATATTACTTTATGTTGATAATTATCCATGAGATATACATGTTACAAGTTGAAAGCAATTGTTGAAACTTAATCATCCTATGTTTTGCTTCGAAACCTTCTACTTTGAATCTATTGCTTTATGAGTTAGCACTTATGCAAGTCTTGTTGATACTTGTCTTGAAAGTACTATTCATGAAAAGTTTTGCTATATGATTCAGTTGTTTAGTCATTATCTTTTTGTTAGCAATCTATTGCTTGAATCACTCCATTCATCTCATATGCTTTACAATAATGTTGATCATGTTTTGTTGGTAGCATGTCACTTCAGAAATTATTGTTGTTATCGTTTACCTACTCGAGGGCGAGTAGGAACTAAGCTTGGGGATGCTTGATACGTCTCCAACGTATCTATAATTTCTTATGTTCCATGCTACTTTTATGATGATACTCACATGTTTTATACACACTTTATGTCATTATTATGCATTTTCCGGAACTAACCTATTAACAAGATGCCACAGTGCCAGTTCCTGTTTTCTGTTGTTTTTGGTTCCGGAAAGGTTGTTTGGGCAATATTCTCGGAATTTGACGAAACAAAGACCAAACATCTTATTTCACCGGGAAGGTTCCAAAGTCCGAAGGGGAGACGAAGATGGGCCAGGGGGGCCCACACCACACCTGGGCGCGGGCCCAGGCCTGGCCGCGCCACCAGGTGGGGAGGGCGCCCTGGTGCCCCTCTTGCGCCGCCTCTTCGCCTATATAAGCCCTCGTGACCTAAAACTTCGATACCAATTGACGAAACTCCAGAAAGACTTCAGGGGCGCCGCCGCCATCGCGAAACTCCAATTCGGGGGACAGAAGTCTCTGTTCCGGCATGCCGCCGGGACGAGGAATTTCCCCCGGAGTCATCTCCATCGACACCACCGCCATCTTCATCGCCGTTGCTGTCTCCCATGATGAGGAGGGAGTAGTTCTCCTTCGAGGCTAAGGGCTCTACCGGTAGCTATGTGGTTAATCTCTCTCTCATGTACTTCAATACAATGATCTCATGAGCCGCCTTACATGATTGAGATCCATATGATGAGCTTTGTAATCTAGATGTAGTTATGCTATTCAAGTGGATTTTACTTATGTGATCTCCGGAGACTCCTTGTCCCACGTGTGTAAAGGTGACAGTGTGTGCACCGTGTGGGTCTCTTAGGCTATATTTCACAGAATACTTGTTCACTGGGTTATGATTTGAGTTGGATGTCTCTATGAAATTGTGGTGTGTTAGTACCTCCTATGAATGCTCAAAGTGACAGCGTGGGGTGTTTATTAGTACTTGGGAATACATCTTTAAGGTTTGCTTTTGCATCCCTACATGGTGAATTAGTGTTCGTTATCCAGCCAGAGAGTAATTCAGAATAGCATAGTGAAGTGCTTATATTTATATTCAATTATGATTGCATTGTTGAGAGTGTCCACTAGTGAAAGTATGATCCCTAGGCCTTGTTTCCAAATACTGCAAACATCGCTTACTGTTTTACTGCATCTTTACTTCCTGCAATATTACCACCATCTATACCACCTGTGTTTTACTATCTCTTCGCCGAACTAGTGCACCTATACATCTGACAAGTGTACTAGGTGTGTTGGGACTGATACGTCCAAAACGTATCTACTTTCCCGAACACTTTTGCTATTGTTTTGCCTCTAATTTGTGTATTTTGGATACAACTAACACGGACTAACGCTATTTTCAGCAGAATTGCTCTGGTGTCTTGTTTTTTTTGCAGAAATTCAACTTTCAGGAAAATCCTCGGAATTTATGTCAAAGGGCTTATTTTTCCAGAAGAATCACGGAGCCAGAAGGGCAGGCCTGGGGAGGCCCGGGCCCCCATACACTAGGCCGGCGCGGAGGGGGGCGCGCCGCCCTAGTGTGTGGCCGCCTCGGCCAGCCTCTGACGCCCCCCTTCGGACTACTTAAGGGTTTCGATCTAAAAACGCGAGACGGGAAGTCGAAGTCGCCAGAAACCATCCAGTACCGCCGCGTCGCAAAACTCCGTCTCGGGACCGAAACTCCGTTCCGGCACTCCGGACGGGGAATTGGAGGGGATCATCGCCGCCATCACCAACGCCTCTCCATCGACTAGCCATGTTTCCCCCATCCATGTGTGAGTAATTCCCCGCTGTAGGCTGAAGGGGATGGTAGGGATTGGATGAGATTGATCATGTAATAGTCATAAGATTGTTAGGGCATGGTGCCTAGTATCCGTAGATGGTACTTTTATGATATTGTTGCAACTTGTTATGCTTAATGCTTGTCACTAGGGCCCGAGTGCCATGATCTCAGATCTGAACATGTTATTGTTTCATCATGATATGCATTGTTTTATGATCTTACCTGCAAGTTGTATACACACGTTGCTGTCCGGAACCCGAGGCCCCAAAGTGACAGAAATTGGGACAACCGGAGGGGAAGGCGGTGATGTGAGGATCACATGTGTTCACGGAGTGTTAATGCTTTGCTCCGGTACTCTATTAAAAGGAGTACCTTAATTTCCAGTAGTTTCCCTAGAGGCCCGGCTGGTAGGATAAAAGATGTTGTGCAAGTTTCTCATTGCGAGCACGTACGACTATATACGGAATACATGCCTATGGATTGATTAGTACTTGGATACCGTTTTATTATTACCTGCAAATGGCCTACCATGATTGTTATATGAATTCTCTCATCCATGCAACGCCCGTTCATCCATCTCTGTGCCTACAGTATTTTAATCCTGCTGTTTACTATAATCACTATTGCTGTCTTTATTTCACTGCTGTTATTTCACTATTCCTTGCTATAAAACTGTTGCTACTGATAAACTCTTGTGAGCAAGTCTGTTTCCAGGTGCGCTGAATTGACAACTCCGCGTTAAGGCTTACAAGTATTCTTTGTCTCCCCTTGTGTTGAATCAATAAATTGGGTAATACTTCCCTCGAAGACTGTTGCGATCCCCTATACTTGTGGGTCATCAAGACTATTTTGGCGCCGTTGGGGAGCATAGCTTTATTTGCAAGTTCACTTGGATTGATATTGTTCGCTGCAAATCCTCCATCATGGGTAAACCTCGCGATACTAAAGTCGCCATATTACCATCCACTACAAGAAAAGGTACAACTCTGAGTACCTCTGCTGCTCTTGATTCACCATCTGTGATAAGTCAACTTGTTTCACCACCACAAGCTTCACGTGTTGGTATTTCTGCTGAATCTGAAAATTCCTCTGATAATTTTGATGATGCTTCTACTGTGCTTGATAATACTGGTTCATTAGGTCCTTTTCTAGATGCTACAATTGCTAGGTCTAGACAAATTGAAAATACTGAAACTCCTAATGAAAATACTGTTACACCTGTTAATTCACCTGAGTGATGATCTTGATGAAGATTATGTGGAACTTGATGATGATTTTATTGATAAATGCAATGCTACTACTAGTACAAGTAACCTTAAAAAGCTTATTGCACAACATGCTGTTAGATATAAACTGTCTCCTGATCCTAAATTTGCCACATCTCCTATAAACATTAAGGATAAAGATTATGACTTTTCTCTTGATTTATCTCATATATCTATTGTTGAGAAAACACCTTTCTGTGGTACTGAAAAAGAGAGTGTTGTAGAACACATGAATGAGCTTTCTACTTTAAGTAGCTTGTTTTCTGATGATGTTAAGATGCGTACTTATTTTGTTGTTAAGATTTTCCCTTTCTCATTAAAGGATGATGCTAAAATTTGGTATAATAATTTGCCTCCTGATTCTATTGATAGTCCAAGTTGTTTGATTGATGTTTTCTTTCGGAAATATTTTCCCGCTAGTGCTCAACATATTGCTCTGCAGAGAATTTATAGTTTTGATCAAGAAGATGGAGAGAAATTGCCTGAAGCTTGGGCAAGATTTTGCTCTCTTATTAGAGCTCGGCCTGGACATGATTTGGAGAAGCATGATTTACTTGATATATTTTATAGTGGACTAACCATTGAGTCTAGGGCATACCTGGATAGTTGTGCTGATTGTGTTTTCAGGAAAAGAACTCGGATGAAGCTGAAGAATTATTGGCTAAGATAAGCAAAAATCATGATGATTGGTCTACACCTGAACCAACCCCGACACCAATATTGAAGAAGAGGGGTATGATTGAATTAAATGATGAAGATATGAGGGAAGCCAAGAAATCTCTTATGGAGAAAGGTATTAAATCTGAAGATGTGAAGAATTTACCTCCTATAGAAGACCTATGTAAGATAATTCCCCCTTCATCCACAATTGAGGTACATTCCCTTCAACGCTTTGATAGAGGAGATATCCCTTATTCAAAACCTCCTGATCAATGTTTAGATGAATTTGATAATTATATTGTTAAGCAAAATAATTTTAATATGAGAGTAGAGAATCATCTAATGGAAAATTCTCAAGCTATTAGTAAATTGCATGATATTGTGGAGAGAACCTCCAATGATGTTAAGATGCTTGTTAAACATTTTAATATGATTCAAACTCAAATTAATCAACTTACTAAAGTGCAAAATGACTTGTTAAAAAATACTCATGAAGAAAAACATGCTTATGAAGTAACAACTAGAGGCGGTGTTTCTACCCAGGATCCTCTATATCCTGAAGGGCATCCCAAAAGAGTTGAACAAGATTCTCAACGAACTAAAGAAACTAGTAGTCCTTCTAAGAAAAAGAAGAAGAAACATAAAACTGTTGTAGAATCCTCTGAACCTGTTAATGATCCTAATAGTATTTCTATTTATGATGCTGAAACTGAAAGTGGTAATGAACATGATGAAGATAATGATAAGAATGATACTCCTGATAAAGAAGAAATTGAAAAAGAACCTGAAAAGCATGCTAAAAATAAAAAGTACACTAAAGAAGATTTTATTACAAAGAAACATGGTAATGAGAGAGAACCTTGGGTTCAAAAGAAAATGCCTTTTCCTGGTAAGAAACTAAAATCAAAGGAGGAGGAACATTAAAATAAATTTTGTGATTGGATGAAACCTTTATTTTTGCAAATCCCTTTGACTGATGCTATTAAATTGCCTCCTTATTAAAGTATATGAAAGATATTGTCTCTAACAAAAGGAAAATTCCTAATGAGGAGATTTCCACTATGCTCGCTAATTACTCTTTCAATGGCAAGGTTCCAAAGAAGCTGGGAGACCCAGGTATACCGACTATTCCTTGTTCCATAAAAATAATTATGTTAGAACTGCTCTATGTGATTTGGGAGCAGGAGTTAGTGTGATGCCTTTTTCTCTTTACAAGAGACTTGATTTAGATAAGTTGATACCAACTGATATATCTTTGCAAATGGCTGATAAATCTACTGTTGTTCCTGTTGGTGTATGTGAAGATGTTCCTGTTCAAGTTACTCAAAATTGCTTAATATTAACTGATTTTGTTGTGTTGGAAATGCCTGAAGATGATAATATGTCTATTATTCTTGGAAGACCCTTTCTTAATACTGCAGGGGCTGTTATTGATTGCAATAAAGGAAAAGTTACTTTCAATGTTGAAGATAAGGAACATACTGTCTATTTTCCCAAGAGGATTGATAAAGTATATGGAGTTAATACAATTTTTAATTTGAAAACTATCAAGGTGGGATCTATTGATTGTCCTATATATGAGCCTAAAGAAGAATATCAAACTCTTGTGATTGGATCCATATCAATTCAATATAAGGTAACATGATTGATTTGAGGTTTATTTCTTCTTATGTCATATAAAATTTATTTGGTAGCAAGACTTGATCAACCTTGTTAACAAGTATATTTTAATGCATAAGAGATAAACAACATTTCTTTCTTCCTCCACTTGTTTTACTTGCTGTAGCACCTTTTGTTTTGAAAAGTTCTTTAGTCAATTAGAAATTTCAAAATCTTTTCATGTGCTGTAATAATCACTTTAACACCCAGAAATGTGCATTTTTCGAAGTTCTCAAAAATTTACAAAAAATATACTGGTAGTCTTATTTTTCGAAGGGGCACCTGGGAGCACCTGGGGATGACCAGTGGGGCACCCCAGGGTGGCACCCCACAGGCCGCGGCCAGCAAGGGGCGCGCCCTGTTGTGTGGGGCCCTCCTTGCCCCACTTCTTCACTTCTTCCTCCCATCTCATTCTCTATCCCAAAAAAACTCGCACCAACTTTCTCTCACTCGCGTTTCTGCTCAAGAGCTCAAGATTTCTCGATCTCTTTGCTCAACCCAGATTTCTGTCTGAAATTTGGCACATTTGCTCTCCGGTATGTGACTCCTTTGATTATCCAATTAGAATTTTTTTTGGTTGAGTATATATTGAATATTTTGCTGCTGTAGATAACATGTTTAGTGAGCTTGCATGCTTGTTCTAAGTTGTATAAATTAGTTTTGATGCATGTTTAGTACTCTAGCAAGTTCCTATAGTAGTTCCCCTCAATTATATACCTTGAAATCAAATTTTATAATGATTGTTGAAAAATTTCAGAAAAGGAAAATGGACAACCACAACTTTGGAGAGGTGTTCGAAAGAGAGACGACGAGCACGGGGAGGCCTTCTAGGACCGCCACCCGATTCAGGCGATCCTATAATGAAGACGTCATCGCACCGAGCTTCGAACCCGAAGAGGACAATGGAGTCCCTAACGCTTCATCTTTCCCATGTTATAACTTTTTGAGTAATGCAGGGTTGCTGGATGATTTCTTGACTCTCATTGGAAACCGTTGTCGCGCTCTAAGGAGAAGGTGGATGAGCAACTGAAGATACAAGGCTTCCACCAGAAGCATGACTCCGAGGACGCCGAGCCCTCCTACGATTACACCGTCACGTATCCTGGTGCTTCTTCCAGCACATACCCAGAACAGGATCCATCTTCGTCATACTACGGAGACACCACTTCATGGGGACCGTGGGAATGATCTCCACTTAGGCCAAAAGCCTAAGCTTGGGGGGAGGTATACCGGCATCACTAATTCTTTGCACATTATGGTTGCTGGATACTTGTACATACTTGTTTAGTTTCTTAAAGTGGTTTTCGAATGAGAGGGAGATGATATTTGGGGAAGTGCTGTCTAAAAACAGATTCTGGCTGTTACCAAAAAAAATTCGTGCGCACAGCCAGAACATTATTTTGAGTTGAAATTTTTTGTGCATGTTCCCCAGGTTGTTATCTAACTTTCATTAGTTGAACACTTTTCGAACTGAGCAACGGAAGATTTTTGTAAAAATCGATTTCTGTACTGCTGTCAGGTTTTGGCAGATTTCGCCATCCTGCTTTTCTGTGTTTCTGTTAGTTTGCATTCTCTTGTTTTTGCTTTGTTTCTTTCCTAAAACACAAAAAGACCAAAAATATTTCTGTTGTTTCTCTTCACCATTTGTTTATTTGGTTCTTTGCTCTTATTTTACTTTATTTGCTATCGTTGGTTTGCTATGAGAAAATCCAAAAAGATTTTGCTTTGTTTGCTTGTTTCCTTTTGTTCTTGTTTCTAACCCGAAAACACCAAAAATATTTGTTGTTATTATTTGGTTTTGTAAAGTTCATTAGGGAGTTCAGAGGTCTCCGGTGGTTGGAGCTTGGTTTCATTCCATATTATTATTCAAGCTGCACAAGTGAAAGGCAATAATGACGATCTACGGCAACTTGACTGTGGCACTACAAGAGATGGGGGATTTGTTGACGAAAACCCTGGTGACAAAAATGCATACCGTCAAGGATTTGTCCTTATAGGTGACGAATTCATCTTTCGTCAAGCATTTAAGGTAATGCTTGACGGTATGATTGTTCGTCAACAAAAAATCGTCACCCATTACCCAAGCGGGAAGGGCTTCCATCGTGTCTGATAATAGGTGACGAAATCAAAGATCGTGGTGACGAAATAATACTAAGTTACTTTATTAAATGTTATTAGTTTTATATATCATGCGTGACCCACTTGTCAGGAACATATTTAATTAAGTAAAAATTGTGGTTTGGAAGAATCGAACCAGGGCTTTGGCGTGACCGACGCGGAGTCTTACCGCTAAGGTAGATATGGAATTTTGATCTCGATCCGTAACTTGTCTATTCTACATATTTATTTCAATGGTGTGATCTAGATGTTACGACATAATAATTCCCTTATTAATATTTATGTCGGCCGAGGGTGCCTCGTTTAAGTCGCGCCGCTAGCAGACACGGCCTATATAGGTGATCTTGCTAACAGTCGAATCGACTAGGGTTCTCGTCGAGGTGAGAAGAATTCCGTGAAGGCTCCATTGTGGTGGCGGCGAGACGCATCATCGGTGAGTTCTCCTGATTGTTCGTTAGGTCTAGATTTTTTAATCAGTTGTCAAGATCTGTTCTGAAGAACGTTGGCATGTTCTTAACTGAATTGTAGGCAATGGATCGAAGTTGGATAACTGATGGCACCAAGAAGTTCACAACAAAGTACATGGCAGGTGTTAGGGATTTCATCAAGTTTGCGCAAGAACACTTGGACAATACAGATGAACCAATCTTGTGCCCTTGCAAGGACTGCCTAAATCTGATACGTCAGGATATAAAAACAGTCGAGGATCACTGCAATTGTTCAGGTATGTCCATGACGTATACAAGATGGACTAGACATGGGGAAGATTTTAGTGATGACGAAGGGCGGGGTAGAGACGACGATGGTGCTTATGATAGTGACAACGATGAAGAGGAAGACAATGGTGATTGTTATGTTGATGATTCGTCTAGTATGATCGATGAACTGCAGAAGTCTGGAAATAAAGGTCCTGACCTGCCAAATATGTATGCTAATCTAATTGAGTCAGCGAAAAAAGAACTTTATGAGGGATGCACCTCTTTCACTAGGTTGTCGTTCATTATTAAGCTCCTTCATGTCAAATCATACAGCCGGATAACAAACAGAGGATTTGATCTCTTACTTCAGCTTTTACGTACAGCTTTGCCAGATGTGGACTTTCCCAAATCATATGCTGATGCTAAGAGTGTTCTTTCTGATGTTGGGCTTGGTTATGAGACAATTCATGCATGCAAGTTTGATTGTTCTTTATTTTGGGGAGATCACAAGGACGATACGAACTGCCATGTTTGTGGATTATCAAGATATAGAGACCCTACTGGAAAAAAGAAAATCCCTCACAAGGTGTTAAGGTACTTTCCTATAATTAAAAGGTTGCAGAGACTATTTGTTAAAAAGGAAATGTCGACACATACTAGATGGCACAAAGAGAAGAGGGTTGTTGAGCACAATGTACTGAGGCACCCTGCTGATGGTGAGGCATGGAAGCACTTTGATGGCAAGTTTGATTGGTTTGCTAAAGATCCTCGTAACATAAGACTAGGTTTTGCCACAGACGGCTTCAGTCCCTTTGGAAGTATGAGTAATCCTTACAGTATGTGGCCTGTTTTTGTGATTCCTTACAACTTCCCACCATGGATGTGCATGGATCAATCGAATTACATGATGGCATTGCTAATCCCCGGAAAGTATTCCCCAGGGAAAGATTTTCATGTATTTATGCAGCCTCTGATAAAAGATATGATGCAGCTATGGAGTGGTGTGGAGACATTTGATGCATGCACACAGGAATATTTCCCATTGCATGCTGCGTTTCTTTGGTCTATTCATGATTATCCTGGATATGCCACTATGTCAGGCCGAAGCACAAGAGGATTTCATGCGTGTGTGCATTGCGATGAGAATCCTTGCGCTGAATCTTTGAAAAACAAAATTGGATATATTGGGCATCGGCGATTTCTTGATAAAAGTCACCCATACAGGAGAAGCAGACTTTTCAATGGTAAAGCTGAGCCTAGAGATCCACCAAGGAAGTACACAACCAAAG
This sequence comes from Lolium multiflorum, assembly GCA_030979885.1. Taxonomy (NCBI): domain Eukaryota; kingdom Viridiplantae; phylum Streptophyta; class Magnoliopsida; order Poales; family Poaceae; genus Lolium; species Lolium multiflorum. The sequence continues at coordinate 151,878,138 of CM061752.1, read as the reverse complement.
AGGTAGCTGCGAAGGTAGAAAGTGTTAAGGATTTTGAACATGGGAAAAATCCAATAAGTAGAAAGCGGAAGCGTGCAACTGTACCCGGTGAACCAACATGGCACCTGAAAGTCAGCTTACATCATCTACCGTACTGGCCAGAACTTAAGATAGCTCACAACTTAGATGTGATGCATATTGAGAAGAACATATGTGACAATATTGTTGGTACACTACTTGAACTTGAGGGCAGGAATAAGGACACTGTTAGTGCTAGAATTGATTTGAAGAAATTCAAAATGTGGGAGAAGTATTGGTTGAAGAAAATTGTGAAGGATGATGGTGATGCAGCAGTAACTTATGCGAAGCCCCCTGCACCGTGGACGCTTTCGAAGGAACAGAAGAGACATTTGTGTAGGTATTTGGCAAACACTAGGTTCCCAGATGGTTATTGCGCAAACTGGGGAAGATGTGTGAATATTGATGGTTGTAAGGTTACCGGTATGAAGACGCATGATTGCCACATACTTCTGCAGCGAGTGTTGCCGGCTGGGCTCAAGGGAATTGCATCCAAGGAAATGTATGTGGCTATTGCAGAGCTAGGAAGATTTTTTAGGGAGCTGTGTGCCAAAACCCTGAAAGTTGATGTGCTGAATCGATTGAAGGTTGAAATTGTTGTGATCCTATGCAAACTTGAGAAGCTCTTTCCCCCAGCTTTTTTTGATGTAATGGTGCACTTAGCTATTCATCTTCCTGAGGAGGCTCTTTTGAGGGGTCCTGTTCATTATGGTTGGATGTATCCAGTTGAGAGAAGATTAGGTTATCTAAAGTCTACGGTCCGTAACAAAGCAAGGCCAGAAGGTTCTATCGCAGAGAGCTACATTGTTGATGAGTGTTTGATTTTTTGCTCTAGATTTTTCAAGGATGGCACAGAAACAAGATTTAACAAAGATGATAGGAACCAAGACATACGGAGAAAACCTGATCCTGACGAGATGGAAGTATTTTCAGTTGGAGCTAAAGGTCTTGGGAAATCCATTTTGAAACATTTTGACAAGGAATTTGACAAAATGGTTTGGTATGTGCTGAACAACTGTGACGATGTAGAACGTTATATCAAGTAAGTAGTTAGCTTCACTTTAATAACTACTTCTCAATGTTGCAGACATAATTGTCCTGTATTTCATATGTGTTTTTTCTATGTTTCAGTGAATTCCGACAAGAATTGGGAGGTAGGGGTGTGCGTGACATGGAGGAGACGGTTCAGAGAGAGTTTGCAGGTTGGTTTGCAAACCATGTGAGACAGTTGGACAATGCATCAGAAGATTTGAAGTCTCTGGCTGCTGGGCCAGACCGGCGTGTAGTAGTATACGCTGGTTGCAACGTAAAGGGTGCGAGGTTTCGCACGCTTACTCGGGATAAAGACCTGAAGACTCAAAATTCGGGCGTAGCGACTAAGGGATCTTTTGGTGATGCAGATGAGACCGAGTACTATGGTGTTCTGCAAGAAGTTCTTGAACTGCAGTACGGGAGTAACAAGCACGGTGACAGGTCCGTGTACTTGTTTCGTTGCGACTGGTTCGACCTTGCGAGCAGGGGTTCCAAGATAAAAGATGATGGTTATTTTAAAAGCGTTAACACTTCTGTCCTATGGTTCAAGAATTCACCATTCATATTGGCCAGTCAAGCTGAAACATGCTTCTATTTGGAGGATACAAAGTTTGGTGATCCGTGGAAAGTGGTGCAGAAGTTCAGCCATAGACACGTGTACGACGTTCCAGAATTAGAAGATGGTAACGATGATGCATTTGTACGGAATGAAGACGCATACCAGGAGGATGAAGGTTCAGTCGACCATACATTTCATGATGTTGTCGACCTAGACGAGGAAGCAGAGGTGGAAGCAGAGGAGGATGATCATCGTGCTGATGAAGTTGTACGTATTCATGATGCTCGTACAATTCGTGAACTAGAGAATGGGGAAGATAGTCCCAATGTTGACATGGATATGAGCGAAGATGAACTACAGAATGAGGAAGAGAGTCTCATAATGGAAGAGAACATACATGATGACGAGGGAAAAAATTCAGAAGAAGATAGTGATGTTGATTGATAGAAACATGTAATGCATACATACAACTATATGTTTTGTTCCAAACATTTGAAATGTTCTTATTTATATGTTCGGTACCATAACTTGGACAATGGTTTTAATTAATCGACACTTGACACGATTACAACCAGCAGCACGATATGACTAACTATTGTTTTAACACAAGCAAAATCGACAATCGCACAAAGAGTTTTACAACTTAATTTAAACCTAAAGGGGCTGCATAGTTGGACTCACGGGCACCATGAATCACTGACTAGTTACTCCAGATCGATTTCAGGCACATGGGTAGCAAACAAGTAAACCCCTGCATTTCCCAGGTAAAGCAAGAACAACATCTTGTCACCCATCTCAAGGTGCTTTTCCTTGTCCATGAACTCCTTCCACCCACTGACGCAGAGACGACCATCGTCGGAAGAAATTGCGTAGGACGCACGCACCAAAGTACTGGGATGGCACACAATACTGATTGCACCATATTGTTCCATATCTTTAGGAACCAAACGGCTAGGGATTTTCTGTTCCAACAGTAGAGACATAGTTTAGTTAAACAGTTGTACGTAATGTAGGTCGCAAAGTTAATGAAATGATATGATCTACTGCTTACCACGTGTTTGTTGTAATTTTCGCTGTTTGTCCAATTCAGAGTATGCAGCATTGGGACAACTAGTGCTCCTTGATCATAATCTCCAGCATTGTGGTACTCAACAAGGTAGTCCAAGTTGTCCACCTGAAGAATGACGGTATGCATCATCCTCCAATTTATCATTGTTCCATCAGTAGTACTGAGCGAGTCAACAATGTCACGCTTCGTACGGGACAACTGGTAGTAAGCTGCATAATTAAAATAACTGACTTAATATGGAATAATTAATATGATCAATCATTCTGTCCAAAGGTGGAAAATTACCTGGATGGATTAGTGGTTCAGTTCCAGTTATTACAAGAGTATCCTGACCAGATGAGTTAATTCTGAAAATTAACTCCATGCCAACCTTAAAATTGTACACTCTAGCAAATTCGTTCCAAAATCTTCCGTTGATATAGGTTCTGCCAGCTCTGTTGGTAACATTAACAACAAATGCATGGCCATCTTTGGTTCTAAGTGCAACTTCAAAAGTTGTCCTGTCGGAGGTCTCGACACCATACTTCTGAAGGAAATACGGTCTATAGTAGCAAGGGATGACCTAAATTCAGTAGAGTTAATACAAAAGTAAGTTAACTATTCTCAGATCTCATTAATATATAGGGGAGGTACATTGTTGCGCAACTAATACATCGTATGTATCTAGGACTTCTATCAGCACATATCTGAACTTCTATCAGAACATATCTGAACTTCTATCGGTATAGGACTGATTTTCTATGACTGAACTTCTACCGATACCTCTATCTCTAACAGCTACAACTATCGTAAAACTCATATGGACGTAAAATTTATCACAACTATCCTAAAACTCAACCATAAATAAGCGGTTAATACATATGGTGAAGAACAATTATTACACACATCTGAATAATAGTACTAAACTAGCAATAACTAATAGGATCACGTGTTAAACTTTGATGTGGCGGTGAATTAATAAAACATCTGAATGAATTTTAAACTTATAAGCGCATGTACCGTCTTCTCCTCAAAACCCTCTTGTAGTGTTTGCACGAAAAAACCTAACGTGACTCCCCCTCCGCCGCACATCCCCTTCTTGTCAAAGCAAACTGGACACTGGAAAAAATATGAAGAAAGATTACAAATCGGAAACAACGATCGATCGCGAGACGTACATTTTATTTACTTACTCCACTAGTAGGCGCCATCCTTGGTCTCGACGCGGAGCGAGAGTCTTACAACTGTCGCCGGCGAGAGACGTGGCGAGCTGTGGCGGCGAGAGACGTGGCGAGATCTGGCGGCGGCTGAAGGAGGTCGTGATATGATGGCCAGTTATATCGTGGAGTAAATTTCGGTAGGTCAAGAGGAGGGCAAATGGGCGGTGCTGGGTTTTGACGTGACAACACGATCGAATGCGTTGGCCCCACTGGTCAGTTGGACTCCACGTCAGAAGTCAAGACCCGCGTCAATATTCTCGTCGTCTACGCGTCTCAATATTCGCACGGAGTAATTAATGGGGATGATTTTTATCCCCTTCCCCCTCCCCTACCGTCTCAATATTCGCACCGCTTCCTGGTTTCCCACTTCTCGTCGTCTCCGCTCCCTCACTGTCCTCGTCTCCCGCCGCCGCGTCGCCATGGACATGGATGAGCAGGAAGTGTACTACTGGTCCAGCACGCGCGTAGTCCACATCCACGACGGCCAGGAACTGGAAGTCGTCTACACCAACGACCCCTGGCAAGTGCGCCGCGTCCTCGACATGTACACGGAGTGGCTCAAGGAAGAGGAGCACAAGTTCGTGGGCCTCGACTTCGAGTACACCAACCATCGAGCCGAGGACGAGAAGAAGATCGCCGTGGTTCAACTCTGCATGCGTCGACATGTGCTGGTGTTCCACTACGCAGCGTTAGAACTAATCCCCTTTTTGAATCTTTGGATTGGGGTTTTTTAGTTTCCGCCGTTGTGTCTCTCTTCGACTCTCGTTACACATTGTTCCCGAAAATCATTACATTTCCGATCTACAACTGCTATACATTGTTCCCGAATATCAGTACATTCCCGATCTAAATCTGCTAGACATTGTTCCCGATTTATTAATTTGTTTCATCTTCGTCTCCTATATATGTAGGTTCTTGCATATTTGCTACTTAGTTTACTTGATTCGTCGTACGATTGACTAGTTCATATGCTCGATCTGTGATCTTTTTTAGTTTTCTTGATTCCTCATTTGATTTACTAGTTCATATGGTCGATCTGTCACTTCCTTTTTACATTACTTGATCCCCAATTTGTTTCCTAGTTCATATGCTCGATCTGTGACTAGTACATTACTTTGTTTACTGCAGTGCTGCCCGGTGGGACGCTCCGGCTATCTGCGATTTCTTTCGAGAAGGAATCACCTTTGCGAGTGTTGACATCCGTGGTGACACGAAAGTTCTGTGGAGGTCATGGCACATGCAGATTCCTCCTGAGTACTACGTCGATCTCCAGGACGAGTACTTCAAGTTCACTGGTCATCCGAGGGCTGGCATGGCTACCATGGCAGCCAGACTCATTGATTCATCTTACGGTGATATGAAGAAGAAGTTCCACCACCATCGGCACAGACTTTGGGGGGACTTCCCACTTCCAAATATGAACATCGACTATGCAGCCATTGATGCTTGGGTCTCTTACGAGTTGTACCGCAAGATCGTGGTCGACAGAGTCCTTGATGCTGCATGACCACCTGATATTTTGGTTTTGTGTCCCTCCTGCGTGAGGTGCTTTTGGCTACTACTCAGTTATTTTCAAACTGTAGATGCTTTTTGCTAGTTGGTTTTTACTATATATAAGTAAATATTTTGCCATGAAATGTCAACAATTGTACTGTGAGGTTTCAATTTTGCTGATTACCAACACAGATTGTATTTATGAAAACAAAACTTGAAACTAACAACAGCAACTACAAGTCGAAAAAAGGAGACATAAAAGTACTAAACTTGTGGGACAAAGGGATATGTAATCTACACAACTCTTCACGCAAAAAAGATAAACCATCAACGATTTGTTGTACCCATTTGTTCAATTTCCGTCAAGATAGTCTGCATTACTTTTTAGTTGAGATATGTACCCCCACAACGGTCTTCTCCTCCATAATTTATTGTGTAAACCCCCACAACGGTCATCTCCTCCTTATTTTATTGTGTAAACACCTACAACGGTCATCTCTCTCCCTTATAAACACCCACACGGCCATCTCTTCTGTCAATAGGTTCTGCCTCTCTCTTCTTGGTTCTGCCTCTCTCTTCTTTGTTCACATACAGTTGATCCATTGCCATGGCTTCCACGTCTCGGACGCGGAGGGGAAGGGGAAGGGGAAGGGGAAGGGGAAGTGGATCATCATCATTGCCACCACCACCGTCAACACTGCCATTGATCATAGAGGAGTTCTTCATCGTCGTCTGTGAAGACCCTTTGGTCAAGAAGGTATGTACGCGTTCCCACATATATGATGCATGTGATTAATTATGGGCATGTTTTAAAAAACCTTTAATTTGAAACGATCGGCGCTCGATCTCTTTGCAGAAACTACCAAACAAATTTGCGGACTATCTTCACGGCCAGGAGCCAGCTAAGGTGTATCTGCGAGCAGCTGACTGCGGTCCTCGTCTCTGGACCGTGGAGGTCCTATTTGACGGACAAGGCCGGATGTACCTCGACAAGGGCTGGGAGAAATTCGCCATCGCGCATGGTGTGGATTTCGGCTGGTTCTTACACTTCAAATATGAAGGCGATGATGTGCTCACAGTGAAGGTGTTCGACGGAACAATGTGCAGGAGGTACTACTACTCAGACGGCGAAGATACTGACGATGAAAGCGACGACGACGTGAAGCCATGCATCCATCCCCTTTAGATAAGGGGATTATGACCAAGAATTTATATGTAGCTTCGTTTGCATCGATTTAGAGATCTAGCTATTTTCTATATATTATGCATGTAAAAAATAATATCACATTTCCACTATTATTCGAGCACCACATCCTCCAAATTGTCATGTGAGGTTTCAATTTTGCTGATTACCAACACAGATTGTATTTATGAAAACAAAACTTGAAACTAACAACAGCAACTACAAGTCGAAAAAAGGAGACATAAAAGTAGTAAACTTGTGGGACAAAGGGATATGTAATCTACACAACTCTGCTGTAGCCAAACATCTACACAAATGCAGCGTGCATCAACATGAAAAAAGAGATAAGATGTGCAGCAGTAATGCTTCTGCAACAGCAAACAACATATAAACATGACATCGTCTTAAACAACTGGGTATGATTGCCCAGGTTCCAAATAACAAAAGTAGAACATAGTCTTTGAAACATGACATAGTTTAACCATGAACCTCCAGGGGAACAAATTAGTGATCACACATAGAAAGAAATAAATAAAAATGAATCGAGTATGTAAATTCTTTCGAATTTCTAAGAATTTCATAACATGATTAGGGCTGGAATTTTGAGTGTTTGGTCAAACCTAAGATGTACATGCTTGACAAGTGATGCCTCTTCTTGAGTTTAGGGGATGAATTTTTGAAAATTTTCAAACCAAACTGCCAAGATAGCATGCAAGCGACATTACCCACATGTTGATGCACCCTTGTGCCAAATTTCAGTCCATTTGAAGTTAGGTACCTCAAAAAATGGTGTCCCCATGGTGTAGATGTGTCGAAAGAGGGGTTTTCTCGGACGAAAAGAGGGGGGAATGGCCAAAAACTGACCAAACCACCATGGATTGGGGCAAGATTTGGCACCCTTGTGCACATTGTGATATGACACCTTGGTTGCTATGGGTTTTGATTTTTTGGAGTTGGTGGCATGGTGTCCCCATGGTGTAGATGTGTCGAAAGAGGGGTTTTCGGACGAAAAGAGGGGGGATGGCCAAAAACTGACCAAACCACCATGGATTGGGGCAAGATTTGGCACCCTTGTTCACATTGTGATATGAAACCTTGGTTTCTATGGGTTTTGATTTTTTCGAGTTGGTGGCATGGTGTCCCCATGGTGTAGATGTGTCGAAAGAGGGGTTTTCGGACGAAAAGAGGGGGGATGGCCAAAAACTGACCAAACCACCATGGATTGGGGCAAGATTTGGCACCCTTGTGCACATTGTGATATGACACCTTGGTTGCTATGGGTTTTGATTTTTTGGAGTTGGTGGCATGGTGTCCCCATGGTGGAGATGTGTCGAAAGAGGGGTTTTCGGACGAAAAGAGGGGGAATGGCCAAAAACTGACCAAACCACCATGGATTGGGGCAAGATTTGGCACCCTTGTTCACATTGTGATATGAAACCTTGGTTTCTATGGGTTTTGATTTTTTCGAGTTGGTGTCATGGTGTCCCCATGGTGTAGATGTGTCGAAAGAGGGGTTTTCGGACGAAAAGAGGGGGAATGGCCAAAAACTGACCAAACCACCATGGATTGGGGCATGATTTGGCACCCTTGTGCACATTGTGATATGAAACCTTGTTTGCTATGGGTTTTGATTTTTTGGAGTTGGTGGCATGGTGTCCCCATGGTGTAGATGTGTCGAAAGAGGGGTTTTCGGACGAAAAGAGGGGGAATGGCCAAAAACTGACCAAACCACCATGGATTGGGGCAAGATTTGGCACCCTTGTTCACATTGTGATATTAAACCTTGGTTTCTATGGGTTTTGATTTTTTGGAGTTGGTGTCATGGTGTCCCCATGGTGTAGATGTGTCGAAAGAGGGGTTTTCGGACGAAAAGAGGGGGGAATGGCCAAAAACTGACCAAACCACCATAGATTGGGGCATGATTTGGCACCCTTGTGCACATTGTGATATGAAACCTTGGTTGCTATGGGTTTTGATTTTTGGAGTTGGTGGCATGGTGTCCCCATGGTGTAGATGTGTCGAAAGAGGGGTTTTCGGACGAGGGGGGATGGCCAAAAACTGACCAAACCACCATGGATTGGGCCAAGATTTGGCACCCTTGTGCACATTGTGATATGAAACCTTTGTTTCTATGGGTTTTGGTTTTTTGGAGTTGGTGGCATGGTGTCCCCATGGTGGAGATGTGTCGAAAGAGGGGTTTTCGGACGAAAAGAGGGGGGAATGGCCAAAAACTGACCAAACCACCATGGATTGGGGCAAGATTTGGCACCCTTGTGCACATTGTGATATGAAACCTTTGTTGCTATGGGTTTTGGTTTTTTGGAGTTGGTGGCATGGTGTCCCCATGGTGGAGATGTGTCGAAAGAGGGGTTTCGGACGAAAAGAGGGGGGAATGGCCAAAAACTGACCAAACCACCATGGATTGGGGCAAGATTTGGCACCCTTGTTCACATTGTGATATGAAACCTTGGTTTCTATTGGTTTTGATTTTTTGGACTTGGTGTCATGGTGTCCCCATGGTGTAGATGTGTCGAAAGAGGGGTTTTCGGACGAAAAGAGGGGGGAATGGCCAAAAACTGACCAAACCACCATGGATTGGGGCATGATTTGGCACCCTTGTGCACATTGTGATATGAAACCTTGGTTGCTATGGGTTTTGATTTTTTGGAGTTGGTGGCATGGTGTCCCCATGGTGGAGATGTGTCGAAAGAGGGGTTTTCGGACGAAAAGAGGGGGAATGGCCAAAAACTGACCAAACCACCATGGATTGGGGCAAGATTTGGCACCCTTGTTCACATTGTGATATGAAACCTTGGTTGCTATGGGTTTTGATTTTTTGGAGTTGGTGGCATGGTGTCCCCATGGTGTAGATGTGTCGAAAGAGGGGTTTTCGGACGAAAAGAGGGGGAATGGCCAAAAACTGACCAAACCACCATGGATTGGAGCATGATTTGGCACCCTTGTGCACATTGTGATATGAAACCTTGGTTGCTATGGGTTTTGATTTTTTGGAGTTGGTGGCATGGTGTCCCCATGGTGTAGATGTGTCGAAAGAGGGGTTTTCGGACGAAAAGAGGGGGGAATGGCCAAAAACTGACCAAACCACCATGGATTGGAGCATGATTTGGCACCCTTGTGCACATTGTGATATGAAACCTTGGTTGCTATGGGTTTTGATTTTTTGGAGTTGGTGGCATGGTGTCCCCATGGTGTAGATGTGTCGAAAGAGGGGTTTTCGGACGAAAAGAGGGGGGAATGGCCCATTCATGTTCCATTCATGTGTCCAAAGAGGGGTTTTCGAACGAAATGAGGGTCCCAAATTTAGATTTTTTTCATGCATCCCATTCATGTTCTGGTATTTTTTAAATATACATGTACAGTTCCATTTTCAGAGTAATATTTTTTCTTCCACGGCAAAACCTTGTTCCCTCCAAATTTTAGTACGACGGCTGCCAAAACACACAAATTTTTCGTTCCCTCCACTCCTCCCGCGCACCCCACCTATCAAATATTTCGCCCTCCCTTATATACGTCGTGCCTCTCCCCCATGATTTACGAGCATCTTAACTCCCCACCCCCCCGACCTCATCCTCTCGTGCTCACCCCGATCCGGTGTCTTCGCCGGACGTTCTTCCATCTCGCAACTATCTCCCCGGCCGGTGGTCGCCATGGCCGGCAGTCGTCGAAACGTCGGGGGGAAGGAAAATCGCGCACACACGCCGAAGAAGGCGCCCAGCTCGAAGAAACGCCAAGGTAAATCTGTCGGTGATCGGCTTGTTGTTGTGTTTTTCGGATGGTTAGATCGAGAGATCGGTTTTACATGTCTACCACGCCCGTTTGACCTATATCTAGATCTTGCATATTTGATAGATCCAATCCCGACATCATACGTATAGGGTTTATCGTTTTTATTCCAGAGACAATCATGCCGTGCTATACAATCTTTGCCATCCCGCTGCTGTACAATCTTTTGCATAGACAATTGTTTGCCGAAACACTTAACTGAACTAATTCTAGCCGTTGCCGAAAACAGCCTGACGAGCTACAGTGAACAACGACATTGCTTCAGACTTTTATTCCTCAGTTTCAGAGGGAAGCACAGTTTGATCTAGAACAATTGTTTGCTGTTTTCTATGGAACTAGTTAGTTTGCACGTGCAATGCACGTCTTAACAATGTAATGAAGTTTTTTTAATCATGTACTTTGTTTCATCAGTCTATTTATTTCCACAATTTTTGTTTATCTATGTCTTTCAAAACTCAAAAATCAAATTTCAGCACATATCTGAACTTCTATCAGCAGAAATCTGAACTTCTATCAGCACATATCTGAACTTCTATCGGTATAGGACTGAACTACCCATACCTCATTACGTGCATACCAAGCCCGCCAAGCTATCAACAGACATGCATAATTCAGTGTGCGAGGGGAGTCTCTTGTGTCAATTATTTGTTACGAGTAGATATCTAAAAGTACATGATGTCCCTTAGCCTGGCATATGTCCCCTCTTATGTTTTGTTCGCCGACATCATACGTAGACTCTTATGTTTTCAATCATTTGCTGCTGTACAATATTTTGCAAAGACAATTATTTGCTGTTTTCTATGGAATTGGCCCCCTCTTATGTTTTGTTCATGCTCCGCTCTTCCGATTATTTCAGCGGAGACACAAAAACCCGTCAAGCCGGCATATGAGCTTGCCAAGGAGAAACAAATGCAAGAAAATGTAGTACGCATGGAAAAAAATTTCGCTGACAGATATGGACCTGGCCACAAAGTTCAGAAAGATTTCACTGGTTTTGCACGTACATTAGTGTATGGTGGGGTACAAATAGGAACTAGTAACAATCTAAAGGACACAGACTGCGAAGAGATGGAGGTCGAAGAGGACCCTTCGTATGAACCGAATCCAGAAGAGATAGCTACTGCTGATGATGATCTTCATTCAGATGAGGATCAGCGCACTGTCGGCAAAACTTCAGCTCAGGTCTGTGGAACTATGTCTGAACTATGATAGGAAATACGTACATGCTAAATGTTTCCTACTAATGTAGCCTCTACTTTGCTTGCAGATAGTTGCTTCTTCTGCAATAGTTGCACAGAAGAAGCGATCCAGACCTGAAGTTGCACCATCCAACATTGCAACAAGATCAATGGCAACAACTGAACCTCAAGCTGGGTCATCTGATGAGCCGACGGCCACTGCTGGTCTGAACACTGAAGGAGCACCCTCACCTAACCAGATCATGACATCTGGAGGCAGCACCTCATCTCCTGAGGACAATCAAATTGTAAACTTTGAGCGGCAAGGTATGAAAATTTGTAAAAACTAAACACTGTACCGCATATTTTCATATAAAAGAGAATCATTTCATATCTCTTATTTCAGAGACATTGACAACATCTGACGGTAGTAAGAGAAAGAGAGGTGGACGCAGACGTACCATGGGCCATGGACTACATGAGTACACAAGAAGACATGGTGGCAATAAGATGCCAATTGAATTCACTCCTGGTGTCAGGAGACCCAAGGATTATGTCCAGTCAGCAAAGCTGAGCAATGAGGTTGGTATTCACATCCGTGAAAAAATGCCGCTTGCAACACACTGGACACAGTACAGGAAAGATGCAACTCTCAAACATGTCATTCCTCATGCTATAAGTACAGTAGCGGTGAGTCCTGTACAATCTTGGTTTAACCTAATTAGTATGCTACATGATCAACTATCTAAGAATCTACTGATTAATGCTTCACTATTTTGCAGGGAAAGTTTAATATGGACAAAAATGATGAGGTGGCTCAAGATGTGTGCACTGATATGCTGCAAGTTAGTATTCGGCAGTTCCGATATAGGCTTAAAAAGGAGTATTGGCCCAAAATTAAAAATCTCACACTGGAGCAAGCATATCTCGAGAAGCCAGGTCACGTAGAAGAGAAAAGCTGGAAAGAACTGGTGAAAAGATGGTTTGATGAGAAGTACCAGGTACATAAACGTTATTCCTTTCAATAACAGCTACTGAATTCTTACATTTCTCTGATCTGGATAAATAAAATGCATGTACTGAACATAGGGACTGTGTGTAATAAATGGAAAGAACAGAGAAGCTGTGAAACAGTTCCATACCACTGGATCTCGAAGCTATGTTGCTCACTGGGAACATCTAGTAAGTGTTCTGAATTTCCCAATACAGTTCATACTTCTGTCATACACAGTGTACAATGGTAATGTGCATTCTACATTTTTTCAAGCAGAAGGCTAAGCAGCAGGAACAAGAAACCTCTCCAATTGAATTTTTTAGAATCACACACACTACCAAGGATAACATTATGAGTCCTGAAGCAAAAAGTGCATATGTAAGAAATATTTCTTATTAGCACAATATAATATAATCCAGTTTTGTATGTTGTCCATGCAATGATTGTAATCTTTATGCAGGATCAAATGGTGGCAAAAAAAGCGGCGCCACGCAATGAAGATGAACCTGATTTGACTGATTTGCAAATTGTTCAGCTAGTTCTGAGCGAGAAAAGCACATCCACCACCTGCAACAGCACATTCCTACCAAGATTGGGCGTCGCAACAAGTTCCAGGAAGTCTTCTGTCTCAGCTACACGCATCCGAGAGCTACAACAAAGACTGGCAGATCAAGAGCAGAACTCCATACAGGCAGCTGAAACGTACCACAGTGAGATGCAGGCAAAACTGCAAGAACAAGATGAAAAATTTGAAGACATCAGGAAGAAGCAGGAGGAAGAACTTGAAGCTGTGAAGAAAGCCCAAGAAGAAAAGACTCTGGCTTATGAAAAGAGGCTGACAGAAATGGATGCCGTGCTTAATTTGCTCTTGAGGACATCCCAGCCACCATCCATGTCTCAATCCCAGGGCAACTAATCTATTGCACCACCGTCCTACAACATTATTAATCATAGGTCTTTTAATTTCTTTGTGTTCCAATTGTAATTTTCTTATGAATCTTTCGGTCTGTGAGAGACATATATACTTCTTGTGCCACCATTTAAGTATGATATTTATTGTCTACTTTTTGATATTTCGCCAGTTTTTTTGTTCCCCAAATTTCGCAAATAATTCAAATGCTCTCAAATTTTGTCAAATTCAAAAGGTGACGGAAAATGTCACAACGTCACTATTAAATGAAACCACGTGGCACCAATTTGTGGTCCCACTTGTCAGAATTTGTGGGTCCCACCAGTCAGCATTATTGGGACCCATATGTCGGCAACAACCTGGTCCCACTTGTCTGAATTTTGTGGATCCCACCGGTCAGAATATTGTGGGTCCAGCTTGTCATAATATTTTGTCGGTCCCACCAGTCAGCACCATGCCGGTCCCACATGACAGATATCCATGTCAGCGCCGTCGGACCCATGTTGTCAGAAGCCAAATGGGACCCACATGTAAGGCCACGTATGCTTTTTTTGGACCAATCAGAAACTTCCCAAGATTTAGATATTGACGAAAGTTGCAATTTTTCGTGACAAACCTGTCTGTCAACAATGAACCTTTGATGTTGACGAATTTGCAGGTCGTCACCATCAAACATTTGACGTTGACGAAAAAATGCATACCGTCACCCCCGATATTTTATGACGGAGCTTCCTTGACGAACCCCATGACGATCAAATTTTGTCACCGCGAAGTAATCCTTGACGAAAATTGGCCTTAATATGACGAAAGTGATTTGTCAAAAAAATTGTTTTCCTTTGTAGTGTGGTGAGAGGCTGGTATGAACTCTATTTGTTTTCATTTTTGTACATATACTCATCCATGTGAGCATGTTTAGTTGGTTCATGTGAGGTATATGTCATTTAATGAAATTCTAGTAGTTCATGATCTCTCATGATTAGTTCCAATATATTAATAATGAGTAGCATGTCATGAATATTTGCTGGCATTGTTTTATTCATAGAGCGGTATGACATTGTGGTATCCTCCTCTGAATAATTCACTCGAATCGACTTGGCACATGCTCACACATGCATATGACTAAACAAAAGTCAATTAAGCCTCGATGATTTACTTTGCTTCAGAGTTCTTGTATCACTTTTATGCCTCCGTTAATCTTATTTTGTCGCAAGCATGATTATAACGGTTATTGCTCTCTTGATTGTCGCTTCCCAGTCTATTGTTAGCCTTCACTTGTACTGAGCGGGAACGCTGCTCGTGCTTCCAAATACCTGAAAACCAAGTTGTTCCAAAGTGTCCACCATAAATACCTATGCATGGCATTTCAAACCATTCCAAGTAAATTCTCATGTGCTACCTTTAAACCTTCAAACTACTTCTCAATTTGTGTTAATGTTTTATAGCTCATGAGGAAGTATGTGGTGTTTCATCTTTCAACCTTGTCATTTACTCTGGACAGACTTTCACCAATGGACTAGTGGCACATCCGCTTATCCAATAACTTTGCAAAAAGAGCTGGCAACGGGGTTCCCGGCCAGCCCCAATTAATTAACCTTCATTAATAATTCTCTTCACGTGTTTTGCTCTGATTTATCAGTAAGCTTAACCTGCAAATAGACACTCCCCCATGGTATGTGAATGTTGGAAGGCACCCGAGGATTCGGTTAGCCATGGCTTGTGTAAGCAAAGGTTGGGGGAGTGTTATCCATAATGAAACTAAAATGCATGTGTAAACAAAAGAGAAGAGGGATGATCTACCTTGCTGGTAGAGATGACGTCCTTCATGGGAGCCGCTCTTGAGAGTCTGGTTGGCGAGGTGGTTGGAGTACCCACTATCATTCGTTGATAACAACAAACACCTCTCAAAATAATTTTACTTCTGTCTTTGAAAAAATGAAAAGCTCTAGCACATGTTAATCCCTGCTTCCCTCTGCGAAGGGTCAATCTTTTACTTTTATGTTGAGTCACCATCCTTTCTTTGAGCACCTTCTTGAGAGCATAACTGTCATTCTTAGTATAATATGCTTGTCCCAATATATGATCAGCTGTGGTATAACTTTGATGCTTTTATCTTTCACAATTTTACTTCTAGTCTTTCTATGAACTTCAGAGGTGCCTGGGCAATTATGTTTTGCTGTACAAATACAGGCAAGCGAGATACCACTTTATCATATCTTTCTATGAACATTGCAATCCTGCTTATGGAAGTATTTCATGATTCTTGTTATCAGTTTGTTGGTATCTCTTTCATGATTGACACAACTACTAGATGATTTTATTTGCATACACCTTATTATGAATTGCTTAAGCACTTGCCATATCTTGAGAATATTTACATCATATGAACAAATGTGTTTGTGAAAGTTCTTTTATCGCACTCATTTGTTAACTGAATTGCTTGAGGACAAGCAATAAGCTAAGCTTGGGGGAGTTGATACGTCCAAAACGTATCTACTTTCCCGAACACTTTTGCTATTGTTTTGCCTCTAATTTGTGTATTTTGGAAACAACTAACACGGACTAACGCTGTTTTCAGCAGAATTGCTCTGGTGTCTCGTTTTTGTGCAGAAATTCAACTTTCAGGAAAATCCTCGGAATTTATGTCAAAGGGCTTATTTTTCCAGAAGAATCACGGAGCCGAAGGGCAGGCCTGGGGAGGCCCAGGCCCCCACACTAGGCCGACGCGGGAGGGGGCGCGCCGCCCTAGTGTGTGGCCGCCTCGGCCAGCCTCGCGCCCCTTCGGACTACTTAAGGGTTTCGATCTAAAAACGCGAGACGGGAAGTCGAAGTCGCCAGAAACCATCCAGACGCCGCCACCGTCGCGAAACTCCGTCTCGGGACCCGAAACTCCGTTCGGCACTCCGGGGACGGGAGGGGATCATCGCCGCCATCACCACCGCCGCCTCTCCATCGACCAACCATGTTTCCCCCATCCATGTGTGAGTAATTTCCCCGTTGTAGGCTGAAGGGGATGGTAGGGATTGGATGAGATTGATCATGTAATAGTCATAAGATTGTTAGGGCATGGTGCCTAGTATCCGTAGATGGTACTTTTATGATATTGTTGCAACTTGTTATGCTTAATGCTTGTCACTAGGGCCCGAGTGCCATGATCTCAGATCTGAACATGTTATTGTTTCATCATGATATGCATTGTTTTATGATCTTACCTGCAAGTTGTATACACACGTTGCTGTCCGGAACCCGAGGCCCCAAAGTGACAGAAATTGGGACAACCGGAGGGAAGGCGGTGATGTGAGGATCACATGTGTTCACGGAGTGTTAATGCTTTGCTCCGGTACTCTATTAAAAGGAGTACCTTAATTTCCAGTAGTTTCCCTAGAGGCCCGGCTGCCACCGGCTGGTAGGACAAAAGATGTTGTGCAAGTTTCTCATTGCGAGCACGTACGACTATATACGGAATACATGCCTATGGATTGATTAGTACTTGGATACCGTTTTATTATTACCTGCAAATGCCCTACCATGATTGTTATATGAATTCTCTCATCCATGCAACGCCCGTTCATCCATCCCTGTGCCTACAGTATTTTAATCCTGCTGTTTACTATAATCACTCGCTGTCTTTATTTCACTTGTTGTTTTCACTATTCTGCTATAAATGTTCCGATAAACTCTTGCGAGCAAGTCTGTTTCCAGGTGCAGCTGAATTGACAACTCCGTTGTTAAGGCTTACAAGTATTCTTTGTCTCCCCTTGTGTCGAATCAATAAATTGGGTAATACTTCCCTCGAAGACTGTTGCGATCCCCTATACTTGTGGGTCATCAGGGACACAAGAGACTTCTTGTATCTTAATTGCAGGGTTGCTTGAGAGGAATATATTTGACCTCTACCTCCCTGAGTTCGATAAACCTTGGGTGATCCACTTAAGGGAAACTTGTTGCCGTTCTACAAACCTCTGCTCTTGGAGGCCCAACACTGTCTACAAGAATAGAAGCACACGTAGACATCAAACTACTTTGAAATAATACTACAACATGAAATATAAAGACAACCATAAGGCTCCTGCCGGTTGCCACAATACAATAATGAATAACAAGCCAAGATCTAATCTAGTAGATGGTAGCAACGAGAAGATCATGACACTAACCCTCGAAGATTTCCAAAGCCTAACGAGATTAGATCTCGTGGTGGATGTAGTCGATCACTTGCCGCTTGCAAAAGCGCGTAGAAGATCTTGACGGTGCCACAGTCGGGCAGCACCTCCGTACTCGGTCACACGTTCGGTGTTGATGACGACGTCCTTCTCCCGTTCCAGCGGGCAGCGGATGTAGTAGATCCTCCTCGGAATCCCGCCAGCACGACGGCGTGGTGACGGTGGTGGTGGAGATCTCCGGCAGGGCTTCGCTGCAAGCGCTGCGGGAGAAGAGGAGGAGGGAGTAGCTAGGGTTTGGGCGCAGGGTGGTGCTGCGACTTGGGGAGCTAGGGCTGCGACTTGTGGTGCCTTTGGGGTGCCCCTTGGCCTCCTTTTATAGGTGGAAAAGGTCCTTGGGTCGTCCAAGACCTGCCCCCAAAGTTTGGGAGAGTTCCGGTAGGTTTCCGGTTCCAAAAACCTAGTCCTACTCGGACTCTTTTGCCAATTCCGAAATTGCATTAAGGAAAGACTCATTTTCCCTTAAGGCAACGTGGTTGCACCTATTATGGAACCCTCCGGACTTCCTTAGACATCTCGGGTCGTCCCGGACACTTCCGGAACCTTCCATAATATTCCGGACTATTCCGGTCCTTCCAAAACCTTCTAGAAGCTCCGGTCAAAACACCGGACTTTTTCCGAACCCCGGAAAATGACTTCCCATATATGAATCTTATTCTCCGGACCATTCCGAACCTCCTCGTGATGTCTCGGATCCCATTCGAGACTCCGAACAACATTCGAGCTCCATTCCATATTCCATATCTACTTAAAACGACATCAAACCTTAAGTGTGTCACCCTACGGTTCGAGAACTATGCGGACATGATCGAGACTCCTCTCCGATCAATAACTAATAGCGGGACCTGGAGATCCATAATATCTCCCACATATTCAACGATGACTTCGTGATCGAAAGAACCATTTACATACGATACCGATTCCCTTTGTCTCGCGATATTTTACTTGTCCGAAGTTTGATCATCGGTACCTCCATACCTTGTTCAACCTCGTCTCTGACAAGTACTCTTTACTCGTACCGTGGTATATCATCTCTTATGAACCATTCATATGCTTGCAAGCTAATCAGACGACATTCCACCGAGAGGGCCCAGAGTATATCTATCCGTCATCGGGATGGACAATATCCCACTCTTGATCCATATGCCTCAACTCATACTTTCCGAATACTTAATCCCACCTTTATAACCACCCATTTACGCAGTGGCGTTTGATGTAATCAAAGTACCCTTCCGGTATAAGTGATTTACATGATCTCATGGTCGAAGGACTAGGTAACTATGTATCGGAAGCTAATAACAAGTTGAACTTAATGACATGATCTTATGCTACGCTTATTTGGGTGTGTGTCCATTATATCATTCATCTAATGACATAACCTTGTTATTAATAACATCCAATGTTCATGATCACGAAACCTTGATCATCTATTAATCAACAAGCTAGTTATACAAGAGGCTTACTAGGGACTCCTTGTTGTTTACATAACACACATGTATCAATGTTTATGTTAATACAATTATAGCATGGTATGCAAACATTTATCACAAACACAAAGATATATTATAATAACTATTTTATTATTGCCTCTTGGGCATATCTCCAACAGCAACATCTCAAGCTCACCATCGTTGCCGGGTTACTACGCGGGGTACAACGCGGACGTGTCGTCGATCTCGCAGATGTGGCTGTCGAAGATGGGCAGCCGCGTCCGCTACTCCCCCGAGTATGGGAACAACGACATGACCGTCGACCACAATGCGCCGTTCTCGCCGGATTCAGCGGCGAGGGACAGCGGCGCCTTTCGCTTCCCTGACCTGAACTCGTCGCCTGACCTGCGCTGCACCGAGGGCCACGTGACAGACGGCACCGGCCTTCCCCGCCGCCTCTTCCCTGACGACGGCAGGAGCACCCACCAGGTGTTCGGCAGCGCGTCCGGCGTGTCCATGGGTGAGGACGAGGTGCGTTTCCTTACTTTTTATGTGTTATGTGCATCGTAGACACCGGCGGCGACTGAAAGTAGGTAACTTGTTGCATTGATTGACGCCGGGGAGGAGATCCTCACCGGCTTCATACGTGGCCATGCCTACGAACCCCTGATACGTCTCCAACGTATCGATAATTTCTTATGTTCCATGCTACTTTATTGATGATACCTACATGTTTTATGCACATTATATGTCATATTTATGCATTTTCTGGAACTAACCTATTAACAAGATGAAGTGCCAATTCGTTTTCTGCTGTTTTTGGTTTCAGAAATCCTAGTAACGAAATATTCTCGGAATTGGACGAAATCAACGCCCAGGTTCCTATTTTGCCCGGAAGCATCCAGAACACCCGAGAGCCACCAGAGGAGAGCCCTGGTGGGCCCAGATGATAGGGTGGCGCGGCCAGGGCTGGGCCGCGCCCCCCTATGGTGTGGGCGCCCCTTCGACCCCCTTGCGCCGCCTCTTCGCCTATATAAAGCCCCTGCATCGAAAACCCTTACGGAAGAAGCCACGGTACGCGAAACCTTCCGAGCCGCCGCCATCGCGAAGCCAAGATGCGGGGACAGATTCTGTTCCGGCCTGCCGGACGGGAAGTGCCCCGGAAGGCTTCTCCATCGACACCGCTGCCATCTCCACCGCCATCTTCATCACCGCTGCTCCCATGAGGAGGAGTAGTTCTCCATCGAGGCTCGGGGCTGTACCGGTAGCTATGTGGTTCATCTCTCTCCTATGTAATTCAATACAATGATCTCATGAGCTGCTTTACATGATTGAGATTCATATGAGTTTTGTATCACAATTTATCTATGTGCTACTCTAGTGATGTTATTAAAGTAGTTTTATTCCTCTGCACGTGTGTAAAGGTGACAGTGTGTGCACCGTGTTAGTACTTGGTTTATGCTATGATCATGATCTCTTGTAGATTGCGAAGTTAACTATTGCTATGATAATATTGATGTGATCTATTCCTCCTACATATGCATGAAGGTGACAGTGTGCATGCTATGTTAGTACTTGGTTTAGTCTTTTGATCTATCTTACACTATAAGGTTACTAAAATATGAACATTAATTGTGGAGCTTGTTAACTCCGGCATTGAGGGTTCGTGTAATCCTACGCAATGTGTTCATCATCCAACAAAAGTGTAGAGTATGCATTTATCTATTCATGTGATCAATGTTGAGAGTGTCCACTAGTGAAAGTCTAATCCCTAGGCCTTGTTCCTAAATACGCTATCGCTACTTGTTCTTGTTTGAGTTACTACTGCTGCGTTACTACTGCATGTTTACTTCCTACAATATTACTACCATCAACTGCACGCCAGCAAGCTTTTCTGGCACCGTACTACTGCTCATATTCATTCATACCACTTGTATTTCACTATCTCTTCGCCGAACTAGTGCACCTATTAGGTGTGTTGGGGACACAAGAGACTTCTTGCTTTGTGGTTGCAGGGTTGCATGAGAGGGATATCTTTGACCTCTTCCTCCCTGAGTTCGATAAACCTTGGGTAATCCACTTAAGGGAAACTTGCTGCTGTTCTACAAACCTCTGCTCTTGGAGGCCCAACACTGTCTACAAGAATATAAGCACCCGTAGACATCAAGCACTTTTCTGGCGCCGGGGAGGGAAGGTAAACGGCACTCACACATTGGCAAGCCCGGCAACTAAGCACTTTTCCTCCCTCGTCAACTACGCGCCAAGCACTTTTCTGGCGCCGTTGGGAGGAAAGGTAAAAGGCACTCATACTCCGGTTCAGTAATTTTGGCGCCATTGTGTGTGTGCTCGGAGCTATTTCCTTTAGACTCTGCAATTGCGACATTTGGTTTCTTGTTTACACTAGTTAGGCATAATGGACAACAATGACCTTTTTATTCTATTTCCTGATTTAAGACATGGATGGTTTGATGCGAAAATTAAAAAACCCATGGAACATATTAATATGAATGCTTTGAACACTATTGTTGCTAATGCTATGGAAAATTCTAAGCTTGGGGAAGCTGGCTTTGATGAGCATGATATTTTTAGTCCCCCAAGCATTGAGGAGAAAATTTACTTTGATGATACTTTGCCTCCCATTTATGATGATTATAATGATAGTAGTCTTTTGTTACCACCTGTTATGGAGGATAAATTTGATTATGATTACAATATACCTCCTATATTTGATAGCTACTTTGTTGAATTTGCTCCCACTACAATTAATAAGAATGACTATGCTTATGTTGGGAGAAGTAATTATTTTATGCATGAGACTCATGATAAGAATGCTTTTAGTGATAGTTATATTGTTGAGTTTGCTCATGATTCTACTGAAAGTTATTATGAGAGAGGAAAATATGGTTGTAGAAATTTTCATGTTACTAAATCACCTCTCTATGTGCTGAAATTTTTGAAGCTACACTTGTTTTATCTTCCTATGCTTGTTACTTTGCTCTTCATGAACTTGTTTATTTACAAGATTCCTATGCATAGGAAGCATGTTAGACTTAAATGTGTTTTGAATTTGCCTCTTGATGCTCTCTTTTGCTTCAACTTCTATTTCTTGCGAGTGCATCATTAAAACTGCTGAGCCCATCTTAATGGCTATAAAGAAAGAACTTCTTGGGAGATAACCCATGTGTTTATTTTACTACAGCAATTTTTGTTTTGTTGAGTCTTGGAAGTTGTTTACTACTGAAGCAACCTCTCCTTATCATATTTTTGTGCCAAGTAAAGTTTCTATGTCAAAGTTGATGTTATATTTGGGATCGCTGCGCAGAAACAGCATTGCTGTCTGTCACGAATCTGGGCACAGGCCTCTGTAGAAAATTCGAAAAAATCTGCCAATTTATGAGCGTGATCCTCAGATATGTACGCAACTTTCATTAGTTTTGAGTTTTTCCATTTGAGCAAGTCTGGTGCCATCTTAAAATTCGTCTTTACGGACTGTTCTGTTTTTGACAGATTCTGCCTTTTATTTCGCATTGCCTCTTTTGCTATGTTGGATGAATTTCTTTGATCCATTAATGTCCAGTAGCTTTATGCAATGTCCAGAAGTGAAAATAATGTTTGTGTCACCTCTGAACATGTGAATTTCTGATTATGCACTAACCCTCTAATGAGTTTGCTTGAAGTTTGGTGTGAAGGAAGTTTTCAAGGGTCAAGAGAGGAGGATGATATACTACGATCAAGAAGAATGAAAAGTCTAAGCTTGGGGATGCCCGGTGGTTCATCCCTGCATATTTCAAGAAGACTCAAGCATCTAAGCTTGGGGATGCCCAAGGCATCCCCTTCTTCATCGACAAAGTATCAGGTTCCTTCTCTTGAAACTATATTTTTATTCGGTCACATCTTATGTACTTTACTTGGAGCGTCTGTATGTTTTTGTTTTTGTTTTTGTTTGAATAAATGATTGTTTGGGAGAGAGACACGCTCCGCTGGTTCGTATGAACACATGTGTTCTTAGCTCATAATATTCATGGCGAAGTTTCCTCTTCGTTAAATTGTTATATGGTTGGAATTGGAAAAATGCTACATGTAGTAATTCTAAAATGTCTTGGATAATGTGATACTTGGCAATTGTTGTGCTCATGTTTAAGCTCTTGCATCATATGCTTTGCACCCATTAATGAAGAAATACATAGAGCTTGCTAAAATTTGGTTTGCATAATTGGTCTCTCTAAGGTCTAGATAATTTCTAGTATTGAGTTTGAACAACAAGGAAGACGGTGTAGAGTCTTATAATGTTTACAATATGTCTTTTATGTGAGTTTTGCTGCACCGGTTCATCCTTGTGTTTGTTTCAAATAAACCTTGCTAGCCTAAACCTTGTATCGAGAGGGAATACTTCTCATGCATCCAAATCCTTGAGCCAACCACTATGCCATTTGTGTCCACCATACCTACCTACTACATGGTATTTCTCCGCCATTCCAAAGTAAATTGCTTGAGTGCTACCTTTAAACAATTCAAAAGTTATTACCTCTTATTTGTGTCAATGTTTTATAGCTCATGAGGAAGTATGTGGTGTTTATCTTTCATTCTTGTTGGGCAACTTTCACCAATGGACTAGTGGCTTCATCCGCTTATCCAATAATTTTGCAAAAAGAGCTGGCAATGGGATTCCCAGTCCCAAATTAATTAACAAATAGACACTCCTCCATGGTATGTGATTGTTGGACGGCACCCGAAGGATTCGGTTAGCCATGGCTTGAGAAAGCAAAGGTGGGGAGGAGTGTCATCATAATAAAACTAAAATAAAAAGGCACTCCTTCATGGTATGAGATTGTTGGCAGGCACCCGAGGATTCGGTTAGCCATGGTTTGTGAAAGAAAGGTTGGAAGGAGTGCCACCCAAAAATAAAATAAAATGGGAGCCGCTCTTTGAAGGTTTGTCTGGCAAGGGGGTTAGAGTACCCGCTACCATTCGTTGACAACAACAAACACCTCTCAAAACTTTACTTTTATACTCTCTTGATGTTTTCAAAATAAAAGCCCCAGCACAAATATAGCAATCGATGCTTTCCTCTTTGAAGGACCTTTCTTTTACTTTTATTGTTGAGTCAGTTTACCTATCTCCCTCCACCTTAAGAAGCAAACACTTGTGTGAACTGTGCATTGATTCCTACATACTTGCATATTGCACTTGTTATATTACTTTATGTTGACAATATCCATGAGATATACATGTTACAAGTTGAAAGCAACCGCTGAAACTTAATCTTCCATTGTGTTGTTTCAATATCTATATTTTAAATTATTGCTTTATGAGTTAACTCTTATGCAAGACTTATTGATGCTGTCTTGAAGTACTATTCATGAAAAGTCTTTGCTTTATGATTCACTTGTTTACTCATGTCATTACCATTGTTTTGATCGCTGCATTCATTACATATGTTTACAAATAGTATGATCAAGATTATGATGGCATGTCACTTCAGAAATTATCTTTGTTATCGTTTTACCTGCTCGGGACGAGCAGAACTAAGCTTGGGGATGCTGATACGTCTCCAACGTATCGATAATTTCTTATGTTCCATGCTACTTTATTGATGATACCTACATGTTTTATGCACATTATATGTCATATTTATGCATTTTGGAACTAACCTATTAACAAGATGCCGAAGTGCCAGTTCTGTTTTGTTTTTGGTTTCAGAAATCCTAGTAACGAAATATTCTCGGAATTGGACGAAATCAACGCCGAGGTTCCTATTTTGCCGGAAGCATCCAGAACAGAGCCACCAGAGGAGAGCCCTGGTGGGCCCAGATGATAGGGTGGCGCGGCCAGGGCTGGGCCGTGCCACCCTATGGTGTGGCCGCCCCTTCGACCCTCCTGCGCCGCCTCTTCGCCTATATAAATCCCCTGCATCGAAAACCCTTACGGAAGAAGCCACGGTACGCGAAACCTTCCAGAGCCGCCGCCATCGCGAAGCCAAGATCGGGGACAGGATTCTCTGTTCGGCACCACGGACGGGAAGCCCCGGAAGGCTTCTCCATCGACACCGCTGCCATCTCCACCGCCATCTTCATCACCGCTGCTGCTCCCATGAGGAGGAGTAGTTCTCCATCGAGGCTCGGGGCTGTACCGGTAGCTATGTGGTTCATCTCTCTCCTATGTAATTCAATACAATGATCTCATGAGCTGCTTTACATGATTGAGATTCATATGAGTTTTGTATCACAATTTATCTATGTGCTACTCTAGTGATGTTATTAAAGTAGTTTTATTCCTCTGCACGTGTGTAAAGGTGACAGTGTGTGCACCGTGTTAGTACTTGGTTTATGCTATGATCATGATCTCTTGTAGATTGCGAAGTTAACTATTGCTATGATAATATTGATGTGATCTATTCCTCCTACATATGCATGAAGGTGACAGTGTGCATGCTATGTTAGTACTTGGTTTAGTCTTTTGATCTATCTTACACTATAAGGTTACTAAAATATGAACATTAATTGTGGAGCTTGTTAACTCGGCATTGAGGGTTCGTGTAATCCTACGCAACGTGTTCATCATTCAACAAAAGTGTAGAGTATGCATTTATCTATTCTGTCATGTGATCAATGTTGAGAGTGTCCACTAGTGAAAGTCTAATCCCTAGGCCTTGTTCCTAAATACTGCTATCGCTACTTGTTACTGTTTTTTGAGTTACTACTGCTGCGTTACTACTGCATGTTTACTTCCTACAATATTACTACCATCAGCTGCCACGCAAGCTACTTTCTGGCACCGTACTACTGCTCATATTCATTCATACCACTTGTATTTCACTATCTCTTCGCCGAACTAGTGCACCTATTAGGTGTGTTGGGGACACAAGAGACTTCTTGCTTTGTGGTTGCAGGGTTGCATGAGAGGGATATCTTTGACCTCTTCCTCCCGAGTTCGATAAACCTTGGGTAATCCACTTAAGGGAAACTTGCTGCTGTTCTACAAACCTCTGCTCTTGGAGGCCCAACACTGTCTACAAGAATATAAGCACCCGTAGACATCAACCCCCCTCCCCCCCCCGTCGACGAGTATGAAGAAGAGGCCGAGGAGGACGAAGGTGAGGAGGAGGTCCAGGAGGAGCTGACGCCAACACCGGCATGACCACGACGACGACACGCAGGCGTTCCGGCGGCACTCGTGGTCCGAGGTGGATGTATTTGGAGGATGAATGTCTCATCGAGGCGTGGAAGCAAGTGATCTTTTTCCCCTTTACCGGCGCCAACCAAACCGGAGGCAAGTACTACAAGTGTATCCTCGATTCCTTCAACGAGAAGAAGAACTATGGTGACTATGCCACCATCAACATGAACCGGAACGAGGGCGCCCTCTCCCACCGTTGGAACATGATCAAGGCGGCGTGTAGCAAGTTTCATGGCTACTATGAGAAGATTAAGGCCCGGAAGGAGAGCGGCAAGACGATGGTGGATTGGGTATGATCTACGACCATCTTGTTCATAATGCATTATAGTGTATCTATTTGATGATTCATGTTGTTCCATATCTTGTTTTGCATCATGTATATGATCCAACTTGTTCCATATCTTGTTTTGCATTATGTATTGTTAGATGCTCCAAGCCCTCGACATGTACAAGCACCAACACGAGGACAAAGACTTCCCCTTCATGCATTGCTACAACAAGCTACAAGGTTGCAAGAAATGGGACGACCTCCTCCACACTCTAATGAAGGACGGGGAAGATGGGCCGGTCGATCCAGTCGGCGCCTCCACCGGGCGCCCCATTGGCAACAAGAAGGCCAAGGACGAGAGGAATGCGGTGCCGGTATTGGCTGCCATGGACGCCTCCATCGAAAAGATGATCACCTCATTCTCGGTGGAGAACAAGGAAGCGGTGGATAGGGCCACCGTCGTGTGGAAGACAATCCTCGACAAGCAAGACATGAAGATCGAGTTGGAGAGGGAGAAGGTGGAGGCGGCGAAGATGGAAGCTCACGCCGCTGCCATGAAGGCCACCAACGAAGCGGCGCAACTATCGTTGGCCAAGATGTCTCAAGAATCCAAGATCTTGATGGCCAACATGGAGAAGATGGACCCGTTGGCGCGGACGTGGCACGAGATGTACCGCGAGCGCATTGGCCAAGAGGTGATGGCAGCGCGAGCTGCGTCGGCGTCTGCCCCGACACCCTCCACGTTCATCTCTCCGTCGGCACCGTTGACGTTCATGCCTCCCCATGTGATCGTGGATCCTGTTGCAGCGACGGAGCTGCCGCCGGGGCTCGCCGCCGATGAGGAAGTCGTCGAGGTTGAGCCGCCCGTGACCTCGTTCATCTGACCAGTTGGCTTGAAAGCAGTTTTTTTGCGTCGGAGGCGGCGATTTCGTGGCCGTATGTTGGCCCAAACTTCATAATCGAAAACCTATTCGAATTTGGTGGCCATGTGTTGGCTCAAACTTTAAATTCGTAAACTTATTTGAATTTCTATGCTTGTGTTTGAATTTTCAAATTCAAATTATCTATTGGGGCTGTCGTATGAGGCGCGCCAATGTGGGAGCAGCTCCTCCAAATGGAGGATGCTGTGCCGGCGTCCCCCATACAACAGTTCCTGCCCCTGCCGGCGACTATTTGGAGGCGACGGTGGAGATGCTCTAGTCGCGTCCCCCAAAGCGTCCCCAAATGGATTTGGAGGACGTCGACCAAAAAAACGTTAGTCGCGTGCCCCAAAGTCCGGTTCGGTCCAGACGTGCCGCAAATATTGTCCGGCATCCCTAGCCCATTCCATGTGTATAGAGGCTTTATCAGGGACGCCGGACACAACTTTTACGCTTGCTTTTTGTTTGGAGGTCTCGTTTGGGGACGTGGCTAGGAAAGGGACCTCCTTTAAACGTAAATTTGTCCGGACGTCCCCAAACGACCATTCCAGCGATTTTGCCGGACGTCATTTGGGGATGCAACTGGATGCTCTAAGGGTGTGTTTGATAGCTCGGTCCAACTCAGAATATATCTCTCTTATCATACAAGCTCACCCTAGCTAAGTTGAGCTCAGATTCATCACTTGTTTGGCAGCGCCGTATGTGTTGAGCTATGCTCGGATGGGATGGTGTTTGGTACAATTTGTGCTGAAGTGAGCATGTCTCCTAGCAGTTTTACAAAATGGTCCAGTTTTTTTTAGCAAAAAGGCCCTGAAACAAAGTGAGAGAAAAGCAATCGGGCCCTCAACATCTCATCTCCTGCCATGGCCGTGATGGGCGGCGAGGTGGCGGGCGCTGGGCAGCCTTGTGAGGTGGCGGGCGATGCTGGGCGGCCTTGGGAGCCGGTGAGCGGCGGGGGTCGGCGCTGGATGGCGGTGGGCAGCGTTGGCCGCGTGTCTGCGGAGGCACGACATCGGTTGGGGTCCTGGCGGCGGTCGGCGACCAGCGAATTGCGCCGACGAGGGCGGCGGCCGGCGTGCAGTAGGAGGAGGGTGCTGTGGCGCTCCAGGAGGACGAGGTCATCGGTGTCGGGCAGAGGAACTCGTCCCCGTCGAGCTCGGTGGAGGAGTTTGTCCTCGTCAAGGTCCAGGCTCGGCGGCTCGTCCCTGTGGCGTTCCAAGCGTAGGAGGCCGACGGCGCGTCTAGGCGTGGAGAAGGAGCAGGCGGCGGTGGCGGAGCTCGTCCCCGTGAAGCTCTAGGCGCGGCGGCTCCGCCTCGTCCTTAGGGCGCTCCAGGCGGAGGAAGCCGGGTTGGGGGGAAATGAGGAGAGTGGTGGGGGTCTGGGGGTAGCTCGCGTGTGGGGCCAAACCAACTACAGTACTTTGCGGGACGAGGTCAGCCCGGGTGACTTGCGAAGCTCGATTTGAGCTTCCCACCCCGGCCTGGCTGAGAGCCCTTTTTTGGATGAGTCCGGCAGTGCCAAGATGGACCAACCCGGGCTACCAATCACTGAATAGGCTGTTTAGCTGAGCTGAGATGGGATTTTCTGAGCTCCCCGGACTACCAAACACACCCTAAGAGCATCTCCAGCCGCGTCCCCCAAACCGTCCCCCAAAGGGATTTGGGGCGCGCCGGACAAAAAAAGCGCGTCCCCCAAAGCCCCTTTTTGTCCGGCGCCCCGATACGGTGTCCGGCGCCCGAGGCCGTCCCCGTCCACGGGGACGCTCCGGGACGCCGGACACAACGAGGCGGGGGTGGCGGGGCCGACCCGTCGGCGGCACAATTAATTTAAACCTAACCGTCGCCACCTCGCGACGGAAGTTGGCGCGCAGCGACGGTGATTCCCGCAGGGCGCGGCGACGCGTCCCGTCGCGCCTAGCTCTGCGTGCCGGCGTTAATGAGCGCCACCGCTCCTCCGCCTCCCTCCGGCCTATAAAAGGGCGCTCTCATCGTCCCTCTCACACACAAACCCTAGCGCCTCTCCCAAACCCTAGCCGCCACCATCTCTCAACAAGACTCGCCGCCATGTCTGGTAGAGGCGGAGGCCGACCTCGCGGCCGCGGCCGTGGTCGTGGTCGTGGTCGTGGCCGCGGCATAGCTGAACGATCGCCGTCGCCTCCCGCGCCGTCGTCTTCATCGTCGGAGATGGACGTGGAGCCGGACGTCTGTTCGAGTTCGTCCACGTCCTCAAGGGCGACCCGCGCGGCATCCGAGGCTGGACTCTTCGCCGAGTACGTCGGCGGCGTACGCCCGCGCACGATGCATCTGCGGGAGCATTCGTGCGGCTTCTGCCGGTGGATCGTCGACGCGATCTACGACGCGCGCGGCAAGATGTACCTCAACATCGGCCGGGAGAAGTTCGCGCGCCACCACCGCCTCCAAGCCGGCTTCATCCTCGTGTTCTCCTACTTCGGCAACAGGGACATGAGCATCAAGGTCTTCGACGAGAGTCGCTGCCGCCGGGACTACCACGTCGCGGGGACTCCCACGACGCGCACCGACTCGGAGGACGGCGAGTGTTGTTTCTTCGCAGCGAATACGTGCACGGAGGTTCCCTGTTCGCCTCATCGGTAGAACCAACAAGGGCACCATCCTCCCGCTGGATTTTCCAGTTTAGGTGAGGTGTGCCCTGGAGTGTTGTTTCTTAGCAGCGAACACAAACCGCCGATGCACGGCCTAGTTAGGTTTAGTTTTTTTGCAATATTTTATATTTGTGTCCACCATGGTTCAAACTATGTATTAGTTTGTGGAAAACCATGTTCCAAACTATGTCTTCGTGTAAACCACGTTCCCAATTATGTATTAGTTTGTGGAAATTGAAATAAAAATGCCATGAAAAATTATTTTAAATGTTTGGGGGCGGCGTTTGGGGGACGCGGCTGGGGAGCGACGTCCCCGGCACGAACAAAACACGTCCCCCAAACGCTCGATCCGGCGCGGTTTGGGGAACGGTTTGGGGGACGCGGCTGGAGATGCTCTAAGTCGGCCGCTGGAGATGCCCGGCGGCGCTCGAGCCTTCTCTGCGCGGCGGACGGACGCTGTCTTCTGGGTTCTGGCCTCGATCTCCTCTCCGCTCGCCAGCAAGCTCGCTCAGGCTGGTCATAGTGCTAGTATCATATGTAGTATCATGTATCTTAGGCCCACAAAAATGTGTCATCCAATTAATGAGGAGAGATAAGATTAGAGTAACATAGGTAGATACTGTATCATAGCGCACGTTACGAGAAAAGCTAATGCTAAATAGATCTTGTACACACATTTTGTATTGGGATTTAAACAATAAATTTAGAAGATTACGATACTCTCTATAATGTCACCCATTATAGTGATAATATCATAGACAAGTATCATATGCATGATACTACAATATGATACTATGCACTATGACCAGCCTCACGTACCGGGGACGCGTTGGACTGCGTGCGTGTTTGACCCGCGGGTCACACACATCGCAGGGCACGAGGCTACAGGGACGCCGGTGGGGGATGCGGTCCTCTCCGTTGTCGGCGCCGGATCATTTCCCGAGGCCCCGCGTGGGCTGCGTGTGCGTGGGCTCTCGCGCCTCGTACGGGCAAGCCTGCGTGGCCGCCTCTGCCTCCTCTGGCCGGCGAGGGGCCGCCAGCAAGTACCGGCACGTGTGACGGAACATTTTTCTTCCGTATCGCGTGGTTGGCGCCTCGCTCCGTCGACGTCGATCCTGTCTGCCGGAGACGTGATCGAGCGGCGGCAGCGACAGCAGGCCCAGCGCATGCGCACCGGCGGACGTGCGAGGCCCGAGGCTTTTCTGCCCTTCTCCGGATCCCGTCGCTCATGTTTTTCTCCGGCCTGTGCTCGTCTTTTTTTCCGGGCCAGGCCCAGCAAAAAACGCAGCGTAGCTCCTGGACTGAGTAAAAGAAAAACTACTAAATTGAGTCAGATCTGTCACGAAACTACCAAATATATTCACTTTGTCACATAACTATCATTATTGGGGCACACGAAGAGCACTATTTAACCGTGTTAAACCGTTTTCTGACTATTCGGACCCACCTATCAGGACTACGTGGCAAATGAAAACCTAACTGCTAGTTTCAATTCGCAAATATAACCTCATAACATATTTTGTGTCACACACAGATCCAATTCCTCACATAAAAAATAAAAAATAGACAAATGAAGAAAATAAAATTCCTCAAAATCCTCAAATGCGCATGTGCCTGCTGCCCGCCATACTTGCCAGCCGCGCCGCCGTGCACGCCGTCGTCACCCAGGTTCGGCGCATCCGCCTTGGGCTTGAGGGAGGACGCGACGAACCCTCCCGCGCCGGGGCCGGGGCCAGCGAAAGGGGGCAGCTTCGGCGACGACGCGCCGGCCACCGGGTGCTGCTGCTACCGCGTGGGTGTGCTGCTGGTGCAGATGAGGACAGAAAGGTGTGGCGGCGTCCTTGGCGTCCTCGCCTGCCAGCGTGAACAAGAGGTCGTGGCCTGGGCCCATCATCATCGGCGGCGGCGGCGGCGGCGGGTGGCGGGGGAGCATGACGTGGTCGAGGTCAAGATCCGGGTGGCCGTCGTCGTCCCCTAGCGCCGCGTCATCGTCCGCGGCGCCAATGATCCAGCGGAGGAAGGAGATGTCCTGCTGCGAGGGCGACGGTGGGGGCTAGTCGTGGTCCTGCAGCGCGGCGGCGTGCCGGTACCCCCCAGCCGGCCATGTCGAGGGACGGGAGTTGGTGGACCCAGTCGTCCCACGCGGGCGCCGATGGGGGTGCGGAGATGTTCTTAACGAGGGCCGCAACGACAGCGGCCGCTAGGGCGAGGAGGAAGACAGCGTGGCCGGTGACGGGGCTGGCGCGGTGGGGCTGGCCAGATAGGGAACGTGAGATCGATGGACTAAGTTGACTCCTTGGGACCTAATATCTTTTAGGAAAGGGGATAGGGGGTCTTCTGTAAAATTAATAAAAATGATTCATTTGTTTTTTTGTTATGTGGGACCTAGGTCTCAGGTGCCAGAAACTGGATTAAGATGGGTAAATTGGAAAATCAGTGCTCTTCATCAAGAACATGCCTCAATAGTGGTAGTCATGTGACAAAACAGACATATTTGGTAGTTTTGTGACATGTCTGCCTCAATTGTGGTACTCTCTCTGTCCATAAAAGAATGTCAAAAATTTATCTAAATTTAAATGTATCTATAGATAAAACCAAATTACAACAACTGGATGCTTCCAGAGCCTTCCCAATCTTTCCCCGGCACGCTACTTCATCCTCGGCTCCATAGCGCAGCCAGAGTCCCGTTCCAAACCAACCGCAACTGCGCACAGCCACAAGTGTCTCGTCTCCCGCCGTGATCCGCCCTTCCCGTTTCCGGCGACCTCTCCGCCCCAGTCCCGACTCCGGCCTTTCCGTTTCCGGCGGCCTCTCCGCCCCAGTCCCGACTCCCGAGCGATGTCGACTCAGTCCATCTCGCCCGCCTCCGGTCACTTCACTTACCCTGCTACCGGTGCGGTGGCGGCGGCCACGTCCTACTTCCCCGTCCCTTTCCACCTCCAGACCGCGCAGCACCCCGCCTGGCCGACGCCGACCCCCGCGCCGGCGCCGGTCTACAACGCCGTCTACCCCGTGCCCCAAATCCAGCAGGTAATAACCGCCCCTTCGCCTAATGTCTTCATCGCGTAGTGGCGATCGATGATTCAGTTATGGGAAATATAGGATCTATACGCCGTGCAGTTCTTCAGGCTTGTCTTTGTCCTGTGTGTTCCGAAACGCGCCCCAAAGCTACAGTACTTAACTTCTCTTCATTAACATCTCCTCATGTTTGACAGAGTTTAGTTGCAAATGGTAAAAGGTAATCCGATGAGTAATGGCCTCGCCCCGAGAAAGCTCCGTTTAATATACTGTCATCCCCCTCACATGCATCACTGATTATAAGTATATAGATCCACCTCTACTTATATCAACTACTCTTACACAGTGGGGTGAACGGAACCTGACCAAATTATCGCAGCATAGGCTGTATCTCATAGTGGTAGAGGCTAGGGTTCTACCGGAGCGGGGACGTAGATTGTAGGGGTGGAAGTGTTGCGAGCGGGGGAGAGAAGGGCGGCGCCGGCGGCAGGGCGCCGTCGCGGAAGCTGAGGAGGCGGCGGCTAGGGCTTGCGGCGGCGGAGTCAAGAGAAGGCCGACTCCTCTGGGAGTCGGCAATAATGTTGTTGATTATTGCTTAATCGTAAAAGTCTGATTACAACTCTTTATATAATAAAATAACTGGGCTAAGCCCCTAATTTGGCCCACTATTGGGCCTCTTCCTGGAATAGGAGATGCCGACCATAACACATAGTTTAAAATAGCGGGCTATTTTATTTAGCCGCGAAATTTTCAGAACCTATGAAAGGCTATAGCGGGCTAATCCTTTTAGCCTTTTTTTTTAAAAAAAATAGGGGAAAATTCAGTTATATCTTGCCAGAGAAAGAGGAAAACTATGGCTCAAACATGATTCCAGCTACAACTCATTCAACTCTTCAACGCAAACAAATATTCAACTATTCAACTCACAAGTTTTATTAAATCAGACCGAATCAAACTTCAAAAAACATGAAATAAAAATCCCCAGCCTCTGCATCGGTTGATGCATACAGATTTTTATTGCCAAATTAGAGGCTAAATAGAGCTATAGCCGGCTATTAGCAGTTTTTCTCATTTAGCCTATAAATATCATAGCCTTAGCGGGACTGCGGGAGGTCTCCCAAAGGCTATAGACGGCTATTTAAAATTCATGTTGTACTGTGTTCCTTCGCTCATTTAGAGCGAGGCATTCACTAATCACTAGAGGCTTATTCCTTAGAATTGTGCGGCCTAAGCCAGTGGAAATGCACTTTATGTTGTCCAACTGTCAGTAAGTAATCCGTAGTCTATCATGATGTCGCTACGCAGGCACAACAACTCTTCCAGAAAGACTCGCAGATAATCACCCCTGAAGCTCTAGCTACTGTAAAGGCTGCTATTGCGGGTAATGACAAAGACAAGAAAGTTGAAGCAAAGAAAAAGGCAGTACCCCGGAAGGCAGCTGGGCAATGTTGGGAGGATCCAACATTAGCTGAATGGCCTGAAAGTAAGTTCTCAATCCTATTTATGTGTACTTATAGGATATACTATCTGAATGCAAAACATGGCAATGCAATACCTTATTCATCTTACCAATCAAGCCAATAAACAGCCAAAACCCCTTCTGTCTCACAGGCAAGATTAATGTTCTATGTATT
The DNA here is from genome assembly GCA_030979885.1 of Lolium multiflorum. Lineage (NCBI taxonomy): Eukaryota > Viridiplantae > Streptophyta > Magnoliopsida > Poales > Poaceae > Lolium > Lolium multiflorum. Next base: position 151,843,378 of record CM061752.1, on the reverse strand, counting down.
GTTCTTTATTCTGAGATGAGCTGTTATGTTTTGTTTTTTTGTTAAAGGTGAACGAGGATGTGATGTGTAGCCCAACAGGTTAAAGGTTTCATCCTTGTCACACTGGATCTAGGTGGGCTTGCTGATGATATAGTAAACATTTTGCAATTTTCTCTATGCTTACATCAATTGTTCTGCAAATATTGCTGTTTGTGCTCCAGTGCCTGAATCAACCATGTGAATGTGTGTGTGCGTGTAGCTTGTCGTGTTTATTTTTATTTTGGTGCACATTGTCTAAAACCACTTCAAATTTATTTGATTATTCAGAAGGCCAGGAAAAAAGAGATCAGCTTCCTTGCTGTTACTGCGCCCATCAATTTGTAATCTTGTGTAAAGCTAATCTAGCTACTCCCTCCATCCCAAAATATAAGGTGCCCTTAAATTACGCTGGTCAGCAAATTATAACTTCGACTGTAATTTGTAATTATAATATGTTCACAAAATTTGCATTAATAGAAATGAAACAAAAGAGAATTGCAAGACAAATGCAATTAAAAGTGTGCCTTATATTATTGGATGGAGGGAGTAAAGGAAGATATATATCTGAGCTCTGCCACATTATCCAGAATTTATGTGTATTTTTTCAGATAGCATGCAATCCCATAGATAAGTCACTTAATTCATGGTTACTATTGAGCAAGATACAAAAACAAAACATTCTAGTAAGTTCCCATAGCTTGCAATACATTGTTCTGGAACCTGGTCTAGGATTTATGTGATTACTTGTTTCATTTATTTGACAAAGGCTCTAGAAAAAGATTACTGCTGTTGCTGTAAACATCAGTTCGTACATAGCTCCTGAAGATTGTCCAGAATTTGTCTATAGATTTTTCTGTAAATATACAATTTTTGCTGTGTTAGGTGCGGGTGCCTCATCTTGTGTTGCTGCCTCCCTTCAGTATATTCAGCTCAATAGTTAGGAATAGTGATGCTTCACTGATTTACATTCATTGTGTCGAGGTCCGATCATATAATAATTAATGACTTGGCAGCACGCTGTGTCATTTATTACGCTACATTGTTTTGACATTTATTTGTAGCTACATGTCCACGAATACCCAAATGTATAATATTTAGTTATTTACTACCAATCTAGTGAATATTTTCCGTTTGATATATATTATTGCACCTTAACATTTACAATTGTCACTTCCCTCCCATAACAGATGACTTCCGTTTGTTTTGTGGCAATCTTGGTAATGAAGTGAATGATGATGTTCTTGCCAAGGCGTTTTCAAAGTATCCATCGTTCAACATGGCTAGGGTAAGTATTACCTCTTCTTCTCAGTGCTTTTGTTCTCTCTCTATTGATTGTGCTGATTATGACCACATGATGCATTAGGTTGTACGAGATAAATCTACTGGTAAGACTAAGGGCTATGGCTTTGCTAGTTTCGCCAATTCATCAGACCTTGCTGCAGCGCTGAAAGAGATGAACGGTAAGGCTGCTCAGCCACGAAATTGCCACTTGTTTCTGAAATAGTCTGTGTACCACAACCAAACTTATACAGCTGATATCAAGCAGGTAAATATGTTGGAAATCGACCAATCAAACTACAGAAGAGTACGTGGAAGAATAGAATAGATTATGAAGCTCTGCAGAAACCAAAGGTTAGTTCTCATGATTATATCTTAGTGAGGCAACCTTTTTGCTCCTTTTATGTATGCGGGTGCTCAGTCAAGTGATCCACGCTGAAATGCCTGCAGGCTGGACCACAGAAGAAGCTCAAAGCTCAGAAAAGAAGTGTCCTACACAAGTGAAGAAAATAATTATCCTAGTTTGTCCTACAGAATGTTGTTATGCTGGCCATGAAGCATGCAATTCCTTGTATTTCATAGTCTTAGTGCAGTTCATGATTGTAATGTAGGTGTAAATATTCAAATGACAACCACCGTTTGTGAACATTATGAAGTGCTCGTGGTGATCTCTGATGTCGATGAATGATTTTCATCTTTGTAAAAATGTTATCAAGTGCTCTCTTGGTTTCACTGAGTCGTAAAATGCTATTGAATGGGACTGCTGCCAAGGATTATATCATAAGAATTTGTGCATGTTCAATTTGCTGCTTAAGGTTGCCAAAGACACCTTAAGCATGGGCTTTGTTTATTGCCACACCTTCCTCCTCATCACATGTCATACTTTCTTGCTCATGATCCATGTGTAATGGACTCTATTTCTTGCTAAATTTCATTTTGTTCCGAAAAGTGACTTTGGCACATGAGCACCAGTGCTCCCGTTTTTCTAAAAACATATTTCTGAGATTCCAAAAAAAAATGAGCTTAAATCTGCACATACATAGAAATTTTCTGAATGTACTGTAAGAATTTTGGAAGAAAATATGTTGCATTATGAACTACATAAAAAAGACAAATTTCTGACAAAAATTATCCCTATACACAGCCATAAATTTGTTTTTTTCTGTAGCTAAAAATACAACATAATTTTTACCGAAACTTTGCACGAGTATTCATGACATATGCATGTATTCATGGAATAATTTTTTACGATTTTTTGAAACATAAAAATACAGTTTTCAAATATTTTAAAAACCAGGAGCACTGGTGCTCATGTGTACCAAATCTTCGTCCATTTTGTTCTCCATAATTTTCTGACAGTTATATTTTGCCTAGAAGTTAGTTGGGGCAAAGTTGACAATGAACCAAACATGCTGACATTCCATAAATAGCCAAATTGGGCGTTTGCCTTACTAATCCATGGAGCAAGTTGGAGGTACCCAAACTAGCCGATGGAGCATGAAGGTAGCGAGCAGGGCCTGCCGCCACATATCTGTATGAAAATACCTAGACCAGCAGGTACCGCTTGCCATTATGCAGCGTCTGTGAAGATGATAGAGCCTGGAATGTTGGAGATGTCACTGATTCTAGTTCCCGGAAGGACAGCCATCTGCTGCTGAGGAACAGATTGGTCTGCAGCATCTACTACTCCATACATGGCCTAGTTTTGACCGTGAGGTTTCTAGTGCTGCTGCGACACCTGCAGGCTAGAGCATTATATCTGTTTACAGAACACACACACACACCTAACTTGGCCACCAAGATCGTGCATCTGCAATTCACTAAGCGCTCCGCTCCCCTCGTCGTCTCCTCCGGGCGACAGGGGGGGCAAACCCTAGCCCCCCGCCGCCGCCACCTCTCCCCACCATCTCCCCTTCCTCGTCGCCCCCCGAGGCTGCCGCCGGGCAAAGCCGAGCGACGCCGGTGAAGGGGGCGGCGGGGATCTAGCCCCTCTCGGCTCCTGGCGCGGAGGATCTGGAGGGACGCCTCCATGACAGGGACCGGAGGTTTGGACGCGCGCGGACGGGGCTGCTGTGCGTGCGGGCGTGGTGGTGGCCGGCCATGGAGCGGTTGAGGTGCTGCGGCCTGCGGGGGAGGATGGCGCAAGGCGGCGCGCGCGGGCCCAGATGGGTTCCGGCGGGCCTGCTTGGGCTTGCCAGGGGGTTGCGATGCGGCTGTTGGCGGCCGGGGCTGTGGCCGCGTCCTCCTTCTTGGCTTCCGCGGCGAGGCTGTAGAGGGCGGGCGTGGCGGCGGACATGGTGGCTGTTCCAAGGGGCTGCGACATGGTTGGTGCTTCGTGCTGCAGCGGGGTCTGCCGGCGGTGAGGTTGATGGTCCTACGTGGTGTGGCGTCGTCGCCGTGTGGGAGGTGCTTGTGCCAGTGGTTCGCAGGCCGGCGGCGTTGTGGGTCTCCCTCATCTCCGTTCGGCAACGTGGGAGTGCGGAGGTTTGGCTGCTCCGAGCGAAAGCTGATGGCGCGGCAGCTGCGGATGTCGATATCCTCTTGGGGGCCTTCATGGAGCCTTCGACCTCCTCCGCTCCCGGAGCATTGTTTTTCGGGTGAAAGCCTAGGCCGTGGCAGGGCCGGACGACGGCGTCGATCCACGTCGCTTCCCTCTTGGGGGCGTCGTCTTGAAGACTTTGTTCCCCAGCGTGCTTTCCTGAGGACTTGTACGGCATCGCGGCGGGTGGCCGGCGATGTGTGAGGTCCGTGTGGTGGCTTGTGTGGCAACGATGGCGGTGGTGAGCGATGGTCTGGTAGCGTCAAGACCTTGGCTTCGGCGAGCGTCCGAGCTTCTTCGTCTTGTGCTTCGCTTGCGGTGGAGTCGGAGCTGCTATGGTTTGTCGAGATTCTTCATTTGAGCAGCGTACGATGACCTGCAGGATGGCCCTCTGGCGATGATCTTCTTGGGCGCATGCCTTGCGCTTATCCTCTTCAGAGCTCGTCATCAGAGTCGGAGCTGCCTGTTGCTTCACGAGGAGTCACTTGTTTGGCGGTGGCCGGCTTGAGCTTCACGGTGCCGCTTCGGCGAGGTCTTGGTGGTTGGTTCTTCGGTGAAGTCGGAGTCGCTGAAGAGTGATGACGATGACGTTGAAGGTCAACCGCGACGACTTCTCGCTTCGGTGGCCTGTGTATCTTGTGTGGGTTGCCAGGGTGGCTCTGTGCCCCGCGGCGGTCGTGCTCCATGACGATCGTCGGGGTTTTCGGCCGGTTTCCCGCTAATAAACTGGCCAAATTCTGTACTTCTTCTTTATTAATGAAAATGGCAAGTCTTTTGCCTCGTTTCAAAAAAAAAAAATATCTGTTTACAGACTCAAATCTGGCGCATTTGTGGCAGGCTCGTCTTCATTTTCAGTATTTTGTTAACAAAAAAAAAATCCATGTGTGAGTGGAACGATTAATTATCAGAGAAAAAGAATCATGGAACTGATCAAGTTTGCTCAAACGAGATAAGATTTTTCATACTAGCCAACAATCCACAGCTGTTTTGAAGTAACATCAGCACATGTTTTAGAGCAACACATTTTTAATTTGCTTCTTCCCATAGCTTGAATTGCCACGAACAGTACATATTTGTAACCTTCTCAGGTATGCCAAAGGGTAGTAAAGATTCATAAGATGCTCAAGTTAGATAATTTTGGCTGACAAGGATATCGCTCCAAAAAAAAAACATTTCGTTGTGACACTCCATTCAATACATTGTGCAAGTAGCCATGGGTCATGACAGCCCAAACATTGTGACATACATAGTCTTGGTCTATAATTTTCTGAAGGTCGGTATGCATAACATAACAGTGTATCCTCTGTGACAGTGAAATTTTATAAAATAGTAAGACACATTTATTCTGTGGTAATTATTGCTGTGTATTGCGTTAAGAAGCCTTCATATCATCAAGTCCAACACTTGCCTGCAAGAAGAGTAGACAGTAGTAGAAGGTATCATTAAAAGCAGACAACTCAGACCATATGTACTGTCTTCAGAAGAATAAGGGCCATACCAGGAACTCGTGATTCTCCTTGAGAAAAGGATGAAAGGTCGTGCAAAATTTCTCAATGTCAGCTTTGATGTCACCCGTTCCACTTATGACTTCCATAAATTTATCTTTATTAGGTGCAAGCTTCATAGCCACCTGAAACATAATAACTCGTCCAAATGAACAGACAAGTAAAAAAGCAAAGCTAACTAAAAACACAAACTCAATCACAAAGAACTGGTAGCCTTTATTTGTGTGAAAAGAAAGCAAGGAAATCTAGTAACAGGATAGCAACATTGTCATTTCAACAGACATTTCAAGTAGATAAAAAAAGTTAAAGATAAATAAATCATCAATGACTAAAGTTGTTCGCTAGATGGACAAAATGGATAATAGCTTGACGATTAAAAAGGTTGAAACATGGTCTGTAACTTAATGTGCAAGAGTAGCATACTTTATTCGTCTACAGTGCCTTCAGTTGAAACATGGTCCATAAGTTACTATACAAGAGTACGCTATGTTTATTCACCTATGGTGCCTTAAGTTGGATGCTAGTCCTCTCTATACTTTGTGCTAATGAAAATATGTATAGGGACAGTAGATGAAAAATTATATAATCCGTCTCTGATTGCAAGGGCTATTGCAGTCTGTCTTAGGCAGTTAAGACTTGACTTGCTTAAAAATTGTTAAAGTCCTCATTTCATGATGGCAACAGTGCTCAAGTACATTTCATGACGAGAAAGTGTATGTGTGTGAAATATTATACCGTAAAACTAGAACTGGCGAGCCAGCCATGCCATTTCTTCAGAGTTTTTGTGTATGAATCAGTACAAGCTTGACTCATAGTCCAATCTGGATGGTCAAGCAGATTACGGAATAATTCAACAAGGAAATCCATAGCCCTGGCAGATAAAAAAATATTATTAATTACAACTCCAGTACGCAGGGTGCTGATTAAGCTGGAAGAACGTGACAAATTATGCAGGAGAAAGTGAAGCACCTCGTAAGCCATAGAAGTCCATTTGTGCAGCTCGATGAACCTTTTGCAGTTTTATTTTGAACTTCTTCTTGGACCATGGTGTACAAGTCCACATATTTCGATGGGTCAGAAGAATACTTATTGTCCAACCTCTGACAGGAGAGAATCAAGTCAGTTGCCAGGAAATAAAATTGTAATCTGAGGTCACCAAAAGAGATATTAACACTATGCAGTAGCCAGTAGGTAAATCTATCTAAAGTAGATATAATGTATTACAAAAAAAAAAACAGGACACTATACATATCGATGAATGAAAGGTAAACCACTCATTAATAGTAGTTTTTTGCAAGTAGGATGCTTACCGTAATATTACCACCGATATCATTCTTCACAATTACCATAGCAGCTCCAAATTTATCTGGTGTTCAAAAGCAGAGAACAAAAGGGAAATTAGCAACACCATGAAGGAATTTCATGTTTAAGCAACACCAACAAGACTTAATGAAAATAAAAGGTTAGCCACACTAGAAGATGTGCGATATCATCTTGTACAGTTTGAGCCAACACAAATGTTTGATTTAGGACTTGATTGGGCTTAAGAAAGCACAACAAGGATCAGTATCAAATAATTTGAAGATTACCATCATATTCAGAGCAATAAGAACTTCCAGAATAAGAAATACAGATTTACTAAACCACGACAAAACCACAGGCGTTCCCTCACAGAAGGTCACAGATCAATTCTGCTCAACTGGCAGGTGTATCAACTCAGGTATTTGGAAAACTATATGTACAGCAAAACAATATAGAGCAACCTAGAACTCAACCATAATCACTCTACCAAAAGGTTGACAATAGTTTGAAAATTCAGTATGCAGCAACTAACTAATCTAAGCAATACTAAATGCCGAGGGAAATCTGTAAGGGTAAAAGCATAAACTAAGAAAGTCATCTGCCTATGACAAAGGCCCTCAAATTTGATTATCCGTTCGCTTATTTAGAACTGCACATCTCCAATAGCGCTACACACAATTGCCCTCCGGCGATGCTATATTCAACCTTCTGAATAGCTTGCTTGAACAAAATATCAGTTGCGGGTACAAAAATTACTCAGGTTATTCGCTGCACCCTAACAACTGAAGTAAACAAGTTAAGTAATCACAAATTCGGTAGAGAGGCCCAGCTACTGATCTGAACCCCGAGCATGAAAAACTGAATTCATGGCAAACATGGATGGAGGGAGGTACCCAAGACAGGCAGGATCTGCTTGCAGACATCGAGGAAGGGCTTGGCGAGCACGACCCCGGTCTCCGACCTGACATGCTTCATCCCTTCCAAACAGGGAGTGAACACTGTCTCCGCCATCTCCCCAACTGCAAGAATCAACAAATGCATCAACACACCACAGTCAGAGCCATTGATCTAACAAGGATCTGTCCAAGCCTGACGCTGTGTACTGCAATCAGCAAGCTCTGTCCCAACTAAACCCCAACGATCTTTACAACCATGGACGGGATCGCGAGATCGAACATCCACAAACCGCATAGGTTAGCGTCCCAACTAAACAAATGCGTAAAAAGAAACATCGCTGATCTAACCTTGCGGTACTAGATCCGCAGCCCACAGCGCAGCTGCTAAACAGAGGCTCGAGAAAGACGTTGACTTACAGCTTCACGATCTCGCAGAAGACGGCGCTTTTCTCCCTCGTTGGGCGAGGAAACTGCAGGATGTAGGAATCTAACAAGGGACGTGCGATGCGGGGGAGGAAGAAGATGCCCCGTACTGCCTTCCCTTTTACTGCGGTCTGTCCTGACAACTGCCACTTAATGGGCTGGGACTAGATTCGATTCTTCGACATAGGCCCAATAGACTAGCCAAGGCCCATGGGTGACTTGGACGACGACTCGCGAAGGCCCACTAGCCATTCCAAAGCCCAAAGGCCCGGGAAACCCTCTGACCTGCATCGGACGGCCAGGAGAGCTCGCGTCAAGATCCACGGGCGTACGAGGATTTGCACGCTGTCTTTATATTCCGCTGCCCCCGCCGAACCCTAGCTCCTCTCTTGCCTTTCCGCCAACCCGCATCCTCGCCGTCGCCGCCGTCCCCGTCCCCGCCGCCGCGTTTTCTTTCCGACCGCCGCGAAGATGGTACGTCGATTGCTCGCTTTGTTCTGTGATGCGATCTCGGTAGGTTTCAGTTGGCGCGTGTTTTGATTGGACTGACGGTGTTTGTCTTGCTTGCAGCCGTTCAAGAGGTTCGTTGAGATCGGGCGGGTGGCCCTGGTGAACTACGGCAAGGACTACGGCCGCCTCGTGGTCATCGTCGATGTCGTCGACCAGAACCGGGTGAGTGTTGGGTTCTGCTGGTTGCATTTCTACGCGCTGTTGTGGTGTGGATCTAGAGTTATGTCACCGCGTTACGTTTGCTTGTACGAAATCTTGTGTTACGGATTGATCTGTGATTCTGTGAAGGAAATGTAGGAATCTTGTTTACTGTACTGTAGTTAGCTACTAATGAAACACGCAGTTCAATTCTGCGAGTGGCATATCATAGAAGTTGTTTGTCTTGTCAAAGTCGTGCTGTTAATTTAGGAACAGCTTATATTCTCACGCTTTTCTGCAAATGCTCTTTATATCTGTATAGAGAAGTACCTAATGATGTAATGCATTGTGGTCAAGACTAGTCGACTTGTGTTTACGAAGAAACTTCATATGTTTGCTCATATGATTTTGCAAGCAGAGTTTGTCAGATATATATGTGCTCTTCTATTTTCTATTTTTCCTTTGTTATCCTGTGCTGCATTGACTATTGAAATTCTCATTACTCTGGTGCATTCTTTTGAAACAGGCACTTGTGGATGCTCCTGATATGGTCCGGTGCCAGATCAACTTCAAGCGTCTCACTCTGACTGACATCAAGATTGACATCAAGCGTGTCCCCAAGAAGGCAACCTTGATCAAGGCAATGGAGGAAGCTGGTAATGTTCTATCTTGTTCTACCCATCTCTGCAACCCTAATGTATTTGTTCAGTTGATGCTTAATTGAGTTCATGTTGTCATTTCACAGATGTGAAGACCAAGTGGGAGAACAGCTCGTGGGGCAAGAAGCTTATTGTCCAGAAGAGAAGAGCGTCCCTGAATGACTTTGACAGGTTCAAGGTCATGTTGGCTAAGATCAAGGTGAGGCTTTTTTACTAGCACATGTTTTATTTGTGTGTGCCAGTTTTCATTTCTCGTGCTTACACTGGCCTTTTTGCATTTGAACAGAGAGGCGGTGCTATCAGGCAAGAGCTTGCCAAGCTCAAGAAGGAGGTTGCTGCTTAGAGTATCTTGGTGGATGACATGTTGAGTTTTTTGTTCCAAGTTGGATCCAAACTATGTTCTAGTGTCCTTCAAGCCTTAATTAGTGCTACTGTTTTCAGGAACCTATTTCATATATTGTCATGGCTGTTATTGAATACCAATCTAGTTTGTGACACCTGTGCCTCTATGATTCATATGGTTGTTCGGATCTCTGTTTTGGCTTCTAATAATCTCTGTGTTGGTTATTATCATTTCGTCTGTTCACTAGAGGGTTGGTTTGTATTTATAGGTTAAGAGTGTTTTACTGGGTTTAGCAGGATATACAAGTTATTAGAATCTGGAGATTTTTCTTTCCGGCAAGTCCTAATGTATGAACAATAATGTGACTTGCTCTTTGTGCCACAAGGAAGCAATTGTAACAAAATTATAGTTGAGCAGCCACCCACAAATGCAACGCAGGGTAACACGTAAATGCCAGCATGGCAAGTAAGAAAATTCGTCTTTGACAAGCAGCTGCTGTCGGAAATGGACAATGCCGTTTCTTGCAGATGAAGATCCACCATCGCTGATGTCGGAGATCAACAATGCCGTTTCTTGCAGATGAGGATCCAGCATCACAAACAACGATCCTCCTGACACTGAAAGAAGAAAAGCTAGTTGGATACATTGTACGCTTGTGGTGGAGCACTACAAAGTTTAACATTCACTAAACCCAGAATGCGGGGAATCAATGCCCTTCCATGGCTTTAAGCATTACAAAAGAAAAAATGAACATGGAACGTCCTCGAGAATCCAGAGAAGCTACAATTAACAACGGCAAGTACAATTACATGGAGACCCTCTCCCATCTATTACACTGTAAAACTTAAAATTTGAAGATAAGGCCTCCAACATTATAGAAAGGACCCTAGCATAGATATAAACGAAGCAATTAGGTGCTTGGGAACCTTTTTCGCTGCTCACTTGTGACCTTTCAGACAACGCCGAGGATTAAGAGGAAGATGCTCGAGTTGATCTCATTACCAACGTAGAACCGAAAACGCTAGCCACCTCGACGCCTCCGGGGACAAACCACTTGTAATCTTTGACGAATTAGGAAGCAAAAATATTTTTATTTTGATACAAGAAGAATCGGCACAAGAAAAAAAGCAAAAAAAACCTTTTTCTTGTGCCGAATAGAGGATTAAGAAGATCTGCAATTCCTCCGAAAATGAAGAAATCTTTTTATTGTTCTCGCCTTTGCCTTGGATTCGATTCTCTTCTTTTGCATAAGATAGAAATGAGGAATTCCAGACATCTCGTAAGCAAAAAATGATCTCGTAAACAAAAAAAAGTTTAACCAAAAAAAGGATTTCCGGAGGTGCAAAACCTGTTGAGTTAGAAACAAACAAGATAGCTGGCCAATTTCCTAAAATTTAAATGTGATCTTGGAATCATATGCTGGGTTAAGTGGCATTGCCAAGCTCAAGAAGGAGGTTGCTGCTTAGAGTATCTTGGTGGATGACATGTTGAGTTTTTTGTTCCAAGTTGGATCCAAACTATGTTCTAGTGTCCTTCAAGCCTTAATTAGTACTACTGTTTTCAGGAACCTATTTCATATATTGTCATGGCTGTTATTGAATACCAATCTAGTTTGTGACCCCTGTGCCTCTGCTATGATTCCTATGGTTGTTTTTCTATTTTGGCATCTAACAATCTCTGATGGTTATTATCAGTTAGCCTTTTCACTAGAGGGTACGTTTGTATTCATCTGTTAAGAATATTGTGTGCATTTTGTGTGCCGCTGGAGACACCAGCGTGCTGAACTTGCATAGCATTTGTTAAAGTAGATGACATAGGTACAAACAATCAATGAGATATAAAATAAAGAGAAAGGGATTGAGAACCTGGAATTGCAAAAATGATTATAGACTGATGGTGGAGATGAAACCTGATTACTCTTTTAACGGAGTAGTGGCAAAATTGAGATTTCACTTGGTGAGATGACAAACCTGAGGACCCTCTTTTTTTTACTTTGTTTTTTTTCCTTAAATTCAAATGTGCTCTTGGACTCATATATGCTACTGGGTTAAGGGTTTGTTTGCTCTTGGGCTCATATCTTTTGAGAAATCATTGCAATTTGATGTTTGGCAGTAGTATCTTTATGGTGGATGTTTGGTTTAGGGCTGAAATGTGTAGTATGACCCTAAGTGCAAAAGATGTTGTATAAGTGCTAATTTGGTTATTTCTGATAGTTTTAAACATAATTACTACGTTTAAGAACTAAATTACCTCATTTTACCTATTTTCCCTAAAATAATTTTAAACGAGCTTGTATCTGAATAATTTCGAAGTGTTTAGTTGGAATATATTGTGGCTTTTAGCAGCTTATTTTAGACACCCAGGTTTAGTTCAGGTTCAGTTCATTACCAACACACACACACCCCGATCTAGCAGGTAAATCAAAATCTTAACGAACTACACCTCAATTCCTGCATATTTTAGCAAATAAAAATATAGCACATCTTGCCCATGTTCATCAACTCACGGCACCTCAATACACTAATCAACAAGCACACAGGTCCAACAGCTCCTTGCATGGAGACATGGAGCAGCATGGGGACAACGAGGCAACGCCGGCTCGAATAACTCCTGTCGCTGGCAGCCGACGTGTACTCACGTCCCCCTGCACGAAGGCTTGGACCAGCATGGGGACGGTGACAAACGAGAAACGGTGAGGTGGCGACAACTAGAACATCTCCTGTCGTTGGTGGTCGATGGGTACTAGTGGTGCGACCGATCGATTCGGGATGCGACGAGCTGGAGGAGGCCGGGAACGAAGAGTAGGGGAAGGCCTTGCACGTAGACGACTGGGAATGGTGGATATGCTGGCAAGGATAGCCATGGCGGTTGGGGCGCTGAAACCCAAACCCTAGCCAACGATGGGGACAGGGAGAAGGGGGAAATGGGTCAAGGGCGTCGGCCAGACTAGGGATTGCAAGGAGGGCTAGGGTTATATATGGGTGGCATGACTTTCGTAATTATTCCAAACTATAAGAGCTTTTCGGTCTAGTGCAACTTGGGAAGCAGGAAGAGCTCAGGAAGTGGCTTGCCCGATGACTCACAGTTTATTACGCAGCCCGCTTCACCGCATCGCTTTTCTATTTTATGGTGTTTGTTTGCGCTTTTACATTTGGACTCTAAAAAGACAAGTTGAAGCCCAAACAATTGAACCAAGTGTCAGAAGCGGGTGGACTAGTTAACTTTACAAATTCTCATAAATTGCTCTCGAGGATCTCAACATTTTATGAATCGTGGCATACGATGTTACACGTGAATAGATGATACCGATCTGTGAACATCCGTTTGGTTTCAAAACTTGGTTATGCAACCAAGGTGAAGGCTTACCTTAATCCATATAGTTTTGATCGTGCCCCCAATCTTCATTTGCATCCACAAATGGTTCTTTGTCTATAGGGCGGCAATCAAAGAAACACAAATATAGTTCTTATTAATTGAATATGCATCTTTTCAATCCAGAGGCTGCGTACTCCCTCCATTTCAAAAGAAAAAAAGTTTTAGAAAAAAACATAGAAGAGAAAAAAAAATTAAGTTAGGAAGAGGATGATTTCAAATGAATTATAAAAATATAGGTATTTTTTGTTTTAGAATTAATATAATATATATGTTCGAAGTTTTACCTGGAGAAAACATCAAATAAATAGATTGGTGATGTATTCACTTACGCCTTTATCTGCACAAAATATAAACCAGGGATGGGCGTAAAAGGGAAGGTCAGGGAAAGCCGGTTTCGGTCAATTGAAGACATATTTTACAAAAAAAAAGTGCCACACCAGGTATTTTGTAATTAGTACAATTCTGAATATCAATAAACAATAGTATGGTCCTAATAAAAATATTATATTGTAGAATATATTTGTCCTATTGTTGGGCTTTCATTGGATTTCTCTTGCAAACGAAAATAGTCAACATAATATCATGACACGATTTGTCCCAAACCATCTATAAGACCTAAGTGTCCCAACTTATACAACAAAAAAATGTTGGTTAAACCTATTGGTTTCCTATGTAGACCCCACAAATCTAGGTTTTGAATCAAATACGAAAGCATCAGAACAAGAAATAATTTAAAAAAACATATTCTAGTATTCTTATTTTTGTTTTAAAAAACATAATGATAATTTTTATATTTATGTTTAGGTTTGTAAAGAAAACCTTGAAACATTACACAATGTAGAAATAAATGGACGGTGACGGAAACACCCACACCCATGCGTGGGTGGACAAAAGTATTTCCGCACAATGTATATGTTCATATTTTTTAGCTCCACACATGAAACTCTCTTGCTATCCATGTTCACCATTTCGAAATTAAGCCTTGTTATGTTTGAGTTTTGTCCAAAATTAGAACCTTCAAGATTCATCATCCAAAAATCATCTAAAATCGTCGAAATTTGAACTTGGGGTGGAGGAACGCAAAATATTATAAAAAAATCATGATGCATAAAAGTGACATCGGTAGGTCACGTCAGTGGGTGGGCTAGCACGAGGAGGAGTTCATCGCAAGGCTGACATCATCATCTGAGACGAGGAACATGGAAGCCAGGAAAAGAGGAGGCAAGGGTCTCTAGCTGCGCTCGCTCCTAGTGGCACACAAACGAAGGGGCCAATATTGTCACTCAAAAGGAATAAGAGGAGGCAAGGGAAGAGAATGAAACTTGCTCAAATGTCGTGTCTAAAAGGAAGGGGCCAATATTGTCATGCATCTTGCAATGCAAGAGTGGGTCCCAATAATAAGCATCCAAAACATTAACATGGCGAAGAAAAGTAGGGATGATTATTATTTGCCCAACTATAATGTGGTTAATAATCCAATTATATGTTTGGTGTCAACCAAATTGGAGAAAAGGCTCCCCACTAGGGGTGGGTGATACGTCTCCAACGTATCTATAATTTCTTATGTTCCATGCTGGTTTTATGACAATACCTACATGTTTTGTTCACACTTTATATCATTTTTATGCATTTTCCGGGACTAACCTATTAACAAGATGCCGAAGTGTCAGTCCTGTTTTCTGCTATTTTTGGTTCCAGAAAAGCTGTTCGGGCAATATTCTCGGAATTCGACGAAACAAAAGCCAAACCTCCTGTTTTTCCGAGGGACACACGGAGCCAGAAGGGCAAGCCAGGAGAGGCCCACGGCCTCCACACCACAGGCCGGCGCGGCCAAGAGGGGGGGCGCGCCGCCATATGGGGTGGGCCCCTCGCGCCGCCCTTTCGCCTATATATTCCTTCCATCGCGAAAACCCTAAGGGGTTCGACCACTTTTCCAGAAGACATCCAGAACTCCGCCGCCGTCGCAAAACCCAATCTCGGGATCAGAAACTCCGTTATGGCACCCTGCCGGGACGGGAAATTGGAGGAGATCGTCGCCATCATCGCTACCGACGCCTCTCCATCGACCATCCATGTTTCCCCCATCCATGTGTGAGTAAATCCTCCGCTGTAGGCTGAAGGGGATGGTTGGGATTGGATGAGATTGTCCGTGTAATAGCCATAAGATTGTTAGGGCATAGTGCCTAGTATCCGTTGTTGGTACTTTTATGATATTGTTGCAACTTGTTATGCTTAATGCTTGTCACTAGGGCCCGAGTGCCATGATTTCAGATCTGAACATGTTATTGATTCATGATGATATTCATTGTTTTATGATTTTACCTGCAAGTTGTATACACATACTGCTGTCCGGAACCCGAGGCCCCAAAGTGATAGAAATTGGGACAACCGGAGGGAAAGGCTGTGATATGAGGATCACATGTGTTCACGGAGTGTTAATGCTTTGCTCCGGTACTCTATTAAAAGGAGTACCTTAAATACCAGTAGTTTCCCTAGAGGCCCGGCTGCCACCGGCTGGTAGGACAAAAGATGTTGTGCAAGTTTCTCATTGCGAGCACGTACGACTATATACGGAACACATGCCTATGGTTGTTTAGTACTTGGATACTGTTTTATTATTATCTGCAAATGCCTAGTCTTGATTATCACATGAGTTATCTTATCCATGCAGCGCCCATCCATCCCTATGCCTACGTATTTTAATCCTGCTGTTTACTAAAATCACTACTGCTGTCTTTATTACACTTCTGTTTATATTTCACTACTCTACGCTATAAAGCTGCTATGATAAACTATTGCGAGCAAGTCTTTCAGTGCCTGAATTGACAACTCTTTGTTAAGGCTTACAGATATTCTTTGGCTCCCCTTGTGTCGAATCAATAAATTGGGTTTTACTTCCCTCGAAGACTGTTGCGATCCCCTATACTTGTGGGTCATCAGTGGGCAAAAATAAACGACAAAGAGGATACCAAATCGAGATCAGTGCCCTGCCAAAACTAAAAAAGTTGTAGGGATCTTTTGTTAGTTCTCATTAATTTGATTTCTAGTCATACTAACCAAATTAAATTTGGTTGGTTAATTATCTCATGCTTAAGGGATGACAATATCATCCATAGATCCGTGTATTTTTAGATATATGGCCTATTGATTTTACGAGACGGATACATGCGAACTCACAGGTTGGACATAGGCGGAGATTTTGCTCCATGAACATCCATTGGGTACCTATGTGATGAGTGGGGCCAACATTACATTGGCATGTTGCTAAATCCCAATTTTCTCTTACTGTGAAGCATTAATTATGTTACTTGAGAATTAGACAATCAAATATTATGTTATGGAGTGCGAATTTATAGCCACCCGGTGGCAATGCCCCCCCATTGGTTGCCGTCCGATGAAACGTTGGAGATTCGGTCTGCCTTGCGAGTTGTCCATCGCAGTGCGGCTAAAGATCGATAGATCGCGTTCAAAACTGAGTTATCCCCTAATTATCAGTTGATATGATAGGAAAGCGACACAGAGGTGCAGCGAGAAAGCCGGCTTGCTGACCCTCTTCGTCAGGCCATGCACATGCCCCCTTACCTACAAAAAAGGCATGCATGGCGCGCTCTGTGCTGGGCATGCATGCGCGCTGCTGAGCTAGGCATGCATGGCTCGACAATGAGCTATACAATTGATCTGTTACAAGCTAGCTTATACTGTACATGCATATGTACTAGGACTTGGTAATGCCGACCTGTGTGATGCAATAACTCGGACGTACACGCGCAAATGATTTTTCAAATGATCGAGCACACACTGACCCCATGCCGGTGTTGGATAGTGCTTAATCCTAACATCAGCAAGCAAGATTTGCCATTCATCGAACAAGGTCGTCACAACCTCAACAGAATGTCGTCAGCGAACAAGGTTGTCACGGCCTCACACATGAGAATCTACCGGTGGTCACGACGGACAAGCGGCAAGGTCGGCGAAGGAACCAAGGAGGTCAGACTTCAGCTACCGCGCCGAGATGATCATCGCTGCCGCAGCCACGCTTACCAGTCACAGCGCCGGGAGAGCAGACAGCCCCACTCGACGTCGCGCGCATGCTGCGGCAGGCGTCGTCGTCACCGTCCGTGGGATTCCTGGAAATAAAATGTCCCCGACGATGTAACATGGCTCGTGGCCGCTGCGGATATGCTGCAGCGACAGCCTCGACTGCATGGACAAGGCGGCGCCGTTCGTGGCGCCACACGATATTGCGGCGAGGCGGCGGTGTGGGGAGGGTGAGGAGGAGAGCTCGGTGTGTGGGGGCACGGGCGCACACTGACCTCTGCTCCGTCCGCACCGCCGTGCGCCGCATGACCAGCTTCATAAAGACATGATCGATGGACCGAATAGCGCCGCCGTGCCGCGCGCTAGATTCCGTCACAATCATCTAGGGTAGTTTTGTAGAGGATTAGCGAATAGAACATCAGAACAGGCGGAGCCTAACACGGTATCTGCATGTGCCAACTCTAAGAGCGAACACCACGACGTTGAGGAACTCACTTGCATGCGCACACGAGTTAGAATTAGAAGTGAGAGATAAAATAGTCGGCCCCAAGCAGAGCATGCAATAGGCTCAGGTAGTAGCCCATGTACACTTAATTTTCTACATGCATAATGATGCTATGCATGCCTTATTCTCTCCCCACTTGATACTATCGCTCCAGAACCCATGCATGGCGCAAGCGTGGATATTGTGATCAGATCAACTTTGACTAAGTTGTCCATCCCTGGACAACCTGCCACTCTCCGACCGTTTCCCGCATGTGTCGGCGTTAACACTGCCATAGGCTACAGTCCAGACAGATGTTTTGCAGGTAGTGTAGCTAATTAGAGCTTGTGAGGTGATATTTTATTTGCATCGAGATCGAGTCTATATGGTAGATCGGACGGCAGCTAGGTGGGGGGTATTGCCACCGGGTGGCAACACCATATTTTGCTTATGTTATTTGGAGTTATTTTTTCAATGTTGTCGCTGAACTTTGTACATCTTCTTTCATTCTCATGCATATATAGATATGGCGATATGGGGGAGCTCTGACCATCTAAACCCGACAAAATCGACAAAATAGACCTAAAGTTGAAACAAATTCACGAATTGAACTCTCGCCGAAACTATTTCACAGACCTAACCCTTTTGGATAGTGCCTGTCTCAATGGCGCTATACTAGCACCAATGCAAACGGCGTTACACACCGTGCCAGCATAGCGAGGCGGGGCCAGGCCATGGCCCACCCTAGGTTATGTAGCTCCGCTCACTAAGACGCTATACTATGGAATATAGCGCCGCTCTCATTGGCGTCATTCTAAATTAATTTGGGTACATGGATGTTTTAGAGAGGAAACTGGTTTGGTCCTTAGCCGTGGAAACGCTAAGTCCATGTGTAGCGCCGACCAGTTTGCTCCGAGTAGCCTCCCAAGATGCAAAGCCACTTACCATAGTGCCGATGTCATAGGCGCTAAGCTTGTGTAGCACCGAACACAAAGGCGTCATCCTGTGTAGCATAGCACAACTCCTATCAACGCTATGCATCTTAAACTTGCCTAAAGTCTTTTTTGTGCTTGGTCTGAGCACACAACATATTTCAATATAGTTTTGATTGAAAAATCCACATAATCATACAAGTTCAAGACAAGTTCTAATTTACACAACATAGTTCGATACAACCATCTCCGACAAGTTCAAGACAAAGTTCAAGATAGTTTGATACAACCATCTCCGACAAGTTCGAATTGAAACCAACTTCTACAAGTTTGATACCAACATATAGCTCGACATAGTTCGACACACACCAACACATAGATCCATAGAACAACTACTTCTTTCCATGAGTCCTAGGGGCACGTCTTCTCCTTGGAGGAATCTTTCTGTAAACCTCCGGTTCATCCTCCCCCTCCTCCTCATCGTTCCTCATCCTCCTCAAAGCTAACATCCCTGGCAGCTCGTCGTCGAAATCAATGAGCACCTTCTTTCCTCGAGTGACATAATTGTACGTTGTGTAGCGCCTAATTCCCTTCCTAGGCTTCAAAATGTAGGCGGAGCGGACATTCTGTGTGTAAGACTGTAATGTCATGTTGTCCCCGACCTTACAAAAAACAAGAAATCCATGGTGACTTCGATTCAAAAGTGCAAAACTATGGTTTTCAATGTAAAATTTGTTCAGTACCTCATTGTCTTCCACATTAGCCGAGGTAGTGTCCAACTCATTGGTGAGGTGGTGAACCGGACCGAGAGTGCGACGGCGTTGCAATCTTACGGTAGTAAAGAAGGTTACCAAACCGGCGCATTCGACGGCTACTGTGCTATAACATGAACAAAGAGATAAGCGTGTGAAGTTTCCAAATAGAGAATGGAAGTGATTGATGTAGTGGCAATGTTTACCTGCTCAGGAGAGCATGTCCAACTCATTGGTGTATTGCTTGTACATGAGATTGACGTAGTTCGTCATCTTCGATACCACGTCCCACCTATAAGCCCAAGTGGGGTACCCAGCGGGTTCCCGTGATTGTTCCAATGCTACAAATGGTACTGCCTCATGCATCCAATTGTTAAGTGTTCCACAACGAAAGTAGGAGCAAAGGACTAGCAATCCCGCTATCATTTGCGACCCTAGGACAAACATCGTCCAACTGCACATGAAGGAAAAAAAGTTGATTTATGACATATTTGGAGTGGTAATGTACAAGTAAAGTAATATTATCAATTGATCACCTGCCGGTACAAGTAGGCTAGCGCCGTAGAACCCCAACTCCATTTGTGCTCCAGAACGGTCACACCTAGAGCCACATCCAATGAGCGGTCCGGTCACCGCCATCAGCAAACAGAGTCCTAGAGATGACATACCACAAGTATAGTCGAGTATACGTCATGATCGTGTCCTCATTCGCCTCAATAGTGCAGTGGGCCAAGTTTTCCATAGTCTACATGTAAGTTGCGCATGTTGGAAATCTGTCTTTAGCCTTGTCTTCAGGCTCCATACTAATGGTAGCATCATCTGTTGTTGCCACCCGCTAGAATCTGTGCTTATACACAGTGGCTCGCCATCGATAGGAAGTCCAAGGATCATG
Source organism: Lolium multiflorum (assembly GCA_030979885.1). Taxonomy (NCBI): domain Eukaryota; kingdom Viridiplantae; phylum Streptophyta; class Magnoliopsida; order Poales; family Poaceae; genus Lolium; species Lolium multiflorum. Next base: position 151,823,294 of record CM061752.1, on the reverse strand, counting down.
GAAACATCCTGAAGAGTACAGGTCATCTTACCGTTCCTCGAGTGAAAAGTGTGTGTCTTCGGCCTCCACCGGTCGACAAGTGTGGTGATTGCCGCGGCATTGAGGTTTGGCGTCAACTGGCTCACAAGCATGATGAACGGGAGGAGAACAAGACTTGGGATGAACTGTGTGTATCGCTCATCGTACGGCATGTCATTAGAGGATGCCCCGTCAGAACGAATCGTCAAGGGTCGAAGTACCTGAAAACACAAAAGTCGCAATGTCACGTCATATCCATTTCAACTCAACCAATAGTGTTCAACATCATAGCTACTAAAATAATCTATATTACGTTCCGTTTCTCCGCCATAAAAAAATGTCAAATGGTGTGGCTACTTGATGACTACTATGATGTTGAACACCAGGCTTTTTTTGATGAAAAGGAGGGGATGAAGGAGATTACCTTGAGGAAGAGGTTGGAATCGAAATCCACCGTTAGATCTAACAAATCTGAGAGATTTGACAAGTATTTGAGTTGAGGGGAGAGAGAGGAACCGCCAGGTCGAGCCAACCAAGAAGGCTTTTTGTTCTTGCTTGGGTATAGCGGCCTCGCACAGCGATATAGCTAGCAGCTTATAGCTATACTCCAGAGTATAGCGCCTATGGGAGCGGCGCTACATGTGCCGGGCTGGCCACAACCTAGCCATGCCTCCCCATGCTGGCAGGATGTGTAACATCGTTCGCATCGGCGCTATACTGTGAAATATAGCGCCTCTCACACAAGCGCTACCTAAAAGAGTTAGTTTTGTGAAATAGTTTTGTTGGAGGTTTATTTTTCAATTTTGTTCCACTTTTGGTTATTTTTGTTGATTTTGCCTCTAAACCCACCCCACTGGCCCACCTGTCACTACTATTTTTTAAGCAGAACCTACTGTCACTACTCGGTCGGTTGACCATATAAGAGCATCTCCAGTCGCGTCCCCCCGAAAAATCTTTCTAGTTGCATCCTCCAAAGCTAAACAACGCTGCATTTTGTGTCCGGCGTCCGGGGACGCCGGCACAAAAACAGCGTCCACATGCATGCATGCAGCCTCTAGTCCCCACATGGCATTCTCTTTTCTCCGCTTTCTCTCACCTACTTTTTTCACATGGGGTGGTCCCCTCTATTAAAAATGCATGCATCCGGACGCTTTTTGAGAGACGTGCCTGAGAAGGGTCTCTTTTCATACAGATTTTTGTCTATTTTTATCCGATGCTGTCTCGCCCCCAAATCATCATTTTTTTGAGGGAAGCGAGCGGAGATGCTTAAAGAGGGATAATTTGGAGGAGATCGCCCGGCAGGCTGGCAGAGCTTATGGAAGGCCCAACGACCCACGAAAGCACGAACCGTTTCGAGTTCGTTGGACGCACATCTCAGCCCGCCCCACTCGACCGCACCCACCTGACCTCGCCGCCGTTGCCTCCGTCCACCGCCTCCGTCCCCGCCACCGGCTGGCGCCCCACTCGCGGATGTCCGTGCACCGTGCTGCTCCCGTGCTCCGCCTCAACTTCTGCTTGCCGTCGCCTCCCGTCCCCGCCGGCCGCCGCGCCCACTCGCCGACGGCCTTCGTCCTGCCGTCGCCTCCCGTCACATCCCAGCTCCCGTCCCAGCCTTCCGTTCCCGGCGCCTGACCCCGCCTCCCGTCCCCGCGATCTCTCTTTCCACTCAGGCGGCGTCCGACGGGCATCTGCTACTGAATCTGCCTCCCTAGTCGCGCTTCCCGTTCCTCTCCCGTACGGACGCGCGCAAGCGAGAGGCACACCTTCCGGCGGGACCGGCAGCCAGTGAAAGAACCACGCCCGAGAGGGCAAGGTAAACCCCACCCCCTATCTCATTTTTCCTCTTCTCCTATATAGCCCAGAATTGTAATGGATACTTTATCCTGGAACCCTAGGTCTGTGATATGAAATTTCTGAGTATCAGAGAGAAGATGGAATCAATCTTCAGGAAATGAAGTAGCAGAATCGGCTGCAGGTGCAGGCAGAGCCCCAGCCAGCGATTCCTTCTTTGCTGGAGAGGTGGCGACCCAGCAAACAGGACAAGAACAGATTTGCCTCTCTGAAAGGATATCTGTTCTGTATGTGCAAAGACATCCGTGAAAATATATCATCGAACCAAACAACTAGCTTATGGTATTATCAAAGATCCAGCAACTTCGGTATAACCGATCAGATTCCTCGTGGGCGAGACATAGTAGCAAGGAGGCATGAAGGGCGTCGGAAAAAACCCGGTCCTATGTCAGACGAAGTGGAGAAAGGTAGCCTATGGGGGAATGCAACCAGGATATGATGACAACTACACCGACGACTCGTTCCTCGAGGAGATGGTTATGAATGCCAATGTTGTCAAGAGGGATTTCCTGAGAGTGATGGTCGACTCGGTCTCCATTTCCCAGTATCTCTGCATCGTTGCTCTTGTGGTTTCGACGTGGACGCATACACTGAATTTGGCCATTGATGAGATAACCCTTTTGAAATTCGATATTGGTCTCGTGCTTGTTGGTTTCTTGGTCCTCTTGCTCACAACGAGTCCATTCTCGCTGAAGCTACTCTCAAGATATGTCCTCAACATATCATTCTTCACCAGTGGCCTCTATGTTTTAGCACCAATCTGTCATACCCTCACTAGGTCCATCAGTTCGGATTCAATCTGGGCACTTGCTGTGTTCCTTCTGCTGGTCCATCTCTTCTTGCATGATTATTCTGGTTCGACTATAAGACCTCCAGGTGCACTCAACAACCCAAAGTTGACCAGCAACATCTCCTTAAACGCATCGATAGTAGCATCTGTTCTTGTGGCTTCGCGTCTGCCATCTTGGCTGCACGTCTTTGCTATCATGCTCTTCTCCTTGCAGGTCTTCCTGTTTGCGCCACTGGTTACATTTTGTATCAAGAAGTACTCCTGTAGACTCCATCTGCTCTTCTCCTTTGCTCTCATGATCATGACCTTGGGCGTCACTTACCAGTTGCATCGGATGCTCTTCATTTTACTGCTCGCGCTTGTTGTATTCATCTCGCTTGTTTGCCCTTACTGGCTTATCAGGATTCAAGAATACAAGTTCGAGATCAATGGTCCCTGGGATGAAGCTAAACTTTGCTTTGATATAACAGAATAAGTCACATGTGCTGAAGATTGGGGTTCATTGTATCGATGACTGATGTACGTCTGTTGCAAGTTTCCATGTGTATGTACATGCTCTTGACGTAACATGTTTTGTTACTGTGGTCTAAATAGGCCTTGTATTCTGGACTCCACTGATGTGTTTTTGTCATTCAAAGTTCAGGCTTTCAGCCCCTGCGCGTCATCCTGCTCCATAATCTTGTTGCTTTGGTTGTGATAGTGGCGGTTTTTCGACTATGGTTGTATCGTACTTAGTTGTATGGACCAGGGTGGTCCTCTTGAACTATCTTGTTGTGTGGATGTAGTGTTTCGTAAACTTATGTATCCTTGTTCGCCTCAGGGCTTTATTAATTTAAAGTCGGGCACTTAGTGCTTTGGTCTAAAAAAAAGTTCAGGCTTCAGTGTTGGAACTAAATAACAAAACATGAAAATCTTTTGTCAAGTCAAGGGGATGCCTTGCTCAGGATAGTAACAGTGATTTTTTCCCTCCGTCCTAAATTAGTTGTCATAAAAATTTCAAAAATATGAATGTATCTAGACATATTATAGTGTCTTGATACATCCATATTTTAACAAACTTGAGACAACTAATTTGGGACAGAGGGAGTATTAAAAGTAACAGTGATTCTTCTTTTGTCCTGAAGAACAATAGCAATTCTTGTAAGATGTGGTGCAGTTTATCATGTAGTGACTTCTCACTAGGTAAATTGAAAAACTCAACCCTATTGCACATTAACACATTTGTAATTGGGTTGTCCATTGTATCATGTCATCAATCAGTTGGCGCTGCCACGCTGGCATGGTTACCAGAACTTTTACATCATCATATAGCTCTTAACTCTATAATATTTGGCCATGTGCATTTTCTGGTGTAAAGACAAGGGTTTATACACCATAAAATGCAGTGGTTCCATTATTGAAAATAATGCGACTGGTCATGGTATATGCCATAATGCTTGAGTCGTTGAAAGGTGTGAGGTAATATCAATCAGTTGCGTAGTTGTACTGTGTGAACTAAAGAGCAGCTAGCACCCTTGTGAACCTAAATTGGAACAAAGATCGACAGTATGACCTTTATTGTTGACTGGTTAAGCTGTTAGCCATATGTCATGGAACACAAAACGGACACTAGATAATTGAAAGTATTGTCATGTAAAAAGTAAATTGTTGATCATGTTTTTGCAGGAGAAAGCTAAAAGAGCAGGAGTAAGTTCATGCATCATCACTTTCATGCACATATACAATCCATAACAAACAGATGAATCATTTTGAATGTCCAATGAACTGTTTTATTTGAGTAACATTTCTACAAATGTCAGGAGTCAACATTAACATCAACTGGGCCAGCACGGCCAAACAATGCAGCCTATCCAGGCCCTTCAGAATGGCGTAAAACGTTTTCTTTAACCATTTGAAAGAACAGACATCGAATTAGCATGATCGACCATCTATGCAAGATCCCACGTGCCATCTTCGATTTATGCATTCCTCAGCATGTCGTGTCCATGATAACATTTATCTTGCTGATCAGTGAGCATCGTCTGGAACTGATTCAATTGAGTACTCGATTCAATTCTAAGTGCCCTTGCTCACAACAGCAATTGACATCTTTTTACTTTTCAAACCTTTATTTCCTCCTGTCTGCACTAATTGTAAGGCGATCAAATGCCCTTAGATTGGGATCATCATGGACATTTCTCGCAGTTTTCGATAACGATGAGGACCTGGCCTCCAGCCCAGTTGATTGGTGAAGCCTCTGAGTGGTTGATGGGCGACTGCTGCCACTGCTGGTTGGGATTAGGTGGCTAGTGCGTGTTGGGTCACTGGGCTCTCCAGAACTTGGTCTGCTGCTTGACAGGAGAGCTTTCCTCGAGGTGCTCCCATTCCGAGATGATGTAGGCCTTCTTTTATCCGAATCAGCAGCCTAGCATAGATGTAAAAGATGTTGTAACCCTTTTAATCCAATAAATCCATATTAACCATCAAATGTTGCTTCCATGCAAAAATATGTGCATGGTGCATGTTCAAGATATTTTTAGACAAAATAAAACAATTATTAAAATAAATTGAGCACTTCTCTAACCATCTTGGGCGCCAGCAGTGAATCCAATAGGGTTCTGTGCTTCGTGCTTTCTCCATGATGGCCAGAACCAGAGCCAGTTCTTCTAGCAAATGTTTCCACTGGACCACTGAATCTATCAGGAACATCCTGTCTTGCTGTTAACACAGAAGGAAACACAAAGCTCTTACTTTGCATATACCTTATTTTCTGAATATGAACTTTCCAAAATGTGTATATAACTGCAAACCTGAAGTCCGTTCAGCCCGTTCTGCAGATGGTCCCACCAACCCACCTGTCCTTCCACTTGGCTGGCAGCGAGGAAACAAATGGTACATATTCAGTACAGTTAAGCTTGCACTACTAAAACTGGTTTGGGAAGAGGAATGGACATACTCGCAATCTGTTATTCTCTGCTGCTTGCCTTGATACAGTCCAATCGAATATATAATCAGACTGGTACCCTGTAAGTATCCATCAGACAACATGAAGGATGTAGACGCATAGAAACTTCAAAATACTATATGTATTGAGAGTACCTTCACGGATCATTAGGTCTCGGAAGAGTTTCTTCAAATAAGAATAATCTGGTTTATCTTCAAATCGCAAAGACCGGCAGTAATGGAAGTATGAAACAAACTCTGATGGATAAGATTTACAAAGAACCTATGCAAAATTAAGCAAACAGTGGTAAACAAGTTTATATTGCAATCTAAGTCCAAATACATCAAAACTTCTGTACATCGAAACCACATTTAATTACCTCAACTGGAGTTAACATTTTCTTTTCACTAATTTTGTCGTACTTCTGTTTTTTCGTGCCAGCTTTCAGACCTTGCCAAGGAAGGCTGTGGCAGACAAGTTAATATAGATCAGTGAAATGTATTGCACATTAAAAAGGAATTCAAACCATTAGAAAAATAATACATGCCCCACCTTCCTCTTAAGAAATACATCAGAACATAACCGAGAGATTCTAAATCATCTCTCCTGCTTTGTTCTGTAGAGAAAACCCAGAAATATAACATGTATCAGCAGTCAGCGGAAGAGTCAGGCGATTAACCAAAGCTTATAAAAATTAATGACTTCCAGAAATATTAGGGCAAATTCCCTAGTCAGGTGTACATTGTTGCTGACTTTGTGGTATGAAAAAACTTTAGGCATCAAAAGAACTATGATTGTTCAACTACTTTGCAGAATTTCTAATAACCCTGTATTTTTTGGTTAGTTTACTAATACTGCCGATGTAGATATAACGCATGTTCAGAGGTAGCAACACTCACCTACTCCAAGATGGGTGTTTACACTAGCATAACGTGCTGTTCCTGTAAGATTTTTGTTCTCCCTATGGTAGCAAAGAAAATCATGTAAGCTTCAAATATACATATCCAAATAAGTATGAAGATTTAATCAAACACAAAACAAAACTTCCAATAGAAAAATAGTGTTTTTATGGGGCAGCAAAAAGGCTACCAGAAGCATATGCTACCACGATGAAGAGAAAATTCATTAAAGATGTTACAAAATCTCAAATAATTCCGGTTTCTTTATGCATGAACATGCTTATGTCCTCCATGTGCATGTAAAGTTTCATGAAAAAAGGACAAGTTTAGCGCCATGGACACAAAAGGCGAAAAGTAATACTAAAATAATTATAACCACCAAACTTACTTTTTAACAAGGCACAAAACTTGTCTTTTCCCCATGAAATTTGCATGCACACAAATACAATGGCATTTTTGTGTAAATATTTTCGAATATTTTTTTCATTTCGAAATCCTTTTCCACCGATGAGCAATGGTGTACATTAATTTACACTATTTACGAAGTTATGGTTCGATCTTGAGTCTGAATTGAGAACCGACTTGTGGATCCAGTCGGTTGTCCTATATAAAGGGCTAGCGCGTAACAGATTTAATCAAGTAATGAGAACTCTAGTCTTCTTCCCGGAAGTTCGTCTCTGTCATCTATGATCTAATCACCTTGCCAACCTGTCGACTCCCCCCATGTAACACCCTGCATTGGGCTTGGGCTGGTGGTGGTTGTACATGGGCTTGACCGAGCTAGCAACACTGGTACCAGGAAAGATGAAGTGCGGCAGCAGCAGGGGAGAGGGAAGGAACAGAGAACTGAACCAAAGTCCTGTCTCCATTCATCTCTCTCAGTCCCCTTTTCCTTCAGGTCCAGCTGCTCTCCACAAGCATCCAAGGTCCGGTGGCTACCACAAACTACCACTGTATCCTCCTTGTGTCAATCTCACATACCAGCCATCGGCGGCGGCAACAGGGTGTGGCAACCCGGCCATCCTGGTGGTGTTTACCAACTTTTTGTACTTCGTACACAACAATTGAGTTTGGAAATTAGGGCATCACACTATACTACAAAGCTGTTAACATTATTTATTAATCTTAGCTATTAACTAGTTCGAAATTTAAAGTTCGACTTATACTTAATAATACTTATAAAAAAAATACTAAAACTTCTTACAGATAAAGTTAGCTTGATATGCTTAAGTAGAAGATATCTTTAAATAAAATTATAGAATTTATTGAACTTTTTTTTATTTCTCTAATTAGCAAATGCATTTTTCTATATTTTCCTTTTTAGAAGACAAATTTGTGCATTTGGATTATTTATCACACATAGAAATACCCTATCCTATCCATTTGGAAATCTTGGTTCAACTCCTTCAATACCGTATCCAAGATGTTCCATCTTTGCATTTATTGCGATTCCCTCCGTCCCATGAAACATATCTTAACTTTGTCTAAACTTGGATGTATCTACACTCTAAATGGTGTCTAGATACATGCAAATTTAGAAAAAGTTAAGACATATTTCATGGGATGGAGGGAGTAAGAAAAACATTAAGCTAGATTCATACAGAATAATATGCAAATGTTAAGGGCCTCGAATGCACGAATGGGTTATCTCTTATAAGTTAGGTTCTGTAATAGAAGTCCAAAACAATTTTCCAGAAATTAGTTCCATTTAAACATTTGAAAGAGAAACTGCCAAGTACCTGTATGGAATGTGCTTATGAGTTTGGAGGTCCCGGTACTTCTTCGCGAGGCCATAATCAATAACGTAAACCTGTTACAGTGATTGCGCTCGGTTTTCTTAGCAGATATCTTTGTTCACAACAAAAAGAAGTGTAGAAATCACTAAAACAAACTGTGTTTGAAATAGCCATCCTCGTCCGTGGTGCTAGGGAGTGCAAGACAGAAATATACAAATGCAAGCTTTCGTTTATAAGAGGTAACAAGGAGCCAAACTAAATAGCTGTTTATATAGCATACACTGAAAATAATTTTGACTAATAGAAGTATGGATATCTGCGTTCCTAAGGTAGTCAGGACTGCTAAGAGAAAAATGCTGAATTATCAATATTTCTAAGTCGTAACACCTTCACCACTTGATGCATTTATATTCAAATGTTTTATTTCCCATATGACAAATATAAGTTAACTATTTATTATTTAACACCAGGAGTAGAATTAAGTAGAGTTGTACAGCACCATTACAGTCATTATAATCATAATGCGTGAACATCAGATGTAACAGTTTCGAGATGAATCTCTTGCTTAACTAAAAAGCAAGAAAAGATCCTGTACAGGACCATCTATAACCCAGTGAATTTCTGTTGTGATACCATTTAGCCTCTCCTAATTATAATTTGAGGGGTTTGAATTCGGGGGTGGAAACAGACCTGGGGCAGCTAGGCTTTCACCCAGGGCCCAGGACTAGAGCCAGGACTGGGGCAAGCTTGTGATTTTTTTGGCCGGGCCCAATGCCCAGTAGAGTATATGATCAGGCTGGACTAGCCACAAGCTTGCCCAACCCTGGCTTCTACCCTGTTTGAAGTGCCAAGCTACCAGATGATAGAACTTGTCTTTAGCGTATCACGGACCAAGTCAAAAGCTATAAATAGTCTAATGCCACTACGAATTATGCATTATGCAAATACAAAGGAAACAAAATTGATAAATCAAGTTGGGCAAATAAAAATGTGCAAGAATGGCACCAACCTGGCTTGCTCTACGGCCTAAACCCATAAGAAAGTTATCCGGCTTTATATCACGATGAAGAAAGCCCCTCAAGTGCATGTACTCTACCCTAGCAATCTGTATAAAAACATTTGAATGCATTAATTTGGCGGTAAAAATGACAAAACAATTACACGTAAGATTTGAGTTTGCAGATAGATACTTCCGTTGGTATTTTGTCAAATAGGTGGGCCAATATTAACAGCCAAAATGCTATGATACAGTAAGAAAAACTTACCATCTGATCAGCAAGCATAAGTACTGTTTTAAGAGTGAATTTTCTGTTGCAATAGTTGAATAAGTCTTCCAGACTTGGACCAAGAAGATCAATGACCATGACATTGTACTCCCCGTCCACTCCAAACCACTTCAGATGAGGAATCCCAGCTGAAGTTTGAAATCAAGCATTAAATCAAAATCAGTAAAAAAAAGAATAAAAAGCAAGTTCTTGTATTAATACTTACTTCCTCCTTGCAGAAGCATGTATAGTTTTGACTCATAATGAAGCTGAGGATGCCTTGATTTAACAGATTCCTAAATCGCAAGATGACAGAAAGAGTAAGTCAGCCATGTCCAGATGCTAGCAGTTGCAGGTGCAGTAACCTGCCCTAACACTAGGAATTCATGTTGATATAAACTTGTATGCTAAAGTTCTGAAAAGACTGTTACTACTTTAATTAATACCTACACTTTCTAAGAGCATAGGTCTTGCTTATGCCCGCAACCCAATGCATTGGGAGGTAAAAATTAAGCAATTAAAAAACCATAGAGTTCATCAGGTTATATATACCACATTTAATTCTAGCGGGAAAGAAAACAACTACCAATGTTTCTGAGGAATACTACTTCAACAGAAGATTCTACCAAACAACTGCCCACTGTACTGAAATAATTGAAACAATAGAAATTAAAGAATCTCATGAGTTTCATCGGATGGTTGTTTGAAAGATTGGATTAGACAGTGTTTGAAAGATTGGATGGGGCATTAATCTAAACTTTTACTTGAAAAGAAAATCATTCCTTTGTTAAGTACCATTCAATATCAACAGTATGATTTGGTTTCTCCTGAAACCTAATGTCGAGATTGTGTACATGTCGAATGCTGTATGGAGTTTGTATATATCTATCATCATGCAACACACACAAAAGTGTGCTTTATTTCATCCTAAATGAACAGATAATAGATATCATACTTCCTACTGGAAGCAAAAAAAATTGCCCTTGTTCTCTTTTTTTTTGCCATTGTTCTTAGTTAACTAGAGTTCTGCATATTTCTAATAGATCAGTTTGTCTGGAGCCAACCAACAATGTTCAGAAGTCCAAGTTGGTAGCGATATGAAAGGAGCATGATACTAAACAAGAGTCCCAGATATTTCTGCTTAGTCCACACAATCTGTACTTTACAACACCTCATATAACTCTAGTGATGGTGGACCGAAAAATTGTTCACATTAGCGCAAAAGAAGCTAACCAATGCCGTTTTCGAAACTGCGTGCTTATATTTAGTCAACGACAGATATAAAATCAAAAGGTTCATCACATACCAACTTGATAGCCACCTCCTCGCTGCTCTGTATGTTGACGCCTGCAAACAATGTAATCAACCTTAAGCCAATAGCGGACCAGATAAAAAGCTTCGCAACGCAAAACAGACAGAAACAAATGAAAGATCTGTGAACCCCGTGAGGACCGTACCAAGATACAGCTCCCCGAAAGATCCGCTCCCAATCTTCCTACCCAGCTTAAACTTTCCCCCGATCACGTGTTCCATCTTCGCAACCCCTCGCAAGATTCAGCAACTAGTGCGCCGGAAAATCGCCTCTGGGGCAAATCACATTGCCCAGAAGCCGCAAGATTTGAGCCGAGAACACCCCAAGAAAAGGGGTCCTGGATCTCCCGAGCCAAGACTCCGCGCCGGGGGGCGCCTGAGACGGAGGCGGCAGATTGGCGCTGGTTGGGAGCGAGCCCGGATAGTCGAGGTAGGATTCGGGGACTAGGGATCTGCTTCTGTAAATTGTTTGGGGAGATTTTCTTGGGGGCTGGAATCGAGGGGCGAGTTAATGGAGGGATGGGATGGGGGAAGCGGAAAATGTGGGAAACGGACGGGGACCGTACAACGGACGGAAGGAGAGAATCAGGGATAGGGCGCTAGTGGGCTATGCTTTTCTTTCTTTCCCTCTTTTCTTTGTGGTTTCCGGTTCCCTGTTCTTTGGTTCATGTGTTCTCATTTATCTCCGGTTTTTGTTGCTTGTGTTTCTTTCTTAATTTATTTATTTTCTGCTATTTGTATTTTTGCTGCCTCTCAGTAGGGATGCCTTCCTCAAAAAGAAATGGAGAATTTTTTTTGCTTTAGTTCATAACATGACATCTGATTTATTCGTTCGTTAGTAGATATTTCCGTAGACATTGTGAGCCTTTGCTTTAGTTCACGACATGACATCTGGTTTCTTCGTTCGTTAATAGATATTTCTTGGTATCTAGCATTTGGTTAGACAATTATTATTCCGTTCGTAAAAGTTTGATAATCACATTTCGTATGAATATGATAGACAAAAATATTGAAAAAAATCTCAAGATAAATGAAAGGTTATTATTTCATTACATATTATAGTCAATGCATTGATTGCACACTTTTAAGACGTCATATATTTGCGAATGGACAAAATAATGTCTAAAATTATATAGCGGGATTTATACTTGTCGTGAATATGACCACGGCATGTGCTACAATGGTAGCACTTGAGAGATGCGGAGCAAGGGAGATGTAGCCATCTACAGATCAAGATTGCACAAAGACCGGGGTTTATCTAGGTTCAGGTTCAGCCTCTCCGAAAAGTAAAAGGCCTACTATTTGTATTGATATGACAATTACAAGGAGGTGCCCAGAGGTGGAGATGGCGACTCCATGGTGGCTATGGCTCAAAAGTGGGGCGTAGAGTTGTGGACTAAGATTGCGTACCCTCTAGGGTTTACCTAGGAGGGTTTATATACCACCTCTCATCTAGGTTACATGTGTGTGAGCCGGATCAGGACGTCATCTAGTGCTAATTCACTAGGCCAAATGGGCCTGCTACAACTTCTGTGTCCCGGACTCCCATTCGCTGTGCGACCAGGCCCACTCGCCATGAGCCACCTCCGGTCCTTCCGTATTAGCAAAGCGATTCCACTTCATGGGCCTACCCTGATCGGCGTTCCCCCATCAATACTCATGGTTTTACGATACTACTTTGAATCATCGTGTCTACTATTTATGCGGATATACAACACACCTCCTAAGAGCATATGCTCCTGCACACGAAAATAATTTTGTATATGTAAAAAAAATGCATCTTATAATTTCATCCATAATGACTAGTACATTAGAAATTTTATTTCTATTATATTTATTTATAATGTACTAGTCATTCTAAACCCTAAACCCTAAACTCCATGCCCCCAATTATGATATGATTTGAATCATCAACCGATAAGCGGAATTTAGTCATCTGAACTACCTTGGTTCTAAAGTTTGTCAAAGTCGTCCAAATGTGCATGAAGTATTTCCAAACTATGATTTGTTCCGCAGGTGTGTATATGGTCTTGGCAGATTGACGTACAAGATGTCGTATGGTAATTTTGCATTAGATGTTCCTAGATAATGTTTTCTATATAAAGAAGTTTTGAGTCATGCTTGAGAATATGTACTCGGAGGGAAGGGATCACCGACATATATCATGTATATAGAGGGTAAACAAGAACTCTCCTAGTTTCATCCATGGTGTCAATAGATTTTTTTCAAAAATTACACCGATATATTAATAATCATCATTGGGAATAAAAGAGCCCTAAATGTAATAAAAATTACAGATAGGTCACTGGAACACCTAGCGACAATTACAGATGCTAGCGCAAGCCGAAGGCACGCCGCCACCCTCGCCCTCCATCATCGGAGTCAGGAAAATCTTATCGTAGTAGAACTTGTTGTATTAGACGGACGGGAAGTCGCTGTGCTAAGGCCCCAAGGGAGCAACACACCAGAGCAAAAACCCATCGCCAATGATAACAACCGTAGATCAGAAGAGAATTACCTAAAACCACACCAATGAACACGGAAACCGACCGAAGCGAGGATATGGCGGGAAGGACCTTTTTATTGACTTTCAGCGTGTAGCCGCTGCATCACTATCCCAAAGAAGACACTGAAAAACAACCTGAACAAAAATGAGAACCCTCCCGCTAGAGAGGGGTCGTGGTCCGCCATGCCTCCAAGGCCCAAGGCCATTGGAGGCAAAACGGACCGGCGGCGACGCGGGCGAGGGGGACAAAACCCTAGATTGGTTTTACCTAATCGCTTGGAGCCTCACGCGCGCTGGTGTCAATAGAATTTCCTACTAACTCGTTGTGTTCCTAGTTATAACCGCATTTGTCACTAAAACAACCTATGGTTGACATCGGTGTCGTTTTTAGTTAGACCCACAAGCCACAAGTGTTGAGAAAAGATTCTCCTTGAGAAAAATGAATAAACCGCTATTATTATGTTAAGATCTATGAAATGCCAAACAAAGTAAAGCTGGAAAGGATATTGATGACTGCAAGTACACAGATCAATTGTAGCTAGTTTCGAAATAAGAGTATCGAACCACGAGGAGCTACTAGTTATGGTCTTAATGCCCCTTGCTACTATATATTAAAAGCTACTTATAAATTGTTCTTTAATATCAAGATTAAGGTGTTTTAAAGGTTGGTTATAATTGGTTACAAGAAAGTAAACAAAGCAATAAGTAAAAAAAAAGTAGTGAGAAGTAGGTTAAAACTTAATAAGAAGAAGGGTTTTCAGGGATTATTGGATCCACCTCTAGCATTAGGATTCATGTTAATCAAGACAAAATATGCTTTTAATCATACTGTGTGTGTGGAGGGAGCTCCATAACAAGATGCGCCCAGAAAGCCATCGGTCGTCATGTCTCTAAATAACCATTGCGGCTAACCTTCTGCAAACCACATATTGACTAGCACAAATTAAGGGTTCTACCCCATGGTTATCGATATGAGCTTGGTGAGTCCCCCTTTATCCCCCTCGTCCATGTGTTAAAGTACCGATACGGTAATGTCACTTCTCGTCGTTCACTTTACCACACTTCAAAGGGTGGTTCCCTCTCGAGACCATAAGGAAAATATTACGTGGTGCACAACATAATATCAAGAGAGAGAACTAACACACATGGAAACAATCAAGAACATCATCATACTCTTATCAATGGGATGAAAGTAATAGAATGAATTCGAATACACATCCACAATAGAAATCAAGATTACAACTATGGTTGAGGGAGAATGGGATCGGTGATGGTGATGAAGATACGGCGGTTGATATTGAAGGGGATGATGTCTTGTCCTCCGATGATCCGCGTAGCAGCCCGGATGATGTCTTCTCCAAAGTTCCTCCTCTAGATTTGTCCAGGGGCGGCGTTTTTGTGTTTTTCGAAGTTGTGTGTCTCAGATCTCCCTGTCATCTGCGCGAGATGAAAGTATTTGATGAGGCGGTGCTTTTGGTACGGCTTACAGGCGCACAGTACGGGCGGGCTCCCCCCATACTCATGCCCGCTAAACCTACTGGAAGTTCCTCGCATCCCCCTTTCACCCAGGTGCATAATTAAGTGCTTAAATGGTTTTTATCAGGTCAAAATACCATAAAAATGATAGTTTTTATTGATATTTCATCATTCTCTTATTATTTCGAGATCCTACGTAAACAAGCATAAAAGGGGGCGGTAGCGCGATAAAATACAAAATTCCTATCACTGCTCAAAGATATCTTTATGAAATAACGGTGTAAAAACATGCTAAAAATGCACTAATCAACTTCCCCAAGCTAGACTCTTGCTAGTCCCCGAGCAAGATAGAAGCTTAATGAGCAGAGTTATCTTTGTTCATGAAGCGTGAGTCGTTAAAATAAATGAGGCATTTTTAAGAACATGGATTATAACATCGTATATAGAACTAGAGAATGAATCACACCATATTATTCTCATACTCAAATGACTTAGAGGTCTCCACACCTTTCATGCTTGATAGTAAAATATGAAGACTATTTTCTTCACATATCATAAGATCATGAAGCTTAACTTTTATATGAGAACTATGAGTAACACTTTTGATTTTATTTGTTTTTGTTTTAATTATAAACAACCCGATAGCATGAAACTGCTTTCACAATCATTTTCTCCTTCTAATTTTTTTATCTCACATGATTAAACCAATGATTATAACATGCTTTACAGATGATTTTCTTCTCATATTCTATCAAGACTTGTGGGTGTAGGAGACCTTAAGATCATTACCATGATGCAACTACAATAATATTCATCCTAATTCATACATCTAATACAATAATCATGATTCAATCATACTTCAAATATAATAACGGCTCATAATTCATAGGATAAAAATCATTCATTCTCCAAGGGAAATTAAACAAGCACTAATGCAATCCTTATCAAAAATTTGAAACTAAATGCATACAGAAAAGTAAATATGCGAACTATAAAATATAAATTACAAGGTGTTATAGATCTCCCCAAGCTTGGAATCAAGCCAGGTGGGATCAAATAATCCTTGCGATTATTTGATACCGTTGCAGATTCAAGGTGGAGGGATGGCGTTAGAGACAGCTGCACGGAGCTTCCTATTTGTCTCCTCCAAAGCAGATATGCGACAGAGAGCCTTCTACAGTTCAGAGCGCGTGGAGTTCATTGCATCAGTGATTACTTCTACTACCTCGTTGATCTCCTTCTTGTTCTCCAGGTTCAGGAGGCGCCGGTGCACTATGTCCCTATGAAACATCTCATCCTTTTGATACTTCTCCAGCAGACTAATGTGATGTTTAGTCCTCATGAGCGGTTTTGTTGGTGGAGTTGGTTCATCATTGAGTTTGAAGTCCCACTCCTCCAATGGCTTGACGCTGATGCGAGCGTTCAGTGTCACCTTCTTTGTCATGGAAGTGTGAGCGGTGGTCTCCTCATAAGTTCCTACATCGACACCGTTATACTTACATTTTGGTGACGCGTAGTTGGTGGAGATGAGCTCTAGGGACTCCACACACCCCTTCCCATGAGGCTTCTTAGCCTCCTCCTCGTCTTCTGGCATCACAATATTGAAGTACTCCGGTTGTTTTCAGCCGCGCGGAGCTTGATGCGTGAAGGGCTCGTAGTCTTCATCGTAGGAGTCGTAAGACGGCTCTCGACTTCTTGGGCTAAAACTGTGAGATTCACGCTTGTCATCTTTGAGGGACGAAGTCTAGAAGCTATGCCACGACGGAGGCATGAGGCCGAGAGGTTTCCTTTGCCTGGAGCTGAATAACGCATCTCGTGATGAAGATCTGAAAGGGTTGAAGAATAAGAGGCTTTGGGAAGCTTTATTATGGGTTAGGTAAAAAGAAATCTCGTGGGATTAGAGTTATGGTCGCACGGAAAAAGAATCCCAACTAATATGGAAAGATAAGTACTTAAAAAGGGATTTCTGGGATACGCAGCGACCGTGCCACCCGCTAGTACCCGATACTTTTCAAAATATCCGAGCAACATAATTCGGTTCAAAACCTTCCGAGAATTTGGTACGGGTGGGTCTGCACCGTACCGCTGATGATGTTGGGACTCCAAGTGCAGAGTGTTGTGTCAGCACAGTATTTTCCCCCACAAGGATGACTCGAGGGTTTATATCGAACTCTTGGGGAATGGCGTAAAGAGTTATCTCTCCCTCTCTTCTTTTAGCAATCCTGCAAAATAAAATAAAGTCTTGTGTCCCCAACTCCACCATGTGATTGTCAAGCACAAGGTTTCATGTAAGTAAAAATAAATAAGGTAGTAACTAAGTAAAGTAAACTAAGCAACTGAAATAAACTAAGTAAAAGCGGTAAAGATTTGTTTGTTTTGGGGTTTTGAGTGCAAATAAGAAAGAAAAGTATTTTTGTATTTTCGGATTAAAATAGTGTTGCAAATAAAAAAAGTAAGATAAAAGTGGTGGAAAGGTGTTTTTTATGATTAAAATTGGAGCACGTTTCATGGGTTCACTTGACTATTCTCTCTTTTAAGTTGTAGTGGACAATAAGAATTCATCAATGAGATATGAAGACAATAAATCTAACATGTATAAGACAATAAATCTAGAATTCATATGGGCATCACGTACTAACATAGAGATGATGCAACACATCTCTCTAACACTCCACAAGATAGGAATAACTTCAAGCAATCTTGTATGAAGGATTAACAGAGCATAGCTATAAGAACTTTGACATGATGTTTGAATATCAAATATGGTACCTTGATCAAGATCATTACTTTTGTCACGTAATGAACATACCACATGCATTCACTTTATCCCTAGTGAGATAGCAAAAGAAAAGTCAAAGCCATAATAGATCATGAAGTTGTTGTCTCTATTCAATCACTAAAACCATGCTATTACATCTAATACACACATCAGCCCACACACGTTCTTGTATACAAGTTGGATCAAAATCAATACTTAAGAACGGGGTACATAATATGCATCTATCAATATGTCTTACACAAAGTATAGCAAAATCTCATGGTATCATATCATAGAATAAAGATCCACCACATAGGTATTACAAATATGCCCATAATCATGTTGGACAGCTCATATGGTAGTAAGAACTACGAAGAACATGAGATAAATAGATCAATTTACTGCCACAAACCCGTAGTACAGAGGTGGACTACTCCCCCTTGATCATGGTGATGATGAGGAAGGCGTTGGAGAAGGTGGAGATCCCTTCGGCAGCGACTCCGGTGGAGTTTCCCCCTCCAATCTTCGCTGATGCAGCCTCTGTTTTCGTGTTTATGTGTTTCTGCGGCGCTCTCCTCCCGAGAACACTTTGGGGCCATATATATAGTGATTTTTAGGTCAAAATACGTCGGTGGGCATAATAATCAAGTGATTTGGATGATCGAGGGCTGGAAAAGCATGGGTGGCGCGTCCTACATGTCTGGGTGCCCCACTTGGCCTCTTTTGGGCCTCGGGCCTCTCCAGGTGTGCTTAAAGGGTCAGGTTGCTTCTCTCGATGAAAAAATGACCCTCCAAAAATTCTAGCTCAATTTGACTCCGTATAGGTCTCTGAAAGTGAAAAACACACAAAACAGGGAATTCCTGTTCTACAAAGTTATAACCCAAATAAAGAGGATCATTGGTAAACCCCCATAAATCAATGTAAACATGGTATTATCATCATATATGTTGAAAATATGTGGGAATTAATACTGATAAAGGACAAAGTTCATGTATGCATTTTACATGTTACCGACTTAAGAAAAGGCGGTGATTTTTTTTACTAAACAAAACAGAAGAAAACGAACGGAAAAGTACCACGTAAATAGCGAATTACCGTACGGGTGCGTGCGGTCGTACCGATCGCCCGTACTGTAGAATGAGGTCGGGGATGAAAAATCGAAAAAAAACGCCCAGAGCAAATGGCGACCAACGTACGGGTGTGTGCGGTCGTACCGTCCGCCTGTACCGGTATCGAGGTCGGAGATGAAATCGAAGAAATATGTCCAGAGAAAATAGTGATCGCCAGTATGGGCGCGTGCGGTCATACCGCCCGCCTGGGGTCGAAAAACTGACTCTTAACTCAGGGAATCGTAAAGAGCTCAAAAATGCAAACAAAAAGATGAGAAACTGGAAACTTCGAACTGGTAAGATTAAAATTACCTCAAACTTATATGCAATGGGTTTTGATAAAGTTCTCTTACCTTTAGGACTCTCATATTGTTCCCCCTTTTCTTTTATATATGGTGGGTAGCAAATATTTGCTAGCACCATCACAAAGAATAAGAGAAACATCTTCATAAGAGCGGAGAGTACCTGGCGGTACAAAAACTGTGGCTATCATATGCAGCGGTATTTCTTCATCTGCAGACTCTTGATCTTCAAGTTGTTCTTCACTTCTTTGTATGATCTGTAAATCAAATTCTTGCAAAAGCAAAATCCAACGAACCATTTTAAGCTTAGCATCTGCCCTTTCTAGGATTTCTTTTAAGCCTTTATGATCAGTATAGACTCTACTTTTGAGTTAATAATATAAGATCTAAACTTCTCATATGCAAAGAGAACTGCAAAGAATTCATTTTCGATCAAGGGGTAATTTATCTGTGCGTTATTGAGAGTACGACTAGCATGATGAATGATATTAAGTTCATCACCATCACGCTGACACAAAGCAACTCTAAATGACTCATGGTTTGCCTCACAAAGTAATTCAAATGGTTTTCTCCAATCAGGTGGTTTTATCATTGGAGCTCTAAGGAGAGCTTATTTAAAAATGTTGAAGGCATTAAGACAATTCTCATCAAACTTAAAACGAACATAATTTTGTAACAAACTGGTTAAAGGTCTTGATATCTTAGAAAAGTTTCTAATAAACCTTTTATAAAATCAAGCATGACCAAGGAAACTTCTTTTACCTTTTATATCTCGTGGGGGTGGTATTTTCTCTATAGCTTCCACTTTTGATTTCTCAACCTCTATACCTCTTCCCGAGATCTTGTGACCAAGTATTATCCCTTCTTGAACCATGAAGTGGCATTTTCCCAGTTCAAGACTAGATTAGTATCTTCGCATCTCTGCAAAACTTTATGCAAATTCCGCAGACAATGGTTAAATGAAGTTTCATAGACGGAAAAGTCATCCATGAATACTTCCATTATATGCTCAATATAGTCAGAAAATATTGCAGTCATGCATATCTGAAAAGTAGTTGGTGCATTGCATAAACCAAAAGGCATTCTATGATAAGCATATAATCCAAAAGGACAAGTGAAAGTTGTTTTCAACTGATATTCCGGATGAACAACTATTTGAGAGAAACCAGAATATCCATCTAGATAACAGAAATAAGAATGTCTAGCAAGTCTTTCCAAAGTTTGATCTATAAAGGGTAGTGGGTAATGATCATTTCTAGTCTCTTTATTTAGTTTTTTGTAATCAATGCACATTCTTATCTTACAACAGTTCTAGTAGAGACCAATTCATTGTGTTTATTTGGTACAACAATAAATCCTCCTTTTTAGGGACACAATGAATATATAGGACTTACCCAATCACTTTCTTTGACATGATAAATAATACCTGCATCAAGGAGGCAGATGATTTCCTTTCTTACCACTTCCTTCATCTCATGTTTGAGTTTTCTTTGAAAATCAGCCACAGGTTGGGCTCCATCTGAAAGAACATTTCCCGCCCTTTTGGGTTTTGTATGTTTGATGTCAACACAGGTACATACTTAAGTGTGTTGGTGTAGACAGGTACATGGTTTCATTCTCATACATGGTTGGTGGACAGATCTATCAAAATCTGACTATGGCTGTATTTTTGCTCCTGGCGGAAGTTCCGGCCTGAGCAACCGGAAGTTCCGCCCAGATACTCCAGACAGAAGAACTGGTGTGGTTCTTGCCGAAGAAGGTCGGCGGAAGTAGGCCAGAAGTTCCGGCCAGTGGAACTTCCGCCAAGTTCCGAAAATGCCGTTTTGACATACAATATGTTCCAGCAGGTATTTCTCCCGATTCCGGAAGTAGGCCGGAACTTCCGGTCACCGAAAGTTCCACCCTTGTTCCGCCTGCACTCGCTCCAGCAGATTCTCAGACGCGATGGGATCCAGCCGAAACTTCCGGCCCCTGCGGCCGGAACTTCCGGTGTTACACAAAAACGTGCATAACGGTCAGATCTGGAGCATCTACTCATATAAATAGTTTTCTTCCCAATCGGGACAAGCTGCTCATTCATCCCAAGCTCATCCACCATTAGAGCCAACTCAAGAATCACAAGATCTCCTCCTCCAACCAACCAAAGCTCTTGATCTTTGGAGAATCGAAGGAGAAGACCCCGATCTACATCTTCACCAAAGCGATTTGCATTTCCCCCTCATATTCTTGAGGGCCCCTTTGCTAGTATTCCTCTTTTGGAAACCCTAATTGTTTGTGGTTGATTTGTTGTTGTTGTTGTTGTATTGTTACAGATATTGGGAGCCTCCAATTTGGTTGTGGATTGTGCCCCAAGAACCTTGTAAAGGCCCGCTTTCTGCCTCGAGGAAATCTCTTAGTGGAAGTGGGCTAGGCCTTCGTTGCGGTGCTCACATGAGACCTGAGTGAAGCCTTCGTGGCGTTTGTCTGGCTTTCGTAGCGACCACACTCCTCCAAACGTAGACATACCTTCTTGCAAAGAAAGGGAACTACGGAAATCATCTTTGTGTCTCCGCATGCTCCACCCTCGGTTACCTCTATCCTATTATCTCCTATATATATTGTCTAGCTTTATATTGCTTAGTTGTTGACCTTGTCATATAGGTAAATTCACATAGTCGCATATCTAGAGAATTTACCTTTGTGTCAAGCCTAAATTGAAAAAGAACTATAAATTGGTTAGCACCTATTCACCCCCCCCCTCTAGGTGCGGCATACGATCCTTTCAATTGGTATCAGAGCCTCGGCTCTTATTTCGGGCTTAACCGCCTAAGAGTATGCTGGACGATGATGTTACGGAAGGGGCCGCAAAGTTGGTCTCCATGGATGATCTCAAGTTGATGGAAACATCTTTGAGGTCCTCCATGGAAGCTCAAGTGGAAAGCATGAAGAAAATGATTTCCGAGCTTTTGACGCCGGTTCCCTCCATGATCCCCGTCATAGAGGAAAAGGACAAGGGTGCGTTAGAAAAGGGAGATGCTTCAGGCTCACCCTCTTCTAGCCCACCCTTGGATGGTGATCACTTAAACAAAGTTAACACTCCCAAGGCTTCTCCTATGGCAAGTGAAGGAGTGAGCTACAATTCATTCCCTCCACCTTTCCGCTCTCCCGACATCCCGGTTCCCCATCCTCATATAAACACTAGAAGCGACACACCCAAGTTTAATGATCAAGATTTTGCTACATGGCAATTTGAGTTTCGCTCTCATGTTTGTAGTGCCTCTAATGAACTTTGGAGAATCATCTTGGAAGGTTACAAGCCTTACAACCCCGACAAGTTGACTAGAAGAGAAGAGGTTGATAACCAACTCAACTTCATTGCCTTGCACATGATTCAAACTAGTGTGGGGACAAAGGACTTGGCTCTTGTTCGGAATCTCACAACCGCCAAGGAAGCTTGGGAGGGTTTGGCCATAAGCTTCATGGGAAGTGAAAGCATGAAGAGAAACAAGTATAGTGCTCTTCGGAATCAAGCCTAAGGATTCATGAAGTTGCCGGATGAAGATCATCAAGTGATGTATAGAAGGCTCATCACCGTTGCCGATGCATTTCGGAATGTGGGTGCCCAACATATTGATGGTTTTTGGATCAAGGAGAAGTATATCGATTGCATGATGCCTTTTGAACCCGTTCATGTCAAGATTCTCCTTGGGAGAGAAAGCTATCATTCTCTCACCTCCCAACAAGTGGTGCATGAGTTGCAAGCTCTCAAGGTGGCCGAACAAAACTCTCAAGATGCTCGCAATCGTGCTATTGGAATGGCAAGAGGTACAAACCTTGCCTTGACGATCAATACCATGGAAGAAGTGAACACTCAAGAACCATATAGGACATCTTGGAGCATGTCCTATCCGGAAGATTTGGAATACCACTAGAATGAACACATGGCATTCCATGCAAAAACCTTTTGGGTTGATCCATCTAAGGCAAAGGAAGATAACATCAAGATAAACAACTTAAGCGGGTTCAAGAGTTCGGGCCCAAGAACAAGATCTTGCTACAATTGTGGTGACAAGAACCATTTCATCGCCCAATGGCCCTATGAGCATAGATAAACTCGTGGTGGAAGGCTCATTCCCAAGGACAAGAGCAAAGATTATAAGGCCCCCAATAAGAAATTTTACAACACGAATAAGAAGGACACGAGGCCTTCAAGGACTGTGCTAATGACTAAGGAAGAGTATTCTTCCGATGACGATGATAGTAGTAGTGATGAAGAAGAGACCTCAAAGGAAGTGGCCGCCATTGCCACCACCAATATTCCCTCTTCATCTCTCTTTGAATCCCCCAATGAGAAACCTCACATCAAGAATGCACATTGCTTCATGGAAAGGTCCTCCTTGGATACATCTATTTTGCTATCTACTCAAGAAGAATACTCATCCGAAGATGATGATGACGAAGAAGAAGATGAAACCTCCAATGGGTTGGTTGCTCTTGCTTCCCTCTCCACCAACTCTTCATCACCAACTGAATTCCCCAATGAGGTTATTCACTTGAAGGAAGAAAGTTGCCTCATGGCTAAATCTTCCGAGATATCATCCCCTAACCCCTCTATGCCTAGCATATCAAATGCTCTAGGGGTTGATCATGCTAGCTTAAAAATGAAACAAGAGATGGTTGATTTTGATGAGTTTATTCTTAACTTGAAAGGTGACACTAAAAGTCATGTTTCGAATCTCATGATTCGTCTAGCACAACTAGATGATACTCTTGATAAAAAATGTCAAATAGAAAGAGAGGACTCTCTTGAAATAACCGCTCTAAAAAATGCCCTTGAGGAAGGACGAGAAACTATAGCTTCTCTTGAAGAAAGGCTAGAAACTCTTGAAGAGCCTCAAGATGAAATTGCTAAGCTTACTAAAGAAAGAGATCTTGCTAGGGCTAAGGAAAAAGTGCTTAAAAAGGAAAAGGCCAAATTTGGTGTTGATCATGAGAAACTTGTGAAGGATCTAGATGAACTAGACAAGGCTCACAAAGCTTTGAAGAGTGAATACTCTCTCCTCTCCAAGTCTAATGAGCAACCTCAAATTAGGCTTGCTAAATATGATGTGCCTAGCTCCTCTACCTCTTCTTGTGATCATGCAAATATTGTCGAGGAAAATGCTAGGTTGAAGGATGAACTTGCTAAGGCCTCCTCTCCCCAAAGTAAACTTTCTTTGGATGACGTTTTGAGTAAGCAAAGGTCAAACAATGGGAAGGAGGGCCTTGGCTTTAATGCCAAGGCAAAGAAGGCAAACAAGAAGAAGGCTAAGCCCGCACAAGAAAAGAAAAAAGTTATCACTAATGGTGATGCTCCAAAGGGCAAAACTATTAATGGTGATAATGCGGGAATTGCTAACCCTCACTATGTTTTATTTAAAGATTATTATGGTGATGTGTATGCAAAATATGTTGGCCCTTATGATGGTTATAGTGCTTGGTCTATTTGGGTCCCAAAGACCTTGCTGCTAACAAAAGAGGACCCATTTAAAAATGGGTACCTAAATCCAAGAATTGATCTCATGTAGGACTATGCCACCGGAGGTTCAAAATGGGTGCTTGATAGTGGATGCACAAGTCATATGATCGGCGGCAAGAATCTCGTCAAGGAGTTGAGGTCTAACCTTCTTGATATCACCGTCTCCTTTGGTGATAATTCAACATACGAGGTATTGGGTTTTGGCAAGGTTGTGGTTGCACACAACATTACTCTTGTGGATGTCATGCTTGTCAAAACCCTTGGTTACAATTTATTGTCCGTTTCCGCCCTTGGCAAGATGGGTTTCGCCGTCTTTATTGATAATGATATTGTGGTCCTCTTGTGGAGCAAGACTCTAAAAGTCGCTTTCGTTGGGTATTGTGAACATAACTTGTATGTGGTGGACTTCTCGGGGGCCACCACATCAAGTATGTGTGCCTATTCGGAAAGGCGGATGTGCGTTGGTTGTGGCATCGCCGCTTGGCCCATGTCAACATGAGAACTTTGCAAAGTCTTCACAAGGGGAACCATATTGTGGGACTAATGGAAAATGTTTCTTTTGCCAAAGATCGTGTTTGTAGGGCTTGTGTTGAAGGCAAAATGCATGACTCTCCGCACCCAAGCAAGACTATTATCTCTTCCAAGAGGATCTTGGAGCTCCTTCATGTGGATCTCTTTGGTCCTACCACTCATGCAAGTCTTGGTGCGAAGAAACATTGCTTGGTGATTGTTGATGACTATTCAAGATATACTTGGGTCTACTTTCTCAAGAAGAAAGATGAGACTCAACAAATCTTCATTGACTTTGCCACCAAGGTGCAACGTCAACACAACCTCCTTATATTGGCAATAAGAAGTGACAACGGCTCCGAGTTCAAGAACTACACACTCAATGATTTTCTTAGTGAAGAGGGGATAAGACATCAATATTCCGCTGCATACACCCCTCAACAAAATGGTGTTGTGGAGAGGAAGAACCGGACTCTTATGGATATGGCAAGATGTATGATGGCGGAGTACAAATCCCGCTATAATTTTTGGGCTGAAACTATCTCCACTGCTTGTCATTCTTCTAACCGGCTCTCTCCGTAAGGGCTTGAACAAGACTCCATATGAAATACTCACCGGGAACAAGCCTAATATCTCATACTTAAAGGTGTTCGGGTGTAAGTGTTTCTATAAAATCAAAGGAGTTCGTTTATCTAAATTTGATCCTAAATCTTTGGAAGGTATATTTGTTGGTTACGGTGTCGAATCTCACACTTATAGAGTCTTTGATATATCTTCCAAGATTATCATCGAATCTTGTAGTGTGAAGTTCGAAGAAAATGATGGCTCCCAAGTGGGGCAAGTTGATGTTTGTGCAGGTGATGAAATACCTCAAGATGCCATAGTAAGAATGGGTGTGGGATTTTTCCGTCCCATCGAGGGACACGGTGTGACGTCTCGGGAAGGACTGTGCTCTACTACGGTGGAACCCTCAACTTCACAACATCAACAAACTCCATCTCTTGAATCTAATGATGCACCAACCCAAGAACAAGAACAAAACCCTCCCTCTAGTGTGCAAGATCAAGGACAAGATCAACCAAGAATTCATGATGGCTCCGATGAGTATCCATTTGATATTTGCTTCTCAGCGAATAATGTCCAAGATCAAGCACATGATGATGAACACTCTCAAGAAATTGAGGAAGCTCAAGTTGAAGATCAAAACTCGCGACACATCGAATCCTGCGATCACTGCTGGTAAGATTAAAGCTGACTGCCCTGGTCGAGGAACTTGATGCGGGTGGTCCGCTATGGTGAAGCCAATGTCCTGTCCCGACCAATTTAGATACTCTATTGTTGGTGGAGGCATCTTTTCTGCCATAAAAACTTGCCAAGAAATCACTTTCTGAGCTCTGTTACATGGCCTGGCCTTCTGAATCATCGAGACCGTGCCGTTGGTGTCGATATACGGAGGCGGTGGTGGTGCTGCCGCTATTCTGAGCTAGTGTCGATTTTCGTTCGTGATTGCGGGAGGAGGCGGAAGATGAACCTCGCTCCTTGGCCCCTGGGGGTATCTGTTTGTTGCATGTGCGTTGGCATGTCCTGCAAATCTGTTTAACGCCTGAAAATTTCGGCAGTCTTTCTGCAGGTGTCCTGACTGCCTCTTTCCATTGTTGTCGAGGTAAAGTGCATTTGGCATGGTCCGTTCATCATATCTTCGGGAGATACGTACGGTCTCTGGAACCTTGGACCATTGTTTTGCCTATTTTGTCGAGGACCATCCCTGTAGTCACCACGCTGCTCCCCACTTTTTTGATAATCATCTCGATTATTTCCTTCATTATTTCCTCGGAAGCCGGCCGATATTTGGCCGGGACCGTTGTGATCTGAATATTGGCGAGGAAAACGCCGTCTATTTTGGAAATTTTTCTATTACGATCTTCCTCAGGTGACCTATGTCGCTTATTATTAACGGCATCCTCTCCATCTGTCCAACGATTCGCTACCTCCATGAGTGCTACTGTATTGTCTTTGGACTAGTTCTCCCTAGATCCTCGATGAAGTTCTTCCTTCGGATCCCTCCGACAAAAGCATCTATCGCTCTCTCGTCAGATACATTTTCTGCCGAGTTTTTGATAATATTCCACCTCTGTATATACGTTCTCATCGACTCGTCATACTGATGCGCGTAGATGTACACATCCGTTGGGAACCCAAAGAGGAAGGTATGATGCGCACAGCGGCAAGTTTTCCCTCAGAAAGAAACCAAGGTTATCGAACCAGTAGGAGCCAAGAAGCACGTGAAGGTTGTTGGTGGAGGAATGTAGTGCGGCGCAACACCAGTGAAATCGGCGCCAACGTGGAACCTGCACAACACAATCAAAGTACTTTGCCCCAACGTGCAATGAGGTTGTCAATCTCACGGCTTGTGAAAACAAAGGATTAAACGTATCGAGTGGAAGATGGTGTTTGTTTGCAAAGAACAACAGAGAATGTATTCAGATGTAAAAGAATAGACCGGGGTCCACAGTTCACTAGAGGTGTCTCTCCAATAAGATAACTAACATGCTGGGTGAACAAATTACAGGGCAATTGACAAATAAAGATTCAATACATATCAACGATGATTACTATGTGATTTAATCGGGGCATTACGACAAAGTACATAGACCGCTATCCAGCATGCATCTATGCCTAAATAATCCACCTTCAGGTTATCATCCGAACCCCTTCCGGTATTAAGTTGTAAACAACAGATAATTGCATTAAGTATGGTGCGTAATGTAATCAACACAAATATCTTTAGACAAAGCATCAATGTTTTATCCCTAGTAGCAACAACACATCCACAACCTTAGAACTTTCTGTCACTGTCCCAGATTCAATGGAGGCATGAACCCACTATCGAGCATAAATACTCCCTCTTGGAGTTACAAGTATCAACTTGGCCAGAGCCTCTACTAGCAACGGAGAGCATGCAAGAACATAAACAACACATATATGATAGATTGATAATCAACTTAACATAATATTCTATATTCATCGGATCCCCAAACACAACATGTAGCATTACAAATAGATGATCTTGATCATGTTAGGCAGCTCACAAGATCTATAACAATGATAGCACAAGCGGAGAAGACAACCATCTAGCTACGCTATGGACCCATAGTCCAAGGATGAACTACTCACACATCAATCGAGGCGGGCATGATGATGTAGAGCCCTCCGGTGATGATTCCCCTCTCGGCGGTGCGGAGGCGATCTCATGAATCCCCCGAGATGGGATTCGCGACGGCGGCGTCTCTGGAAGGTTTTCCGTATCGTGGCTCTCGGTACAGGGGGTTTCACGACGAAGGCTATTTGTTGGCGGAAGGGTAGGTCAGGGGGCGTCACGAGGGCCCACACAACGGGCCGCGCGGCCAGACATGGGCCGCGCCGCTGGTGTCGGCCACCTCGTGGCCCCACTTTGTCTCCTTTCGGTCTTCTGGAAGCTTCGTGTAAAAATAGGACTCGGCGTTGATTTCGTCCAATTGAGAATATTTCTTACTAGGATTTCGAAACCAAAAGCAGAACAGCAATTGGCGCTTCGGCATCTTGTTAATAGGTTAGTGCCGGAAAATGTATAATAATGCTGTAAAGTATGTATAAAACATTCAAGTATTGTAATAAAAGTAGCATGGAACATAAGAAATTATAGATACGTTTGCGACGTATCAAGCATCCCCAAGCTTTACGAGTAGGTAAACGATAACACAAATAATTTCTGAAGTGACATGCTACCAACATAATCTTGATCAACATTATTGTAAAGCATATGAGATGAATGGAGTGATCTGAACAAAAGATTGCTAACAAAGATAATGACTAAACAAATGAATCATATAGCAAAACTTTTCATGAATAGTACTTTCAAACAAGTATCAATAAGAGTTGCATAAGAGCTAACTCATAAGCAATAAATTCAAAGTAGAATGAATTGAAGCAACACAAAGGATGATTAAGTTTCAGCGATTGCTTTCAACTTGTAACATGTATATCTCATGGATATTTGTCAACATAGAGTAATATAACAGTGCAATAAGTAAACATGTAAGAATCAATGCACACAGTTAACACAAGTGTTTGCTTCTAAGATAGAAAGGAATGGGTAAACTGACTCAACATAAAGTAAAAGATTGGCCCTTCGCAGAGGGAAGCATGGATTACTATTTTTGTGCTAGAGCTTTTGTTTTGAAAACATAGAAACAATTTTGTCAACGGTAGTAATAATTCATATGTGCTATGCATAATACTTCCTACAAGTTGCATGTCTCATGCATAGAGTAATAATGCTCGCACCTTGTCCTACTTAGCTCGGAAGACACGATTATCATCGCATAACATATGTTTCAACCAAGTGTCACAAAGGGGTACCTCTATGCCCCCGTACAAGTGTCTAAGGAGAAAGCACGCATTGGATTTCTCGCTTTTGATTATTCTCAACTTAGACATCCATCAGGGACAACATAGACAACAAATAATGGACTCCTCTTTTAATGCTTAAGCATTCAACAACGTTAATATTCTCATAAGAGATTGAGGTTGTATGTCCAAACTGAAACTTCCACCATGATACATGGCTTTAGTTAGCGGCCCAATGTTCTTCTCTAACATATGCATACTCAAACCATTTGATCATGAAATCGCACTTACTTCAGACAAGACGAACATGCATAACATCTCACATGATATCCAACAAAGGTAAAGTTGATGGCGTCCCCAGAAACATGGTTACCGCTCAACAAGCAACTTATAAGAATTAAGACACATAACTACATATTCATCACCACAATAGTTTTTAAGCTATTTGTCCCATGAGCTATATATTGCAAAGGTAAAGGAATGAAATTTTAAAGGTATCACTCAAGTAATTTACTTTGGAATGGCAGAAAAATACACATAGTAGGTAGATATGGTGGACACAAATGGCATGGTTTTTGGCTCAAGGTGTTTGGATGCACGAGAAGCATTTCCTCTCTACAAGGTTTGGGCTAGCAAGGTTGTTTGAAGCAAACACAAGTATGAACAGGTACAGAAACTCACACAAGAACATATTACAAGCATTATAAGGCTCTACACTGTCTTCCTTGTTGTTCAAACACTTTACCCGAAAATATCTAGACTTAGAGAGAACAATCATGCAAACCAAATTAAACAAGCTCTACGGTAGTTCTTCATTAATAGATTAAACTACATGATGCAAGAGCTTAAACATGATCTATGAGAGCTCAAACAATTGCCAAGTTATTCCAAACCATATGCAGCATTTTCTGATTCCAACCAAATAGCAATTTAACGAAGCAATTTAGACTTCGCCATGAACATTAAAGCACAACTAAGAACACAAGTGTTCCATATGAAAAAGCGGAGCGTAATATCTCCAATATAAGAATGGTGGGATCCAACTTTATTCAAAACAAAACAAAAATAAAAACAAACCGATGCTCCAAGTAAAGAACATAGGATGTGATGAAATAAAAATATAGTTTCACTAGAAGTGACCTGATAATGTTGTCGATGAAGAAGGATGCCTTGGGCATCCCCAAGCTTAGATGCTTGAGTCTTCTTAAAATATGCATGAATGAACCACCGGGCATCCCCAAGCTTAGACCTTTCACTCTTCTTGATCATAGTATATCATCCTCTTCTCTTGACCCTTGAAAACTTCCTTCACACAAACTTCAAGTAAACTCATTAGAGGGTTAGTGCATAACAAAAATTCACATATTCAGAGGTAAAACAATCATTCTAAACACTTGGACATTGCACAAAGCTTAAAGTTAATGGAACAAATAAACTCATTCAACATAGCAAAAGCGGCAATGCGAAATAAAAGACAGAATATGTCAAAAACAGAACAGTCCGTAAAGATGAATCTGGCAGGGGCACTTAACTTTCTCAAATGGAAAAACTCAAAACTAATGAAAGTTGCGTACATATATGAGGATCATGCTCGTAAATTTGCAGATTTTTTCGATTTTTTACAGAGACTTCTGCGAGAATTCGTGACAGACAGCAATGTTGTTTCTGCGCAGCGATCCAAATCTATCATCAACTTTAACATAGAAACTTTACTTGGCACAAAAACATGATAAGGAGAGGTTGATACAGTAGTAAACAACTTCCAAGACTCAACAATACAGTAAACAAAATGAAACATGGGTTATCTCCCAAGAAGTGATTTTCTTTAACGCCTTTCAGCTAGGCGCAAAGTGCAAATCAAGTAACATCAAGAGAAGAAGCATCAACATCATAGCTTGTTCTAATAATAGAATCAAAAGGAAACTTCATTCTCTTTCTAGGGAAGTGTTCCATACCTTTCTTGAGAGGGAATTGATATTTAATATTACCTTCCTTCATATCAATACCAGCACCAACGGTTCGAAGAAAAGGTCTTCCCAACACAATAGGACAAGATGCATTGCATTCGATATCCAAGACAACAAAATCAACGGGACAAGGTTATTGTTAACCGTAATGCGAACATTATCAATCCTCCTCAAAGGTTTCTTTTTAACATTATCGACAAGATTAACATCTAAATAACAATTCTTCAATGGTGGCAAGTCAAGCATATCATAAATCTTCTTAGGCATAACAGAAATACTTGCACCAAGATCACATAAAGCATTACACTCAAAGTCATTGAATTTCATTTTAATGATGGGTTCCCAACCATCTTCTAACTTCCTAGGGATAGAAGCTTCAAGTTTTAATTTCTCTTCCCTAGCTTTAATGAGAGCATTTGTAATATGTTTTGTAAAGGCTAAATTTATAGCACTAGCATTGGGACTTCTAGCAAGTTTTTGTAAGAACTTTATAACTTCAGTAATATGACAATCATCAAAATCTAAACCATTATGTTCTACAGCAATGGAATCATTGTCACCAATATTTTGAAAAATTTCAGCAGTTTTATCACAAGCAGCAGCAGTTTTAGCAATTTCAGGCAATTTTGTACGCTTTGCACTAGGAGTAGAAACATTGCCAACACCAATTATTTTACCATTGATAGTAGGAGGTGCAGCAACATGTGAAGAATCAACATTACTAGTGGTGGTAATAGTCCATACTTTAGCTACATTATTTTCTTTAGCAAGTTTTTCTTTTTCTTCTCTATCCCACCTAGCATGCAATTCAGCCAACATTCTAATATTATCATTAATTCGAACTTGGATGGCATTTGTTT
This sequence comes from Lolium multiflorum, assembly GCA_030979885.1. Taxonomy (NCBI): domain Eukaryota; kingdom Viridiplantae; phylum Streptophyta; class Magnoliopsida; order Poales; family Poaceae; genus Lolium; species Lolium multiflorum. The sequence continues at coordinate 151,791,129 of CM061752.1, read as the reverse complement.
TAGCAAACCTAGCATCTTCAACTTTCTCAGGCATAACTTTCAATTTTAAAAGATCAACATCAAGAGCAAGACTATCAACCTTAGAAGCAAGAACATCAATTTTACCAAGCTTTTCTTCAACAGTTTTATTGAAAGCAGTTTGTGTACTAATAAATTCTTTAAGCATCACTTCAAGACCAGAGGGTACACTCTTATTATTGTTGTAAGAATTAACATAAGAATTACCATAACCACTACCATTATTAAAAGGATATGGCCTATAGTTGTTGTTACCATAATTATTCCTATAAGCATTGTTGTTGAAATTATTATTCTTAATGAAATTCACATCAACATTTTCTTCTTGAGCAACCAATGAAGCTAAAGGAAGATTATTAGGATCAATATGAGATCTACCATTTTCAAGCATAGACATAATAGCATCAATCTTATCACCCAAAGAAGAGGTTTCTTCAACAAAATTTACCTTCTTACCTTGAGGAGTTCTTTCAGTGTGCCATTCAGAGTAATTGATCATCATATCATCAAGTAATTTAGTCGCGGCGCCCAGGGTGATGGACATAAAAGTACCTCCAGCAGCTGAATCCAATAAGTTCCTTGAGGAAAAATTCAATCCTGCATAAAAGGTTTGGATGATCATCCAAGTAGTCAGTCCATGGGTTGGGCAATTCTTTACCAAAGATTTCATTCTCTCCCATGCTTGAGCAACATGTTCATTATCAAATTGTTTAAAATTCATTATGCTACTTCTCAAAGATATAATCTTAGCAGGAGGATAATATTTACTAATAAAAGCATCTTTACATTTAGTCCATGAATCAATACTATTCTTAGGCAAAGATAGCAACCAATCTTTAGCTCTTCCTCTAATGAGAAAGGAAACAATTTCAGTTTTATAATATCACCATGTATATCCTTATACTTTTGCATTTCACAAAGTTCAACAAAATTGTTAAGATGGGCAGCAGCATCATCAGTACTAACACCAGAAAATTGCTCTCTCATAACAATATTCAGTAAAGCAGGTTTAATTTCATAGAATTCTGCTGTAGTAGGAGGTGGAGCAATAGGAGTACATATAAAATCATTATTATTTGTGCTAGTGAAATCACACAACTTAGTATTTTCAGGAGTACCCATTATAACAGTAGTAAAGTAAACTAGGCAAATAAAGTATAGACAAGTAACTAAATTTTTTTTTTGTGTTTTTGATATAGAGCTAGTAAACAAGACAATAAGTAAAGTAGCTAATTTTTTTTTTAATATGAAGCAAACAAGACAGTAAATAAAATATAGTAAATCAAGACAAAAACAAAGTAAAGAGATTGGAAGTGGAGACTCCCCTTTTGCGTGTCTTGATCTCCCGGCAACGGCGCCAGAAAAAGTTGCTTGATGCGCGTAGATGTACACGTCCGTTGGGAACCCCAAGAGGAAGGTATGATGCGCATAGCGGCAAAGTTTTCCCTCGAAAGAAACCAAGGTTATCGAACCAGTAGGAGCCAAGAAGCACGTGAAGGTTGTTGGTGGAGGAATGTAGTGCGGCGCAACACCAGTGAAACCGACGCCAACGTGGAACCCTGCACAACAACAAAGTACAATGGAGGTTGTCAATCTCACCCGGAAAACAAAGGATTAAACGTATCGAGTGGAAGATGGTGTTTGTTTGCAAAGAACAGAAAAACAGTAGAATGTATTCAGATGTAAAAGAATGGACCGGGTCCACAGTTCACTAGAGGTGTCTCTCCAATAAGATAACTAACATGTCGGGTGAACAAATTACGGCGGGCAATTGACAAATAAAGATTCAATACATATCAACGATGATTACTATGTGATTTAATCAGGGCATTACGACAAAGTACATAGACCGCTATCCACATGCATCTATGCCTAAATAATCCACCTTCAAGTTATGATCCGAACCCCTTAGGTATTAAGTTGTAAACAACGGATAATTGCATTAAGTATGGTGCGTAATGTAATCAACACAAATATCCTTAGACAAAGCATCAATGTTTTATCCCTAGTAGCAACAGACATCCACAACCTTAGAACTTTCACTTTCCTACATTCAATGGATGAACCCACTATCGAGCATAAATACTCCTCTTGGAGTTACAAGTATCAACTTGGCGAGCCTCTACTAGCAACGGAGAGCATGCAAGAACATAAACAACACATATATGATAGATTGATAATCAACTTAACATAATATTCTATATTCATCGGATCCCGCCAAACACAACATGTAGCATTACAAATAGATGATCTTGATCATGTTAGGCAGCTCACAAGATCTATAACAATGATAACACAAGCGGAGAAGACAACCATCTAGCTACGCTATGGACCCATAGTCCAAGGATGAACTACTCACACATCAATCCGGAGGCGGGCGTGATGATGTAGAGCCCTCCGATGATGATTCCCCTCTCCGGCAGGGTGCGAGGCGATCTCCTGAATCCCCGAGATGGGATTCGCGACGGCGGCGTCTCTGGAAGGTTTTACGTATCGTGGCTCTCGGCACGGGGGTTTCGCGACGAAGGCTATTTGTAGGCGGAAGGGTAGGTCAGGGCGTCACGGGGCCCACAAATGCGCGCGGCAAGGACCTGGGCCGCCCTCGTGTCTGGCCACCTCGTGGCCCCACTTCGTCTCCCTTCGGTCTTCTGGAAGCTTCGTGTAAAATAGGACCTGGGCGTTGATTTCGTCCAATTCGAGAATATTTCCTTACTAGGATTTCTGAAACCAAAAACAAAAACAGCAACCGGCGCTTCGGCATCTTGTTAATAGGTTAGTGCCGGAAAATGTATAATAATGTCAAAGTATGTATAAAACATTCAAGTATTGTAATAAAAGTAGCATGGAACATAAGAAATTATAGATACGTTTCGACGTATCACATACTTAATGATCCTGCTATCGACAGCTTCTTGCATGTAGACAAAAAATTGGAAACAAGGTCAAAAGTTTACCCGGTGGCAACTTCTTGATCCATGACAGAGCTGCACCACTTAGATACACCTGGATACTTTGCATAGCCATTGCCTTAGTTCCCCTGTCAACTTTACTGTTTCCAGGTAATCAATCAACCAATCCTCGGGATCTTGCAATCCGTCGAATTTCTTATAACTATCAGGCAACTTGAAATCTGACGGCACTCGCGTTTTTCGAACTCGTCGTGTGTGGGAGTCCACACATCTTCATCATCTACTTCAGTGATTGCCGACGTTCTCTCCTTTCCTATCGCGCCCTGTCGACTCGGTCTGCGCTACTGTATCTCTTGCCGACGTTCTTGGAGGTGGTTGTACTGCCGCTATAGGCCGCGGGCTATTTTGCCTTGCAGCACCTTCGGGAGGCGTGCTTGTTCCCGCGAACGCTGTCCCCATAACTCCAACTCCTGCCAAAGCCATATTATACAATGCCTCCTTGGACCTCCTGCGGGTGGCCTATTTGCCAGTATAAAGGCCTGTGTCGCCATATATCCCGCTTCCGGGTTTTTGGTATAATGTTTCCTCTTTCATCAATCGACATAAAGGACATGTCGAGGTTGGATCAAGTTCTCCCTATCGCCTCCGGTATATTGCAGTCGAGACCTTGCCCTGTTATGACCATCTCTATGGTTGTCTCCGAAGTTCCTGAATGTCGGCTCAGCTCAGCCCTTCGCACACGCGAAGCAGCGGCTCTTCTCCTTTCGAGGTTAGCTGTTTGTTTTTCGAGCTCTCTTCCTTTACGGGCTAGCCTATATTGGTACGCCTGTAACTCCGCGACTGTTGCAGTGGTTGTCATCGGCTCCGTGCCATCCATGGCTCTTGTCGCTCTATCCCAAGCTTCTTGCGGGAGCTGCACTTTGTCTCTAGGTTCGGAACCGATGTATTTGGTGCCCAAACCTCGCGTGAGATCAGCGGGATCGATGTATGGATTTCCCAAATTGTCGAAAGCCTCTGATGTCTCCGGCTCTGCTCGACTTGCTTCCACAATGGCGTACACTTGGTGATGTGTTGAAGCTTGATTGTCGTCGATATTGGTGACACTGTCATATAGATCGGCAAAGACCTCACGAATAGAAGTAGATCTGTCAAAGAAATCAAAAGCGCTGACGCTGTCGGAGTCGCTGCTTATATTTGAGTCCACAGACGACCCGACGGATATGTTGCTGAAGATCTTGACGAGTTCGTTGCTTGATGCAAACTTTGAGGATGTTGCCGACAAAATCTCGTCATCGCCAGACTCGAAAGATGAAATCGATCCCGCCAAATCGGAACCAGCTGCAACCGATCCCGCCGAATCCGATCTTGCGAGCCGATGAGATCCTTCCTTCCCGACGCGAAAGTGGAACCTCCCGAACGCCATGTCCATGGGCTCCTCCAGATATGTATATGCATCCATACGGGAGGGTGGCTGAGGAACAAAATCGACTAGAGCTGTTTCGATCTGTTTACCTCGATCCATCGCGTTGCTTGCTACCGAAGATGCCGATGATGTTGAACGTGCCATCGAGATCAGAACCTTGTCGCATCTAATTCCCACAGACGGCGCCAATTGATAAGGGATTAACTTATCAATGCCTACAAGTTGTAGACTAGGGTTTAGTTGGAAGTAGAGGGCAAGTAGATCTCGAAGGTTTCACCGGAAAGTACTCGACTGCTATGAAAACTAGGGTTGTCTGGAAAACAATGAATCGATCCTTTCTTTGTACCTCGACTCCCCCTTATATAGGAGGCGGAGCCGAGGGTTTCGTGATACACAAGTTACAGACTCCGAGAGGGTTTCTGACCCGTCCCACAATAGTTACAAGTTAATATTCCTAATACAATCCTATCTTTCCAAACTATCTCCCGACTGGGCCTTTGGGCTTTATAAAACTTCGGGTCGTGGGTCTTTAGTAAACTCCGGGTACCTTCTTTGGCAGGCCCATTGGGGATGCCTATGTCAGACGGGGACCCAAACGATCAAGTTTATCAAGTGAAACCTCCAAGGCCTAGAAGAACCAAGGAGGAGATCGAGGCCCATCGTCTTGCAAGAAGAGATATCTTGAACATACTCATGAGAAGGTCCTAAGTGATGTTAGAGGAAGAGTTTCCACAAGAAGGTAATTGGCTAAATTTAGCAATCATCATGCTTATATCTCCTTAGTGGAACCCAAGAAAGTATTTGAAGCTCTTGAAGATCCGGATTGGTTGGAAGCTATGCACGATGAACTCAATAACTTCAAGCGCAACAAAGTATGGACTTTAGTAGAGAAGCCAAAGGAGTGCCGCAATGTTATAGGCACTAAATGGATATTCAAGAGCAAGCAAGATGAGTGTGGAACTGTTGTAAGGAACAAGGCAAGATTGGTAGTTCAAGGTTTCTCCCAAATTGAAGGAATTGACTTTGGATAAACTTATGCTCCCGTGGCTCGCCTTGAGTCCATCTGTATCCTTCTTGCATATGCATCACATCATAATTTTAAGTTACAACAAATGGATGTGAAAAGTGCATTTCTTAATGGTCCTTTGCATGAAGAGGTTTATGTTAAGCAACCCCCGGGTTTTGAGGATCCCGACTTTCCTAACCACGTCTATAATCTTGATAAAGCACTTTATGGTCTCAAACAAGCTCCTAGAGCTTGGTACGAGCACCTTAAAGAATTGTTGATAGACCGTGGGTTTGATGTTGGGCTAATCGATCCCACTCTTTTTACTAAGAAGGTCAATGGGGAGATTTTCGTTTGCCAATTATATGTTGATGATATTATCTTTGGCTCTACTAACAAAGCTTTCAATGATGAATTTTCAAAGCTTATGACCGATAGGTTTGAGATGTTTATGATGGGAGAGATGAGGTTCTTTCTTGGTTTTGAGATCAAGCAATTGAGAGAAGGGACCTTCATCAATCAAGCAAAATATCTCCAAGACATGCTCAAGAGGTTGAAGATGACGGAAATGAAGGGTGTAGCCACTCCAATGATTACCAAATGTCATCTTGCACTGGATCCCAATGGTAAAGAGGTGGATCAAAAGGTATATCGCTCCATGATTGGATCCTTGCTTTACCTTTGCGCATCTAGACCGGACATAGTGTTGAGTGTTGGTGTGTGTGCAAGATATCAAGCTTCTCCTAAAGAGATCCACATGATGTCTCTCAAAAGAATCTTTTGATATTTTGTTGATACCCCAAAATACGGTCTTTGGTATCCTAAAGGCTCAAGTTTCTTTCTTAATGGATACACGGATGCGGATTGGGCGGGAGACAAGGATGATAGGAAATCAACTTCCAGGGCTTTCCAATTTCTTGGTAGGTCCTTGTGAAAGGACGAGATGTCGCCTAGAGGGGGTGAATAGGCGTTTAAAAACTCTTGCGGATTTGGCTTGTAAGAATGCGGAATTAAACGAACGTTTAGTTTACAAGCACAACTCCTAAATATGCTAGGCTCAACTAAGTGCAACAATAACAACTAGAGCTAAGCAAGATAGACACAAGATATATGAAGCACAAGTGATAGCAAGATATATGTACTTCAAGCACGATGGCTATCACAAGGAAAGTAAGCTCGGGTATAGAAATAACCGAGGCACGCAGAGACGATGATGTATTCCCGTGTTCCCTTCCTTTGCAAGAAGGTACGTCACGTTTGGAGGGGTGGAGGTCCCACGAAGGATTCCCCAACGCCACGAAGGCTCACCCTATTCTCCGAGCCACACCCACGAAGGATAATGACCCTTTCCTTATGGTTAGCTTTTCCTCCACTCCGGAGATGGCAAGCTCCACAACCACTTCACAAGCTCCACGAAGGAGAATCTTGGGCCTCTTCACAATCTTCCTTGAAGAGATCACCGGAGGACCAACCGGCAAGCCAACTAGGAGGTCTCCATCCAAGAGTAACAAGCTCACGGTCTCTCACTCGAACTAATCGTGGTGGAGAGCTCAACACTATGCAATGATGCAAAGCAAGAACACTAGAGGTGTTCAAATCCTTCACACTCAAATCCCACCAAAGCAACGAATGATAGGATGAGATTGGAGAGGAAGAACAAAGAGGAAATCAACAAATGACTCCAAGATCTAGATCCAAGGGGTCCCCTCACTTAGAGGAGAAATGGATTGGTGGGGATTGTAGATCTAGATCTCTCTCTTAGATCCCTCAAGAATGAGCAAGAATCATGGGGGGAATCAAGAGAGAGGGCAAGTTCTTCAAAGTCAACAATGGAGGAGAGAGAGTGGAAGAACTTCTCCAGCCCAAGGTGGAAGAAATCTAACCGTTGGGGAAGTGGCCACCTCAGCGCTAGTCGAGCAAGCCGGGTCAGCGGCCTGGCCCGGGGCGCCCGGTCACAACCGGTCGACCGAGCCAAACCGGCCACCCGGTCCAAACCGGGCCAGCGACCGGACGCCGGCCGAGAGAGCTCGTCTGGCTTACTGGACCGCATCCGGTTGGCACAGTCACGCCGGGCGAGGAACCGGGCCACAGGAAAACATGTTATACAAAAACTGTGATAACTTTTGTGTCCGGACTCCGATTGACATGAAACCAATTTTGTTGGAAAGATAATGACGAATAGAACCCCAACAAATGGTGAAGACGACCAAACTTGAAAACGCAATAGAAGATGCATTCGGATCCCGTTTTCAATGAACTTGGGCTTGTTGTAAAGCTAGAAACAAGCTCAAGAACCTCACACAGAGAAATACCAAGAAGCAATAGGGATATGCAAGTATGCAAAGGGTTGAGATCCCTAAGACGATGTGATCAAGTTACCCAAAAGCCCTCTTGATAGTGCGGCTATCTATCCTATAATCCGGTCTCCCAACATCCACCTTGAGACCGGTAAAGGAAAACCTAGCAAGGCCATACCTTTGCCTTGCATCCCGCTTGATCTTGATGATAACTCTTCAAGCTCCACTCAAGCCGGAATGCCTTACTTGATCATTGTTGCTTCGTGAAGACTCACAAATGCTCCCCCATACACCATGATGGGAAAGCTCCATTGATGCACATCTTCGCATGTCCACTATCACCAAATGGACGAAAAGCTTCAAGCATATGATCCTCTTGAGAAGATCAACTTGAACTTGCCCAACTCAACCTTGATGACTATCACCACTTGACGTCATCCTCTCATGGGCTATATGAGATCTCACTTTTGATGCACGCCCATGGAAAGATACCTAACCCATATAGACAACACAAGGGCACATATATGATGGGTTAGTTCATGAAGCATAGTTGACAAGGCTTACCATACCACATGACTTCACGTGGCACATTCTTCATGCTTCATGTATTGACCAAACTTGAATCTATTCTTCACTCTATGTATTGGTCAACCTTGTATCTTCTCATGCTCTATCATACTATCTTGAGGTGTATAAAGAATTCTTCATTTGTTTGCATGCTCTAAATCTTAGTCAACCATAGCTTAACTTATGAGACTATCATGACACCAACTTAGAGCCATAACTTGAATTCTTCACTTGGAATCAAGCTCTCAAGATCTTGATCATTCATTGCTTATCACATAAGCTAGAGCATGGCTAATATTGAGTTCCACATAAGAACTCTATCTTCATTTCTTCTTCTTGATCATATCACATATATATCTTCAAATCGATGATCTTGATGCCAATACTCAAGGTATATCTTTATCTTCATGGCATCCATACTTGAATCCAACACATGGAATACAAGTAGTACCTATGGAATATTCCTTCATATAAACTCAATGAAAACATTAGTCCATAGGGGTTGTCATTAATTATCAAAACCACACATAGGGGCAATATACCCTTACACCTTGGTATGTTGGTCTTCTAAGAAGCAAAATTGTATATATCTCTCCATTGCCGAAGCCGAATATGTTTCCGCCGCAAGTGGATGCACTCAATTGTTATGGATGAGGCAAACTTTAAGGGAATACGGTGTCACTTGTGACAAAGTGCCCCTTTTATGTGACAATGAAAGTGCCATCACGATTGCCTATAATCTAGTGCAACATTCAAGAACGAAGCATATTGAGATCCAAAATCATTTCATTAGGGATCATGTTGCCTGTGGTGATATTGAGCTATGCTATGTTCCAACCAAAGATCAACTCACCGATATATTCACGAAGCCTCTTGATGAAGCAAGGTTTTGCTATTTGAGGAATGAGCTAAATATCATTGATTCGAGGAGTATATCTTGACCATCTTGCAAACACACCTTCATCTCAAAACTTTATTTGGTTTGGATGTGGTCATGGAAATAGTGGGAATACGGTTTAAATTATTGAGCTATCCCTCCCCCCATAATGCCGATAGTAAGAAATCATTCTCTTTATATCATATGTTGATATGTGAGCTTCAATGATGAGTATTGGTTTTGGGCCCAAGATATATCTTCGCGGTGCCATACCATAACACTCATACATGGTGGCCTAGGCCACCACACTCTTCTTTGTGGAGAGTTGGTGTTATTTGGATCTTATGGATCTTTATTTGTCATCTACATGTTCTTATGGGAAATCACTCATTTTTGGTCTTCATTTGCATTGCTTGCAAAAATGAGTGATCATGTACCATCTTACAGTTTGGATCATCTATCGCAAGCCTCTCGCATCTAAGCCCGATCGTTTCCGACTCCTAGTGCACACGGTTCTTTAAAAAGAATTTGTTCTGGTCCTGTTTTTCTGTTTCACCGAAAGTTCCGGTCTACTCGGCCGGTACTTCCGCCTGGATTCCTCTGGCCAGAACCAGTCATCTGCGTCACTGTTCTGTCGGTGGGTACGTTCCGCTGGGACCGGAAGTTCCGGCCCCACCGAGTGGTACTTCCGCCCGAACTTTTTCCCACTTATTGGGTCGGGAACAGGGAGACAGTTTTGTCTCCCCACTTTCCCCCAAATCCACATCTAGTTCATGCTCTCTATCTCCCTTGGCACCGACGGTAGTACCGGCCGGATCTCTTCACTCCGGCAACCTCCGCCGGATCCCTTCCGTGGGATTGCATTCCCTCCCTCTCCTCCACCATGGCTCCTCCCGGTTTGTGCTCTCTCCCTCTCTAAGTGTGGGTTGACCTCACTACATGAAATATAGGGCATAATGCTAGGCCAAGCTTTGGTAGAAACCATCTAGATGCATATCCCCTGTTAGATCTTGCCTAGAAACTTTGTTTCGGAGTAGTTTACTGATACGTCTCAAACGTATCTATAATTTCTTATGTTCCATGCTACTTTTATGAAAATTCTTGAATGTTTTATACATACTTTACATCATTATTATACATTTTCCGGCACTAAACAAGATCGACGCGGTCTTCTGCTGTTTTTGGTTTGAAATCCTAGTAAGGAAATATTCTGGAATTGGACGAAATCAACACCCCGGGGTCCTATTTTTACACGAAGCTTCGAGAAGACCGAAGGGATAACGAAGTGGGGCGACGAGGCGCCGCCACTATAGGGCCGCGCGGCGGAAGGGGCCGCGCCGCCTATGGTGTGGGCCTCATGGCGCCCCCTGCGCGCCTTAGCCTACTAAAGCCTTCGTCGCGAATACCCCTGCGAGAGCCACGATACGGAAAACCTTCCGGAGGCGCGCCGCGCAATCCCATCTCGGGGGATTCGGAGATCGCCTCGGCACCGCCGGGGAATCATCACCGGAGGGGCTCTAAATCATCATGCCCGCCTCCGGATTGATGCGTGAGTAGTTCATCCTTGGACTATGGGTCATAGCAGTAGCTAGATGGTTGTCTTCTCATGTGCTATCATTGTTTAGATCTTGTGAGCTGCCTAACATGATCAAGATCATCTATTTGTAATGCTACATGTTGTGTTTGGTGGGATCCGATGAATCTATAATACTATGCTAAGTTGATTATCAATCTATCATATATGTGTTGTTTATGGTCTTGCATGTTCTCCGTTGCTAGTAGAGGCTCTGGCCAAGTTGATACTTGTAACTCCAAGAAGGAGTATTTATGCTCGATAGTGGGTTCATGCCTCCATTGAATGCTGGGACGTGACGGAGGTTCTAAGGTTGTGGATGTCTTTGTTGCTACTAGGGATAAAACATCAATGCTTTGTCTAAGGATATTTGTGTTGATTACATTATGCACCATACTTAATGCAATTATCTGTTGTTTACAACTTAATACGGAGGGTACGGATGCTAACCCGAAGGTGGGTTATTTAGGCATAGATGCATCTTGGATAGCGGTCTATGTACTTTTTCGTAATGCCTGATTAAATCACATAGTAATCATCATTGATATGTATTGAATCTTGATTTGTCAATTGCCCACCTGTAATTTGTTCACCCACATGTTAGTTATCTTATTGGAGAGACACCACTAGTGAGCTGTGGACCCCGGTCCATTCTTTTACATCGAATACATTCTTGCAATCATTGTTTCTTGTTCTTTGCAAACAAACACCATCTTCCACTCGATCGTTTAATCCTTTGTTTCAGCCAGGTGAGATTGACAACCTCCTTTGTTACGTTGGGGCAGTATCTTGATTGTGTTGTGCGGGTTCCACGTTGGCGCCGGTTTCAGTGTTGCGCCGCACTACACTCCTCCACCAACAACCTTCATGTGCTTCTTGGCTCCTACTGGTTCGATAACCTTGGTTTCATCCAGGGAAACTTGCTTCTATACGCATCATAACTTCCACTTGGGGTTCCCAACGGACGTGTACATCTACGCGTATCAAGCTAAATTTAAAGCGCCGTTTTCGTGGAGATGAAGACACGCTGCAAGGGAGTCTCCACTTCCAATCTCTTTACTTTGTTTTTGTCTTGCTTTATTTTATTCTTTCTTTTTTTTGCTTCATATCTAAAAACACAAAAAAATAGTTACTTTACTTCTGTTTTATTTACTAGCTCTATATCAAAAACACAAAAAATTAGTTACTTGCATTTATTTTATTATCATGACTAGTCCTGTAGTTGTTGCTCTATCACCTGAGGAATCGATCTTTACTTTTAAACAAGGGGGTGAGGAGAGTTTTGAAGAAGCTTGGTCTAGAATTTTTGATTCTTATAGTAAAACTGAACCTAAAATGCCTCTAAGTTTGCTTCTTAGTAACTTTTATTTTGGGCTTATTCTTCGCTATAGATATGCCTTAGATGTTGTAGTGGGAGGAGATTTCCTTCATTGTGATGGAGATCAAGCTTTTAATGCCGTAAAAAAATTGGTTACATCGTCTAGCTCAGCTAGTAACTTTGATTCATCTCTTGCTAGCATTCTTAATAGATTAAACACTCTCGAAACGAATATATCTTGTTTAAAAGAAGGGTACAACCATATTCGCGAATATTATGATTATGTTCCATTAAGCTTTGAACCTTCAATGTGGGTGCCTACTATTAAAGTTACCATTTGTGGTGAAATTTTTTATGCCCGCTGTGATATTATGTCTGAGTTCTGCCTTATGCCTAAAAGTATTTATGAATCTTTGACACTTTGGGAACTTACTGAAGGAGGAGAAGGAATAACTCTTATTGATAACTCTGTTATAATTCCTAAGGGAATAGCTGAAGGCGTGTTCACAACCTTTCTTGGAAGAACGGTATCCACGATTATCTTGTTGTTGAATGTGTAGCGACAGGACAAATCACACTTGGAAGATCCTTGCTGAAACTCATGGGAGCAATCATAGATATGGGGAAAGGCACTCTAAATTTTACCTCTACACCCGGATGCGGTCATGTATTCCCTAAACCAAAGAGTAAGAAGAGTAGGCTCAAAGCCTCTGGTAAGAATGTTAATGCATCATCTCTTGAAAATACCTGATTTGCACTTTCTGCGCCTAGCTGAAAGGCGTTAAAGAAAAGCACTTCTTGGGAGATAACCCATGTTTAATTTTATTTACTGTATTGTTGAGTCTTGGAAGTTGTTTACTACTGCAACCTCTCCTTATCATGTTTTTGTGCCAAGTGAAGTCTCTATGTTAAAGTTGATGCTAGATTTGGATTGCTTGAAACAACATTCTGTCTGTATCACGATTCGCAGAGATCTCTGTAGAAGAGTCAAAAATCTGAAAATTTACGTGAGTGATCCTCGGATATGTACGCAACTTTCATTAGTTTTGAGTTTTTCCGTTTGAGCAAGTTAAGTGCCCTGCAAAATTCGTCTTTACGGACTGTTCTGTTTTGATTCTGCCTTTTATTTCGCATTGCGCTTTTGCTATGTTGAATGAGTTTCTTTGTTCCATTAACTTTGAAGCTTTGTGCAATGTCCAGAATTTTAAGAATGATTGTGTCACCTCTGAATATGTGAATTTTTGATTATGCACTAACCCTCTAATGAGTTTGCTTGAAGTTTGGTGTGGAGGAAGTTTTCAAGGGTCAAGAGAAGAGGATGATATACTATGATCAAGAAGAGTGAAAGGTCTAAGCTGGGGATGCCCCGGTGGTTCATCCCTGCATATTTTAAGAAGACTCAAGCATCTAATCTTGGGGATGCCCAAGGCATCCTTCTTCATCGACAACTTATCAGGTCACTTCTAGTGAAACTATATTTTATTCCATCACATCTTATGTTCTATACTTGGAGCGTCTGTTTGCTTTTATTTTTGTTTTGGTTTGAATAAAGTTGGATCCCACCATCCTTATATTGGAGATATTACGCTCCGCTTTTTCATATGGAACACTTGTGTTCTTAATTGTGCTTTAATGTTCATGGCAAAGGCTGAAATTGCTTCGTTAAATTGCTATTTGGTTGGAATTAGAAAATGCTGCATATGGTTTGGAATAACTTGGCAATTGTTTGAGCTCTCATAGATCATGTTTAAGCTCTTTCATCATGTAGTTTAATCTATTAATGGAGAACTACCGTAGAGCTTGTTTAATTTGGTTTGCATGATTGGTCTCTCTAAGTCTAGATATTTTCTGGTAAAGTGTTTGAACAACAAGGAAGACAGTGTAGAGTCTTATAATGCTTGCAATATGTTCTTGTGTAAGTTTTGTTGTACCTGTTCATACTTGTGTTTGCTTCAAACAACCTTGCTAGCCCAAACCTTGTACTGAGAGGAAATGCTTCTCGTGCATCCAAACACCTTGAGCCAAAACCCATGCCATTTGTGTCCACCATATCTACCTACTATGTCGTATTTTTCTGCCATTCCAAGGTAAATTACTTGAGTGCTACCTTTAAAACTTCATTCCTTTATCTTTGCAATATATAGCTCATGGGACAAATAGCTTAAAAACTATTGTGGTGATGAATATGTAGTTATGTGTCTTAATTCTTATAAGTTGCTTGTTGAGCGGTAACCATGTTTCGGGGACGCCATCAACTTTTACCTTTGTTGGATATCATGTGAGATGCTATGCATGTTCGTCTTGTCTGAAGTAAGTGCGATTTCATGATCAAATGGTTTGAGTATGCATATGTTAGAGAAGAACATTGGGCAGCCAACTAAAGCCATGGATCATGGTGGAAGTTTCAGTTTGGACATACAACCTCAATCTCTTATGAGAATATTATTTGTTGTTGAATGCTTAATCATTAAAAGAGGAGTCCATTATCTGTTGTCTATGTTGTCCCGGTATGGATGTCTAAGTTGAGAATAATTAAAAGCGAGAAATCCAACGCGTGCATTCTCCTTAGACCTTTGTATAGGCGGCATAGAGGTACCCCTTTGTGCCACTTGGTTGAAACATATGTCATGCAATGATAATCCGTGTTATCCGAGCTGATTAGGACAAGGTGCGAGCACTATTAGTACTCTATGCATGAGACTTGCAACTTGTAGGAAGTATTATGCATAGCACATATGAATTATTACCCGTTGACAAAATTGTTTCTATGTTTTCAAAACAAAAGCTCTTGCACAAAAATAGTAATCCATGCTTCCCTCTGCGAAGGGCCATTCTTTTACTTTATGTTGAGTCGTTTACCCACTTCTTTCTATCTTATAAGCAAACACTTGTGTTACTGTGTGCATTGATTCTTACATGTTTACTTATTGCACTTGTTATACTACTCTATGTTGACAAATATCCATGAGATATACATGTTACAAGTTGAAAGCAATTGCTGAAACTTAATCATCCTTTGTGTTGCTTCAATTCATTCTACTAGAATTTATTGCTTATGAGTTAGCTCTTATGCAAGTCTTATTGATACTTGTCTTGAAAGTATTATTCATGAAAAGTTTTGCTATATGATTCATTTGTTTAGTCATTATCTTTGTTAGCAATCTTTTGTTTCAATCACTCCATTCATCTCATATGCTTTACAATAATGTTGATCAAGGTTATGTTGGTAGCATGTCACTTCAGAAATTATTTGTGTTATCGTTTACCTACTCGAGGACGAGTAGGAACTAAGCTTGGGATGCTTGATACGTCTCAAACGTATCTATAATTTCTTGCTACTTTTATGACAATTCTTGAATGTTTTATACATACTTTACATCATTATTATACATTTTCGGCACTAACCTATTAACAAGATGCCGAAGCGCGATTCTTTTTTTTCATTGTTTTTGGTTTGAAATCCTAGTAAAGAAATATTCTCGGAATTGGACGAAATCAACACCGGGGTCCTATTTTTACACGAAGCTTCGGAAGACCGAAGGGATAACGAAGTGGGGCGGAGGCGCCGCCACCATAGGGCCGCGGCCGGGAGGGGGCGCGCCGCCTATCTTGTGGGACCCTCGTGGCGCCCCTACCACCCTTCCGCCTACTTAAAGCCTTCGTCGCGAATACCCCTGTCGAGAGCCACGATACGAAAAACCTTCCCGAGAGACGCCGCCACCAATCCCATCTCGGGGATTCGGAGATCGCCTCAGGCACCTTGGGAGGGAATCATCACGGGAGGGCTCTACATCATCATGCCCGCCTCCGGATTGATGCGTGAGTAGTTCATCCTTGGACTATGGGTCCATAGCGGTAGCTATATGGTTGTCTTCTCCGCATGTGCTATCATTGTTTAGATCTTGTGAGCTGCCTAACATGATCAAGATCATCTATTTGTAATGCTACATGTTGTGTTTGGTGGGATCGATGAATCTATAATACTATGTTAAGTTGATTATCAATCTATCATATATGTGTTGTTTATGGTCTTGCATGCTCGTTGCTAGTAGAGGCTGGCCAAGTTGATACTTGTAACTCCAAGAGGGAGTATTTATGCTCGATAGTGGGTTCATGCCTCCATTGAATGTGGGATCGTGACGGTAGGTTCTAAGGTTGTGGATGTCTTTGCTACTAGGGATAAAACATCAATGCTTTGTCTAAGGATATTTGTGTTGATTACATTACGCACCATACTTAATGCAATTATATGTTGTTTACAACTTAATACTGGAGGGGGTGCGTGTTGGAGATATGCCCAAGAGGCAATAATAAAATGGTTATTATAATATATCTTTGTGTTTATGATAATGTTTACATGCCTTCCTATAATTGTATTAACCGAAACATTGATACATGTGTGTTATGGAAACAACAAGGAGTCCCTAGTAAGCCTCTTGTATAACTAGCTTGTTGATTAATAGATGATCAGGTTTCATGATCATGAACATTGGATGTTATTAATAACAAGGTTATGTCATTGATGAATGATGTAATGGACTCACCCAATTAAGCGTAGCATAAGATCACGTCATTAAGTTCATTTGCTATAAGCTTTCGATACATAGTTACCAAGTCCTTTCGACCATGAGATCATGTAAATCACTTATGCCGGAAGGGTACCTTGATTACATCAAACGCCTTTGCGTAAATGGGTGGTTATAAAGGTGGGATTAGGTATCCGGAAAGTATGAGCTTGAGGCATATGGATCAACAGTGGGATTTGTCCATCCCGATGACGGATAGATATACTCTGGGCCCTCTCGTTGGAATGTCGTCTAAATGGCTTGCAAGCATATGAATGGTTCATAAGAGACCACATACCACGGTACGAGTAAAGAGTACTTGTCGGACGAGGTTGAACAAGGTATCATGATACCGATGATCAAACCTCGGACAAGTAATATATCGCGAGACAAAGGGAATCGGTATCGTATGTAAATGGTTCATTCGATCACTAAGTCATCGTTGAATATGTGGGAGCCATTATGGATCTCAGGATCCCGCTATTGGTTATTGGTCAGAGAAGTCTCAACCATGTCGCATAGTTCGTGAACCGTAGGGTGACACACTTAAGGTTTGATGTCATTTAAGTAGATATGGAATTTGGAAATGGAGTTCGAAGTTTTGTTCGGAGTCTCGGATGGGATCCAGGACATCACGAGGAGTTCCGGAATAGTCCGGAGAATAAGATTCATATATAGGAAGTCATATTCCATGTTTGGAAATGATCCGGTGCATTTATGGAAGGTTCTAGAAGGTTATAGAAAAGTCGGAAGAAACGCACTATGGAAGGTGGAGTCCGGAGGGACTCCACACCCTAGCCGGCCAAACCCTAGTGGGGAGTCCCGGGTGGACTCCACCAAGGGTGACCGGCAACCCCAAGGAAGGTGGGAGTCCCCTTGGGTAGGACTCCTCCTTGGTAGGTTTCCCTCCTATGGTAGGATTTCTTTTGGGGTCTTATTCGAAGACTTGGGATCCAACTCTTGGGGCTTCCACCTATAAATAGAGGGGCAAGGGAGGGCGGCCAACTCAAGCACCACGGCTGCGCCCCCATGGCGGCGCCCAAACCCTAGCCGCGCCTCCCCAACCTAGCCTCCTCCTCCACCATAGCTCCCGCATACGCTTAGGCGAAGCTCTGCCGGAGGTCTCCACTACCACCGTGATGCGCGTAGATGTACACGTCCGTTGGGAACCCCAAGAGGAAGGTATGATGCGCACAGTGGCAAGTTTCCCTCAGTAAGAAACCAAGGTTTAATCGGACCGGTAGGAGTCAAGAAGCACGTTGAAGGTTGATGGTGGCGAAATGTGATGCGGCGCAACACCGGGGATTCCGGCGCCAACGTGCACAACACAACCAAAGTACTTTGCAACGCAGTGAGGTTGTCAATCTCAGAAACTTGTAACAAAGGATTAACCGTATTGTGTGGAAGATGATTGTTTGCGAAAACAGTAAAACAAGTATTGCTAGATTGTATGCGATGTAAAGAATAGGACCAGGGTCCACAGTTCACTGAGGTGTCTCTCCCATAAGATTAAAGCATGTTGGGTGAACAAATTACAGTCGGGTAATTGACAAATAGAAAAGGGCATAACAATGCATATACATGATATGATAAATATAGTGAGATTTAATTGGGCATTACGACAAAGTACATAGACCGCCATCCACCGCATCTATGCCTAAAAAGTCCACCTTGAGTTATCGTCCGAACCCCTTTCGATATTAAGTTGCAAACAGGAACAATTGCATTAAATATGGTGTAATGTAATCAACAACTACATCCTTAGACATAGCATCAATATTTTATCCCTAGTGGCACAACACATCCACAACCTTAGAACTTTCTCACTGTCCCAGGTATCAATGGAGGCATGAACCACTATCGAGCATAAATACTCCCTCTTGGAGTTAAGAGCAAAAACTTGGCCAGAGCCTCAATAACGGAGAGCATGCAAGATCATAAACAACACATAAGTAATAGATTGATAATCACCATAACATAGTATTCTCTATCCATCGGATCCCGACAAACACAACATATAGTATTACAAATAGATGATCTTGATCATGTTAGGCAGCTCACAAGATCCAACAAGAACAATTGGGAGAAGACGACCATCTAGCTGCTATGGACCCATAGTCCAGGGGTGAACTACTCACTCATGACTCGGGCGATCATGGCGATGAAGAGTCCTCCGGAGAATGATTCCCCTCTCCCCCGGGAGGCGATCTCTGAATCCCCGAGATGGGATTCGCGGCGGCGCGTCTCTGAAGGTTTTCGTATCGTGGCTCTCGATTTGGGGGTTTCGCGACGGAGGCTTTAAGTAGCGGAAGAGAGCGCGGGGGCCACACGGGCCCCACAGGTCGGCGCGGCCGGGCCGCGCCGCCTCCTGTGTGTGGCGCCTCGTGGCCTTCCTTCCCTCTTCACGCCAGAGCTTCGTGCAAAAATAGGACCACAGGCGTTGATTTCGTCCAGTCGAGAATATTTCCTTACTGGATTTCTGAAACCAAAAGCAGACAACAACTGCTCTTCGGCATCTTGTTAATAGGTTAGTTCCGAAAATGCGTAAATACGACATATAATGTGCATAAAACATGTAGATATCATCAATAATGTAGCATGGAACATAAGAAATTATCGATACGTTGGGACGTATCGGCATCCCCAAGCTTAGTTACTGCGTCGAGCAGGAAAACGATAACAAGGATAATTGGAGTGACATGCCATCATAATCTTGATCATACTATTGTAAACATATGTAAAGTGATCAAAACAATGGTAATGACATGAGAAAACAAATGAATCATAAAGGCAAAGACTTTTCATGAATAGTACTTCAAGACAAGCATCAATAAGTCTTGCATAAGAGTTAACTCATAAAGCAATAAATCAAAGTAAAGGTATTGAAGC
This sequence comes from Lolium multiflorum, assembly GCA_030979885.1. Taxonomy (NCBI): domain Eukaryota; kingdom Viridiplantae; phylum Streptophyta; class Magnoliopsida; order Poales; family Poaceae; genus Lolium; species Lolium multiflorum. The sequence goes on along the minus strand of CM061752.1, from coordinate 151,771,687 downwards.
AACACAAAAGGAAGATTAAGTTTCAGCGGTTGCTTTCAAATTATAACATGTATATCTCATGGATAGTGTCAACATAGAGTAATATAACAAGTGCAATATGCAAGTATGTAGGAATCAATGCACAGTTCACACAAGTGTTTGCTTCTTGAGGTGGAGAGATAGGTAAAGCTGACTCAACAATAAAAGTAAAGAAAGGTCCTTCAAAAGAGGAAAGCATCGATTGCTATATTTGTGCTAGAGCTTTTATTTTGAAAACATGAAACAATTTTGTCAACGGTAGTAATAAAGCATATGAGTTATGTAAATTATATCTTACAAGTTGCAAACCTCATGCATAGTATACTAATAGTGCCCGCAACTTGTCTATAGCTTGGACTACCGGATCTTCGCAATACACATGTTTCAACCAAGTGTCACAAAGGGTACCTCCATGCCGCTGTACAAAGGTCTAAGGAGAAAGCTCGCATTTGGATTTCTCGCTTTTGATTATTCTCAACTTAGACATCCATACCGGGACAACATGGACAAGAGATAATGGACTCCTCTTTAATGCATAAGCATGTGACAACAATTATTATTCTCATATGAGATTGAGGATATATGTCCAAGCTGAAACTTCCACCATGATTCATGGCTTTAGTTAGCGGCCCAATGTTCTTCTCTAACAATATGCATGCTCCAACCATTAAGGTGGTAGATATCCCTTACTTCGAGACAAGACGGACATGCATAGCAACTCACATGATATTCAACAAAGAATAGTTGATGGCGTCCCCCGAAGCATGGTTATCGCACAACAAGCAACTTAATAAAAGATAAAGTGCATAAGTACATATTCAATACTACGATAGTTTTTAAAGGCTATTTTGTCCCATGAGCTATATATTGCAAAGGTGAATGATGGAATTTTAAAGGTAGCACTCAAGCAATTTACTTTGGAATGGCGGAGAAATACCATGTAGTAGGTAGGTATGGTGGACACAAATGGCATAGTGGTTGGCTCAAGGATTTTGGATGCATGAGAAGTATTCCCTCTCGATACAAGGTTTAGGCTAGCAAGGTTATTTGAAGCAAACTCAAGGATGAACCGGTGCAGCAAAACTCACATAAAAGACATATTGTAAACATTATAAGACTCTACACCGTCTTCCTTGTTGTTCAAAACTCAATACTAGAATTATCTAGACCTTAGAGAGACCAAATATGCAAACCAAATTTTAGCAAGCTCTATGTATTTCTTCATTAATGGGTGCAAAGTATATGATGCAAGAGCTTAAACATGAGCACAACAATTGCAAAGTATCACATTATCCAAGACATTTTAGAATTACTACATGTAGCATTTCCCAATTCCAACCATATAACAATTTAACGAAGAAGTTTCAACCTTCGCCTTGAACATTATGAGTAAAACCTAAGGACATATTTGTCCATATGCAACAGCGGAGCGTGTCTCTCTCCCACAAAGTGAATTCTAGGATACATTTTATTCAAACAAAAACAAAAACAAAAACAAACCGATGCTCCAAGTAAAGAACAAAAGATGTATTGAATAAAAATATAGTTTCAGGGGAGGAACCTGATGATGTTGTCGATGAAGAAGGGGATGCCTTGGGCATCCCCAAGCTTAGATGCTTGAGTCTTCTTAAAATATGCAGGATGAACCACGGGGCATCCCCAAGCTTAGAGCTTTCACTCCTCTTGATCATAGTATATCATACTCCTCTCTTGACCCTTGAAAACTTCCTTCACACCAAACTTCAAGCAAACTCATGAGAGGGTTAGTGCTTAAAATTCATATATTCAGAGGTGAAACAATCATTCTTAACACTTCTGGACATTGCACAAAGCTACTGGACATTAATGGATCAAAGAAATTCATCCAACATAGCAAATACGGCAATGCGAAATAAAAGGCGAATCTGTCAAAAGAACAGTCCGTAAAGACGAACCAGAAAGGTGCACTAGACTTGCTCAAATAGAAAAACTCAAAACTAATGAAAGTTATGTACATATCTCGAGGATCACGCTCGTAATTTTGCAGATTGTTTTGAATTTTTTACAGAGACTTATGCGAGAATTCGTGACAGACAGCAATGCTGTTTCTGCGAGCGATCCCAAATATAACATCAACTTTAACATAGAAACTTTACTTGGCACAAAAACATGATAAGGAGAGGTTGCTACAGTAGTAAACAACTTCCAAGACTCAAATAAAACAAAAATTGCTGTAGTAAAAACATGGGTTGTCTCCCATAAGCGCTTTTCTTTAACGCCTTTCAGCTAGGCGCAGAAAGTGTAAATCAAGTAACATCAAGAGTAGAAGCATCAACATCATAACTTGTTGTAATAATAGAATCAAAAGGCAACTTCATTCTCTTTCTAGGGAAGTGTTTCATACATTTCTTGAGAGGAAATTGATATTTAATATTACCTTCCCTCATATCAATAACAGCACCAACGGTTCGAAGAAAAGGTCTTCCCAACACAATAGGACAAGATGCATTGCATTCGATATCCAAGACAACAAAATCAACGGGGACAAGGTTATTGTTAACCGTAATGCGCACATTATCAATCCTCCCCAAAGGTTTCTTTTTAACATTATCGGCAAGATTAACATCCAAATAACAAATTCTTCAATGGTGGCAAGTCAAGCATATCATAAATCTTTTTAGGCATCACAGAAATACAAGATCACATAAAGCATTACATTCAAAGTTATTGAATTTCATTTTAATGATGGGCTCCCAACCATCTTCTAACTTTCTAGGAATAGAAGTTTCAAGTTTTAGTTTCTCTTCTCTAGCTTTTATGAGAGCATTTGTAATATGTTTTGTGAAGGCTAAATTTATAGCACTAGCATTAGGACTTTTAGCAAGTTTTTGTAAGAACTTTATAACTTCAGAGATGTGGCAATCATCAAAATCTAAATCATTATGAGCTACAGCAATGGGATCATTGTCCCCAAGGTTGGAAAAATTTCAGCAGTTTTATCACAAGTAGTTTCAGAGCTTTAGCAATTTCAGGCGTTTTGTACGCTTTGCACTAGAGTAGAAACATTGCCAACACCAATTATTTTACCATTGATAGTAGGAGGTGCAGCAACATGTGAATCATTATCATTACTAATGGTGGTAATAGTCCAAACTTTAGCTACATTATTCTCTTTAGCTAGTTTTTCATTTTCTTCTCTATCCCACCTAGCACGCAATTCAGGCATTAATCTTATATTCTCATTAATTCTAACTTGGATGGCATTTGCTGTAGTAGTAATCTTATTATCAATATCATCAGGTTTAGCGGCCATTTTATTAATTAAAGAGGATTGTGATGCGGACATGTATGAGATTCGGGTTTCAGCATTTGAAATTTTAGTTTGCAGACCAGAAATCTCCCTATTCAAGTTTTCAAGTTGATTTCCTATATTTTCAACAAGGTAGATTGTTCATTCATAGTTTTAGTAAACAATTGATTTTGCTCATATTGTGATTGCATAAAGTTTTTAGTGGATCTTTCAATTTCTAGCATCTTTTCCTCATATCTACCATAAGAATTACCATAATAATTACCACTAGCAGGAGGATATGGCCTATAGTTATTACCAGAATTGTTCCTATAAGCATTGTTGTTGAAATTATTGTTTTTAACGAAATTCACATCAACATTTTCTTCTTGAGCAACCAATGAAGCTAAAGGAACATTATTTGGATCAACATTAGATCTACCATTCACAAGCATAGACATAATCACATCAATCTTATCACTCAAGGAAGAGGTTTCTTCAACAGAATTTACCTTCTTACCTTGTGGAGCTCTTTCCGTGTGCCATTCAGAGTAATTTATCATCATATCATCAAGAAGCTTTGTAGCCGCCCCAAAGTGATGGACATAAAGGTACCTCCAGCAGCTGAATCCAATAAATTTTGAAGAAAAATTTAGTCTGCATAGAAGGTTTGGATGATCATCCAAGTAGTCGTCCATGGGTTGGGCAATTCTTTACCAAAGTTTTCATTCTCTCCCATGATTGAGCAACATGTTCAGTATCTAATTGTTTAAAATTCATTATGCTACTTCTCAAAGATATAATTTTAGCGGGAGGATAATATCTACCAATAAAAGCATCCTTACATTTAGTCCATGAATCAATACTATTCTTAGGCAAAGATAGCAACCAATCTTTAGCTCTTCCTCTTAATGAGAAAGGAAACAATTTCAATTTAATAATATCACCATCTACATCCTTATACTTTTGCATTTCACAAAGTTCAACAAAATTATTAAGATGGGCAGCAGCATCATCAGACAACACCAGAAAATTGATCTCTCATAACAAGATTTAGTAAAGCAGGTTTAATTTCAAAGAATTAGCTGTAGTAGCAGATGGAGCGATAGGTGTGCATAGGAAATCATTATTATTTGTGTTTGTGAAGTCACACAACTTAGTATTTTCAGGGGTATTCATTTTGGCAACAGTGAATAAAGCAAACTAGATAAAGTAAATGCAAGTAACTAATTTTTTTGTGTTTTTGATATAGAGAGCAAGACAGTAAAGTAAAGCTAGCAACTAATTTTTTTGTGTTTTGTTTAGGTGCAGCAAACAAAGTAGTAAATAAAATAAAGCAAGACAAAAACAAAGTAAAGAGATTGTGAAGTGGAGACTCCCCTTGCAGCGTGTCTTGATCTCCCCGGCAACGGCGCGGAAATTTGCTTGATGCGCATAGATGTACACGTCCGTTGGGAACCCCAAGAGGAAGGTATGATGCGCACGGTGTAAGTTTCCTCAGAAAAAAACCAAGGTTTAATCGGACCAGTAGAGTCAAGAAGCACGTTGAAGGTTGATGGTGGCGAAATGTGATGGCGCAACACAGGGATTCCGGCCAACGTGGAACCTACACACAACACAACCAAATTAAGTACTTTGCCCCAACGAAACAGTGAGGTTGTCAATCTCACCGGCTTGCTGTAACAAAGGATTAACCGTATTGTGTGGAAGATGATTGTTTGCGAAGAAAACAGTAAAACAAGTATTGGAGTAGATTGTATGCGATGTAAAGAATAGGACCGGGGTCCACAGTTCACTAGAGGTGTCTCTCCCATAAGATTAAAGCATGTTGGGTGAACAAATTACAGTCGGGCAATTGACAAATAGAAAAGGGCATAACAATGCATATACATGATATGATAAATATAGTGAGATTTAATTGGGCATTACGACAAAGTACATAGACCGCCATCCAACTGCATCTATGCTAAAAGTCCACCTTCGGGTTATCATCCGAACCCCTTTAGTATTAAGTTGCAACATGAGACAATTGCATTAAATATGGTGCGTAATGTAATCAACAACTACATCCTTAGACATAGCATCAATATTTTATCCCTAGTGGCAACAGACATCCACAACCTAGAACTTTCTGTCACACCCAGGTATCATTGGAGGCATGAACCCACTATCGAGCATAAATACTCCCTCTTGGAGTTAAGAGCAAAAACTTGGCCAGAGCCTCTACTAATAACGGAGAGCATGCAAGATCATAAACAACACATAAGTAATAGATTGATAATCACCATAACATAGTATTCTCTATCCATCGGATCCGACAAACACAACATATAGTATTACAAATAGATGATCTTGATCATGTTAGGCAGCTCACAAGATCCAACAATGAAGCACAATTAGGAGAAGACGACCATCTAGCTCACTATGGACCCATAGTCCGGGGTGAACTACTCACTCATCACTCCGGAGGCGATCATGGCGATGAAGAGTCCTCGGAGATGATTCCCCTCTCGGCAGTGCGGAGGCGATCTCTGAATCCCAGAGATGGGATTCGCGGCGGCGGCGTCTCTGGAAGGTTTTCCGTATCGTGGCTCTCGGTGCGGGGGTTCGCGACGGAGGCTTTAAGTAGGCGGAAGGGCAACCGGGGGCCACACGAGGGCCCCCACACAGGTCGGCGCGGCCAGGCTGGGCCGCGCCCCGCCCTAGTGTGGCGGCGCCTCGTGGCCCCACTTCCTTCTTCTTCTGGAAGCTTCGTGCAAAAATAGGACCTGGGCGTTGATTTCGTCCAATTAAGAATATTTCCTTACTAGGATTTATGAAACCAAAAACAGAGACAACAACTGGCTCTTCGACATCTTGTTAATAGGTTAGTTCCAAAAATGCGTAAATACGACATATAATGTGCATAAACATGTAGATATCATCAATAATGTAGCATGGAACATAAGAAATTATCGATACGTTGGAGATGTATCACACCGCCCCACGAGTCGTCGTGCCCGGGATTCGAGGAGGATCTACTACTTCCGCTGCCCCATTGGAACGGGAGGAGGACGTCGTCTTCATCAACACCGTACGTGTGACCTAGTACGGAGGTGCTGCCCGATTGTGCACCGTCAAGTTCTTCTACGCGCTTTGCAAGCGATCAAGATCTTCTACGCGCTTTTGCAAGCGGCAAGTGATCGACTACATCCACCACGAGATCTAATCTCGTTAGGCTTTGGAAATCTTCGAGGGTTAGTCTCATGATCTTCTCGTTGCTACCATCTACTAGATTAGATCTTGGCTTGTGTTTTCGTTCTTGCGGTAGGAAAATTTTTGTTTTCTATGCTACGAATCCTTTCAGTGCGGATGCTAACCCGAAGGTGGATTATTTAGGCATAGATGCATGCTGGATAGCGGTCTATGTACTTTGTCGTAATGCCCTGATTAAATCATATAGTAATCATCATTGATATGTATTGAATCTTGATTTGTTAATTGCCCACCTGTAATTTGTTCACCCAGCATGTTAGTTATCTTATTGGAGAGACACCACTAGTGAACTGTGGACCCGGTCCATTCTTTTACATCTGAATACATTCTACTGCAATCATTGTTTTTACTATTCTTTGCAAACAAACACCATCTTCCACTCGATACGTTTAATCCTTTGTTTTCAGCAAGCCGGTGAGATTGACAACCTCACTGTTACGTTGGGGCAAAGTATCTTGATTGTGTTGTGCAGGTTCCACGTTGGCGCCGGTTTCACCGGTGTTGCGCCGCACTACACTCCTCCACCAACAACCTTCACGTGCTTCTTGGCTCCTGGGTTCGATAACCTTGGTTTCATACTGAGGGAAACTTGCTTCTATACGCATCATACCTTCCACTTGGGGTTCCCAACGGACGTGTACATCTACGCGTGTCATTTACCTCGCCACTACCGTGAGTCCGGGGGGAAACTCGTGCTGTCTTCGTGCAGCCGTAAATACCGGCGCAAGCCACCGGTACTTCCGCTCGGGCGGAACTTCCGCCGGTTCCCTCTGAAACTTTCGGTCTGGCGTGTTTTCTGTTCTGGACTCAGGTTTCTGTCCAGATTCTGGTTTTGGCTTCCTCTTGTTCGTGTGCACTCATCTATCTACAACCATCCTCATATGTGTATCTCAGATGGTTCCAAGAAAAGAGGCAAGGGGAATGTTCAAGAAGAAGAAGAAGACTTTGAGATCACTCGCCCGACCAAGCTCACATCTCGTCAACAATCGGCTCAACAGAATGTCAAGTCATCCGTAGTCCGTGGCAAGAAGACCCATGTCTCAGTCAAGAACATGCCATACCGTGAGTACAAGGAGCTGCGGCGGGAGAATCCATATCTCATCCCTCGGAATCACAGGGTTGCGGATAAGCGCTTCCACAACAAATCTCAAGAGGAAATCTTTTATGAGATCTATGTGACCTTCAAGAAAGGCAATGTCACCCAGCATTCCATTGACACCGCCAAGATGGCTGCCACTCAATACTTTGCTGAAGCCTATGCTATGTGTGGAGAGTTTGGGCTCTATCCCATTATGCAGCTCAACAAGGACTTCGACATTGGTCTGATTCAACAGTTCTATGCCACCATCCACTTTGAGCAAGATGAAGCCAAGACATTCCGGTGGATGACACATGAGACTCTTCTTGAAGCCAACTTGGAAAGCTTTGGAGCAGCTCTTGGATACCCACGCTCTCTGGTTGTAGACGATAATGGATGGCGGTCGCATGATTGCTCTTTTGCCCTTACCAAGGATGTGTTGGCTCCTCTCTATACCAAGGGATGGGGTATTCCGGGCAAGAGTGCAGATCTTCTCCCCACTTGGGACATCATGCTTCACGTCTACTGTGAAACCATTGGACCCAAGGGTGGCAACCTTGATGATATACACACCTATGAAGTGGATCTTCTGGTCAACTCTAACGCTAAGCAAGGCACCTGTGAGAGGCTCGATGTGATGGACTACATATACAATGAGATGTGGTCATGTGTGATGGAGAAGAAGCTTCCTATCTTTGCTCCCTACATCATGAAGCTCATTGAAGATACTTGGATATCTACTCGTCAGGCTCCTCTCATTCACTCCATTGCTCTCAGTATCACCGCTCATTGAAGTGAAGAGTCTCAGGACCAAGCATCACAACGCACCCCTAGAAGACATTCCTCCGGTTGATGAGAGACACCCAAGTTGGGTCTCCAAGCTTTCCCGCCGCATGCAGCAGATCTTTTGTCTCACCTCAGCTGTCAACCAACGTCAGTATCAGCAGCTGTGAGGCCAAGAAGTCTCGGGTTCGTCAGAAGAGCATCATGAGGGCACTCAATGTGGACATGTCTCCTCCCGGCACCGAGGAAAACATCACTCCGGAGGCCGAATGGATATCTCAGCATGGCATTCCTCTCCCAGATGATGGTCTCGAGATCCAGTCCCCTCCTCGCACTCCAGTTCACCCCGGCTGATGGGATTCGTAGCATAGAAAACAAAAATTTTCCTACCGCAAGAACGAAACACCAGCCAAGATCTAATCTAGTAGACGGTAGCAATGAGGAGATGAAGAGACTAACCCTCGAAGATTCGCAAAGCATAACGAGATTAGATCTCGGGGTGGATGTAGTCGATCAGTTGCCGCTTGCAAAAGTGCGTAGAAGATCTTGACGGTGCCACAATCGGGCAGCACCTCCGTACTCGGTCACACGTACGGTGTTGATGAAGACGACGTCCTCCTCCCCGTTCCAGCGGGCAGCGGAAGTAGTAGATCCTCCTCGGAATCCCGGCGCACGACGGCGTGGTGGCGGTGGTGGTGGAGAACTCCGGCGCTCGCCTATGCGCGGGAGAGTATTATGAGGGGAGGGCGCTAGGGTTTGGGGAGAGGCTAGGGTTTAGGGCGCCGGACACTTGGGGGCTCCGACCTAGATGGCTTTGGTGTTGGCGGCCTCCTCTTTGCTCCTCATTATATAGGTGGAAGCCCCAAGAGTTGTAGTCCAAGTCTTCGAATAAGACCCCAACACCAAAACTTGCCAAAGGTAGGAAACCTACTCAAGATGGGAGTCCTACTCAAGGTGGGACTCCCACCTTTCCTTGGAGGGGGGGCCGGCCACCTCGTGGAGTCAACCCGGGAATCCTTCCCTTAGGGTTGGCCGGCCATGCTAGTGGAGTCCGGGACTCCGCCTTCCATAGTGATTTCTTCCGGACTTTTCTAGAACCTTCTAGAACCTTCCATAAATGCACCGGATCATTTTCAAACTTATAAAATGACTTCCTATATATGAATCTTATTCTCGGACCATTCCGAACTCCTCGTGATGTCCTGGATCCCATCCGAGACCAACAAAACTTCAAACTCCATTCCATATTCCATATCTACTTAAACGACATCAAACCTTAAGTGTGTCACCCTACGGTTCGCGAACTATGCATACATAGTTGAGACTTCTCTCCGACCAATAACCAATAGCGGGATCTGGAGATCCATAATGGCTCCCACATATTCAACGATGACTTAGTGATCGAATGAACCATTTACATACGATATCGATTCCCTTTGTCACGCGATATTTTACTTGTCCGAGGTTTGATCATCGGTATCTCTATACCTCGTTCAACCTCGTCTCCTGACAAGTACTCTTTACTCGTACCGTGGTATGTGGTCTCTTATGAACCATTCATATGCTTGCAAGCTAATTAGACGACATTCCACCGAGAGGGCCCAGAGTATATCTATCCGTCATCGGGATGGACAAATCCACTGTTGATCCATATGCCTCAACTCATACTTTCCGGATACCTAATCCCACCTTTATAACCACCCATTTACGTAGTGGCGTTTGATGTAATCAAATTACCCCGGCATAAGTGATTTATATGATCTCATGGTCGAAAGGACTAGGTAACTATGTATCGAAAGCTTATAGCAAATGAACTTAATTACGTGATCTTATGCTACGCTTAATTGGGTGTGTCCATTACATCATTCACATAATGACATAACCTTGTTATTAATAACATCCAATGTTCATGATCACGAAACTATGATCATCTATTAATCAACAAGCTAGTTATACAAGAGGCTTACTAGGGACTCCTTGTTGTTTACATAACACACATGTATCAATGTTTCAGTTAATACAATTATAGCATGGTATATAAACATTTATAATAAACACAAAGATATATATATATATATATATATATATAATAACCACTTTATTATTGCCTCTTGGGCATATTTCCAACAGTCTCCCACTTGCACTAGAGTCAATAATCTAGATTACATTGTAAGGTACCTAACACCCATGGCATTCTGGTGTTGGTCATGCTTTGCCCTAGGGAGAGCTTTAGTCAACGGATATGCTACATTCAGATAAGTGTGTACTTTGCAAATCTTTACTTCTCCATATTCGATGTACTCGCTAATCGAATGAAAATGCAGCTTGATATGCTTCAGCTTCTTGTGTGACCTTGGTTCTTGTGCATTGGCGATGGCACCCTGATACGTCTCCGACGTATCGATAATTTCTTATGTTCCATGCTACTTTATTGATGATATCTACATGTTTTATACACATTATATGTCATTATTATGCGTTTTCCGAACTAACCTTTGAGATGCCTCGCTGTTTTTGGTTTCAGAAATCCTAGTAACGAAATATTCTCGGAATTGGACGAAATCAACGCCCAGGTTCCTATTTTGCCCGGAAGCATCCAGAACCGAGAGTCGCCGGAGGGGGCCACACAGCCCCGGATGATAGCCGGCGCGGCCCGAGCCGGCGCGCCGCCTTATGGTAGCGTCGCCCTTCGACCTTACGACGCGCCTTTCGCCTATATAAAGCCCCTGCGAAACCCTTACGAAGAAGCCAGACGAAACCTTCCAGAGCGCCGCCATCGCGAAGCCAAGATCGGGGGACAGAGTCTCTGTTCGGCACCTGCCGGACGGGGAAGTGCCCGGAAGGCTTCTCCATCGACACCGCTGCCATCTCCACCGCCATCTTCATCAACTTGCTCCCATGAAGAGGGAGTAGTTCTCCATCGAGGCTCGGGGCTGTACCGGTAGCTATGTGGTTCATCTCTCTCCTATGTACTTCAATACTATAATCTCATGAGCTGCCTTACATGATTGAGATTCATATGATGATGCTTGTAATCTAGATGTCATTATGCTAGTCAAGTGAGTTTTACTTATGTGATCTCCGGAGACTCCTTGTCCCACGTGTGTAAAGGTGACAGTGTGCACGTGTGGGTCTCTTAGGCTATATTTCAGAATACTTATTCACTGTTATGAATGGCATAGTGAAGTGCTTATTTATATCTCTTTATGATTGCAATATGTTTTATATCACAATTTATCTATGTGCTACTCTAGCAATGTTATTAAAGTAGTTTTATTCCTCCCGCACGATGTAATGGTGACAGTGTGTGCATCCGTGTTAGTACTTGGTTTATGCTATGATCATGATCTCTTGTAGATTGCGAAGTTAACTATTGCTATGATAGTATTGATGTGTATTATTCCTCCTACATAAGCATGAAGGTGACAGTGTGCATGCTATGTTAGTACTTGGTTTAGTCGTATTGATCTATCTTACACTCTAAGGTTACTTAAATATGAACATTGAATTGTGGAGCTTGTTAACTCCGCATTGAGGTTCGTGTAATCCTACGCAATGTGTTCATCATCCAACAAGAGAGTGTAGAGTATGCATTTATCTATTCTGTTATGTGATCAAAGTTGAGAGTGTCCACTAGTGAAAGTCTAATCCCTAGGCCTTGTTCCTAAATACGCTATCGCTGTGTTACTCTTTTTATCACGTTACTTGCAAGCATTACTACTTGTTTACTTCCTACAATATTACTACCATCAGCTGCACGCCAGCAAGCTATTTTTCTGGCGCCGTACTACTACTCATACTTATTTATACCACCATGTATTTCACTATCTCTTCGCCGAACTAGTGCACCTATTAGGTGTGTTGGGGACACAAGAGACTTCTTGCTTTGTGATTACGGGGTTGCTTGAGAGGATATCTTTGACCTCTTCCTCAGTTCGATAAACCTTGGGTAATCCACTTAAGGAAACTTGTGTTGTTCTACAAACCTTTGCTCTTGGAGGCCCAACAACTCTACAAGAATAGAAGCACCGTAGACATCAAGCACTTTTCGGCGCCGTTCTTGCAGGGAGGAAAGGTAAAAGGTACTCACACTCAGGATCTCGGCTACTAAGCTATTTTAAGCGCCGTTGTAAGTACTCGAAGCTATTTCCTTTAGACTTGCAATTGCGACATTTGGTTTCTTGTTTACACTAGTTAGGCATAATGGACAACAATGACCTTTTTATTCTATTTCCTGATTTAAGACATGAATGGTTTGATGCGAAAATTAAAAAACCCATGGAACATATTAATATGAATGCTTTGAACACTATTGTTGCTAATGCTATGGAAAATTCTAAGCTTGGGGAAGCTGGCTTTGATGAGCATGATATTTTTAGTCCCCCAAGCATTGAGGAGAAAATTTTCTTTGATGATACTATGCCTCCTATATTTGATGATGAGAATAATAATGATAGCTACTTTGTTGAATTTGCTCCCACTACAACTAATAAAATTGATTATGCTTATGTGGAGAGTAATAATTTTATGCATGAGACTCATGATAAGAATGCTTTATGTGATAGTTATATTGTTGAGTTTGCTCATGTTGCTACTGAAAGTTATTATGAGAGAGGAAAATATGGTTGTAAAAATTTTCATGTTACTAAAACACCTCTCTATGTGCTGAAATTTTTGAAGCTACACTTGTTTTATCTTCCTATGCTTGTTACTTTGCTCTTCATGAACTTGTTTATTTACAAGATTCCTATGCATAGGAAGCATGTTAGACTTAAATGTGTTTTAAATTTGCCTCTTGATGCTCTCTTTTGCTTCAACTTCTATTTCTTGCGAGTGCATCATTAAAACTGCTGAGCCCATCTTAATGGCTATAAAGAAAGAACTTCTTGGGAGATAACCCATGTGTTTTTACTACAGTACTTTGTTTTATATTTGTGTCTTGTAAGTTGTTTACTACTGTAGCAACCTCTCCTTATCATGTTTTTGTGCCAAGTAAAGTTTCTATGTTAAAGTTGATGTTATATTTGGGATCGCTGCGCAGAAACAGCATTGCTGTCTGTCACGAATCTGGGCACAAGTCTCTGTAGAAAATTCGAAAAAATCTGCCAATTTATGAGCGTGATCCTCAGATATGTACGCAACTTTCATTAGTTTTGAGTTTTTCCATTTGAGCAAGTCTGGTGCCATTTTAAAATTCGTCTTTACGGACTGTTCTGTTTTTGACAGATTCTGTCTTTTATTTCGCATTGCCTCTTTTGCTTTGTTGGATGAATTTCTTTGATCCATTAATGTCCAGTAGCTTTATGCAATGTCCAGAAGTGTAAGGAATGATTGTGTCACCTCTGAACATGTGAATTTTTGATTATGCACTAACCCTCTAATGAGTTTGCTTGAAGTTTGGTGTGAAGGAAGTTTTCAAGGGTCAAGAGAGGAGTATGATATACTATGATCAAGAGGAGTGAAAGTCTAAGCTTGAGGATGCCCGTGGTTCATCCTGCATATTTCAAGAAGACTCAGCGTCTAAGCTTGGAGATGCCCAAGGCATCCCCTTCTTCATCGACAAAGTATCAAGTTCCTTCTCTTGAAACTATATTTTTATTCGGTCACATCTTATGTACTTTATTTGGAGCGTCTGTGTGTGCTTTTATTTTTGTTTTGTTATCTTAGTTCTCTGAATAAGTTCATCCTTGTGTGGGAGAGAGACACGCTCCGCTGGTTCGTATGAACACATGTGTTCTTAGCTCATAATATTCATGGCGAAGTTTCCTCTTCGTTAAATTGTTATACGGTTGGAATTGGAAAATGCTACATGTAGTAATTGGTAAAATGTCTTGGATAATGTGATACTTGGCAATTGTTGTGCTCATGTTTAAGCTCTTGCATCATATACTTTGCACCCATTAATGAAGAAATACATAGAGCTTGCTAAAATTTGGTTTGCATATTTGGTCTCTCTAAGGTCTAGATAATTTCTAGTATTGAGTTTTGAACAACAAGGAAGACGGTGTAAAGTCTTATAATGTTTACAATATGTCTTTTATGTGAGTTTTGCTGCACCGGTTCATCCTTGTGTTTGTTTCAAATAAACCTTGCTAGCCTAAACCTTGTATCGAGATGGAATACTTCTCATGCATCCAAATCCTTGAGCCAACCACTATGCCATTTGTGTCCACCATACCTACCTACTACATGGTATTTCTCCGCCATTCCAAAGTAAATTGCTTGAGTGCTACCTTTAAACAATTCAAAATTTATTACCTCTTATTTGTGTCAATGTTTTATAGCTCATGAGGAAGTATGTGGTGTTTATCTTTCAATCTTGTTGGGCAACTTTCACCAATGGACTAGTGGCTTCATCCGCTTATCCAATAATTTTGCAAAAAGAGCTGGCAATGGGATTCCCAGTCCCAAATTAATTAACAAAAATAGACACTCCTCCATGGTATGTGATTGTTGGACGGCACCCGAAGGATTCGGTTAGCCATGGCTTGAGAAAGCAAAGGTGGGGAGGAGTGTCATCATAATAAAACTAAAAGGCACTCCTTCATGGTATGAGATTGTTGGCGGGCGAGGATTCGGTTAACCATGGTTTGTGAAGGAAAGGTTGGAAGGAGTGCCACCCAAAAATAAAATAAAATGGGAGCCGCTCTTTGAAAGTTTGTCTGGCAAGGGGGTTAGAGTACGCTACCATTCGTTGACAACAACAAACACCTCTCAAAACTTTACTTTTATGCTCTCTTTATGTTTTCAAAATAAAAGCTCTAGCACAAATATAGCAATCGATGCTTTCCTCTTTGAAGGACCTTTCTTTTACTTTTATTGTTGAGTCAGTTCACCTATTTCTCTCCATCCCAAGAAGCAAACACTTGTGTGAACCGTGCATTGATTCTTACATACTTGCTTATTGCATTTGTTATATTACTCTATGTTGACAATTATCCATGAGATATACATGTTACAAGTTGAAAGCAACGCTGAAACTTAATCTTCCATTGTGTTGCTTTCAATGTCTATACTTTAAATTATTGCTTTATGAGTTAACTTTTATGCAAGACTTATTGATGCTTGTCTTGAAAGTACTATTCATGAAAAGTCTTTGCTTTATGATTCACTTGTTTACTCATGTCATTACCATTGTTTTGATCGCTGCATTCATTACATATGTTTACAATATGATCAAGTTTATGATGGCATGTCACTTAAGAAATTATCTTTGTTATCGTTTTACGCTCGGGACGAGCAGAACTAAGCAGGGATGTTGATACGTCTCCGACGTATCGATAATTTCTTATGTTCCATGCTACTTTATTGATGATATCTACATGTTTTATACACATTATATGTCATTATTATGCGTTTCCGGAACTAACCTATTAACGAGATGCCGAAGTGCCAGTTCCTGTTTTCTTTGGTTTCAGAAATCCTAGTAACGAAATATTCTCGGAATTGGACGAAATCAACGCCCGTGTTCCTATTTTGCCCGAAGCATCCACACCGAGAGTCGCGTAGGGGGCCACGGCCCGAGATGATGGCCGGCGGACCACTGGCCGCGCCGCCTTATGGTGTCGTCGCCCCTTCGACCTTCGACGCTGCCCTTTCGCCTATATAAAGCCCCTGCGTCGAAAACCCTTACGAAGAAGCCACGGCACGCGAAACCTTCCAGAGCCGCCGCCATCGCGAAGCCAAGATCTGGGGGAGTCTCCGTTCGCACCTGCCGGACGGGGAAGTGCCCTGGAAGGCTTCTCCATCGACACCGCCGCCATCTCCACCGCCATCTTCATCAACGCTGCTGCTCCCATGAAGAGGGAGTAGTTCTCCATCGAGGCTCGGGGCTGTACGGTAGCTATGTGGTTCATCTCTCTCCTATGTACTTCAATACAATAATCTCATGAGCTGCCTTACATGATTGAGATTCATATGATGATGCTTGTAATCTAGATGTCATTATGCTAGTCAAGTGAGTTTTACTTATGTGATCTCCGGAGACTCCTTGTCCCACGTGTGTAAAGGTGACGGTGTGTGCACCGTGTGGGTCTCTTAGGCTATATTTCACAGAATACTTATTCACCGTTATGAATGGCATAGTGAAGTGCTTATTTATATCTCTTTATGATTGCAATATGTTTTGTATCACAATTTATCTATGTGCTACTCTAGCAATGTTATTAAAGTAGTTTTATTCCTCCTGCACGATGTAATGGTGACAGTGTGTGCATCCGTGTTAGTACTTGGTTTATGCTATGATCATGGTCTCTTGTAGATTGCGAAGTTAACTATTGCTATGATAGTATTGATGTGTATTATTCCTCCTACATAAGCATGAAGGTGACAGTGTGCATGCTACGTTAGTACTTGGTTTAGTCGTATTGATCTATCTTACACTCTAAGGTTACTTAAATATGAACATTGAATTGTGGAGCTTGTTAACTCCGGCATTGAGGGTTCATGTAATCCTACGCAATGTGTTCATCATCCAACAAGAGAGTGTAGAGTATGCATTTATCTATTCTGTTATGTGATCAAAGTTGAGAGTGTCCACTAGTGAAATTCTAATCCCTAGGCCTTGTTCCTAAATATCGCTATCGCTGCTTGTTTACTTGTTTCTTTGCGTTACTGTGGTTACTACCTTGTTTACTTCCTACAATATTACTACCATCAAGCACGCCGCAGCTATTTTTGGCGCCGTACTACTACTCATACTTATTTATACCACCTGTATTTCACTATCTCTTCGCCGAACTAGTGCACCTATTAGGTGTGTTGGGGACACAAGAGACTTCTTGCTTTGTGATTACAGGGTTGCTTGAGAGGGATATCTTTGACCTCTTCCTCCTGAGTTCGATAAACCTTGGGTAATCCACTTAAGGGAAACTTGCTGCTGTTCTACAAACCTCTGCTCTTGGAGGCCCAACACTGTCTACAAGAATAGAAGCACCCGTAGACATCACACCCATGTTGTCACAATAGATGGCTAGTGGGTACAATGCACTAGGAACCACACCGAGCTCAACAATGAACCTCTTCATCCATACCGCTTCCGATGAAGCCTCCGAAGCCGCTATGTATTCCGATTTAGTTGAAGACTTGCCACCATGCACTCCTTGGAGCTGCACCAGCTTATTGCAGCACCATTCAATATAAACACGTACCCAGACTGAGACTTAGAGTCATCAGGACCTGTGTTCCAACTTGCATCGGTGTAACTGGTTACAACGAGCTCTTGGTCACCGCCATAACAAAGAAACATATCCTTAGTTCTTTTCAAGTACTTCAGGATATTCTTGACCGTGTCCAGTGTTCCATTCCTGGATCACTTTGATATCTGCTAGTCAAACTAACAGCATGTGCTATATCCGGTCTAGTACATAGCATGACATACATGATAGAGCCCCTCGAGGCATAGGGAATCTGATTCATCCTCTCTCTTTCTTCTGTCGTAGAACCTTGAGTCTTACTCAAGACCTTACCTGGCAACATTAGTAAGAACCCTTTCTTACTTTCATCCATTCTAAACTTCTTTAGAATCTTGTCCAGGTATGTACTCTGTGAAAGCCCTATTAGATGTCTTGATCTATCTCTATAAATCTTGATGCCTAAAATGTATGCTTCACCAAGGTCTTTCATTGAAAAACACTTATTCAAATAACCTTTTACCTTTAATAGTTCTATATCATTTCCAATCAATAATATGTCATCTACATATAATATCGGGAATGCTACAGAGCTCCCACTCACTTTCTTGTAAATACATGCCTCTCCATGACACTTTATAAACCGAAGTCTTTGATCACCTTATCAAAGCGTCGGTTCCAACTCCGGGATGCTTGCTTCAGTCCATAAATGGAACGCTGAAGTTTGCATACCTTGTCAACATTTTTAGGATCGACAAAACCTTTGGGTTGTACCATATACAACTCTTCCTCAATGTCACCATTAAGGAACGCCGTTTTGACATCCATCTGCCAAATCTCATAATCGAAAATGCAGCTATTGCTAACAAAATCCTCACGGACTTTAGCTTCGCTACGGTGAGAAGGTCTCATCGTAGTCAACGCCTTGAATTGTCGGAAAAACCTTTGCGACAAGTCGAGCTTATAGACAGTAATATTACCATCAGATCTGTTTTTCTCTTGAAGATCCATTTATTCTCGACGCCTTGCGGCTATCGGGTAAGTCTACCAAAGTCCACACTTTGTTATCATACATGGATCCCATTTCGGATTTCATGGCTTCTTGCCATTTGTTGGAATCTGGGCTCATCATCGCTTCTTCATACGTCGCAGGGTCTTCATCATTGTTGTCCACAATCATGACATTTAGACAAGGATCATACCAACAGGAGTGGTACGTTCCCTTGTCGATCTGCGAGGTTCAGTAGTTACATTCTCGAAGTTTCATGATCATTATCATTAGCTTCCTCGTTATGGTGCAGGCGGCACGGAACATCTTCCGGCACTGCGCTACTCTGATCAACGAGAGAAGGTTGAGTAACCTCGTCGAGTTCTACTTTTCTTCCAGTCACTTCTTTAGTGAGAAACTCTTTTTCAAGAAAGGTTCTGTTCTTAGCAACAAAGATTTTGCCTTCAGATTTGTGATAGAAAGTATACCCAATAGTTTCCTTAGGGTATCCTATGAAGACACATTTCTCCGCTTTGGGTTCTAGCTTGTCGGTTGTAACTTTTTTACATAGGCTTCGCAACCCCAAACTTTTAGGAACGACAACTTAGGTTTCTTATTAAACAACAATTCATACAGTGTCGTTGCAACGGATTTAGATGGTGCCCTATTTAAAGTGAATGCAACTGTCTCTAATGCATAACCCCAAAATGATAACGGCAAATCAGTAAGAGACATCATAGAAAAAATCATATATAAGAGAGTTCGATTACGACGTTCGGACACACCATTGCGTTGTGGTGTTCCCGGCGGTGTCAACTGTGAAAGTATTCCGCATTTCTTTAAATGCATGCCAAACTCATAACTCAGATATTCGCCTGCGATCAGAACGCAGAAACTTGATCTTCTTGTTACGTTGATTTTCTACTTCACTTTGGAATTCCTTAAACTTATGGAAAGTTTCGGATTTATGTTTCATGAAATAGATATACCCATATCTACTCAGATCATCGTGAAGGTTAGAACATAACGATAACCACCGCACGAGGCTACACTCATTGGTCCGCACACATCGGTATGTATGATTTCCAATAAGTCCGTAGCTCGCTCCATAATACCAGAGAATGGAGTCTTAGTCATTTTCCCATTAGACATGCTTCGCATCTATCAAGTGACTCAAAGTCAAGTGACTCAAGTAGTCCATCGAAATGGAGTTTCTTCATGCGTTTCACTCCAATATGACCAAGACGACAGTGCCACATATAAGTAGAATTATCATTCAATTTAATTCGCTTAGCATCATTGTTATGAACATGTGTATCACTACTATCGAGACTTAATAGAAATAAACCATTCTTCTCACGCGCATGACCATAAAAGATATTATTCATAAAAATAGAACAACCATTATTCTCAGACTTGAATGAATAACCGTCATGCATTAAACAAGATCCAGATATAATGTTCATGCTCAACGCAGACACTAAATAACAATTATTGAGGTTAAAACTAATCCCGAAGGTAGATGTAGAGGGAGCGTGCCGACGGCGATCACATCGACCTTGGATCCATTTCCAACGCGCATCGTCACTTCATCCCTCGATAGGCTTTGTTTATTCCGTAGTTCTGTTTGAGTTACAAATGTGAGCAACCGACCAGTATCAAATACCCATTACTAGTACGAGAACCAATAAGATAAACATCTATAACATGTATATCGATATACCTTTCTTCTTCTTGACAAGGCGCTCTTCAGATCAGCCAAGTACTTGGGGCAATTACGCTTCCGGTGCCCCTTCCCATTGTAGTAATAGCAGTCGTATCGGTTTAGGGCCACCCTTAGGCTTCTCGGGAGCGGCGCTTTCTTGCCGCCTTCTTGAGGTTGCCCTTCTTAGGTTTGCCTTGCTTCTTGAACTGGTGGTCTTGTTGACCATCAACACTTGGTGCTCTTTCCGTATCTCAACCTCAGCAGATTTCAGCATGGAGAAGAGTTCGGGTAACTCCTTGTTCATGTTATGCATATTGTAGTTCATCACGAAGTTCTTGTAACTTGGTGGCGGTGATTGGAGAACACGATGAATACCCAGTTGGTTAGGGATCACAATCCCCAAGTCACGAGCTTCCTCGCGTGTCCGGACATAGCGAACACGTGCTCACTAACGGAGATGCCCTCTTCCATCATGCGGCCAAAGAAGCGCCGAGGCCTCATAGCTCTCCACGGCCGCATGAGTTTCAAAGATAACTTTGAGCTCACGGATCGTCTCACAAGGCTCGTGGTTCCCAAAACGCTTTTGGAGCTCTACCTCTGGGCTGCACAGGATGGCACACTGAACTTGAGAGTACCGAATCGCCCGATTCTCGAAAACATTCTTTTCTTCCTCGGATACTGCAGGTGGTGGGGGACCTAGCGGTGCTTCGAGCACATATGCAGATTTCCGCCATTGAGGAAGATCCTCACATGACGGAACCAGTCGGTGAAGTTGATACCATTGCTTTTAAGCTTTTCTTTCTCTAGGACTGGTTAAAATTGATTGATGGGGATGCCATGATCTACAACATATATTTGCAAGAGTTTAGACTAAGTTTATGACAAATTGAGTTCAAATTTTAATTCTAAAAAATTAAACTAGGTGAACTCCCACTCAAAACAATATCGCTCGCATTGTCTTAGTGTTCACACGAACCAAATCCACCACACCAAGTCCGATCATCACGAGACAAGATGTAATTTCAATGGCGAACACTCAAAGTATTCATCATATCAATCATATGACTCATGCTATACCTTCGGTATCCCGTGTTCCGAGACCATGTCTGTACATGCTAGGCTCGTCAAGGCAACCTTAGTACCCGCGTGTACAAAACAGGCTTGTACCCGTTGTATGCACATGTAGAATCTATCACACCCGATCATCACGTGATGCTTTGAAACGACAAGTCTTAGCAACGGTGCATACTAAGGATGAACACTTTATTATCTTGATATTTAGTGAGAGGGATCATCTTATAATGCTACCGTCACGATCTAAGCAATATAAGATGCATAAAAGGATTAACATCACATGCAATATGGCCCTTTGTCTTTGCGCCTTTGATCTTCATCTCCAAAGCACGGACATGATCCTCCATCATCAACGGGCATGATCTCCATCATCGTCGGCGTAGCGTCAAGGTCAATGGCGCCGTCTTCATGATTGTCCTCCATGTAGCAACTATTACAACTACTTTCAAATAATACTTAACATGAAATTTAAAGACAACCATAAGGCTCCTGCCGGTTGCCACAATACAATAATGATCATCTCATACATATTCACCATCACATCATGGCCATATCACATCACCAAACCCTGCAAAAACAAGTTAGACTTCTCTAATTTGGTTTGCATATTTTACGTGGTTTAGGGTTTCGAGTAAGATCCAATCTACCTACGAACATGAACCACAACGGTGATACTAGTGTTGTCAATAGAAAGAGTAAATTGGATCTTCACTATAGTGGGAGAGACAGACACCCGCAAAGCCACTTATGCAATACAAGTTGCATGTCGAGCGTGGAGCAAATCTCATGAACGCGGTCATGTAAAGTTCAGAGCCGCTTCATCCCACTATGCGCAAGATGCAAAGTACACGAACTAAAGACAACAAAGCATCAACGCCCACAAAACAATTGTGTTCTACTCGTGCAACCAATCTATGCATAGACACGGCTCTGACCAGCGATGGGATTCGTAGCATAAAAAACAAAATTTTCCTCAAAGCGAAACACAAGCCAAGATCTAATCTAGTAGACGGTAGCAACGAGGAGATGAAGAGACTAACCCTCGAAGATTCGCAAAGCTTAACGAGTGTAGATCTCGGGGTGGATGTAGTCGATCACTTGCCGCTTGCAAAAGCGCGTAGAAGATCTTGACGGTTCCACAATCGGGCACCTCCGTGCTCGGTCACACGTACGGTGTTGATGAAAACGACGTCCTCCTCCCCGTTCCAGCGGGCAGCGGAAGTAGTAGATCCTCCTCGGAATCCGGCAGCACGATGATGTGGTGGCGGTGGTGGTGGAGAACTCCGGCAGGGCTTCGCCTATGCGCTGCGGGAGTATTATGTGGAGGAGGGGCGCTAGGGTTTGGGGAGAGGCTAGGGTTTAGGGCGCCGGCCACTTGGGGGTTGCGGCATAGATGGCTTTGGTTTGGCCGGCCCCTCCCCTTTGCTCCTCATTATATAGGTTGAATCCCCAAGAGTTGTAGTCCAAGTCTTCGAATAAGACCCCAACACCAAAACTTGCCAAAGGTAGGAAACCTACTCAAGATGGGAGTCCTACTCAAGGTGGGACTCCCACCTTTCCTTGGAGGGGGTGGCCGGCCACCTAGGTGGAGTACACCTGGGACTCCTTCCCCTTAGGGTTGGCCGGCCATGCTAGTGGAGTCCCTCCGGGACTCCGCCTTCCATAGTGATTTCTTCCGGACTTTCTAGAACCTTCCATAAATGCACCGGATCATTTTCAAACTTATAAAATGACTTCCTATATATGAATCTTATTCTCGGACCATTTCGGAACTCCTCGTGATGTCCTGGATCCCATCCGAGACTCCGAACAAAACCGAACTCCATTCCATATTCCATATCTACTTAAACGACATCAAACCTTAAGTGTGTCACCCTACGGTTCGTGAACTATGTAGACATGGTTGAGACTTCTCTCCGACCAATAACCAATAGCGGGATCTGGAGATCCATAATGGCTCCCACATATTCAACGATGACTTAGTGATCGAATGAACCATTTACATACGATACCGATTCCCTTTGTCACACGATATTTTACTTGTCCGAGGTTTGATCATTGGTATCTCTATACCTCGTTCAACCTCGTCTCTGACAAGTACTCTTTTCTCGTACCGTGGTATGTGGTCTCTTATGAACCATTCATATGCTTGCAAGCTAATTAGACAACATTCCACCGAGAGGCCCCGAGTATATCTATCCGTGATCGGGATGGACAAATCCCACTTGTTGATCCATATGCCTCAACTCATACTTTCCGGATACCTAATCCCACCTTTATAACCACCCATTTATGCAGTGGCGTTTGATGTAATCAAAGTACCCTTCCGGCATAAGTGATTTATATGATCTCATGGTCGAAAGGACTAGGTAACTATGTATCAAAAGCTTATAGCAAATGAACTTAATGACGTGATATTATGCTACGCTTAATTGGGTGTGTCCATTACATCATTCACATAATGACATAACCTTGTTATTAATAACATCCAATGTTCATGATCACGAAACTATGATCATCTATTAATCAACAAGCTAGTTATACAAGAGGCTTACTAGGGACTCCTTGTTGTTTACATAACACACATGTATCAATGTTTCGGTTAATACAATTATAGCATGGTATATAAACATTTATCATAAACACAAAGGTATATATAATAACCACTTTATTATTGCCTCTTGGGCATATCTCCAACACCGGCGCCTCATGTGATCTTCCTCCCGGCTGGGCTAACACCGACCCTTGGGACGTGTAGTTAATCCTATCCCTTTTTGGTGCCTCGGTGCCAAAGGGGAAGAGTGAGCCTTTATTAGAACTCTCGTTGGGTATTTGCATGGGGGAGTCACAAGCTCGTGTGTTCTTTGATTCTTATCGCTTGTGATTCCATTTTATTCTCTATGTGTTGTTGAACTTCGTCTCTAGATGCTATGTGGTGTGTGAACCTTATCTTTGTATGTGGTAAACTCCGTATGTGAGTCATCTATTATCATGGTTTATCTATGCGTGTATGATCTATCTCTATATATGATTATCATTAACCCATGGATGATGGATGCAAGATATAGGGGAGCGTTGATTCTAATATGTGTACCTTTGCATTCAGAGGAAATTTATGGTACATGCACATATCAAGGGGGAGCTCTTCTATATCTCACACATACTTGTTGTTTATATTGGTCATTCTCTGCAAATACTTGTGTTGTCATCAAACACTAAAAAGGGGGAGATTGAAAGAACATTCCCCGCCCTTTTGGGTTTTGTGTGTTTGATGTCAACATAGGTACATATTTTATATTTAAGTGTGTTTGTGGTGACCCGGCATACCACTGCATGGTGTAGTATGCAAGTCTGACATAACACCAATGAAACACCGTTCCACTAGTATTACATCGCTCAGAGTGGTACAACATAAACATATGCGGGTCCAAGGCATGTCTATAGAATTACACACGGACTCTGTTACATAAGATCATCACGCCTCCTACTTTACAATGAGGTAAAACTGCAAATAAACTCCAGAAGAATGACTCGTAGTCTAATCCTATCACGAACTCTACTTGTAGAGTATTTAACTAGTTATAGAGGCTATGAATAGATTCTAGCTAAATAGGAGCTAAGTTTAGGAAGCTAGTTCCCTTCTATTGCTAATCTAGGTTTTCTCCTTGTTGGATGTGGTGTTTGACTCTTTTGACAGGTTCCTGTTCCTTGAAGTAGTTGTTGACTCCTCGATCTTCGAGTTGTACTGTAGATCCTCCTTTGATGCATCCATATCTAAGCAGGGGATTTAAGAGTGGGATGAGTACGAGCGTACTCAACAAGTTCATTATAGGAACGAGGCGTTTAATGCACTAGCTACAACCATAGACCAGAAAGTCATAGGCATGCAAGTTTTTGTAATCATTTCTTCAAAGGTTGCTTTTATTCTGAAGAGCTATGTCCGTCAGCCTTCACCGGTTGACTAGAACTTCATGGAGTTCCTTTCCGGCAGCGTTCGCAGTTCCATAACCCGGAACAGGGAGTGACTGGTCACAGTTCGTTACACTCTGCAGAGGTGTGTTGCTTTACCCATAAGAGTCTGCCCGGGCGTTCGGTCTGTTCGGTTTGCTCGGTCCGGTCTTTTCGGTCTTCTAGAATTTCGGTCATCCAAAAATGCTACCCGTATTACCTTCGGTCTTTCCAGTCTTTTTGTATTCGGTCTTCGGTCTTTTCGGTTCGGTCTTCGGTCATGACCATATAGACCAAAAAGAGAAAATGGCAGCACAACGCAATGATCATTTCAGGCGTTTGCACCACAAAAATAACAGCAGAAGTATATAAAAAATTGGTTCAGTTCATCCTCATGTACATATTGGTTCAGGTCATCTTTGGATTCTTGTCATCTAAAAAGAAGCAGCAAAGAAACATCTAATTCACTCTCCATTTATCTGTGCGGACAGGCTTAATCTCAATAGGAAATACACATCCCTGGAATACAAAGTGACCAGCAAAACTAAACTGAAATAATACTCCTCGTCAACACGGGACATTCGTTTCAGCAATCTGCTCACTACTAGATGACAATGAATATCTCAATACGAAGATCTAGAATTCGTACACATGCCTAATACTTACGGTACATGGTAGATAAAATCGATTGAGTCACGCAGGAGATAAATAAATCGAGTATAGCAGCAGCTCAACCTTATTCGATCCATCAGCCAAATCAAAGGGCAACTCGTATTTGTATGGGGAAACACGCGGGGCGACTAGCGTCTGGCGACGTGGTGGTGCAGAGGCGGCGCTGTGTCTTGTGGCCTTGTGGGGCTGCCGGCGCCCGAGGTAGGAGATGCAGCGAGGACTGCGGGGTCGACCTTGAGCGCGGGGATGGCAACCAGGTGGCGTCGCGGCGGGGTAAACACTGACGGCCAGGCGGTGTGCGCTGCCGGCGAGCAGGGCTGGAGATGTGGCGGCGGCTGACGCTAGGGCATGACATCTCTCCTCTGGTTGTCGGGCAGGTGAAGGAGAAACGAAGTGTGAAGAGGCTAATTGGGCCTCCATGGGCTGCGCGCGGGACTGACTCTATGCGCTGGGGACGAAAACGTCAGTCGTTTCGGTCGCATCGGTCTTCTTCTCGCGATGACCGAACAGCCCGACCAAATTTCGGTTAGCTACCTCTCAAGACCGATCACTAACCGAAGACCGGATTGTCAGGCTATTTCGGGATCGGTCCCGGTTTTTTCGGGTTCGGGCTTAGGTTTCGGTTTTTTATGCCCGGCCAGACATAAGAGATCTTAATCTTGGTGCCAACCGAGTTGCATGCTCGTTCACACTTCCTTTGGTGCGAGGCCCGGTATAAGGTCATAGCCATTCATATTCCTCCGCTACCTCGCGCACCCACCCTTTGTTGCATCCCCGACCCTGGGTCCTCGCCGGTCCCATTATTCCCATTATAGGGTGGACCCCGACCACGACAACAGTTTGGGATCGAACCAAACTCCTTCGCCGGTAGATGCAACCCCTCATAGACCGCAATACCGTGGGGACTTTAGGCTTCCCCAGCCACCAAATGATCCTCGGGCTACAAGTGTCTACGGACAATGCCGTGGGGACTTTAGGCTTCCCCAGCCACCAAATGCACCCTTGGAATTCAAGTGTCTACGGTAAAGCGCGTCCTACAAGAGGTGGAAATACAATTGGCTAGTCCGTCCCACTCCAGATCTTATGATGAACACGGGTTTTACGGCACAAGAATCACTGGACGACATTTGTTGTTTAATCCTAGATGGATATAAACCCTTGCAATGGAACCTCCACCATATCAACACAATCCATGGTTCCATTGCCCATCACATAGTCATATTCATAGTTATGAAAATAGTGGTTTTGCTTTTTTATGCAATAGTGATAAACATAGTACTTTGCAAGTAATTTGGTAAAAATACTCAAATGACATGAGCAAGCGATGAACTTGCCTTTCTTGACTGCAAGATTATGCAGACAAGGTCTTCGATACGCAATAACTCCAAATTCTGAAATAGCATGATCGTCCGGTAAGGATGATGTTTAAAGGATTGGCAAGGATGCAGTAATGCATAAGTATGAGATGCAATCGTTCTAAACGTGACCTAACCCCAATGATTTAGGATTAGTTAGTTGAAATGATTTGCTTAGGGTGTGTTGCACTTTTAGATTGATTCACAAACAAGGTTCTTATTAAGGTTTGTGTTGGTTTAGAATCATAAGCAAGTGGTAAAATGCATAGTAACAATCATACACATCAAGGAGTAGTGGTTGTATAATAAGTAAAGAGCAGTTGTCAATTTTAAGTCCTATAGGGCATGGTTGATGTTTATTTATTATATAATTCAAAAGAATAACTTTTGAAGAACATGTTCTTAATAAAGAACAAGTATGATAATTAGGTTTGTGGGGTTCTGAAAGATCGAGATGTCGCCTAGAGGGGGGGGTGAATAGGCGATTACAAACTCTTGTGGATTTGTCTTGTAAGAATGCGGAATTAAACTAATGTTTAGTTTACAAGCACAAACCCTAAATATGCTAAGCTCAACTAAGTGTAACAATGGCAACTAGAGCTAAGCAAGATAGGCACAAGATATATGTAGCACAAGTGATAGCAAGATATATGTACTTCAAGCACGATGGCTATCACATGGAAAGAGAGCTCGGGTATAGAAATAACCGAGGCACGCGGAGACGAGGATGTATTCCCGTGTTCCCTTGCTTTGCAACAAGGTACGTCACGTTTGGAGGAGTGGAGGTCCCACGAAGGATTCCCCGCGCCACGAAGGCTCACCCTATTCTCCGAACCACACCCACGAAGGATAATGGCCCTTTCCTTATGGTTAGCTTTTCCTCCGCTCCGGAGATGGCAAGCTCCACAACCACTTCACAAGCTCCACGAAGGAGAAGCCGGGCCTCTTCACAATCTTCTTGAAGAGATCACCGGGACCAACCGCCAAGCCAACTAGGAGTTCACCTCCAAGAGTAACAAGCTCACGGTCTCTCACTCGAACTAATCGTGGTGGAGAGCTCAACACTATGCAATGATGCAAAGCAAGAACACTAGAGGTGTTCAAGTCCTTCACACTCAAATACCACCCAAGCAACAAATGCTAAGATGAGATTGGGAGGAAGAACAATGGGGAAAGTCAACAAAAGACTCCAAGATCTAGATCCCAAGAGTTCCCCTCACTTAGAGGAGAAATGGATTGGTGGAGGTTGTAGATCTAGATCTCCTCTCTTAGATCCCTCAAGAATGAGCAAGAATCATGGGAGGGAAGGGAGAGGAAGCAAGTTCTTCAAAGGCAACAATGGAGGAGAGAGAATGGAAGAACTCACCCAGCCCAAGGTGGAAGAAGGGCTATTTATAGCCCAAGAGCAAATATAACCGTTGGGGAAAAGTTGGGCTGAGTCAACCGTCGAGGAGCCGGTCAACCGGACCACGACAGTCCCGCCGGTCAGGAGCGGTCGGACTGACCAGGGACCAGTCACTATGCGTCGTCCGAGAGCTCCTCGGTTGGCGCCGGTTAGCACGTCCGCCGAAACGTCCCGGTCTATGAGGCTTGGGCGGTGAACGGATCGATTAGGCGCACGTTTGGCGCCAGTTGGCGCCGGTTGACGGACTGCGCGCCGGACCCCGGTTGGGAGGCGGTCAAACCGTGCGAGAAACAGACGTGGGAAAAACATGTTTTACTAAAACTGTGATAACCGGACCCGATTGACATGAAACCAATTTTGTTGGAAAGATAACGACGAATAGAAACCCAACAATAGAAGATGTGGAGACTCCTCACAGGATATTTTTAGATGTTTTTAGAGAGGGAGTCTCCCATCGTCAAGAAACGGTGAAGACGTCCAAACTTGAAAACGCAATAGAAGATGCATGCGGATTCCGTTTTCGATGAACTTGGGCTTGTTGTAAAGCTAGCAACAAGCTCAAGAACTTCTCACAGAGAAACACCAAGAAGCAATAGGGATATGCAAAGTATGCAAAGGATTGAGCTCCCTAAGACGATGCGATCAAGTTACCCAACCGAAAGCCCCTCTTGATAGTGCGGCTATCTATCATATAATCCGGTCTCCCAACAACCACCTTGAGACCGGTAAAAGGAAAACCTATCAAGGTCATACCTTTGCCTTGCATCCCTTGATCTTGATGATAGCTCTTCAAGCTCCACACAAGCCGGAATGCATCAACTTGATCATCGTTGCTTCGTGAAGACTCACAAATGCTCCCCATACACCATGATGGGAAAGCTCCATTGATGCACATCTTCACATGTCCATCATCGCCACATGGACGGCAAGCTTCAAGTATGTGATCCACTTGAGATGCTCATCTTGAACTTGCACGACTCAACCTTGTATCTTCTCATACTCTATCGTACTATCTTGAGGTGTATAAAGGATTCTTCACTTGGAATCAAGCTCTCAAGATCTTGGTCATTCATTGCTTATCATATAGGATAGAGCATGGCTAATATTGAGTTCCATATAAGAACTCCATCTTCATTTCTTCTTCTTGATCATATCACATATAGATATATATCTATCTTCAAATCGATGATCTTGATGCCAATACACAAGGTATATCTTTATCTTCATGGCATCCATACTTGAATCCAACACATGGAATACAAGTAGTACCTATGGAATA
The DNA here is from genome assembly GCA_030979885.1 of Lolium multiflorum. Classification (NCBI taxonomy): domain Eukaryota; kingdom Viridiplantae; phylum Streptophyta; class Magnoliopsida; order Poales; family Poaceae; genus Lolium; species Lolium multiflorum. The sequence continues at coordinate 151,741,728 of CM061752.1, read as the reverse complement.
TTCCTTCATATAAACTCAATGAAAACATTAGTCCATAGGGGTTGTCATTAATTACCAAAACCACACATAGGGGCAATATACCCTTACAGGTTCTATGGTTATCTATGGTTCTAATTGGTTTCTTGGAGGAAGTAGTAGATGGATCACAACCTAGTTGGATTCATCAACACCAAGACTTGTAGGGTTGAGTTAAGCCTAGGCATCCTAAGCAGTTATTCATACAAGGTTGCTATCAAGCTTGGTTCATCTTATTGGTGATAGCTAGCTAGGGTTTATGGGTCCTTATAAGCAGGGTTGATGATAATTCTTTATCTACTTCAAAAGAATAACTTTGGAAGAACATACTTCTTAAATAATAAGAAGTATGACAATTAGGTTTGAGGTGGTCTAGGTTTTACTGTTGGTTCTATTTAGTAAGGAATAATTGGCTCCTAATTAGGATGGTTGGTAAGTATCCCACACTAGTAGGGTTTAGTGGAATATGGTTAGGTAATGCTCAAGATTTGGCATAGTTGCTCCTGAGGTTCATCACATTGGTGTAATGCTAAGCATGGATAACTAAGCTTGGTGTCTCAAAAGATAGGATCTATGGTTGGTCCTATTTGATCAGCTAAGCATGAACACATGTAATACCAATGTATTAGAGATGGGCCTCTATTATTTTAAGTGGACATAGGTATGTCTTTAGTTGCTAATCATGGCTCTATGATTTGAAAAGGAAAGTATCATGATCACATGTTCTAACCTAGGGTTTAGGTTAGAAGCAATTTAGGGTTCACATGTAATAATGGAACTAGGATTCCTAATGGAGTTAGGGTTTTAGGGTTCCTCATGAAATGATAGGTTTCTAGTTTTCTCCCTTATGGAACTGGGGTTTTCTAATTACTATATAGTATTTACGTTAACAACTTCATTATAATATTGAAGTTATTAATAGTTTTGAAATACAAATAATATTGAATTTGTCATAATTTTTTTATTGAATTAATAATTAGGGTAATTATTAATTAGGGTTTAAATTCCAATATTAAGGATTAAATAAGTTACAAATAAGGACAATTAGTGTTAATGTTTCTTTTTTTACTTTACTGGTTTTTATTTAATTTGGAGAATTATTCCTAATTATTGAATTTAATTCAATTAGGAATAAAAAGAAATGCTTAAATAATATTTATTGAATAATTAATTTTTTATTAAAAATTAAAATTTCATATTATATTTTTATTGGATAGAGTATATTTTTATAAAAACTTTGATATCTTATTTATATTTTTCCGAGTTTAAATGAATTTTTATAATTATTTGAAGTTGCAGTAATTTATGAATTTTGAATTAAAACAGAAAACTACTAAAGTTACCCAGTAACTCTACCCACACAGTCGCTGACTGGTGGGGCTGAACCACGTCAGCTGCCACGTTGGCTTTGACCGTGGTCAAAATTGACGACGTGGCAGAGCTCACGGTGGCCGGCGGCAGATGGCGACGATCGCCGGCGGTACAAGGTTTCCGCGGGGTCACCCAGGTGCGCGTTGGAACGAGCACGCCAAGGCGAACATTAGGGTGGCGGCGCCGCTCCGGTATGGTCACCGGAGCGTGCTCGGCGGCGAGGGGCGGCGGCAGTGCTCACGAGATAACGACGCGGCGGCACTACGGCGAGTAATCAAGCGAGCTATGCAGGCTAGGCGGGTCAGTGGCTCACCAGGAGCACGTAGAGCTTGACGGCGTGACCAATGGTGGTCACAATCGATGGCGGCGATGATGGCCGGCATCAGGGAAGACGAGGTCGTCGACGGCGATACCGAGCACGGTGGCACGATTCCTTCTGCAGGCTGGGCATGTCGAGGACGGTGAATGCGATGGTGGTCACGGCTTGGCTCGGGGGTGCTCCAATCGCCGACGGTAATGGTGACCGGCGCAGCTAGGGTTTCGGTATGGAGAGAAAAATGGGACAGCGAGGAAGAAGAGAGCAGCTAGGGTTCATCCAAGGGTTTTATACCGCGCGGGAGCGCGCCTCGTCACACCATCGAGGAAGGAGGAGGCGCCAGCGCTGAGGAGAAAGGGAGCACGGCATCGCGGTGGCCTCCAGCACACGGAGAGGATGAGGACGACCTCCTCTCCGATTTTTTTGTACGAAGAGGTAAGTTGGGTTGGGCTGGGCTGCTGTGTGGTGATAGTGTTGGGCTGGTGTTGGGCCTAGTTGCTGGGCTGCTACGGCCAGGTGGGGCTTTTCTCCACTTTTCTATTTGGTTTTCAATTTTCAATTTTCTGTTTTCTTTTTCTATCTCTTATTATGTGTTTCCAATTCAATTGTTGTTTTGAATTCTTGTTTAGATTTACCTAGGTTTTGCAGCTTTGCTTATTTTTAATCTGATTGAAACTTATTAAAATGATTATGAGTTATATTGTTGGATTAGGGTTTTGCATATGTGTATTAGCACATACACATAATGAACATTATTTGTTTGAGCATGAAATATTCCATAAATGTGATATTGTAGTTCAACTATAGAGGTTTCAAATTGTTCTCCAGAAGGCATTTTGATTATTTAATGATAGTTGGTGTTTTACAAGTTATTAATATGACTTGATCTCTTAATTGAGAATTTAATCCCTTGCATATAATTTTATGTGAGCAACACTTTATTAAGGTGTTATAATTTCTATTAGGGATTTCTATTTTCGTGCCCTCAGGTCCTTAGTTGTCTCGTTTAGCTCTTAGTTTTTCCTCGTTTACCCAAACGTTTATGCAAACATGACGCTCGACGCGGATTCCCGTTTAGTTGACCGTTCATCACGTGTGGGGCGCGTCGTGTGGGCCGCGTCGCGTGGGGCTGGTAGAAAGGGACCGCGTGGGACAGGACGAGAAGCGTTTGGTTGCACGTGAGCGGGAGCTTCTGTCTCTCTCGGCCCAAAATTGGCATTATTAAGTGCACCTTTTCCCCTCTTTTCCTCTGTCCTTTTCACCAAATTAGTATAAAATCTAGAGAAGCTTGCATTTCTGACTTTCTTCAATTATTTGTGCCTTTTGGCCCTCGTTGTTTGCCCAATATGGCAGCAAATCTAGTACTCCCTCTGGTCCATATGTATGTAGTTAAATCTAGAAGCAAATCTCCAGGATAATGTACGATAAATTCACGGTCATAGTAAATCAAGAAAACTAAGTACGGCCAACAAAATATAGTAGACTAGGGATAGATAATCCCTAGATAATATGCATAGATAATAGGCTGCATACACAGCCAACATAATGTGTTCTTCACAGCACCATCATACTAACATAACAACAAGGGATCCCTAGCTAACAACAAAGGATCCCAACAACAAACTAGGAGCGCGCAGCAGCACACACGTCCGGGACTCCGCCTACCCCATCTGCCTCCACTTGTTGATCTTGCTCCCCTTGGGAGCCTTGGGCTTGAGCGAGGCATGCGCCGGCGGAGATCTCCACCACCCGCAAGGCGCGGAGGTGCATGCCGAGCGCCCTGTGCTTGGCGCGGAAGGAGTGGACGTTCACCGTCGTGCGACGTTGGGAAAGGTGTTGCGATGTTCTCGGCATGCGTGACGAGGCGTTGAAGTCCGTGCGCCAAGTCTCCTGGTGCGAAGGGCACTGTAGACCTCCTTGGCGAAGTAGGAGATGTACTGGCCGACCTGCAGCCTCCGCATCACTGGCGAGTCTTGACGTCCTCCTCCTCTTCGTCGCTGCCGACGTCGCTGCCAGACATCTGATCCATATCAAACAGAAACTAGTGAATGAGTTGCAACGATGACTAACGTACATGATAACAAAGTTAAGAAAAATAGAGTCAGCCTCAGTTAGAGTGGACATGATTATATATCTACAGGGAAGGTGTTAGCGAACTAAAGCTCATGCACAACAGATTTGTACACAGCAATGGTTCGCTGAACCCTTCCTGTAAAAATTTGTGCCCAACCATTCATCATAGGCAAAGAAACAGATTCTAGATCTGAACTTGAACACATTCTAGATTATTTGCAAAATTAAACGGTTGATATCTTTTGATTAGTGCATAAAATAACTGATTGAGATCCCATGATTACTTGCATAAATTAACTGATTGAGATCCAATATTACTTGCATAAATTAACCGAACAGCCGAACCCCAAATCTTAAACGAAATCAAGAAGTGATCAAAACAAAATGGAATAAAATCGGCGCAAATATTAGCCCAATACTCATCCATCTACAGATCCATCTACACCAGCAAAAATAGGGTTCAAAAAGCAATGGGGAACAAAAAAGGAAGCAAACCGTAGTTACCTCGTTCCATGGGTCCTCCAGGGAGGTGTCGTAGGGGTTCGGGGGCGGGACGTACGGCACGGGGTCGTAGGGGTCCCATCCCGCCGGGATCGACTTCCACCGGCGGCGGCAGCCCCGGCACCGCGCGTAGAGGGGACGGCGCCGAAGATGGAGGCGTCGCACTTCGAGCCTACCTCGACGATGGGATTGGCATTCTCCTTGTCCATCTCTCCGCGGAGGAAGAGGAAGAGGAGAGAGAGGGTTTGCTTTGGAGAAGATGATGGGACGTGACAGAGTTGGCGATGCGTGAGCGAGTGAGAGTGACAGAGAGAGTGCGAGGAGGCGTCTATAAAGGCGAGGGGTGGTTAATGCGACCCGCGTCCTCGCGTGCACAGTGCACGTGCGCACGTCTTGGACTTCGCAACGCGACACGCGTCCACGATTGTACGTCTCGACTTCTCCACCGCGACCCGCGTCTACGCGTCAACAATTGCACGTGTCCTCGAGTCTAACCCTGGAAATTTAGATATACTCAGGTATACCCTCGAGTCTTATACTAGCATTTTTGTGTGCTCAATTTTCCCCCCGAGTGCTAATACTGGCTAGTGCAATATACTCAGTTTTACCCTCAAGTGGCTGGTCAACAGAGAGTCAACAAATGGGATTAACTAGTTAAATGAGTCATTTAATGTGCAAAAAAATCCGAAAAAGAGTGGCACTTACTCATGGAGTCTTTACCACAAATTGCCACTTCTCAAATCATAGATAAATCAAGTTTTACCACAAATTGTCACTTCTCAAATCACCTAGTAGCTATGAAGGTGCATGGTTTTCCACAATAAGCCCTTCCCAAAACAGCTTTCCCCAAATCATACTTTGTCTAAATGAGGCCACAATTCTCACACTGATGTATATTGGTATTGCAAATAGTTTGAGGTAGGCCAAGATGGGTTTCATTGTACAAAACAGGCATTTTCCATTTTTTAAAGGATTTTAAATCTCATATTTGAATCCCTTAGTCTATTTACTACTCAGGTGCCCTTGGTTTCTTGATAGTACTCAGTTTTGCCCTCTCTCTTCACAAATTCTCGCAGACGTGCCACATCGCCCTGATTGGTCTAGCCCATGTCACGTGGATCGTGCCCGCCGACCGTTGATCGTATGATATAGGGAACGGGCAGGATAACCCTCTCTCTCTCTCTCTGTTGGCGGTTAATTAGCACCTCTAAGTATGTGAAGGGCGGTTTTCTGTATTATTTTTCACGCGCTAAAAATTATAAACTCTTTTAGGCGTTATTTTTCACGCAAAAAATGATAAACCATCACCGATTTGTTGTTGTACCATTACTTTTCACGCAAAAAAATGATAAACCATCAACAATTTGTTGTAGCCATTACTTTTCACGCAAAAAAAAGATAAACCATCACCGATTTGTTGTTGCCATTACTTTTCACGCAAAAAAATGATAAACCATCACCGATTTGTTGTTGCCATTACTTTTCACGCAAAAAAATGATAAACCATCAACAATTTGTTGTAGCCATTACTTTTCACGCAACAAAAAATGGTAAACCATCACCGATTTGTTGTTGCCATTACTTTTCACGCAAAAAAATGATAAACCATCAACAATTTGTTGTAGCCATTACTTTTCACGCAAAAAAAGATAAACCATCACCGATTTGTTGTTGCCATTACTTTTCACGCAAAAAAATGATAAACCATCACCGATTTATTGTTGCCATTACTTTTCACGCAAAAAAATGATAAACCATCAACAATTTGTTGTAGCCATTACTTTTCACGCAACAAAAAATGGTAAACCATTTGTTGTTGCCATTACTTTTCACGCAAAAAAATGATAAACCATCAACAATTTGTTGTAGCCATTACTTTTCACGCAAAAAATGATAAACCATCTATCTTTGTATAGAATGATAAACCTACCACGTATGATTTTTGAGGTCATTTAGAGAAGGCAGAAAAAACCTAATTTGTTACAAAAGCTGGTTTCAGTGAGACCTAACCAAGTTTGGCATACATGATGGCATACCTATAACAACAAGGAATATCTAAAAGGGAAAGTTTCAGAAAATTTGAAATTTAGGGTGAAAATGATGCCATACATGATGTTTTTCGAGGTTTTGACCTGAAAATCAATTGGGTATTATAAAGGGAAATAAAAAGTTCGAAAAATGTAAAAACGAAACAATCTATCTATCTATGTATAGAAGATCAGCTGTATGAAATTTGAGGTTATTTAGAGAAGGTAGAAAAAATCACCTTGTTAGAAAAGCTGGTTTCAGCGAGACGAAACGGCATGCGCTTAAGCAAAGTGATTTTTTCGAACATCTCCAAATGACCCCAAATTTTTCCATACATGATGCCATACGTGTAACAACAAGGAACCCTATCTAAAAAGTGTCAAAAAAGTTTGCCCAACCGTATAGCTCTATCAAAAAGAACCTCACCATGGCGCTAGTATAATTTTGGGATAGTTACAAACTTTCGTTACCTAACCTTCAACATGAAACTTGTTTCAAATTCATTTTGGCCTACAAGAAACAAATCCCAACTTGATTCGAGCACCACAACCTCCAAACGATGCCGATGCCGATATCGGCATGGTCAGAACGGCTATGCTCGCCGCCACTGCTAGGTCAACGTCGGGATGCACCCTCAATCCCGTCCCCTCATTCGATCACCGACACACCAGAGATACCGCCGAGGCCAATGCCGAACGTACATGCCGATGCCAATGCCGAACATGCATGCACGCGGCGTGGGCACGGCCACGCCGACCCGCTTTGGGACGCCACGACCGACGCGAGGTCTTTTCCTTCGCCACCACACTCTCCTAGCACCCACCTATACACGCGAAAGGAGAGATACTAGTTTTCTCTACATTGCTCGCGTTCGTGTCCGACACGGTCGGTCAAAGTTTTGAGGTGGTCGTCGATGTCGTCGACCATTTCTTCTCTTCTTTGCATGGTTAAACGCGTCTAGTTCATATCTATCTAATGCGTCTGGTCTCGCCTCATGCGGTTCTTTGTGGACGTCGATCTCATCTCGGCACCCCGCATGCCACCTCCTCCGTGCCATCGCTGTAGAGCTCCGTTTCAAAATCTAATCCTACCCGTGTATTGCCCCTTGTATCAGCGTCATGGCCCCACTTGTCATTTGATATACCGAAGCCCCACTCGTTCGCGTTTTGGTCAGGGATACAGCGATGCTTACGGTCAAACAAAGATGGATGGTCGACGTGTCTTTGCGGGCTCTACGTGGCCCCACTAGAGAGAAGATAACGGTCAATCGTCGGGCAACCGTCCTTACATCACGTGTGATGGTTTTAGGACTTTCTTAATTGAGAATTTAATCCCATGCATATATTTTATGTGAGCAACATTTTATTAAGGTGTTATAATTTCTATTACCATCCTCATTTGAGGTGAACACTAGTATTATATTTGAAAGTGCCTAAGGCAGGCATTGTTTCCATCAAGGTTTGGTTTTGGTTTAGATGATTAAGTGGTTGATAACCACACATGTGGTTTTAACTCTAAGATGGATCACAAGGGTTTTTCTCAGGTTTAATAACTGAAGCTTAAGATTTTATTTATGTGCCATACTAGGGTTCTCATGAGATTTACCTAATGGTAATTGGTTTGAATCTCAATTATGGCCTAGGTTTATGTTGTGGTCACCATAATGATACATAAACTAGGTTTTAGATATATGATACATCCATTTTGCATCACTATTTTATATCATAATTTGCTGTTATTCATTGATATATTTCATATTTAGAGATGATACTTATGTTATTTCATCTATTTTGCATGTTTCGTGATCATTGGAGAATTATTCACCGGAGTCAGAATTCTGCTGGAAAAAGCACTATCAGGACACCATATTTTTGAAGATCAACAATTGACGGAAGTTATACGAAAAATCCTATTTTTCCAGGGGACGAAGGGAGCCAAAAGGAGGAGCGAGAGGGGCGCCATGGGCCCCCATGGGCCGCGGGCCGGGCCTGGCGCGCCGCAGAGGGCCCACACCCTCGGCCGCCTCTCCTTCGCGTACTTCTTCGCCCCAATAACCTAAGACCGGGAGTTGGAGAATTGCCGTCTCTGGGCGGAGAAACACGAGAGAAAAGAGCTCTCCGTGGCGGGGAATCCCGGGAAATTCCCTCCGGAGGGAAATCGACGCCATCGCCATCGTCATCGAGGTGGACATCATCTCCATCATCATCATCATCTCCATCATCTACACCGCCATCTCCACCGCTGCATCTCGTCACCGCTGTAACGATTTGGGTTGGATCTTGATTGTTTGATAGGGGAAACTCTCCCGGTGTTGATTACTACTTGTTATTGATGCTATTGAGTGAAACTATTGAACCAAGGTTTATGTTCAGATTGTTATTCATCATCATATCACCTCTGATCATGTTCCATATGATGTCTCGTGAGTAGTTCGTTTAGTTCTTGAGGACATGGGTGAAGTCTAAATGTTAGTAGTGAATTATTGTTGAGTAGTATTCAATGTTATGATATTTAAGTTGTGGTGTTACTCTTCTAGTGGTGTCATGTGAACATCGACTACATGATACTTCACCTTTATGGGCCTAGGGGAGTGCATCTTGTATTCGTTTGCTAATTGTGGGGTTGCCGGAGTGACAGCAACCTAAACCCCGTTAGTATATCGGTGCAGGAGGGATAGCAGGATCTCAGAGTTTAAGGCTGTGGTTAGATTTATCTTAATTACTTTCTTGTATTTGCGGATGCTTGCAAGGGGTATAATCACAAGTATGTATTAGTCCTAGGAAGGGCGGTGCATTAGCATAGGTTCACCCACACAACACTTATCAAAACAATGAAGATTAATCAGCCGTATGAAGTGAAAGCACTAGACTAAAATCCCCGTGTGTCCTCAAGAACGTTTGGTTATTATAAGTAAACAAACCGGCTTGTCCTTTGTGCTAAAAGGATTGGGCCACTCGCTGCAATTATTTCTCTCGCATTTTATTTACTTGTACTTTATTTATCTGCAATATCAAAACCCCCTGAATACTTGTCCGTGAGCATTTACTGAATCCTTCATCGAAACTGCTTGTCAACACCTTCTGCTCCTCGTTGGGTTCGACACTCTTATTTATCGAAAGTACTACGATACACCCCCTATACTTGTGGGTCATCAATATACTTCTAGGTTATAAAGATGAAATAACACCATATTGCATGAGCTAGGGTTTAATCTCCCCTAACCATGGTAATATGGTTACTTGCTTCATATCTTATGTGCTTCTCTAATTACTAAGGATTTGAGAATTGGTTTTATCTTCTACCAACTAACTTCTATTAGTATCCCCAATTCTCATGAAAGTAACTACATTGGTTATAGTTCTTTTTATAGTTAACTTTGGTCATATGGTTGTATGGTTTCTCACCATATTAAGTATAGAGTTTTACTCTAAGGTTTTCTTAGGTTCCTTAATTGATGAATGAATGAAGAATAGATGGGGTAAGATTCTACTTATGATTACCAAGTGACTCACAAGTTAAGGTTGGGAAATAAGCCTATGGTGGATTACTAGTTACCTCCCTATGATTTCATGTGGTGAATAACATCTACTAATCCTATTAGGATTTAACTTATTCACACATACCTCAAGAGCATAATCATGGATTAGGCATGATCAACTTGTTCTTAATATCTTCTACCTCAAATTCTTAGGTTTTATGATCATTACTCATGTTATAATGTTCAAGGTTTGGCTTCCTAAAGTATTTCTAATGGAATGGTTTTCACTTCCATGATCAAGTGTTGTCTTGGGTGGACATGGCTATGGTTGTCTCTATAGATTATATCCCAGGAGAATGACTGAGATATTCTGTTAGGGTTCCACTTAAATAATGTTGATATTATCATCTGGGTATATGGATAGTTCTCTCCCTCACATTCAAGTGTTGGCTTTAACATTCTTGAGTATAACACCATAGGTTGAGTCCTTTCATATAGTAGTAGTTATTCTTGGGTTTATGGTGTACTCCTAATATCTCCTTAGGTATCTAGGCTAAGACTCCACTTGGCTATCTTGGTTGGATTAGTCCCCTCCTTACTTTATCAGTTCATGGATATAATCTTATTCCATGTGATATTAGGTTATCTCACCACTCCAAGGTGAAATGGTTTACAACCTAATACTTTAGTTCAAAGGTTGTCCTTTATTCTTAAATAGGTAAAGCTAAGATTGGTATGAATGGTCTCTCTCATTTGGAAAGGACTACAATGCTAACCTAAGGTTAAGCTCCATAGAGGTTGATGTGATCTCAATATCTATGTTTAACATAATAGGGTTCTCTCTCTAGGGAATGTCTTGAGTAATATCCTAGGGTTTCTCTTAAAATGATGACTTAAGCACATGGATGTATATCCATGGTTTAGCTCAAGGTTTACCGTTGCTTCTTTAACAATTAATATATAATTCTCACCTCTCTAAGTTTGATGTACAATAATTTGGAACAGAGGAGAATATATACTTCTAGGGTTGATCTCCTTGTCATGATTCCAAGATTTAAGTGGAATCAATACCATGAGGTTCATGGTAGGATTATGGATTAGTTTAAAACATGGAAAAGATAAGTCAAGAATGTTTTCTCCATGTTATTGTTACTTGATTTGCAATTGAATAGATGTTCATATGTTATGGCAATGATTACCCTATTATGATCTGTTATAAGATCAAGCAATGGATCATTGATTGAAGTGTTGTTGTGTTAGATTTAATTCCATTTGATCTAACCCCTTAGATCAAATCATCTCTACCCAAAACAAGGTTTTATCCAAGTCACATTGAGGTTTATAGCGCTTGACTTGATGAGCTACTTCAATTCCACCAAGATCAAGTGAAACTTCATTCTGTGGATTTTACTTTAAGCGCGAAAATTCCCCAGATTTTCTATGCATGAATGCAATGCACACATCTGTTTCCTCTATTTTTGTAACCCCAATACCTGGGATATTACAGTGTTGGTGTAGACAGGTACATGGTTTCATTCTCATACATGGCTGGTGGACAGATCTGTTAAAACTGATCAAAGTTCCGGCCTCAGCCGGAAGTTTGTGGATTCTCGAAGAAGAAGTGGTTCTCGCGAAAGTAGGCCGGAAGTTCCGGCTAGCGGAACTTCTGCCCTACTTCCGACCAAGTTCCGAAAACGCCGTTTTGACACACAATATGTTCCAGGGGTATTTCTCCCAATTCCGGAAGTAGGCCGGAACTTGGCCGAAACTTCCGGTCACCGGAAGTTCCGCCCTTGTTCCGCCTGCACTCGCTCCAGCAGCTTCTCAGACGCGATGGGATCCAGTCAAAACTTCCGGCCCCTGCGGCCAGAACTTTCGGTGTTACACCAAAACGTGCATAACGGTCAGATCTGGAGCATCTACTCATATAAATAGCTTTCTTCCCCATCAGGACAAGCTGCTCATTCATCCCAAGTTCATGCACCATTAGAGCCAACTCAAGAAACACAAGAATCACAAGATCTCCTCCTCCAATCAACCAAAGCTCTTGATCTTTGGAGAATCGAAGGAGAAGACCCCGATCTACATCTTCACCAAAGCGATTGCATTTCCCCCTATATGCTTGAGGGCCCCTTTGCTAGTATTCCTCTTTTGAAAACCCTAATTGTTTGTGGTTGATTTGTTCTTGTTGTTTTTGTTGTATTGTTACAGATATTGGGAGACTCCAATTTGGTTGTGGATGTGTGCCCCAAGAACCTTGTAAAGACTCGGTTTCCGCCTCGAGGAAATCCCTTAGTTCCGCCCGGCCGCGAGTTTCGTTCCGCCGCCGCTCCACATCCGCCGCCCACTCCGCGTTTGAGATGCCCGTCGGCCTCTGTTTTGGCGCCTGCGGCTTCCTTGCCTTCGACGCGCCATCGGTGGCGAGCTTCTTCGTCGGCATGGTGGTGGAAGGGAAGAGGAGGAGCTGCAACTGTGGGGGAGAATGACGGTAGCTCCGAATTTCGGTGGGGAAAATGGTTCTATGGGGCGCAATTTGGAGGGAAAACGAAATTAATGGAGGGAACTACCAGCGGTGTCGCCGACAACGTGGGTCCGCTCGACGTTTCGCGCGTTTTTGTTTCGTCCGGAGTCCTCGGCCGGGCCTCGGAAACCCGGGGATGGCATGGGCTCTCCGGACGGATGAAAGCCTAATCCGAACGAAATCGAGAAGCCGGGGGCACAACTAGACCGTTTTCGTCCATCCGGATGAAGAAAAAAAACGTACTTCGAGAATGCTTTAAGCTCCGTTCTTGGCGAATTGTCAAGACTGGCGAATCGCAACGGCGATACCAGAAGTTAAGCTCGGCAGGAAGCTGGATCAGAACTCTCCGTTTTCCTGTTGCAACGTCCGTCGAGCATCCATCCGTGCGCGTGCATGTCCAGCGCACGAGCGACACCGCGTCCTGCCGTGCGGCGGCACGGCACCCTCTCCACGTCCGCCGCGCGCCGGCCAGCCGACGATGTTTGCTGCCTCCACCATTCTAGATTCAGTTCAGTTCAGTTCAATTTGGTACTCTGCATCTCTGATTCAGTTAACATAGGACGGCAAAAGAAAAAAGTTATACCGGGATGGCTCTGAAATCCCTCATCCCTTCCGTGCAACAATGTAATCAGTGGCCGGCTGGCCGCCCATCCGTCACCATCCATCCCGTCCATCCTAGTAGTATTTTAAAGCCTCGGTACGCTCCACTCTGCGCTTGTCCATTACCACAACCTCGCAGCTACTCTCCAGTGAGGAAGAAACCAGCGAGACGCCATGGGTGAGGACAAGGAGCAGAGGAGGCAGGGCCACCCTCTCCTGCGTGGAGGAGGCACGAGGAAGGAGCCCTACACGCACGGCTTCTCCGCCACCCAGATGCTCTCGCTCACGGCGGCCTGCGGCGCGCTGGTGCCGTCGCTGCCGCCCGACAGCGGCCACAGCAAGGCCGTCCGGGACTTCTTCCTCGCCTCCGCTGCCGACCCACCCATCCCCGACGAGGTTCGTTTACCTACGACGACGTGTCTCAGTAGACCTGTGAATGGTACAAAATCGGCTGACTGACTCAGTGACTCTGTGCACGCGCGCTCAGGTGGCGCAGCTGATGTCGGCAATGTGCCTCCGGGAGGCGCAGGCGCTGGTGCGGACGCTGCTGTGGCTGCTGGGCACGCGGCTGGGCACGCTGGCGCTGTGCGGCACGCGGTGCCTGTCGCCCCGGTTCCCGTTCGTGCGGCGGTTCGCGGAGATGCCCGTGGAGCGGCGGGAGGACGCGCTACGGCGGTGGAGCCGGGAGACGGTCTTCCCGCCGCTGCGCCTCTTCTTCCTCCTCCTCAAGGTCTTCTGCCTCTACGTCTTCTACTCCCTGGTAAGCAAACCCGGCCGGCTACTCACCAAGAAGGCAAGAACTGGTACTGTACGCGCGTCTCACTCATTCGCTGCTGGTTAATTACGTTCCGAAATCGGAAGATTAGTTTATCTCTGCATGACAAGAGCAGCGTAGTACTTCATAGTACTCCTACTCATGTATACTCATGTGGTTGCAGTACTGTAGCGTACGATTTTGGTGTACTAGGCCATGGCGCCTCTGCACTCGCGCGGCAAATGCAATAATGGCCGCGCACACACCAGACGGGCTAGGGCCTGCGGGCGTAGAGCGGTACTGTCAAACTTGCAACATCAGCCACGGGTTGTTGTTGATAGTCTGACGAAACACCACATGCATATATGTCCATTTGTCGGATCATCACAGTGGCCTCGTCAAACTTGCACCGTCAGTCGATTCATTAGTGCTCGACAATAGACTGTAGTGATCGAAGACTTGAAGCAGAACATAGTGACAAAATCCCATGAAAAAAGGGGAGAAGTTTCCGAGACTTGACGCCACTTGGTTTCTTGCTGGGTTTCCCCAATTTTCCCCAAAAAGTCTTGATCCCGACTTTCTCTCCAATAATTGTTCACTAACTATGATAAATCCAATCTGGCCCGTACTAGGAGGCACGATAGCAGTACTAGATTTTAAGCTGAAAACGTCAGCAACCAGCTCTGACAAGTGGTGTTTCGTTTCCCGCAGACCGACGAGAACTCGGAGAATCCGCACTGGCGAGCAATCGGATACAGCCCGCCCACCGACGACGACGCCGCCACCACGGAAGAAGAAGAAGAGTCAAAGTCAACCAAGCGGCCACTGGACGACGGCGTGATCGAGACCGTCCACCACACGGACGCGTCCCTCGCGGCGTCGCTCGCCGACAAGGGCCTCACGGTCACCGATGACGCTGCGCGGAACGTGTGCATGGTGGAGTGCGACGTGGCCATCGTCGGCTCGGGCTGCGGCGGGGGCGTGGCAGCCGCGGTGCTGGCGGCGGCGGGGCACAAGGTGGTGGTCGTGGAGAAGGGGAGCTACTTCACGGCGCGGGACTACACGTCCATCGAGGGCCCGTCGATGAGCCAGCTGTACGAGCGCGGCGGGTTCGTGAGCACGCTCAGCGGCAGCGGGCTGCTCCTGGCCGGCTCCACCGTCGGCGGCGGCTCGGCCGTGAACTGGTCGGCCTGCATCAAGACGCCCGACGGCGTGCGCGGGGAGTGGGCGGGCGAGCACGGGCTCCCGCTCTTCGCCAGCGCGGACTACACCGCGGCGATGGACGCGGTGTTCAGGCGGCTCGGCGTGACCTCGGGCTGCGAGGAGGAAGGGCTCCAGAACAAGGTGCTGCGCGTGGGGTGCGAGAAGCTGGGGTACAAGGTGGAGCCGGTGGCCAGGAACTCGTCGGAGGGCCACTTCTGCGGCAGCTGCGGGTACGGCTGCCGCACCGGGGACAAGCGCGGCACGGACACGACGTGGCTGGTCGACGCGGTGGCCCGCGGCGCGGTGATCCTCACGGGGTGCAAGGCGGAGAAGCTGCTGTTCACCGACGCGAGGGGGAGCAAGAAGAGGTGCGTCGGCGTGGTGGCGGCGAGCTCCAACCCGAAGATCGCGAGGAAGGTGGAGGTGCGCGCCAAGGTGACCGTCTCGGCGTGCGGCTCGCTGCTCACGCCGGTGCTGCTGCGCGGCAGCGGGCTCAAGAACCCGCACATCGGCAAGAACCTGCACCTCCACCCGATCGCCATGGCGTGGGGCTACTTCCCGCCGGACACGCCGGTCCCGGAGCTTCAGAAGGGCAAGATGTACGAGGGCGGCATCATCACGTCGCTGCACAAGGTGGAGGCCGGCGACGGGCTGCCGCACCGGGCCATCCTCGAGACGCCGCTGATGGGCGTGGCTGGCGCGGGGACGCAGTTCCCCTGGGTGTCCGGGCGGGACATGAAGGAGCGGATGCTCAAGTACGGGCGGACGGTGCACATCTTCTCCCTGGTCAGGGACCGCGGGTCGGGGACGGTGCACGGCGAGCGGCGGATCGCGTACCACATGGACCCGGCGGACAGGGAGAACCAGCGGGAGGGCCTGCGGCACGCGCTGCGCGTCCTGGTGGCCGCCGGCGCGACGGAGGTCGGCACGCACCGGAGCGACGGGCAGAGGCTGAAGTGCGAGGGGGCCTCCGAGAAGGCGCTAGAGGAGTTCCTGGACGGCGTGACGGTGGTGCGCGGGCCGCAGTCCAAGAGCGAGACGTGGAGCCTGTGCTGCACGGCGCACCAAATGGGCAGCTGCAGGATGGGCGCCACGGCCGAGGACGGCGCCGTGGACACGCGCGGCGAGAGCTGGGAGGCGGAGCGGCTCTACGTGTGCGACGGCAGCGTCCTGCCGAGCGCGGTGGGCGTCAACCCCATGATCACCATACAGTCCGTGGCATACTGCCTCGCCACCGGCATCGCGGAGCAACTGAAATGCGATCTGTCCTCCGGGAAGAACTAGTACAGATGAATTGTTGTAGCATGTACGCCGAATAATAAGTTCAGGTAGTGTTTGTTATACTCGTCAGTATCGTTCTCCTGAATTTCCATGAAATTGCTCAATTGTTTTATCAGTGTACTGTGTACATAAGGTAAAATTACGAAGTGTTATCAACTCAGATTGGTCTAAGCATGTTCGGCATGCTTCATGTTAAACAGAATAGTGGGCAGGCATTCTTGGAGTGGCGATACTCGCGTGCTCGCTTTTCTTGTTGTTTTTTTTCGCTAGGAAAAGATTGGGCAAAAAATTGAGGCCGCTGTAATCGCTACCTGATACCTAGAACTAGGTGGTTCAACCGCTTGGTACAGGGTAGCACGGTCTACATGAATGGGCTGACGATATGCTAGTATGCTGCTACCCGTGCCAATGTGCCATCATGCCATAACCACCAGAACGAGACCACACCCATGTGTTGCTGCTGCTGGACCACGTACGGATCATAATCTGTACAAGCTCATGTGAAGGCCAGACCATTTAGGCATGAAGCCGCTGGGCAAGCGACGAACAGGCAGAATTTCAGGATTTACCTTGATCAAAAGGTAGATCCCTCAATCGACCAAGAGCCGTGGAAATATGTTGCAGTTCAATAATAATCTGTAGTCACCAAGCAAAATCCCAGGTTTATATAATTTGAGCAGCTTAGGCTGCCTAGTTAATATGCAAGTTCCAGATTGACCGGGCATTCGAAGCATACGACATACTATGGTGATCAGGGCAAAACAAGTAAATCCTTCTTGAACTTGAGAAAACAATGGCTGCTCATATTTGTGCCCACATAGATTTATTAACACAGGTCACAAGTTCAAAGGAAAACTCAAAAGCAGAATCACTCCACTTCAAAAAAATGCATTTCAAGATTTCGGCCTGCGAAATCAGTAAGAGCACCACTTTAGAAAGAGGAACTTTAGACTGATATGCTACATATCATTAATCATTTGGCATATGCTTTTACGGCTTTCTCAGCTGCGTCATCAAGATCCTCTGCAGTGATCAATGTCAATCCACTTTCCTGCAACCAGAGCAACCAGTCAAGACTCGCTAATGGAAGATTCAAGGCAAAGGAAGCATGACTCAGGTAACTCTGATCACCAAAGCTCTTACCTTAAGAATCCTCTTCCCTTGGTCAACGTTGGTGCCTTCTAGCCGGACAACAACAGGGACCTTAAGATCAACCTGATAACCAAAGTAAAAAAAATGTAAGAATATGCAACAGGCAAAGTATATAATGATGCATTAATCAGCTAGAAAATAACAAGTAAGCTCAAGGAACATTGAGTCAAATAGCATGCAATGTATTATCGTCACATTCCTACGGAACAATAACATGCTACAGTACCACACCCAAGTACAGGGGAGTACTTTTTTGACGAAATGTCACCAATACTTAAAATAACAAGGAAAAAATATTTTCCAAAAATATAGCAGGTCGCACCAAACTATGATAACAATACCAACCTACAGTGTATGCACAATACTTATCATACAACATAATACTAAAGCAGAGCAGAAGATTGAAAAGAAAATTTATGTAAAGGAGTTAAGTCCTGAAATGTGATGCAAATATTCAATTGTATGTAAATGAGTTTGGCAAAAGGCTCCCCGTAGAATGGGTGAACAATAATTTTACTAAAGTGGGCTGTGAGGAAGTGGAACTACAATATGGTGCATTCCTTCAATAAAAAAAACTTGATGGTTACCTGTTTAGCTGCATTTACTATTCCACTTGCTATCACGTCACATTTCATAATACCTCCAAAAATGTTCACTAGAATTGCCTTCACTCTGTCATCTGAAGTCAATATCTTAAAAGCTTCAACAACCTGAACAGAAATTTCAAAAAAATGGTTACACTTAAGCATTTGCTGACAACATAATGTGCAAAACCAAAATTTCACATGGATTTAACAGAATTTATACATTTCGCCCAAGACCTTAATTAGAAACAGACTATGAATTGCACTTCATTTATACCTGTCCCTCTGACGCACTCCCACCAACATCGAGAAAATTGGCAGGTGTACCACCATGCAACTTGATAATATCCATCGTAGCCATTGCTAATCCTGCACCATTCACCATGCAACCAATCTCTCCATCAAGCCCGATATAGTTCAAATCTGCTTTAGCAGCGGCCACCTGTCAAGTTAGTGAAGATGAATATCTTCATCAGTTGTGATTGCTCTTACATTTGTAAGAAAAATATAATCAACAAAAGTACTCCTCCAAAAGAAGGGTTAGAGGTTTTAAAAACGGAAGAGAGAACAGTTTCACAGAGAACTGAACAGGAGAATAAGTACTAATGGAAATGGCAACACATCGTTTACCTCTCTGGGGTCTTCCTGTGTTGTATCACGCAGTGCAAATATTTCTTTCTGCCTAAATGCAGCATTATCATCAAAGTTCAACTTTGCATCAGCAGCAACTAGCTTTTTGTCAGCTGTCTCAGCAAGAGGATTGATCTACCCACATAAGATGTCAAAATTAGTCATAAGAATGCCAAAGGCAGGATGGATCATCGCAACAAGAAACCACTTCCAACTGCAGTACCTCCAGCATTGTGCAGTCACTCTTGCAGAAAAGTTCATATAGCTTCTTAATCTGTTCTATGGAAGATTGTCTGTCTGCTGTCTTTGGTGCCAGACCATCAACAACTTTTCCTGCATCCTCATCAGTGATTCCCTTGAATACGTCAACAGGAACCTGGTAATACAACAAATTGATTTTAAATGTATATGTAAAGTAGCAGATTATAACGCTAAAACCTCTGATATGACAAGTGAATCTGCTACTCAAGATAGGTAGTTAGGTACACATTGATCTTAAAAAGAAGTTGAAGACAGAAGAAGTAGATAACCTTAATGATCATATCAGGGTACTTCTCTGCAAGATCTTCAATGCTCGTTCCTCCCTTGCTGCAAGCTATAATGAGCTGAAAAAAAATTGAACATTAGCAATCACCATGAGAAAAAATCCCACAACACTAATCTCTCTCATTAGAACAGGGCAGAATGCATATTAACTACTAGTTTAATCGATAAATTAAAGTACATGGTTTAGAAAAGTTAAGTGTTGGCCACACAGGCTGGAAAAAAATTAATAAGTGTCCATAACAACTAATAACACCCAAGGACTTGGTTGCATCACCCCAAATGTTTTGTTCATACCGCTGCATAGCCGAGGACGTTTAATCCGTAACAGAAACTTGTTTAATGCTACATCCACTAATTGTACAACTTAATGCATAGTGAGTTACTAATGCGACAGACCGTTATTACATGAGTAAATATTAATGTGAAGGTTTATTAGATCATGGTATTTATAGAAATGGAAAATGATCCACAAAAATAAATACAGTACTTTAATCAATTTAAAATGATTGCGTTAACTTGCTAGATCAGGTAAAGAGAAAAGATAAATTCATTATTCTCATTAAAATATTATCCACATTTTGATTGTATGCATATTCATGTATAGAATCTTATAAAATTATCATGGATCAACATCGTAAACAAATCTGGAATGAAAACAATCCAGAAAACAATGTAGTAGCAAGCACTAAGAGCTGTTAACTTGGGCAAAAGTATGTAATATAGACTGCACTGATTTATAAAAAAACGGCTGGGCAATGAAAATGACAAAAAGAAAAGGCTGGTAAGTGGTCAGTGACATACTGGACCAGCAGTCTGCCTATCAAGGGTGATGGCAAAGTACATCTCATTAACAAGTGACATTTTCTCACATAAGTAGACCTGTCAAAGAGAGCAGAAAAAATATCAGTAGTTAAAAATATTTCAGTGACACAAGCAAACAACATAACCACATGACGAAAATGTTAATTCAAATATATTTTACCTGACAAAGTTGAACTGCATATATGCTATGTTACTAAAAACAACTCGATAACATATGTTTTAAATTAACAAGGGGAGGGGGGAGAACTATTGTCATTGCACGGCGCCATAAATAGGCTAGGCACAGTGCTATGGCCCGTCAACTGTGTTTTATTAATATTTCTTACTTCATGAGAGTACATAGACCAAAAAGCAGTGTATCTGAGGTTATTGGTGCATACACCATACGTCTAATACTTCTAGATACTACTTAGGTGCGTATGGAGCCTATGGAAGATTGGAAGCTACAACTTGATTGCTGAAGAGTAAAGAAAATATCTACAGCCCTAATTCTTGCAAAGCTACATATGGCAACTGAAACCGTGGACAGAACAACATAGTCGTGTAAAAGAAAAAAAGAACAGCAGACCAATCACATCAAATAAAGAAATAGAGATGCACAAGATTTAATAAGATTGGCAAAAACTAACCTTGCCCACAACCTTCCCCTGTGGACCAGTTTGTTTTGTTACCAGAACCTGGTTAAGCATTTTAGCTGCAGGCGAGTCAGTACCAACACTCCATAGTGAAATAACACGCACAACCAACTCGACGTAGCTACAATTTAGTTAACCGACTCTGAAGAAAATGCTAAATGACAGCACTATATGCCACTACAAATCCAATGGATGCATCATAAATGACAGCACTACATGCCACTGGAAATCTAATGGATGCAAGTTCAATTGGAAAAGCACATTCATTCTGAACCAGAACATTAAATAACAAACCACTTGGAGCTGCCAACAAAGGCGTGGATAGAACCTATCTATCCAAGAAAAAAATGCCTACAACAGATCAATTTAACTAAATCTGAATGTGATTACCATGTCACCTCATACCAGTAGCGAGTTTAAGTTGCAATTTTCGCTGTAATGCCAACAGTTAGACACAACCAACAAAATGAACGTATTTCAATTTTTTCATGCGTTGTATACCATAAAATTGGCCTGGTGGATCAAATTTCTAGTTTAGTCCAGGCAAGAGAACGGATACTTGGAAACACAATAGCTTAAAAAACTGACAACATGAACCTACATCTAGTATAATGTAAACCATCTCTCTCAAAGACTTACCTGCTAGGCTTTCAGCCTCCTCGGCCTTAACAATATGAACGCCGCCCTGCAGCCCACTTTTGAAAGTTCCCAATCCACGTCCACCAGCAAGGATTTGGCTTTTCACAACGATCTGCAACAGTGTCATCTTTTAGACATGGTTGAACTACGAACAGCAACATTGCTCAAGCTATGATACATACAGCACCCGAAATCTATTGGGGACGAGAATCTGCTATATTTAATATTCTGAGATCACTGCACGGACTAAAGCATCTGCTGACACGATATTAAACACCGCTACACAAGTATTCAAATACTGAGAAGAAAGTGTGCCCTCGTCTCAGTTAATAACACAGTTTTTGAAGAAAATAGAGGTTATTATTAGAAGTCATAGAGGGTTGCAAGAATTTCAATGCCCAAACAGCATTATAATTTTAAGAGCAAAGCAAATATAGCTGGGAGCCCGTGACACGACTCGTGACTCTATTTGCAGGGTTGTGAAGTGACTTTACTCACGTAAGCATATAATTTTTGGCACAGAGAATATAATACGATCAGTAGTATGAATTGCCCGAATGAAGCAATCGGAATTCACAGACACTATGGCAACCCAATAACCCCCTCTTCAAAATAAATATATCCCAGATTACAGCACCGTTACCGAACCTACATTTCTACCAGCCCAATCCGGATTCAACATGAATTCGCAGTAAACTAGATTCGCTAACACGTTTCAATAACATCATAGCGGTGTCACATCACAATCCTCGCATTTGCACAGGTGAAACATAACAAAGGCACGGAAAAAATAACAGATGAGTAACCTAGGTAGGTAGCATCACCTCTTTCTCGCTGGGGAAGACGTTCTTCAGAACCTCCTTGACCTCCTGCACGGACCCCACCACCGCGCCCTTGGGCACGTTGATCCCGAACTTCCCCATCAAGTCCGCGCCCTGCGACACACACACACACACACACACAGGAAACCCTAGCTCGTGTCAGACCGGCCTCCCAAATTGAAAAATCATTCGAATCCGCAACAGATGCGAAAATGGAGGGGGCGGGATCTGCACCTGGTACTCGTGGATGTTGAGGCGGCGGAGCTGCTGGTGCTGCCATTTGCCGCCGACGGAGACGGCGCGGGACGCCAGCCTCCCGAGCGATCCGCGAACCATGGCTGCTGCGGCGGCGGCGGCGATCCGGATTCCGGAAACCCTACAGGCGTGCGTGGGGGAGGAAGGCACGGGTGCTCTTTCGCTCTTCCTCTTTTGCGGTTCGGTTTCGATTTTTAGGCTCTGTTTTCTCCTTTTCTTTTCTTTCTTGCGGAAGGGTGCGGCCGCGCCGGGCAGATGGACTAGTTCGCGTGGGAGGCAGCGCTGATTTAGGATCGCGGATGGTTGACTGACTTGTGGGCCCAGGGTTTGTGGGGCGCGCATGTCATTTGCCCGGTGACAGAATTAGTGTGCTTTTCTACGGTGAAAAGGCGTTGTTCCGTTTCTTTTAGCAAACGGGTGTTGCTCAGGTATCTGCTTCAGCTGTTGAATGGGCCAACCAGCCCAGTTCGTGGGGTACTAAGCACTATGGGCCGGCGAAATGAGATGTCTGGTCAAAGCCGTAAGAGCATCTCGTGCCGACTGCTTTTGCACACACGCTAAACCGTCGCGCAAATTACAGCGCCAAATTGCTTCATTTGCATACACGCTCGCGCGGAAAACAATATTTTCACACACTTGCATACGAAATAGATTAAACAAAACGTAAAAATAAACTAGAAATATTGCAAACTTCAACGCTACAACCAAATTTATTTTGAAACTAGACTAGAAACTACTCGGAATCCCAAATCGAAGTCCGACGAGCCTGGAGTTATCTACGACACCAGAGTCGATGTCCACTCGAAGGAGGAGGAGGAGGAGGAGAGGACGATCGTCGACGGGCCGGCGCCATTTTTCTTCTCCTCCGCCTTCCTCACGGCCTTCTCCTCCCTCTCCTTCTTTCTCGCCACCACCTTTGCCCTCCTCTCCTCCAGGTCCGCCTTAAGCGCCGCCTTCTCCTCCTCTTTCTTGTCGTAGAACGCCTCCATCGCGGCGACGTCCTCCGGGAACTGGCGCACCCACTCGAGGCGCAGGCGCTCGTTGCATTCCGCAATGACGAGGTGTTGCTCGAGCTCGCGTTGGCGCTGCCTCGCCTCGTGCGTGACGGCCGGCAGCGGCGCGAGCGCTTCCGCCTGTTGCCACGTCCAGATGTCGTTGAAGTTCATCGACCGCCGGGAGCGGCCGAGGCGCCAGGCGACCGCGTCGTACGCGTGCGCCGCCTCGTGCTCCGTCTCAAAAGTCCCGAGCCTGATGCGCTCGTTGCCGCTACGGATCTGGGCGTAGAAGGTGTCGTTCGGCCGCACGCGGACGCCGCGGTAACCGGAGCTCGAGCGGCGGCGGGGCGGCATCTTGTCGGCGTGGAGGCGGAGCGGCAGCGCGAGCGACGTGGTGCGCAAAGAGAGCGACGCGCAACAACGCGCGGCGAGGTGGAGGGCGGCGAAGTGACACACATGATGAAAGTTCCTGGCAGTTGGGTGCGTGCGGCAATCGGCGCGGCAGGTTTGGCGCGTAGGATGGCGCAAAAGCGCGCGCGGATTTTTCGCGCGTCTGTTGGAGGTTCGCGCGCCCCCTCCCGCGCTGCATTTCGGCGATTAATTTAGCGCGCGAGTTTTGCCGCGCCTGTTGGAGATGCTCTAAATAGCTCATTGCCCATCCCCAATTCTTTATGTGTTCCCAACTTCAATCTTCAGCATCTAACAAAACATTAATCTTCAGACTTAAACCTGGCTCAACTCGTCAACGACTTCATTTTTTATACCCCTTCCATTCTAAAATATATAAGTGTTTCACATTTTTCTAGATATGGAGGTATCTATAACTGAAATGCAAGATACATTAAGTCACTTATATTTATACACGGAGGGAGTTGTTGTAAAAAGAAGGACAAAAGGAGTTTATGTTTTAGTATGCTTCACTTATTTATTAGGGGGATTTAGACGGAGGGAGTACTTAGAGCAGGTCTAACAGGCCCCTTAAAAGGGCCAAACCCGTATAATAACCGCCGATATACGGGGTAGGGCTCTACCGGCCGTCTAGCAGACCCCGTAAAATCGGCCCCCGCTCCGATTTTTGCTGTTTTCGATTACGGGGCGGGTCTTCGCCCCCTACTTGTGCGGGGCGGGAGGCTGAATACAGGGCCAACCCCTCACTCGTGGCGCGCCGAACTTTCAGAAATCGCGCGGGCTAGGACCAAGCGACGGCTGCAGGAGCTCGTCCGTGCTCGCGTCGGTCGCGGGGGGGCGGGCGGCGTCGCAGAGCACGCGGGGCTGCCCGCCGAGCTGCTCGGATGACGCGAGCAGCGCCTCCGCGCGGCGCCGGCGTCGGTCGCGGCAGGGAGCGGGGCTGCGGCAGCCGCAGGGGCAGCGCGAGGCGGCGGCGGGGCGGCTGCCGGCTGCGGGGGCTGGGGGTGCTGGTTGGAGGAGGAAGAAGGAAAGGGAGAAGAAGAGAAAAAAAAAGAAAAATTAGTTAATTTAGCATATTCTGGGAATATTCTCTTTTACGGTTTAAGGATACGGGGTCTGCTAGCTCAGACGAGTTTTCGCCCGATCAAAATCGAATACAGGACCCTCTACTCGCGTTTTAAAGGGTAGAAAAATACGGGATCTGTTAGACATGCTCTTACAACCACGTAAAAGATAGGTACAATAAACATGTTGATTACTTGTGCATCACAATGTATACTGGAAACCATTGCCATTTCTACTTGGCAGAGACAGGCATATTCTGTGAGACACAAGTTGATTTTCTACCAGGCGAATGCATTCCACAAGTCGACCGCCATAAATCTTCTGTCATATAAGCAGGAGTCAGCTTTTCTTTTCTGCTTAAAATGTCAAAAGGAAATTTCGGTAATTTGCTGCTTGAACTTCAGGAGTTCAGGATTTGTTGCATGTTAGGAGTCTCAAAGTTTTTGGAGCTATAGATTATATAGTTGACTACTTGAGCTAAGCCAGACTGAAAAAATGAGGCTAATCTGGTCTCAGCTGATTGATATTTTCTTGCTCTCTGTCTACTGCTCTTCCTTTCATCCATGCATGAAATTCAGTGACAAATAGCTGGCTACGTTCTGGGAAGTGGCAGGTCAAAAAACACTGGTCTATGGTGGCATATAATCAATTTCCTCATTCCATAATACCAATACATTACAACATGAATATTGTACAACTTATCAACAGTTGAATTTGAGAAGGATACATTGTACAACATAAACAGTTCAGTCTTTGGTATCTATTGTCAAAAGTACAAATATGTCAAGACTGAACGGTTGTGAGGTTCTGAAATGCTGTTTCGCAAGTACAGGACTGCATTTTGACAACTGTATCTGACTTCTGGGTTGCCTCTTTCCGGAGCTAAATGTGTTAACATTTGTCAGGAAACAACAGCAATAACACTTTTTCTTAGTTGCGCGCAGCTGATAAGGAACTCGGGCGCTGATCCTGGTAAGAGAAAAGTGAAAGGTAAGAATGAGTACCGATGGGTCTCTATACAGTCCTACAATATTGCCAGTTTCAGTTTTGTATATTGCATCTGACTTTTTTAAGCAATAAGTGTCAAATAAGTAATAGCAAGGTTTTGAAACCATACTTCCATAAAAGCACTACGAATAACTCATGGTATGTTCCTTCGTGAGGTAGCAATACTACGAGACCATGAGTCAAAATAATCTACGTGCGCGCTTCCCTAATTTCCCTAATACAGAAGAAAAATCACAGCAACTCAAGCGCAATTAACAGGGAAGTAACATCTTGGTTGTGTTGGAATAAAAATATGCAGCTCCAGTTCTGTACCACAAGTTCAAGAAACAGAATAGAATTTAGAACATCCTAGATAGTCTTAAGAAGCAGACGTGACTTATTTTTGTTTGAACACCAAGAAAAAGAACAGTTACAAGTTACCGCTAATCCTTTCTTTCATCAAGGGTAGAAAAAGTTCCTAGAGGATACCTTAGCCACCAATATGTATCATAGGTCTATTTGCTGTCTTGGCAATATCAAACATCCCAGCATGTTTAGCTTTTTTCCTTTTAACCTGCCAAATGAAGGTGGCTATTGAGATTCACATCATTCGGTCAGTAAAGAAACATACGAGGATTTCCCGAATAAAGAACATAATGCCAACAAACATATGCGATGTTTGGAACATGAAATAGAAGTCAAAGTGAACACTTCACTGTCTAATTGCGTGTGCGCGCACAGTGGGTTGGGGGCAGGGAGGGGGGCTCAATTAACTTTATGCGCAAAGGAATGGTACATGTATAACAAAGAAAGGTACTAAAAAAACTGTTGGTCTTCTGCTTCTCTGAAGTGAGTGGTCAAAATTGCCAATGCAAGTTTAATATTTGACAAACAGAAAAACAAAATGTATAACTCTTTCATATAAGAGATGGCAACCAAGTATCTCTCTACGTACCGCAGCACTAATTATTTCCTTCAGTCCAGCATCATCAATACCAGAATGAATAGGCTCTCTCAGGCTGACCTGTAGAAGTCAAGACAGTTGAATTCATTTCTGTTTTGTTTGCATAAAAAGGAAAACTGTAATACCTATATGAAATTGGATGCTCGCATATTGACAATGATTAACTTATGCATATTTGACCCAAAATCAGTAATTGTAAATATCATATAGTTAAATGTTGATTGCTTACAGAATAAGAAATACAGTACAGAACAAATTTTAACATCTGAACTGAACATTTATTTTCAAATATACAGATGGCTCAGAAAAAGGAAGGCTAATTGTCATCGCAACTGTAAGACATTTGGATGGCATTAATACTACTTCAGTTTGATGCAGAAACCAGTACAATTCAGAAAAAATACTGGGACCAGGAACTATTTGGTTTACTGGCCTCTTAATTAATTACTGAGTTTGTTCATTAAACCCTGACAGAGTAGTGCTATTAGCAAATTTCTAGGGTGAAATTACAAGAAAAGCATATCTATGGAGAACATGCACACGACAATAAAAATCAAATCATTGACAAAGCAAGCAGATCAACATACCTCTGAAGGCCCAAATAAGCACACTTTGAAGTTGCCATCCGCCAATAATCTCAATCTATTGCAACCAGCACAAAAATGCTCTGTCATTGATGTAATAAATGAAATTGTTCCAACATGCCCATCAATCTTGAAATTCTTTGCGGTGTCTGAAGGGTGATCTTTAAGTCTCTCTACGCCTTCAAAATGTTGACGCTGATATTAAAGAGCACATAAGTAAATTATTTTTAGCTTACATAATAAATATACAACACAAATATGTCACAGCTACATGTTGGAGGATGAATACAATGGTGTCAAGGTTAACTTCAGATGTGGTACTTACCACTTTATCCAGTATTTCTGCATAAGGGACCAGCTTCTTGACATTCCAAACATTACCATCAAATGGCATGAACTCGATAAATCTAACATTAATAGGTTTGTGTCTGGTCAATTCAACAAAATCACAGATTTCATCATCATTCATTCCACGCATGACAACACAATTAATCTGGCAACAGAGAAAAGGACGGCGTTAAATATCTCAACAAAATATGTACTGTATAACTGAATATATATCTCTATTTTGCAAATGATTTTCTAAAAGAAATGACTGGAAAAAATTAGCATGCAAAACTGCATACCTTCACGGGGTCATATCCAAGTTCTATGGCAGTATCTATTGATTCCATGACCTTCGAGTGCCCTTTACGCCTCGTCATGAATTCAAACTTTGCAGGGACCAATGTGTCCAAGCTAATATTTAAAGCGTTAAGACCACACTCTTTCAGTCTTGGAAGCTTCTTGGAAAGAACGATCCCGTTTGTGGTAATTGCAAGAGTTTTCAGTCCTTTCAGGCCAGAAAGATGTAAGCAAATGTCTTCGAGATCTTTTCTAACGGTTGGTTCTCCACCAGTTAATCGGATCTTGTCCACACCAGAAGCAACAAAAAGACTGGCAACTCGAATTAGCTCGTCGTGTGACAGAAGGTCTGACTTTGGCGTGAGCTCGACTCCTTCGGCGGGCATACAGTACTGACATCTCAGGTTACAGCGCTCGGTCAAGGAGATTCTTAAGTAATTGTGAAACCTCCCAAATGAATCGACAAGCATATCTGACGTCGGTGTTTCCGCTGGTAGAGCTTCTGGCTTGGTAGTAGCACAGGAAGTCGCATATGTACTGGAGCAACCACGGCTATAAGTCGAAGAGGGGGTGCTGGTCAAACTTTGGAGTCCTACGCTCATGGTGTCGAACTGCGAAATATGGTGAACTGTTATACAGGCACACAAAACCTGATATAGAAAGAGAAAATTGAACATCATATCCAAAAGCTGCTACACTGCGTCACTGTTAAAGAGAAGCTAATCTCAGTACGAGTTCTGTGCCAGGATACAGAATGAATTTGCTACATACTAGCTATTGCAACCAGTACTCCAACAACCGTTAGTATTAAATTCCGAACAATACTAAGATGTTAGTACAAAAGAAGAAAAGCTACGATGAACTCAAAATTGCTCACCGGAGAACCAAAGCTATCCCCAATCCGACCTCGGCGAAGCACCTCGCCAGTAGAGCGGAGGGGGCGAGCAGAGGAGACGCCGCGAACTTGTTGTAGCAGAGGCTGTGGACGAGGCAAAAACGAGGATGAACGGGGGAGGGGGCAAGGGGCAGGGGCGGTGGGGAAGCAGCTCGACGGCGTCGAGCGCGTCGCCGGTGAGCCCCATGGCTCCCTCTCCCTCACGACTCCACCGGAGGTGAGGAAGGGAGAGACGGCCTGGGAGGTCGGCGCTCGCCGGGACGCGGAGAGGAGGCGACGGCGGAGACTGGAGGTCACATGGGAGGCGGCGGGCTGCATCGGGGCTGATTCTTCAACTGGCTGGTGGGGTCAACTCAATTGTACGGCAGAGAGGATGGAGTGAGCTGATTCCAATTTTCTTTGAACTTCACATGCCTGCACCTACGAAACTAATTTTCCCTTTGGTGTTGGGCCGTGCTGAGCGTCCCCCGGGGGATCGGAACTCCCGATCCCCCGGCTCCATCGATCGACACGTGTCTGACACTACTTTTCGTTTTCCACTCCACGCCGGAAAAAAACAGGCACGCAGACAAAGGAAGCACAGCGAGGAAACACGCCCGCAACTCCTACCACCTATCCCGACCGCCCCTGTCGCCTGGCTCCGGTGACAGAACTCGCTGGCCACGACCATGGTCGCCGCCGGCCGGAGGTATCAGCGTCGTCGTCCAGACGCAGAAGTCAACGCCGCTTGCAGCAGCACCGCCGCTAAGATGCAGAAGTCGCCGTCGCCTGCAGCAGCGCCACCGTGCCGGAGGTAGCAGCGCCGCCGCCCGAACGTAGCAGAAGTCGTCGTCGCCTGCAGCAGCGCCACCGTGCCGGAGGTAGCAACACCGCCGCCCGAACGTAGCAGAAGTCGCCGCCGGTAGTAGCAGCGCCGCCGCTCGGACGCAGAAGTCGCCGTCGCTTGCAGCAGCTCCACCAGGCCGGAGGTAGCAGCGCCGCCACCCGGACGTAGCAAACGTTGCCGACGGTAGTAGCAGCGCTGACAGCCTTTGGTAGCAGAAGTCACCGCCAGTAGTAGCAGCGCCGCCAGCATGTGGTAGCAGACATCACCGCCGGTAGTAGCAGCGCCACCAGCCTTTGGTAGCAGAAGTCGCCGCCGGCAGTAGCAGCGCCGCCAGGATGTGGTAGCAGACGTCGCGGCCGGTAGTAGCAGCGCCACCAGCCTTTGGTAGCAGAAGTCGCCGCCGGCAGTAGCAGCGTCGCCATCATGTGGTAGCAGATGTCGCGGCCGGTAGTAGCAGCACCGCTAGCCTTTGGTAGCAGACGTCGCGGCCGGTAGTAGCAGCACCGCCAGCCTTTGGTAGCAGACGTCGCTGCCCCTTGTAGGAGCACTGCCACCCGGACGTAGCAGACGTCGGGATACTTCTGCAGCACCGTCGAGGTCCAGTGCGGAGGAACCGAGCTGCTGTATTGCGTGAGCGCAGGACGCCGCCAGTCGCCGGGATCCAGGTGGAGGCGCGGGGCGCCGCCGCCGATCGCGATGCAGGGGGAGGAGGTGGGGAGGTGCGTTAGGAAGGAGATTCTGCCGGCGCTCGGGGTCGGCAGCGTTGAGGTGGCGCTGGAGTCAGCGGGCGCCATGGCGCGGCAGCATGCCGAGAGAATCATGGCGGTCGAAGCTTTTGCGGGAGATGAGAGAGAGAGAAAAAACCATGACGAAAGGAAAACGTGTGGAGGAGAACGGCCTAAACAGATAAGGCTTATGGTGGGCCCTCCAACTACCGCTTTTCTTTGTGCATTCGGCATGCCAGCAAGGCGGACGATGCAGCGACACGATCCCCCGGGGGATTAACAGCGTTTCCCTTTGGTGTTTGGTGTCGTGAGAGGTCGCCAGACACACGGCAGGTGTCGGACGGCACAGTCGGCAAAACTTTTCAGTAGGGATTACAACAGTGGTAAGAGCATCTCCACCTGCAGCCCCTAAATAGCCGCCGGCACTGCCGTATGAGGCCGTTGGCAGAGCATCCTCTATTTGGAGATGCTACCCCATACCGGCAGCCCTAATAGATTTAGAAAATTAAACTGAAATTTTGAAAATGATATTCATACGAAGTTCGAACGAAATTTGTACAAATTTAACGCGAATTCAAACTAAAAAACTAAAAAAACATCTAGCGGCGCTGGGAGTCGAAGGCGCTGAAGTCCAGGTCCTCTCCGCTGGATGACCCGAAGGACCAGCTGTCGACGTCGTCGACCTTCTCCTCCTTTGGTGCCGGCAGCTCGGATGGTCCGGCGAGGTCGACGTAGTTGGTGTCGTGGTCCCTGGCGGACCACACCGCCGCCTGCCGCGGGTCGATCGCGATATGTCGGTAGTCTTCGTCGACGGAGCGGCCGACAATGTACTGTAGGGCGGGGAACTCCTCCTCGTCGCTGATACGTCTCCAACGTATCGATAATTTCTTATGTTCCATGCTACTTTATTGATGATACCTACATGTTTTATGCACATTATATGTCATATTTATGCATTTTCTGGAACTAACCTATTAACAAGATGCCGAAGAGCCATTTCTGCTGTTTTTGGTTTCAGAAATCCTAGTAAGGAAATATTCTCGGAATTGGACGAAATCTTCGCCCAGGGTCCTATTTTTGCACGGAGCTTCCAGAAGACCGAAGAGATAACGAAGTGGGGCGACGAGGCGCCGCCACCATAGGGCCGCGCGGCCGAGGGGGCCCGCGCCGTCCTATGGTGTGCCCTCGTCGCCCCGACCTACCCTTTCGCCTACTTAAAGCCTCCGTCGCGAAACCCCGCACCGAGAGCCACGATACGGAAAACCTTCCGAGACGCCGCCGCGAATCCCATCTCGGGGATTCAGGAGATCGCCTCCGGCACCCTGCCGGAGAGGGGATTCATCTCCGAGGACTCTTCATCGCCATGGTCGCCTCCGGAGTGATGAGTGAGTAGTTCACCCTGGACCATGGGTCCATAGCAGTAGCTAGATGGTCGTCTTCTCCTTGTTGTGCTTCATTGTTGGATCTTGTGAGCTGCCTAACATGATCAAGATCATCTATCTGTAATACTATATGTTGTGTTTGTCGGGATCCGATGGATAGAGAATACTATGTTATGGTGATTATCAATCTATTGTTTATGTGTTGTTTATGATCTTGCATGCTCTCCGTTATTAGTAGAGGCTCGGCCAAGTTTGTACTCTTAACTCCAAGAGGGAGTATTTATGCTCGATAGTGGGTTCATGCCTTCATTGACACCTGGGACAGTGACAGAAAGTTCTAAGGTTGTGATGTGCTGTTGCCACTAGGGATAAAACATTGATTCTATGTCTAAGGATGTAGTTGTCGATTACATTACGCACCATACTTAATGCAATTGTCTGTTGCTTAGCAACTTAATACTGAATGGGGTTCGGATGATAACCTGAAGGTGGACTTTTTAGGCATAGATGCAGTTGGATGGCGGTCTATGTACTTTGTCGTAATGCCCGGATTAAATCTCACTATATTTATCATATCATGTATATGCATTGTTATGCCCTTCTCTATTTGTCAATTGCCCGACTGTAATTTGTTCACCCAACATGCTTTTATCTTATGGGAGAGACACCTCTAGTGAACTGTGGACCCCGGTCCTATTCTTTACATAGCATACAATCTACTGTAATACTTGTTTTACTATTTTCTTGCAAACAATCATCTTCCACTCGATACGTTTAATCCTTTGTTACAGCAAGCCGGTGAGATTGACAACCTCACTGTTTCGTTGGGGCAAAGTACTTTGGTTTTGTTGTGCGATTCCACGTTGGCGCCGGAATCCCTGTTGTTGCGCCGCATCACATTTCGCCACCATCAACCTTCAACGTGCTTCTTGGCTCCTCCGGTTCGATTAAATCTTGGTTTCTTTCGAGGGAAAACTTGCTACCGTGCGCATCATACCTTCCCTTGGGGTTCCCAACGAACGTGTGAGTTACACGCCATCAAGCTCTTTTTCGGCGCCGTTGCCGGTGAGATCAAGACACGCTGCAAGGGGAGTCTCCACTTCTCAATCTCTTTACTTTGTTTTTGTCTTGCTTTATTTTATTTACTACTTTGTTTGCTGCACCTAAACAAAACACAAAAAAATTAGTTGCTAGTTTTACTTTATTTATTGTCTTGCTCTCTATATCAAAAACACAAAAAATTAATTACTTGCATTTACTTTATCTAGTTTGTTTTATTTACCGTTGCTAAAATGAATACTCCTGAAAATACTAAGTTGTGTGACTTCACAAATGCAAATAATAATGATTTCCTATGCACACCTATTGCTCCACCTGCTACTACAGCAGAATTCTTTGAAATTAAACCTGCTTTACTGAATTTGGTTATGAGAGATCAATTTTCTGGTGTTAGTTCTGATGATGTTGCTGCCCATCTTAATAATTTTGTTGAACTTTGTGAAATGCAAAAGTATAAGGATGTAGATGGTGATATTATTAAATTGAAAGTGTTTCCTTTCTCATTAAGAGGAAGAGCTAAAGATTGGTTGCTATCTTTGCCTAAGAATAGTATTGATTCATGGACTAAATGCAAGGATGCTTTTATTGGTAGATATTATCCTCCCTCTAAAATTATATCTTTGAGAAGTAGCATAATGAATTTTAAGCAATTAGATACTGAACATGTTGCTCAAGCATGGGAGAGAATGAAAACTTTGGTAAAGAATTGCCCAACCCATGGACTGACTACTTGGATGATCATCCAAACCTTCTATGCAGGACTAAATTTTTCTTCGCGGAATTTATTGGATTCAGCTGCTGGAGGTACCTTTATGTCCATCACATTGGGGCGGCTACAAAACTTCTTGATGATATGATGATAAATTACTCTGAATGGCACACGGAAAGAGCTCCACAAGGTAAGAAGGTAAATTCTGTTGAAGAAACCTCTTCCTTGAGTGATAAGATTGATGTGATTATGTCTATGCTTGTGAATGGTAGATCTAATGTTGATCCAAATAATGTTCCTTTAGCTTAATTGGTTGCTCAAGAAGAAAATGTTGATGTGAATTTCATTAAAAACAATAATTTCAACAACAATGCTTATAGGAACAACTCTGGTAATAACTATAGGCCATATCCCTCTGCTAATGGTAATGGTTATGGTAATTCTTATGGGAATTCTTACAATAATAATAGGAGTGTACCCTCTGGTCTTGAAGCCATGCTTAAAGAATTTATTAGTACACAAACTGCTTTTAACAAATCTGTTGAGGAAAAGCTTGATAAAATTGATACTATTGCTTCTAGAGTTGATAGACTTGCCTCCGATGTTAATCTTTTAAATTTGAAAGTTATGCCTAATAATGATATTGATAATAAGATTACTACTACAGCAAATGCCATCCAAGTTAGAATTAATGAGAATATAAGATTAATGGCTGAATTGCGTGCTAGGTGGGATAGAGAAGAAAATGAAAAACTAGCTAAAGAAAATAATGTAGCTAAAGTTTGGACTATTACCACCACTAGTAATGCTAATTCTTCACATGTTGCTGCACCTCCTACTATCAATGGTAATATAATTGGTGTTGGCAATGTTTCTACTCCTAGTGCAAAGCGAACAAAACTGCCTGAAATTGCTAAAACTGCTGAAACTGCTTGTGATAAAACTGCTGAAATTTTTTCCAACCTTGGGAACAATGATCCCATTGCTGTAGCTCATAATGATTTAGATTTTGATGATTTCCACATCTCTGAAGTTATAAAGTTCTTACAAAAACTTGCTAAAAGTCCTAATGCTAGTGCTATAAATTTAGCCTTTACAAAACATATTACAAAGGGATTTCTATTTTCGTGCCCTCGGCTCCTTAGTTGTACTCAGTTTTCCCCAGATCCTTAGTTTTTCCTCAGTTTTCCCCAACCCCTTGTCTATAACCCGCAGAAGGAGCTCGGACGGAAGGAATCCCGTTTAGTTGACGTTGGTTGGTGCTGGCAAGTGGGGCCGCTGTTGGTGCCCCGCAGTGGACACGTCTCCACTTATCCAGAT
The DNA here is from genome assembly GCA_030979885.1 of Lolium multiflorum. Lineage (NCBI taxonomy): Eukaryota > Viridiplantae > Streptophyta > Magnoliopsida > Poales > Poaceae > Lolium > Lolium multiflorum. Next base: position 151,706,960 of record CM061752.1, on the reverse strand, counting down.
CATCGTGGGACCCACAACTTGTCCACGTTAGCGCGCCGGACCCACAGCTTACCCAGGTGACCGTTGCAAAATGGGAGCCCGAGCTAGCCCCGCGCCCGTGCCCGTGCCATTGCTTCCCCTTTCTTTCTCCGCGCCCATTGTTCTTCTTCTCCGCCGCGGCAGCCCTTCTCCGGCACGCGGGTGATGTCTAGTTTCTCTTCGACCTCCCGTTCTTCATGGCCGCAGTATGGACCCGTGCCTTTGACAAGATGCCCTGACTGCCCACGCCAGAGCCTCTGAAGCGGTCGATCGTAAGACGGACGAGAACGGCAACCGTGGACGTGAGTTCGTTGCATGCGAGAGCTTGCCATATAGAGAGGGGGATAAGGTTAGATCTCGCTCCAATTTCTCTGTTTTCTCTCGATTTTCTTGTTATTCCCTCGAATTTGGGATTTAGGGTTCACGTTGTTGTTTTCAGATCTTGAAGAAATGCAGGCATTTCGAGTGGATCGATGTGTACGTTCAGAGGCTTCAGTTGCAGGAATCAATTGGCGCTATTGGGGGGCGCAATTTGGGAGGGGGGACTTGCTGTAGAGAATGCGGCGGAGAGAGGAGCCGTTCCGATTAGGGACCTTCCGATTATGCCTAATGCTCCCAATGCAGAACTGGTGGAAGTGAAGGGAGAACTGAAGAAAATGAACAAGCAGTTAAGGCATGATCGAGTTGAAGAAGCAAGCTAATATGATGGCTGGTTGTTTTTTTGTTGTATAATTACGATCGGATTCTTATCATTGCTCACCAGGCGCTAGAAGTTGTTACAAGGGATACCTTGTTACAAATCCATTATTCAGTTACATGTACTTGTAGTTGTTTTCAAAGTTAGTGTGTGCATTCACCGAAATTACCAACTATATTCCCTAAAAGAAAAGGAAAGCTAAAGATAGTTGATAATTGTTAGAGGGCTGACAAATAATGCAATCCCCGAAATCCGCAAATATGTATGCCTCATGTTTATACCAAAATTATACCACTTTTAGGCCGTTTCAAAATACCAATACTATATCCCAAACTATATTCCCTAAAAGAAAAGGAAAGCTAAAGATAGTTGATAATTGTTAGAGGGGTGACAAATAATGCAATCCCCGAAATCCGCAAATATGTATGCCTCATGTTTATACCAAAATTATACCACTTTTAGGCCTTTCCAAAATACCAATACCATATCCCAAACTATATTCCCTAAAAGAAAAGGACAGCTAAAGATAGTTGATAATTGTTAGAGGGGTGACAAATAATGCAATCGCCGAAATCAGCAAAAATGTATGCCTCATGTTTATAACAAAATTATACCACTTTTAGGCCGTTTCAAAATACCAATACTATATCCCAAACTATATTCCCTAAAAGAAAAGGAAAGCTAAAGATAGTTGATAATTGTTAGAGGGGTGACAAATAATGCAATCCCCGAAATCCGCAAATATGTATGCCTCATGTTTATACCAAAATTATACCACTTTTAGGCCTTTCCAAAATACCAATACCATATCCCAAACTATATTCCCTAAAAGAAAAGGACAGCTAAAGATAGTTGATAATTGTTAGAGGGGTGACAAATAATGCAATCGCCGAAATCAGCAAAAATGTATGCCTCATGTTTATAACAAAACTATACCACTTTTAGGCCGTTTCAAAATACCAATACTATATCCCAAACTATATTCCTCATGTTTATTCTCCACCGACAGAGAGAGAGAGAGAGATGGGTGGCCACGAAGAGAGAGAGAGAGAGAGAGAGAGAGAGAGAGAGAGAGAGAGGTTGCCACGAAGAGACGGATAGGGGTATACTGCCCGTTAGATCAGTGGATCAACGGTTCGTGGAGTCGATCCGTGTGACAACGGCTCAACCAATCAGGATAAGTTTGGGCTTCTCAGAGCATTTGTGACAGTACTTGAGGGCAAAACTGAGTAGTACTAAGAATCCAAGGGCACATAAATAGTAAATAGACTAAGGGATTCAAACAAAAGAATTACAAAATGAAAAATGTGTGTTTTGTACAATATAATTCATATTGGGCTACATCAAATTATTTGCAATTCAAATATACATGAGTGTGACAATTATGGCATCATTTAGACAAACTATGTTTTGGGAAAGATGTTTTGCAAAGGGGTTTGGGTGGAAAACCATGCATCTTCATAGCTACACTAGTGATTCTGAGAAGTGGCAATTTGTGGTAAAACTTGATTTATATATGTTTGTTAAGGTTTTCTAGGTGGCAGGTTGCGTAGGAAGACTCCATGAGTAGTTGCCACTATGTTTTTATTTTTTTGGATTTTTTTGCGCATGAAATGACTCAATTAGCTATGTTAATCTCATTTGTTGACTCTCTGTTGACCAGCTACTTGAGGGTAAAACTGAGTATATTGCACTTGCCGGTCTAAGTCCTCGAGGGGAAAACTGAGTACAGATAAAATTTCTGTATAAGGCCCGAGGTTATAACTGAGTACACCAAACGTCCCAGGGTTAGACTCGTGTAGCGGTGCACGCTGCAGCCGTGCATAGCGGACGCGTGTTGCGGTACACGCCACCTTCGTCTTTATAGAGCCCCTCTTTCTCTCCCTCGATGCACGTTCTCACTGGCTCACTGCAACCGCCTCTCCTGTCCCATCATCTTCTCCACAACCGAAGAAAAAACCCCGAAGAAAACCGCCGGCGATGGAGAAGAATGAGATGCCCATTGTCGGCGCATCGGCCGCCGCCCCTGTCCAGGCCCCTGTCGCTGCTTCCAACGTAGCAGCCGGCGCATCGCCGCCGCCCCGTCCAAGCCCCTGTCGCTGCTTCCAACGTAGCAGCCGGCGCATCGGCCGCCGCCCCCGTCCAGGCCCCTGTCGCTGCTTCCAACGTAGCAGCCGGCGCATCGGCCGCCGCCCCGTCCAGCCCCTGTCGCTGCTTCCAACGTAGCAGCCGGCGCATCGGCCGCCGCCCCCGTCCCCCCCGTCGATTGGGACCCGTACGAACCAGTGCAGTACGACGCGCCGGAGAACCCCTACGACACCACCATCGTCGACTACGAGTCGGAGGTAACCCTTTGTTCCCTTGTTCTTATCTCATTTCAATCATTTTGTGTTAGATCTAGCGTTATTACGGTTCGTCTGTTCCTAGTTCAATCCTTTTGTGTTAGATCTTGCGTTATTACTGTTCGTCTCTTCCTAGTTCAATCCTTTTTTGTTAGATCTTGCGTTATTACTGTTCGTCTGTTCCTAGTTCAATCCTTTTGTGTTAGATCTTGCGTTATTACTGTTCGTCTGTTCCTAGTTCGATCCTTTTGTGTTAGATCTTGCGTTATTAGTGTTTGTGATTTGCTTTTGTTTCAGATTTGTGCCGATGATGATGAATATTTGGGCATCCCTAAATTGATTCAGGGTTTGGTCAGTAAACAATTGGTGTGTACAAATTTGTTGTGCATGATCTTTGGTTTACTTACTCAAATCCTGGATATAAGTGTGTCCAATGTAACTGAGGCTACCTCTTTTTTTCGAGCCCATATTATCATGCATGATTTTTTGTTCACTCTCTGTTCAATCATCGTTGCAATTGACTCCGTGTTTTTTGCACGATCTTTGGTGCTACGTGACAGGTGGAGAGCAGCGACGTCGACAGCGACGACGAGTCCTTCCACACCAAGACTCGTCACGTCCTCAGGAGGCTGCAGTCCGGCCAATACGGTCGCCCCTTTGCTCAAGGCATTTACAAGTGCCCCTTCTGCAACAGGAGGCTCTTCGACACCAACTTCAACACCCTGCTGAACCATGCTGAATCCATTGGCAGATATGGCGCTAGAGTTGGAAGTACCGTGAACGTGCATGCGTACATGGCCAAACACAAAGCACTTGGGATTCACCTGCGCAACCTCCAAGCGAGTCACACGCGCCACCTGGAGGCGTTGAACGTGCCTACTGCACTCTCTGTATGTGACTGCTCTATCTGTAGAGCAGCTTAAATTCATGTAAAATGTAGCTTATGTTGGATCTATCGGTACTACATTTGGATCTGTCCTGAATATATCTATGCTATGTTGGTTGCTGTATGCAGCTTATCCTATATTTTCTCTCTGGATTTGTGCCCTAGATTTCCTACCTGATTGGGTAAAAACGAAGGCATAAAGAAATGAATGGCGTTAAAAAACAGAAGGAGAAGCTTCTCTAGATTTGCTACCAATTTGGGCTATCAAATATGAATGAGATCGAGCGATAGAGAGGAAAAAGGTACATTGAAAACTGCTAATCTGGGCGAAAGAGACAGAAACCACTCGTGCCCCCGTCCCGGACCCACACGGCTCCACACGCTACGGCCCTACACGCTACGGCCCCACAAACACGGCCTCGTCCTGTCCCACGCGGTCCCTTCCTACCAGCCCCACACGACGCGGTCCCACACGACGCGACCCCACAAACGACACGACCCCACTCGTCAGCACGGAACGGTCAACTTAACGGATTCCTTCCGTCCGAGCTCCTTCTGCGGTTCAGACAAACGTTTGGGTAAAACTGAGGAAAAACTAAGGAGCTGGGGAAAACTGAGTACAACTAACGAAGCAGGGGCACGAAAATAGAAATCCTATTACAAATGCTCTCATAAAATCTAGAGAAGAGAAACTAAAACTTGAAACTTCTATTCCTAGAAAGTTAGAAGATGGTTGGGAGCCCATCATTACAATGAAATTCAATGACTTTGAATGTAATGCTTTATGTGATCTTGGTGCAAGTATTTCTGTTATGCCTAAAAAGATTTATGATATGCTTGACTTGCCACCATTGAAGAATTGTTATTTGGATGTTAATCTTGCCGATAATGTTAAAAAGAAACATTTGGGGAGGATTGATAATGTGCGCATTACGGTTAACAATAACCTTGTCCCCGTTGATTTTGTTGTCTTGGATATCGAATGCAATGCATCTTGTCCTATTGTGTTGGGAAGACCTTTTCTTCGAACCGTTGGTGCTGTTATTGATATGAGGGAAGGTAATATTAAATATCAATTTCCTCTCAAGAAAGGTATGGAACACTTCCCTAGAAAGAGAATGAAGTTGCCTTTTGATTCTATTATTAGAACAAGTTATGATGTTGATGCTTCTACTCTCGATGTTACTTGATTTGCACTTTCTGCGCCTAGCTGAAAGGCGTTAAAGAAAAGCGCTTATGGGAGACAATCCATGTTTTTACTACAGCAATTTTTGTTTTGTTGAGTCTTGGAAGTTGTTTACTACCGTAGCAACCTCTCCTTATCATGTTTTTGTGCCAAGTAAAGTTTCTATGTCAAAGTTGATGTTATATTTGGGATCGCTGCGAAACAGCATTGTGTCTGTCACGAATCTGGGCACAGGCCTCTGTAGAAAATTCGAAAAATCTGCCAATTTACGAGCGTGATCCTCGATATGTACGCAACTTTCATTAGTTTTGAGTTTTTTCATTTGAGCAAGTCTCGTGCCAGCTTTAAATTCGTCTTTACGGACTGTTCGTTTTTGACGATTCTGCCTTTTATTTCGCATTGCCTCTTTTGCTATGTTGGATTCATTTCTTTGATCCATTAATGTCCAGTAGCTTTATGCAATGTCCAGAAGTGTAAAGAATGATTGTGTCACCTCTGAATGTGTGAATTATTAATTGTGCACTAACCCTCTAATGAGTTTGCTTGAAGTTTGGTGTGAAGGAAGTTTTCAAGGGTCAAGAGAGGAGTATGATATACTATGATCAAGAGGAGTGAAAGCTCTAAGCTTGGGGATGCCCCCGTGGTTCACCCCTGCATATTTTAAGAAGACTCAAGCGTCTAAGCTTGGGGATGCCCAAGGCATCCCCTTCTTCATCGACAACATCATCGGTTCCTCCCCGAAACTATATTTTTATTCAATCACATCTTGTGTTCTTTACTTGGAGCGTCGGTTTGTTTTTGTTTTTGTTTTTTTTTGAATAAAATGGATCCTAGCATTCACTTTGTGGGAGAGAGACACGCTCCATTGTTGCATATGGACAAATATGTCCTTAGGCTTTACTCATAATGTTCATGGCGAAGTTTCTTCTTCGTTAAATTGTTATATGGTTGGAATTGGGAAATGCTACATGTAGTAATTCTAAAATGTCTTGGATAATGTGATACTTGGCAATTGTTGTGCTCATGTTTAAGCTCTTGCATCATATGCTTTGCACCCATTAATGAAGAAATACATAGAGCTTGCTAAAATTTGATTTGCATATTTGGTCTCTCTAAGGTCTAGATAATATCTAGTATTGAGTTTTGAACAACAAGGAAGACGGTGTAGAGTCTTATAATGTTTACAATATGTCTTTTATGTGAGTTTTGCTGCACCTGTTCATCCTTGAGTTTGCTTCAAATAACCTTGCTAGCCTAAACCTTGTATCGAGAGGGAATACTTCTTGTTAGAAGTAAAGTTGAGAGGCAAACGAGAGAGACAACAAATGATTCAACTAGTCTGTTCCATTGATGATTCACAACTTATATACAAGGGGAAGGGACGCGAATATGGGTCACGTCCGTTCGAAGAGGTGTGAGGAAGGGTTGTGTCTGTTGACAAACCAATCAACATAGAGTATTACATGAGGGAGGATTACCCCTTTAATTAACCTATTAATTAAATCCTAACACTCCCCCTAATCCTTCCTTGTCCTTGTCCTTGGTCATCTCTAGAATCATCATTGGAATCATCTCCTCCAAAAACCCTGTGGGAAAAATATGAGGAGAGTAGTGTGTATGATATGTTGCTAAAACTCCTTAAAAACCCTGTGGGAAAAATAAGAAGAAAATGGTGCAACATATAATGGTTAGATATGCTGTTAAAACTCCTTCAAAACCCAGTGGGAAAATAAGGAGAAAATGACACAGCATATAATTGGTATTGTCTCTTTGTTAACTCAATATGAGAAAAACCTTGTAAAAGGGAAAAACCCATAGAGTTTAGAGAACAATATATGTCGTATATACTTTCCTAAAAACCCCGTTGGGGAAAACAGAAAATATGACATATCATCTTGTGTTGATATTACCTCATTAAAAACCTTGATGAGAACCTGTGTAGTAAACTCATAAAGGGAAAAAGAGTGTAATATGATGCTTTGAACATGATTGATTCAGGAAGATACTCCCCCTGATTCTTGCAATTTTGGAAGCCGTCGCATACCAATTCCATAAAATACTTCTGGAATGTTGAAATTGGTAGAGACTTTGTGAACAAACCAACAACATTATTGTGTGATTTGACTTGCAAGACGTTTATTTCCCAACTCTTCTGAAGTTCATGGAGATAAAACAATCTAGAGGCAATATGCTTAGTGATATTGCTCTTGATGTATCATGTTCGCATCCATGCAACACAAGCAACATTATCTGTGTAGATAATGATTGATGGTTCAAGAGAACCAATACCACATGACTCATATATGTGGTTTATCATTCCGTAAAGCTACACGTGTTAACGCGGCTTTGTATTTTAGAATGATTGGTAGGTGCAGTCACCAGAGTCTGTCTCGAAGACATCAATGGAGCGACAATTCTACCATATTGATACACATTGTGGGGATCATTCAAGTAGCCAACATCAGTGTATCCTGATGATATTGGAGTTCAGATTTCTCTGAAATTACAAGAATATGTCAAGTAATGTGTGGTGCCTTGGAGATATCCAATGATATTCTTGATTCCCAACCAATTGCGTTGGTGGGTCCAATGGCACTGAGATATGGAACTTCAAGTTCCAACATCCCTTCTACATCATCCCGTGGTTTGAGTGAATCTTTCTCTACGTCTAGAGATCGAACAACCGGCATGGGAGATGGATATGACTTGTCCATTTTAAGTTTCTCCAATATTTATAATATAGGCAACTTGGTGTACCATAATACTTGAGTGAAGTAGCTTGACTTGTAGTATCAAGCATTGTTTGGGTTAAACCAAATTCTTCATCTCAAATTCCGTCTTTAGGATGATCACGTGCTTCATCATTGCAAGAGAAGTACTTGTGTATGACAAAAACGCATGGGTAATCATCATTGTAGGAGTAATCCTTGGGTATAAGGAACTCACTACATCGGTTGTACCAAAATATACCGACAACAATAAGTCATATTCCGACTTAAAGATTTTACACAATACATGTTGCATGTCCGTTTCGATTCGGATTGTGATTCCATCGAGAACCATACATGTCCAAATCTAGTGATCCACATCGATGTGTGGTCGCTACATCTATCAACTGCATAGATAGATGATTTTGTACTGCCAATGATATAATGTATCGGAAATAGGATTTCACTCGCATCTGGAGATTAGGTCTCGGATCTCTGCGTAAATCCGACCTTGTGCTACAAGCCTTGCTTTCTCACCACCTTGTTATCTCATTCCGTTGCTGGAAGAGAACATATTGAACCGCATAGGAAATTCATTAGGAGGAGCGAGGCTAATTCTGCTTGGATTGCATCCTTCGATTGTTTCAGTCCGAGCAAGTGGTTTACACTATGCCATGGCCATGGTCTTTGGATCTGAATCATTGTGAAGGATGTTTGCAATCATACAAGAGAAATATTGTCGACATTTGTAGGCTTTAATCATATGATTCTCCAGAATTGATATAGTTGGAGGAAATCTCAAACACCCATGATGACTCTTCGTGATTTCCCGATACGCGTGAGTCCGAGTGTTCCGATGTCCCAGCCAGTGTGTGCAAACTGAAGCTAGGTTGTGGAGGTTTCCCGTCCACGGGGTGTATACTACCCATCAGGTGTTTATCAACGCTAGGTTGATATGCATTTACTGATTCAGAGGATTTCTCCTCGTCTTTCCTTGTTGCTTGCAGGAAGCTAGATCCTGGTTAGAGGCCGTACTACTCCCCTCTTTTAAGAAATAGGGAGTTGAGTGTTTTTATTGGTACCTCCACTCTTTCGGGCGCATTTCTAGCCGGATTAAAGGATTATATAACACCTTTGAGATCAGTAAATGAATATGGCAAGTTATTTGCGAACTGTTGTAAATTTGTGAATCCTAGACGTATAGTCTATATTCTTGAGTGCGTGGACATGAGGAGGAACGTGGAGTTCCAAATGATTTCCTGGAATTCTATTTGGTACTTGAAATCTCCCCCTAATGCCTGGAAATATCCATCCTTCAATATTTGCAATCAGCGTACGAGGCTATGAACGGATCCCTTATGAGGAGTTCAAGGTACTTAGTGATCGACGGAGATCTGTACCCCACATAGATCCCTAATTTGTGGGCCTATGATGTACGCTGCGGTGGTGAGATCGGTACGCGTGAAGCGATTCCGAACTTACGCAGATGGGAAATACTCGGAGGATTTCCACGTATCAATTGCAGAGGGGAAGTTCTGCGATATGCAGTTAGTTAGTCAAGGATGTGTAAATCCGCATGACTCCAACGTGAAGTTGGTAAACTTTCAACTCATTAACAAAGGTCGTGCAACGAGCCTGATCCTCTTGCTTAGATATTCAACCAAACCTTTTGTGTATGGACATATGCAGAAAAGTGCTGAACTCCAATCTTCGAAATCCATGCAATAATTATTGGAGACACATGAAGAGAATTTTGCATCATTGTCCATTCGAATTGATTATAATTCGTTTTCAGTCCACAGTATGGTTGGAAGAGGCCACAAATATCACCTCGAATGCATTCGATCGAGGGACTTAAGTGATCCAGCTTTGATCTTGAGGTATATGAGAACCTCAAAATGAGCTACATATCCGATGATTGAGAAAACTTAGCTTCATGCAAATCATGACCAATGGAATTGATTTGTAGGCAACATGTGCTACCGGTTGGTTGTATGTGTAGTACAATCCAAACAATAGAGAGGGTATCTTTTCAGGTATTTGTTCCTCATCTATCGGATTGAATCCCGTAGAAATCTATATATCGAATTGGAGAGTTTTTCATTGTGGAAATCTTTATCAAATATATAGAAGGCATTTAAATCTTATTCATACTAGAGTGCTGATACAATATATTGTGATGCATGAAATGTTCATGCATTAATTTACCATCAGTAAATTAAGTAGGATGAAAATGCTATGGCTGAGCATAATCATGGTCATGGTGATTCATAGTGACCCATAGGTCAAGCCTTCCACAAGAATGCCACAACGTGGCGTAGATCTTCAAATTAAAGTTAGTCACCTCAAAAGGGACAAACCTTTAATTTCCCTAAAACACATGGAGGTTGTCAACCACCTAGTGGTGCCCCACTCTTATGGACATTCTCATTGATCATAGCTTCCACAACCTTATGTTATTTATAACACATGAAGGTAATCACCACAAAATGGTGTTAAACCTTTCAGTTGTGCCTGAAAATTAATTCGTAGCTATGATGGCGTCTCATAAGTTGTGTTTGCATGGAAGGTAATCACCAAATTATGCAAGTATTTTGCAGTATTTTGCATAATTCTTTTCATAGCATAACATGGCGATGTTATCGTCGCCAATGTCTTGGTTCCATATTTGATGGAGTACGTAACACTAAAGTCACAACCAATGACAAATGCTATGAAGTTGCGAAGCATTTGGAAAAACTTCATCAAGGTAGTCACCATATGTGTAGACATCATAGTTTTAAATGAAAATTATTTCGTTGCTATGATACCATGTCATAACTATTGCGCCTTCATTTTTGCTTGAAAACACATGGAGATAATCACTACTAAGTAGTGTAGACCTCACTCTTATGGAGCTTTTTCAACCTTGTGTTAATTAAACACATTGAAGGTAATCACCGCATGGCGGTGTAGACCTCGCAGTTGTGAACGAAATAAATTCGTTGCCATCATGCAATCCATAAGTTGTGTGCAAAATTGAAGGGGTCATTATGTCATAATGACATAATTTAGACCTTAAGGTAACGGTGCATAATCTACAGTTAAGTAGTAGATGTGACTTATCAATTACCTTCTAATTCACAAGTATAAACTTGCGGCAGTTATGCAAGTGTCATACACTTTGCTACCTGATATTTCCCAAATTTGCAAGCAAATTCCATATTTTATTAGAATAATGGATTCAACATATTTGCTTTGCAACAGTATTACTCACGTAATACATACGTCATTTTACATCATGTAAAATGATGCATAATCAATTATTATGCAATTCAGCAGGACGCAATGGTTTATCATATGTATTTGCTCTCAAGCCTCGCAAATAACAATAACCTAATGATCAAACTGCTGAAAACAACAAGTCTCGTGGCTGAACTGCCAAGGCTAGTTTATACTTTTCAATAAGTCTCAAGGCCAAGACAGGATTTTATTGATTTGCATAGTATCCGAATAAGGGTACTATCATGCAAAATCACCATGTCCTTTTTCGGTTCCGTTCGTTGAAAGTGGAACACTAGTATTGAATTCCTTTGTAGATTCCTCTAAAGCCAAGGACCTTACTGAAAATCATGAAAGAGATAAGTCTCTCTTCTTCTTCCCGAACGGTTCCCAAATTCCCCATGGGAATAACCGTCCCTGCAAGTTGGAACCTGCGGGCCGCCGTGTTGGTGTGCCACCGCCAGCAGGCTCAGGCACTGGTTCTGCTCGTCGCCAGCCGGGCCTTGCACTGGCCAGGGGGGCGCAGTACCGCGTGCCGAAAGGCGCCGCTGCACTGCAGGATGCTGCGCCGGAGGTCCTTCCCGTAGGCCGCGCGGGCAGACGCATCCGCTCCGCGATTCGTGGTCGCCGACAAGCGCGGAGGTCTCCATTGGCCGTTGTCCCCATGTTGGAGCCGTGGGCCACGGGTTCCTCCTCGTTGGTCTGCTCGTCTACGGACGTCGGCCGGGGTCGCGCTTGCAGGCGCAGGGGCGAGGACTCCTCTATCCGCCAATAACCGCGTCGCTTCGTTGGCGGCCGTGAAGACCAAACGTGTATACACGGTATACACCATGTGCTCCGCGCAGTAAATTGCCATGGGCAACCTTGTGGTGGCGTTGCCGCGGACGCCGGACGATCGATCGTAGTCGCGGGCGCTGCCAAGACGGAAGATCGCGTCACTTCCATGGACGGTGTCCAGGATGTTGTGCCTATACGCCGAGTAGCAGACAGCAGACAGAAAAGAGATGTTCAACAATTAGTTTACTGATCTCAATCAAAATCGATGCAAATATTGCATGGGTGCATGCAACTGCATGCCAATTGATCTATGCGATGGATTTTTCTTCAGCAGTTATGTATCCTTCATGATCAATTCCCATGTCCGCCGACGACTTGCTCCACCACACAATCATCGTGAAACGATGAGATTAAATGCGCTCATGTAGAGACTAAGTGCTGATAACGTGTTAGAAGTAAAGTTGAGAGGCAAACGAGAGAGACAACAAATGATTCAACTAGTCTGTTCCATTGATGATTCACAACTTATATACAAGGGGAAGGGACGCGAATATGGGTCACGTCCGTTCGAAGAGGTGTGAGGAAGGGTTGTGTCTGTTGACAAACCAATCAACATAGAGTACTATATGAGGGAGGATTACCTCTTTAATTAACCTATTAATTAAATCCTAACACTTCTCATGCATCCAAAATCCTTGAGCCAACCACTATGCCATTTGTGTCCACCATACCTACCTACTACATGGTATTTCTCCGCCATTCCAAAGTAAATTGCTTGAGTGCTACCTTTAAAATTCCATCATTCACCTTTGCAATATATAGCTCATGGGACAAAATAGCCTTAAAAACTATCGTAGTATTGAATATGTACTTATGCACTTTATCTTTTATTAAGTTGCTTGTTGTGCGATAACCATGCTTCTGGGGAACGCCATCAACTATTGTTGAATATCATGTGAGTTGCTATGCATGTCCGTCTTGTCTGAAGGATCTATCACCTTAGTGGTTGGAGCATGCAAAATTGTTAGAGAAGAACATTGGGCCGCTAACTAAAGCCATGAATCATGGTTGAAGTTTCAGTTTTGGACATATATCCTCAATCTCATATGAGAATAATAATTATTGCTACATGCTTATGCATTTAAGAGGAGTCCATTATCTGTTGTCCATGTTGTCCCGGTATGGATGTCTAAGTTGAGAATAATCAAAAGCGAGAAATCCAAAATGCGAGCTTTCTCCTTAGACCTTTGTACAGGCGGCATGGAGGTACCCCTTTGTGACACTTGGTTGAAACATGGCATGCAAAGATCCGGTAGTCCAAGCTAAGTAGGACGAGGTGCGGGCACTATTAGTATACTATGCATGAGGCTTGCAACTTGTAAGATATAATTTACATAACTCATATGCTTTATTACTACCGTTGACAAAATTGTTTCATGTTTTCAAAATAAAAGCTCTAGCACAAATACAGCAATCGATGCTTTCCTCTTTGAAGGACCATTCTTTTACTTTTAGTGTTGAGTCAGTTTACCTATCTCCTTCCACCTTAAGAAGCAAACACTCGTGTGAACTGTGCATTGATTCCTACATACTTGCATATTGCACTTGTTATATTACTTTATGTTGACAATATCCATGAGATATACATGTTATAAGTTGAAAGCAACCGCTGAAACTTAATCTTCCTTTGTGTTGCTTCAATACCTTTACTTTGATTTATTTCTTTATGAGTTAACTCTTATGCAAGACTTATTGATGCTTGTCTTGAAGTACTATTCATGAAAAGTCTTTGTCATATGATTCACTTGTTTACTCATGTCATTACCTTTGTTTTGATCGCTGCATTCATTACATATGTTTACAAATAGTATGATCAAGATTATGATGGCATGTCACTTCAGAAATTATCTTTGTTATCGTTTTACTGCTCGGGACGAGCAGAACTAAGCTTGGGGATGCCGATACGTCTCCAACGTATCGATAATTTCTTATGTTCCATGCTACTTTATTGATGATACCTACATGTTTTATGCACATTATATGTCATATTTATGCATTTTCTGAACTAACCTATTAACAAGATGCCGAAGAGCCGCTGTTGTTTTCTTGTTTTTGGTTTCGAAATCCTAGTAAGGAAATATTCTCGGAATTGGACGAAATCTTCGCCCAGGGTCCTATTTTTGCAAGCTTCCGAAGACCGAAGAGATAACGAAGTGGGGCGACGAGGCGCCGCCACCATAGGGCCGCGCGGCCAGAGGGGGCCCGCGCCGCCCTATGGTGTGGGCCCCTCGTCAGCCCCCCGACCTACCCTTTCGCCTACTTAAAGCCTCCGTCGCGAAACCCCCAGTGCGAGAGCCACGATACGGAAAACCTTCCGAGACGCCGCCGCCGCGAATCCCATCTCGGGGGATTCAGATCGCCTCCGGCACCCTGCCGGAGAGGGGATTCATCTCCCGGAGGACTCTTCATCACCATGATCGCCTCCGGAGTGATGAGTAGTTCACCCCTGGACCATGGGTCCATAGCAGTAGCTAGATGGTCGTCTTCTCCTTGTTGTGCTTCATTGTTGGATCTTGTGAGCTGCCTAACATGATCAAGATCATCTATCTGTAATACTATATGTTGTGTTTGTCGGGATCCGATGGATAGAGAATACTATGTTATGGTGATTATCAATCTATTGTTTATGTGTTGTTTATGATCTTGCATGCTCTCCGTTATTAGTAGAGGCTCTGGCCAAGTTTGTACTCTTAACTCCAAGAGGGAGTATTTATGCTCGATAGTGGGTTCATGCCTTCATTGACACCTGGGACAGTGACAGAAAGTTCTAAGGTTGTGATGTGCTGTTGCCACTAGGGATAAAACATTGATTCTATGTCTGAGGATGTAGTTGTCGATTACATTACGCACCATACTTAATGCAATTGTCTGTTGCTTAGCAACTTAATACTGAATGGGGTTCGGATGATAACCTGAAGGTGGACTTTTTAGGCATAGATGCAGTTGGATGGCGGTCTATGTACTTTGTCGTAATGCCCGGATTAAATCTCACTATATTTATCATATCATGTATATGCATTGTTATGCCCTTCTCTATTTGTCAATTGCCCGACTGTAATTTGTTCACCCAACATGCTTTTATCTTATGGGAGAGACACCTCTAGTGAACTGTGGACCCCGGTCCTATTCTTTACATAGCATACAATCTACTGCAATACTTGTTTTACTATTTTCTTGCAAACAATCATCTTCCACTCGATACGTTTAATCCTTTGTTACAGCAAGCCGGTGAGATTGACAACCTCACTGTTTCGTTGGGGCAAAGTACTTTGGTTTTGTTGTGCAGATTCCACGTTGGCGCCGGAATCCCTGTTGTTGCGCCGCATCACATTTCGCCACCATCAACCTTCAACGTGCTTCTTGGCTCCTCCTGGTTCGATTAAACCTTGGTTTCTTTCTGAGGGAAAACTTGCTACTGTGCGCATCATACCTTCCTCTTGGGGTTCCCAACGAACGTGTGAGTTACACGCCATCAGTCGCCGTCGCCACGGAGGGCCGCCTACGCCTCGGCCTCCTTCTCCCACCATTGCTTCTTCGCCGGTGGAAGTGGTGACGAGGCCTCCTCCTCCTTGACGCGGGAGCTGCGGCCCGACCCCGTCGTCCGACGAGCCGGAGCAGAAGACGCGCGCCTCGTCTCGTCGCGGATGCCGACGCCTCCGGAAGGAGGTGCGGGCGCAGCCGAGAGCGTGCGCGCGACGGTAGATGACGATTCGGTGCGCGAGCTTCCGGACGCCGCGGTCCTTTCCAGTGCCCTTTGCAGGGTCGGCGTTGATGTCTACGGGTGCTTCTATTCTTGTAGACAGTGTTGGGCCTCCAAGAGCAGAGGTTTGTAGAACAGCAGCAAGTTTCCCTTAAGTGGATTACCCAAGGTTTATCGAACTCAGGAGGAAGAGGTCAAAGATATCCCTCTCAAGCAACCTGAATCACAAAGCAAGAAGTCTCTTGTGTCCCCAACACACCAAATACACTTGTCAGGTGTATAGGTGCACTAGTTCGGCGAAGAGATAGTGAAATACAAGTAATATGGATGTATATGAGTGGTAATAGCAATCTGAATAAAATATGGCAGCGAGTAAACATGCAACAAAACAGTAAACAAACGGAGATTCGATGCTTGGAAGCAAGGCCTAGGGATCCTGCTTTCACTAGTGGACACTCTCAACAATGATCACATAATAGGACTACTCTACACTCTTTTGTTGGATGATGAACGCATTGCGTAGGATTACACGAACCCTCAATGCCGGAGTTAACAAGCTCCACAATGCAATGTTCATATTTAAATAACCTTAGAGTGCAAGATAGATCAACATAATTACACCAAGAACTAACATAGCATGCACACTATCACCATCATGCATATGTAGGAGGAATAATACACATCAATACCATCATAGCAATAATTAACTTCATAATCTACAAGAGATCATAATCATAGCCTACGCCAAGTACTCACACGGTGCACACACTATCACCTTTACACACATGGAGGAGGAATAGAGTACTTTAATAACATCACTAGAGTAGCACATAGACGATATTCAACTAGATCACATAAAGAGAGATGAACCACATAGCTACAGCGGAGCCCTCAGCCCCGGGGGTGAATTACTCCCTCCTCATCATGGAGACAATGATGGCGGTGAAGATGGCGGTGGAGACGGTGGTGGAGACGACTCCGGGGGCAATTCCCCATCCGGCAGGGTGCCGGAACAGAGACTTCTGTCCCCCGAATCTTGATTTCGCGATGGCGGCGGCTCTGGAAGGTTTTCTCCGTATCGTGGCTCTCCGTCGGTGTTTTTAGGTCAGAGAGGCTTAAATAGGCGAAGAGAGGGAGTCGGAGGGGCCACGGGCTGCCCACACCCTAGGGGGCGCGCCCCCCCTGGCCCGCGCCGGGGTGTGGTGTGGGGCCCCCCTGGCTCCCCTCTCGTCCCTCTCCGGTGCTCTGGAAGCTTCCGGGAATTATAAGGTCTTCGGTCTTTATTTCGTCCGATTCCGAAAATATTTCTTTACTAGGATTTCTGAAACCAAAAACAGCAGAAAACAGAACTGGCCTTTCGGCATCTCGTCAATAGGTTAGTTCCGGAAAACGCATAATAATGACATATAATGTGTATAAAACATGTAGATATCATCAATAAAGTGGCATGGAACATAAGAAATTATAGATACGTTTGAGACGTATCAAGCATCCCCAAGCTTAGTTCTGCTCGTCCGAGCAGGTAAAACGATAACAATGATAATTTCTTAAGTGACATGCCATCATAACCTTGATCATACTATTGTAAAGCACATGAGATAAATGCAGAGATTCGAAGCAATGATGAAGATAATGAGTAAACAAATGAATCACATAACAAAGACTTTTCATGAATAATACTTTCAAGACAAGCATCAATGAGTCTTGCATAAGAGTTAACTCATAAGCAATAAATTCTTAGTAGAAAGCTTTGAAACAACACAAAGGAAGATATAAGTTTCAGCGGTTGCTTTCAACTTTAACATGTATATCTCATGGATAATTGTCAACACAAAGTAATATAACAAGTGCAATAGGTAAACATGTAAGAATCAATGCACACAATTTACACAAGTGTTTGCTTCTAAGATAGAAAGAATAGGTAAACTGACTCAACAATAAAGTAAAAGAATGGCCCTTCAAAGAGGAAAGCATCGATTGCTATATTTGTGCTAGAGCTTTGATTTTGAAAACATATAGAGAGCATAAAAGTAAAGTTTTGAGAGGTGTTTGTTGTTGTCAACGAATGGTAGCGGGTACTCTAACCCCCTTGCCAGACAAACCTTCAAAGAGCGGCTCCCATTTTATTTATTTTTGGGTGGCACTCCTTCCAACCTTTCTTTCACAAACCATGGCTAACCGAATCCTCGGGTGCCTGCCAACAATCTCATACCATGAAGGAGTGCCTTTTTATTTTAGTTTTATTATGATGACACTCCTCCCCACCTTTGCTTTCTCAAGCCATGGCTAACCGAATCCTTCGGGTGCCGTCCAACAATCACATACCATGGAGGAGTGTCTATTTTTGTTAATTAATTTGGGACTGGGAATCCCATTGCCAGCTCTTTTTGCAAAATTATTGGATAAGCGGATGAAGCCACTAGTCCATTGGTGAAAGTTGTCCAACAAGATTGAAAGATAAACACCACATACTTCATCATGAGCTATAAAACATTGACACAAATAAGAGGTAATAACTTTTGAATTTGTTTAAAGGTAGCACTCAAGCAATTTACTTTGGAATGGCGGAGAAATACCATGTAGTAGGTAGGTATGGTGGACACAAATGGCATGAATATTGGCTCAAGTATTTGGATGCATGAGAAGTATTCCCTCTCGATACAAGGTTTAGGCTAGCAAGGTTATTTGAAGCAAACTCAAGTATAAAATGGTGCAGCAAGACTCACATATAAACATATTGTAAGCATTATAAGACTTTACATCGTCTCCTTGTTGTTCAAACACCTCAACCAGAAAATATCTAGACTTAGAGAGACCAATCATGCAAACCAAATTTTAACAAGCTCTATGTAATTATTCATTAATGGGTACAAGGTACATGATGCAAGAGCTTAAACAAGATCTATATGAGCACAACAATTGCCAAGTATCACATTATTCAAGACATTACACCAATTACTACATGTAGCATTTCCCGTTTCCAATCATATAACAATTAACGAAGCAGTTTCAACCTTCGCCATGAAAATTAAAAGCTAAGAACACATGTGTTCATACGAACCAGCGGAGCGTGTCTCTCTCCCAAACAATCATTTATTCAAACAAAAACAAAAACATACAGACGCTCCAAGTAAAGTACATAAGATGTGACCGAATAAAAATATAGTTTCAAGAGAAGGAACCTGATACTTTGTCGATGAAGAAGGGGATGCCTTGGGCATCCCCAAGCTTAGATGCTTGGGTCTTCTTGAAATATGCAGGGATGAACCACCGGGGCATCCCCAAGCTTAGACTTTTCATTCTTCTTGATCGTAGTATATCATCCTCCTCTCTTGACCCTTGAAAACTTCCTTCACACCAAACTTCAAGCAAACTCATTAGAGGGTTAGTGCATAATCAAAATTCACATGTTCAGAGGTGACACAAACATTCTTTTCACTTCTGGACATTGCATAAAGCTACTGGACATTAATGGATCAAAGAAATGAATCCAACATAGCAAAAGAGGCAATGCGAAATAAAAGGCAGAATCTGTCAAAAACAAACAGTCCGTAAAGACGAATTTAAAGTTGGCACCAGACTTGCTCAAATGGAAAAACTCAAAACTAATGAAAGTTGCGTACATATCTGAGGATCACGCTCGTAAATTGGCAGATTTTTTCGAATTTTCTACAGAGAACTGTGCCCAGATTCGTGACAGACAGCAATGCTGTTTCTGCGCAGCGATCCCAAATATAACATCAACTTTGACATAGAAACTTTACTTGGCACAAAAACATGATAAGGAGAGGTTGCTACAGTAGTAAACAACTTCCAAGACACAAATATAAAACAAAGTACTGTAGCAAAATAACACATGGGTTATCTCCCAAGAAGTTCTTTCTTTATAGCCATTAAGATGGGCTCAGCAATTTTAATGATGCACCCGCAAGAAATAGTATTTGAAGCAAAAGAGAGCTTCAAGAGGCAATTCAAAACACATTTAAGCCTAACATGCTTCCTATGCAGAAGAATCTTATACACAAATGAATTCATGAAGAGCAAAGTGACAAGCATAAGAGGATAAAACACGAGTAACTTAAAGATTCTCAACATAAAGAGGGGAAACTTAATATTATTAAGATGCATATAACCATATTTCCCTCTCTCATAATAACTTTCAGTAGCATCATTGATGAAATCCACAATATACCCGTCACTTAAAACATTCTTATCATGGTTCATATGCATAGAAGTATCATTAATTTTGGCATAAGAAGAGTTATTCTCATTAATAGTAATTGGAGCAAGATTATTATCAAGAATTTGAACATGGTAAACAAGTTGCATACTAAGGGAATGGTTTTTGGCAAGCCCATCATAACTATGACAAGTTTCATAAGGATAATTGTAACATGTGTCATATACATCTCTATAGCAATTATCTAAACCAGAATATGTAATATCATCATTTTCACTAAAAGTAGAAGTCTCAAATATAGGATCTTCAAGCACAACATCCCCAAGCTTAGGGCTTTCAATATCATCGTTTAAGGGGACATGAATAATGCTATCATCATTACTTTCATAATCAGTACCAAAGAGATTTCCAATATCAAAGGTAGTGTGCTCATTCAAATCATGATCGCTAATGTATGTAAAGGGCATAGGAAGATCATCGTATTCAGATTCATTATCACAATAATCATTAGGAGCAACATACTTACGGTTACCTAGCGTTATCTCGTTCACGCGGGGATACGCCGTTACCTCTTTCTTTTTATTCTTCTTCTTCTTCTTCTTCTTCTTCTTCTTCTTCGTTCCCTTCTTCTTCTTCTTCTTCTTCTTCTTCTCTTCCTTCTCCTCATTCCCTTCTTTAGGAGGAAGAGGCTTGAAGGGTGGCTTGTCCGCATAACCTGATTTACTTTTAGAAACAATAGAAGAAACTTGGGAGGATCCCTCCTTTTCATTAATTAGTTGAAAACACACAGCGGTCCTATCATATTTTGGCAAGGTGTCATCTTCTAAAATATTTTGTATGTAAGTATTTGTATGGCTATTATCAATGCAATAAGAAAGACAACCATGCAGGACATCATCAATATCAAGATCGTTAATATTTAACAAAGAAATTTTTCTTGACAACTCTTCACACTTTAAAAATAAGGTAAGTTCATCATGCTGATTAGGAATAATTTCATCATCACAATACAAATTTGCAGCACTCATGGGGTTTGAATTATCATTGGAGGAACATTGAAAATTAAAATGACCAACTCTATGGCAAAGTTCACAAATAAAAGGATAGAGGGCACACACTTTTTCTCCAAGATCATCTAGAGCTCTAGACCACTTTCTAGTTTTTTCATTTCTGTGATGGATACAATATTCATCTTCTATTTGATTAATTCCACAAGGTCTATGTATTCCACAAAAATTAACATGCTTATAGGAAATAGCATTCTTAGGAGTTTGAGCATGCTTATTGCAATTATTAACAACAATGTCATTCTTCATGCAAGCCTCTTTAAAAGGTTCATGATACTTATCAAAATTCTTTTTAGGCAATTCTAAATGAGAAGCAAAGGCTTTATAAAGATTTGCAGCAACTTGAGAGTCAAGACCATAAGTAGCACTCATATTTCGAAATTTATCAGTATTCATAAAAGTTTCAATGCATTCATAATCATAGTTTATACCTGACTCTTTACCTTTGTCGTTCTCCCAATCTTCAGCGTTCTCCTTAATCCGATCAAGAAGGTCCCTTTTAAACTCTTCTTTATTGCTCGTGAATGATCCAGAACAAGTAGTATCCAGCAAGGTCTTATCTTGAAAAGAAAGTCTTGCATAGAAATTATCAATGATGATATTACCTGGAAGCTCATGATTGGGGCATTTGAGCATTAAAGTCTTCAATCTCTCCCATGCTTGGGCAATACTCTCTCCATCATGAGGCCAAAAATTATATATATGGTTTCGATCTTTGTGAATTTCACTTGGAGGATAGAACTTGGAATAAAATAGAGGCACAATATCCTTCCAATCAAGAGAGCGCCCGTCCTTCAATAGTTTATACCAATGCGCCGCTTCACCAGATAGCGATATAACAAATAATTTCTTTCTAACTTCATCCATTGAAATACCTGCACACTTGAATAACCCGCATAATTCATGCAAAAACAATAAATGATTCCTAGGATGGACAGTTCCATCCCCTTCATAGCGGTTATCCATAACACGTTCAATAATTTCCATAGGTATTTTATACGGAATACTTTCAGCAGGTGGATTTAAAATATCAGAAGCATCATTAAAGTTATCGCATATGGGAGATAAAGCATTATCAGAACAAAATATTTCTTCCAAAGCGGAGGAGCTAAAAAGATTATTTTTATGTAAACCAGCTTCCCCAAGCTTAGACTTCTTCATAGCATTAGCAGTAATTGCATTCATACTAATAACATTGCTACTATCATGTAAATAAGGTTCCATAGGTTTTTTAATTTTTGTATCAAACCATCCATGTCTTAAATCAGGAAATAGAATAAGAAGCTCTTTGTTGTCCATTATGCCTAACTAGTGTAAACAAGAAACAAAATGTCGTAATTGCAGAGTCTAAAGGAAATAGCTTCGAGCACACACACAATGGCGCCAGAAAAGTACTGTTACCTGGAACCGGAGTATGAGTGCCTTTTACCTTTCCTCCCCGGCAACGGCGCCAGAAAAGTGCTTGATGTTCACGGGTGCTTCTATTCTTGTAGACAGTGTTGGGCCTCCAAGAGCAGAGGTTTGTAGAACAGCAGCAAGTTTCCCTTAAGTGGATTACCCAAGGTTTATCGAACTCAGGGAGGAAGAGGTCAAAGATATCCCTCTCAAGCAACCCTGTAATCACAAAGCAAGAAGTCTCTTGTGTCCCCAACACACCAAATACACTTGTCAGGTGTATAGGTGCACTAGTTCGGCGAAGAGATAGTGAAATACAAGTAATATGGATGTATATGAGTGGTAATAGCAATCTGAATAAAATATGGCAGCGAGTAAACATGCAACAAAACAGTAAACAAACGGAGATTCGATGCTTGGAAGCAAGGCCTAGGGATCCTGCTTTCACTAGTGGACACTCTCAACAATGATCACATAATAGGACTACTCTACACTCTTTTGTTGGATGATGAACGCATTGCGTAGGATTACACGAACCCTCAATGCCGGAGTTAACAAGCTCCACAATGCAATGTTCATATTTAAATAACCTTAGAGTGCAAGATAGATCAACATAATTACACCAAGAACTAACATAGCATGCACACTATCACCATCATGCATATGTAGGAGGAATAATACACATCAATACCATCATAGCAATAATTAACTTCATAATCTACAAGAGATCATAATCATAGCCTACGCCAAGTACTCACACGGTGCACACACTATCACCTTTACACACATGGAGGAGGAATAGAGTACTTTAATAACATCACTAGAGTAGCACATAGACGATATTCAACTAGATCACATAAAGAGAGAGATGAACCACATAGCTACGCGGGAGCCCTCAGCCCCGGGGGTGAATTACTCCCTCCTCATCATGGAGACAAATGGCGGTGAAGATGGCGTGGAGACGGTGGTGGAGACGACTGGGCACTCCCCGTCCGCAGGGTGCCGAACAGACTTGGTCCCCGAATCTTGATTTCACGATGGCGCATGGCTCTCCGTCGGTGTTTTTAGGTCGAGAGGCTTAATAGGCGAAGAGAGGGAGTCTGAGGGGCCACGGCCTGCCCACACCCTAGGGGGGCGCGCCTCCCGGCCCGCGCCGGGTGTGGTGGGGCCCCCTGGCTCCCCTCTCGTCCCTCTCCTGCTCGAAGCTTCCGGGAATTATAAGGTCTTCGGTCTTTATTTCGTCCGATTCCGAAAATATTTCTTTACTAGGATTTCTGAAACCAAAAACAGCAGAAAACAAAGAATGGCCTTTCTATCTCGTCAATAGGTTAGTTCCGGAAAACGCATAATAATGACATATAATGTATAAAACATGTAGATATCATCAATAAAGTGGCATGGAACATAAGAAATTATAGATACGCTGACGCATCGGGCGTCTGGCGCTAAGTTTGCCGCTTCGGGAAGTACACCGGCTCCGTTGCCTTCGACGGCGCGGACGAAGTCGTACCGTGGAGCGTGTCGTCGATGTCGCGCCGTATCAATTGGCACGACGGCCGACGTTGTTGAAGCGTCCGCCCGAGCGGTTGTTCGTCCGCGCGAGTGATGCGCGTAGATATACACGTCCGTTGGGAACCCCAAGAGGAAGGTATGATGCGCACACCGGCAAGTTTCCAAAGATGAAACCAAGGCTATCGAACCAATAGAAGCCAAGAAGCACGTGAAGGTTGTTGGTGGAGGAATGTAGTGCGGACACCAGTGATTCCGGCGCCAACGTGGAACCTGCACAACACAATCAAAGTACTTTGCCCCAACGTAACAGTGAGGTTGTCAATCTCACCGTTTGCTAAAACAAAGGATTAAGCGACGAGTGGAAGATGGTGTTTGTTTGCGAAGAAAAGTAAGAACAAGTATCATAGAATGTATTCAGATAAAAGAATGGACCGGGAATTCATTAGAGGTGTCTCTCCAATAAGATAACTAACATGCTGGGTGAACAAATTAGTTGGGCAATTGACAAATAAAGATTCAATACATATCAACGATGATTACTATGTGATTTAATCAGGGCATTACGATAAAGTACATAGACCGCTATCCAGCATGCATCTATGCCTAAATAATCCACCTTCGGGTTATCATCCGAACCCCTTCCAGTATTAAGTTGTAAACAACAGATAATTGCATTAAGTATGGTGTGTAATGTAATCAACACAAATATCCTTAGACAAGCATCGATGTTTTATCCCTAGTAGCAACAAGACATCCACAACCTTAGAACTTTCTCTCACCGTCCAGATTCAATGGAGGCATGAACCCACAATCGAGCCTAAATACTCCCTCTTGGAGTTACAAGTATCAACTTGGCCAGAGCCTCTACTAGCAACGAGAGCATGCAAGAACATAAACAACACATATATGATAGATTGATAATCAACTTAACATAATATTCTATATTCATCGGATCCCGCCAAACACAACATGTAGCATTACAAATAGATGATCTTGATCATGTTAGGTAGCTCACAAGATCTAAACAATGATAGCACAAGCGGAGAAGACAACCATCTAGCTATTGCTATGGACCCATAGTCCAAGGATGAACTACTCACGCATCAATCCGGAGGCGGGCATGATGATGTAGAGCCCCTCCGGTGATGATTCCCCTCTCGCAGGGTGCCGGAGGCGATCTCCCGAATCCCCCGAGATGGGATTGGCGGCGGCGTCTCCGGAAGGTTTTCCGTATCGTGGCTCTCGACGTGGGGTTTCGCGACGAAGGCTATTTGTAGGCGGAAGGGCAGGTCAAGCCACGAGGCCCACACAAAAGGGCCGCGGCCAAGGGCCAGGCCGCGCCGCCTCGGTGTGTCGCCTCGTGGCCCCACTTCGCCTCCCTTTCGGTCTTCCGGAAGCTTCGTGTAAAAATAGGACCCTGCGTTGATTTCGTCCAATTCGAGAATATTTCCTTACTAGGATTTCGAAACCAAAAACAGCAGAAAACAGCAACTCGCACTCCCGATCTTGTTAATAGGTTAGTGCCGGAAAATGTATAATAATGTTGTAAAGTATGTATAAAACATTCAAGTATTGTAATAAAAGTAGCATGGAACATAAGAAATTATAGATACGTTTGAGACGTATCAAGCATCCCCAAGCTTAGTTCCTACTCGCCCTCGAGTAGGTAAACGATAACAAAATAATTTCTGAAGTGACATGCTACCAACATAATCTTGATCAACATTATTGTAAAGCATATGAGATGAATGGAGTGATCTGAAACAAAAGATTGCTAACAAAGATAATGACTAAACAAATGAATCATATAGCAAAACTTTTCATGAATAGTACTTTCAAACAAGTATCAATAAGACTTGCATAAGAGCTAACTCATAAGCAATAAATTCAAAGTAGAATGCATTGAAGCAACACAAAGGATGATTAAGTTTCAGCAATTGCTTTCAACTTGTAACATGTATATCTCATGGATATTTGTCAACATAGAGTAATATAACAAGTGCAATAAGTAAACATGTAAGAATCAATGCACACAGTTAACACAAGTGTTTGCTTCTAAGATAGAAAGAAGTGGGTAAACTGACTCAACAATAAAGTAAAAGAATGGCCCTTCGCAGAGGGAAGCATGGATTACTATTTTTGTGCTAGAGCTTTTGTTTTGAAAACATAGAAACAATTTTGTCAACGGTAGTAATAATTCATATGTGCTATGCATAATACT
The DNA here is from genome assembly GCA_030979885.1 of Lolium multiflorum. Lineage (NCBI taxonomy): Eukaryota > Viridiplantae > Streptophyta > Magnoliopsida > Poales > Poaceae > Lolium > Lolium multiflorum. The sequence goes on along the minus strand of CM061752.1, from coordinate 151,680,950 downwards.
TCCTACAAGTTGCAAGTCTCATGCATAGAGTACTAATAGTGCTCGCACCTTGTCCTACTTAGCTCGGAAAACACGGATTATCATCGCATAACATATGTTTCAACCAAGTGTACAAAGGGGTACCTCTATGCCGCCTGTACAAGTGTCTAAGGAGAAAGCACGCATTGGATTTCTCGCTTTTGATTATTCTCAACTTAGACATCCATACCGGGACAACATAGACAACAGATAATGGACTCCTCTTTAATGCTTAAGCATTCAACAACAGTTAATATTCTCATAAGAGATTGAGGTTGTATGTCCAAAACTGAAACTTCCACCATGATACATGGCTTTAGTTAGCGGCCCAATGTTCTTCTCTAACATATGCATACTCAAACCATTTGATCATGAAATCGCACTTACTTCAGACAAGACGAACATGCATAGCATCTCACATGATATCCAACAAAGGTAAAGTTGATGGCGTCCCCAGAAACATGGTTACCGCTCAACAAGCAACTTATAAGAATTAAGACACATAACTACATATTCATCACCACAATAGTTTTTAAGCTATTTGTCCCATGAGCTATATATTGTAAAGGTAAAGGAATGAAATTTTAAAGGTAGCACTCAAGTAATTTACTTTGGAATGGCAGAAAAATACCACATAGTAGGTAGATATGGTGGACACAAATGGCATGGGTTTTGGTTCAAGGTGTTTGGATGCACGAGAAGCATTTCCTCTCAACAAGGTTGGGCTAAAGGTTGTTTGAAGCAAACACAAGTATGAACAGGTACAACAAAACTCACACAAGAACATATTGCAAGCATTATAAGGCTCTACACTGTCTTCCTTGTTGTTCAAACACTTTACCCGAAAATATCAGACTTTTTTTTTGAGAGAATGTGGTCTTTATTGATCAAGAAACATCATTACAAAGTTCGTCCCGGATGAAACCCGGGATAACACCTACTGAAATATTACAAACCAAATGCTCATAACAACGAGCCAACTTCTGTGCTACCACATTCACATCACGACTAGCGAATTTAAACGAACAGACTCAAAGTCCGTCGCTAAGGTTTTGATATCAGCAATAATCGAGCCCAAAGGAGAGCGATCCAAGCCCTTCGAAGAGATGCTTGAACTGTAGAGATAAACAATCCGATACTGTAACGGCTTTTGTTACTCCATGATCACGTGAAATCACCAGAGCTTGTCGCGCGGCCCCGAGCTTCAGCCATCTCCGGAGATGGTAGCCCAATTACCCTTCACTTATCGACAAGATGAAGTCGCCATCATGGTTCCCGAGAAATGACACACCATCCGATTCTCCCCGCGGAAAGAGAGCCGTGCCGACATTTATACAAGTAAATCCTTCCGGGGGAGGCGACTGATGACCCACAAGTATAGGGGGTGTATCGTAGTATCTTCGATAAGTAAGAATGTCGATCCCAACGAGGAGCAGAAGGTGTTGGCAGCAGTTTCGATGAAGGTTTCACTGTAAATGCTCACAAACAAGTATTCAAGGGGTTTTGATATTGCAGATAAATAAAGTACGAGTAAGTAAAATGCGAGAGAAATAATTGCAGCGAGTGGCCCAATCCTTTTTAGCACAAAGGACAAGCCGGTTTGTTTACTTATAATGACCAAACGTTCCTGAGGACACACGGGGATTTTAGTCTAGTGCTTTCGCTTCAAGTGGTTTAATAATCTTCATTGTTTTGATAAGTGTTGTGTGGGTGAACCTATGCTAATGCACCGCCCTTCCTAGGACTAATACATACTTGTGATTATACCCCTTGCAAGCATCCGCAACTACAAGAAAGTAATTAAGATAAATCTAACCACAGCCTTAAACTCTGAGATCCTGCGATCCCTCCTGCATCGATATACTAACGGGGCTTAGGTTTCTGTCACTCCGGCAACCCCGCAATTAGCAACCGAATACAAGATGCACTCCCCTAGGCCCATAAATGGTGAAGTGTCGTGTAGTCGACGTTCACACGACACCACTAGAAGAATGACACCACAACTTAAATATCATAACATTGAATATTACTCAACCATAATTCACTACTAGCATTTAGACTTCACCCATGTCCTCAAGAACTAAACGAACTACTCACGAGACATCATATGGAATACAATCAGAGGTGATATGATGATGAATAACAATCTGAACATAAACCTTGGTTCAATGGTTTCACTCAATAGCATCTACAACAAGTATAGAATAACACCGGGAGAGTTTCCCCTATCAAACAATCAAGATTTAACCCGAATTGCTACAGCGGTGACGAGGTGCAGCGGTGGTGATGACGGTGTAGATGGTGGAGATGATGATGATGATGATGGAGATGATGTCCCGCTCGATGACGATGGCGATGGCGTCGATTTCCCCCTCCGGGAGGGAATTTCCCCGGCGGATTCCTGCCCGCCGGAGAGCTCTTTTCTCTCTGGTGTTCTCCGCCCCGCAGAGGCGGCTGTAACCCTTCGTGAGGTCCTCTCTGTGGCTTAGGTTTTCGGGACGAAGGAGTACGCGAAGAAAAGGAGGCGAAAGAGGCTGTGGGGCCCCCAGAGCATAGGGTGGCGCGGCCAGGCCATGGGCCGCGCCGCCCTATGGTCTGGGCCCACAGTGGCTCCTCTCTTCCCCTCTCCCCTCCGTCATCTGGAAAAATAGGAATTTACGTGAAATTCCCTTCCACAGTTGATCTTCCGAAATATTGCATTCTGACGGTGCTTTTTCCAGAATCCTGGCTCCGGTGCTTGATCCTCCAATGATGATGAAACATGCAAAATAGATGAAATAACATAAGTATTGTGTCCCAATATGAAATATATCAATGAATAACAGCAAATTATGATACAAAATAGTGATGCAATTGACGTATCAGTCACCACCGTGGAGGAACAGCACCCCCGAACCTTGGGCGTCACGCGGAGGAACCAGGTGTGTCATGATCATTTGCACATATGCCAAAATTTTTGAGACAACTACAGAACCGGGTTTGCTCTGAGTTGTTCCTCACATCATTCCTAGCATTCCGTATGTGCCAAACCACCACCGCTAACACTGTAGCATTTGTCTTGGATTCTCTTTTCAAGAAATCGAAAATCCATTGCTTAGCATTCACCACTCTTTGCGTCTCTCACTCAGAGGGTAGTGTTGCTTAATTTCCTTCCAAATCTCTAGCCAGGGGACAGAATAAGAATAAGTGCTCCACTCTTTCCACTTGGCCAGTAGAAACACATCGATCGTCCGCGGAATATGCCGATGCACCAACGGTGGCCCGTTGGGAGACAGCCATGAACCATTCGCCACAACACAATCTTCATCTTCCCTGAGTTAAATTTTCCAAAGTTCCTTCCAAAGATTTCTGCTTCGCAGCTGAGGTCAGAGGACGCACCACGCCTTCCCGTGTACCGCGCAGGAAGAAACTCTCTCGAGCCAGGTTATACGTCGGGACCGAATATTGGCTAATCTATCGTGGCCAGACATCTAATCTGCTCCTCCATGTCTCACTGGGACTTCAGGTGCCTTCTCGCTAGCTCATCATGAAGAAAGCTCACCGTGTCCTCCTCCCATCCATTTCCATGTTCATTCATCGATAATCTAACCTTACTGCCGAGGAATAGGAGTGAGTGGTTTGATGGTACCCATGCTGAAGTCCAGTGGATCCAATTATCACCATGATCTTCACTCGATTCTCCATCCCCAATGCCCCATCAATACTTTTTTGAGTAATCTGCCCAAACAAGATTGAACGCTAAGTAAAGGACGCCGATCTCGGTTTAACCGATAAGAAGTCTGTATTTGGAAAATAGCTAATTCTTTAACACCCTTGCACATAGCGAGGTCGGATTTGTAATTAGGCGCCAAGCTTGTTTTCCCAAAGATTGCTTGCTAAAGAGACCAAAGTCCCTAAACCCCATACCACCGAGAGATTTTGGTGAAGAAAGCCACTCCCACGACCCTCCGCATCTTCTTCACACCATCCTCAAAACCCCACCAATGGTCTCGCAACACTGCTCGTCATCTTATCGCAAATCGAAATGGATTTGGAAACAACTCATAACATAGTTTGGAATGGCTTGAACTACGACTTGAGCCATGTTTCTTTCCTTTCTCAGATAGTGGTCTACCCGAGCAACCAAGTGGCACACTTCCATACTCTTTCAGCAAGAAACTTGAAGGATGATGTGGCTGCTCTAGCAATCTCTGTCGGCATGCCTAGGTATGTGTCATGAAGAATCTCATTTGACACCTCCAGCCTCTTTCACCCGGTCTCGATGTTACCTTGACATTTGGTTCCGAAGAAGATGGAGGATTTCAGTAAATTAACTTTTTGACCGAAGCCTCACAAGAAGTGTTGAGAACTGATTTCGTAGAGTCAACACTACGTGATCATCACGTGCAAAGAAGATATTGTCATCTCGAAGAGTAAGTGATATAGAGGGGCCTTGTCGACCATTTCTTAGTCCTTGTAGCTCACCAAGACCCTCCTTCTTCGCATCGACATGATAAACCTTCCGTACACAATAAGAATAAATAGGGCTAATTGGGTCTCCCCGACGGATCCCTCGAGATGGAACCACATGAGATGTTAAAACCCCATTGACCTTCACCGCATATCTAGCCGAAGTGACACATCTCATCACTGATTTGATCCAGCTATCGCAAAGCCTAGCTTACACTGCACAACCATGAAGGTATTCCCATTCAACTCGTCATACGCCTTCATCATATCAATTTTGAGAGCAAAGAAGGGGTGCTTGCTCACCGACGTCGAACGTATGAAGACTTTCATAAGCAATAAGAGCGTCGTCCGTAATCAACCGTCCCTGGGACAAACGCATCAAACTCGATACAACATCCGCAAACGAAGTTTCAATATTAGCAACAACTTTGGACGCAATTTTGTATAAGACATTGCACAGACTAATTGGTCTAAACTTAGACAAGTGTTTGGCCTTGGCCACCTTGGTATTAGTACAATTACCGAGTCACGAAACCCTCCGGGATCTCCTCTCCACCCAAGAAATCGCGAACCGCATCGCAAACCATATTCTCCACTGTGTCCCAAAGGCACTTGTAGAACATAGCAGGGAAACCGTCTGGCCAGGCGCCTTAGTCGGTCCCATTTGGAAGAGAGCAACTTTAATCTCTTCATTGGAATAAGCTTTGCACAAATCAGCATTCATCCGATCATCAACCTTGGATGGAATAGCCTCAAGAAGAATCCATAGATGAAATTGGTTCCGAAGAGAACAAGTTCTCGCACCAATCATGAACCATGCCTTTTATTTCACTGTCGGCACAAATCGAGCCATCCTCCCTAGTCAAAGCATCAATACGGTTTGTGTTTTTCCTCCCCGTACACCTCTCGATGGAAGAAGGCAAGGTTTCTGTCCCTCACGGAGCCATTCCACCCGCGGAGCGCAGCCATAATCTCTTCTCTCAAAGAGCTCACAAAGCTGGCCTCAACACTCTTCTCTTCAGCCACAACAACCTCCGAGGGATGGGAATTGCAGGGAACGTAGTCGACGCTCCAGCGACCAATCTCACGACGAACCGAGCCAAACGTCATATGACTCCAATTCTTCGTAGTTCCCGCCGCTTTATTCAAACTAGCAAATGCCGAATGCATAGGATTTGGCCCTGGCACTATCGGCCCAACAAGCCTCCACTGTAGCAGTGTAGCTCTCGGCCCTCTACACTGCCTTCCTTGTTGTTCAAACACTTTACCCGAAAATATCTAGACTTAGAGAGACCAATCATGCAAACCAAATTAAACAAGCTCTACGGTAGTTCTTCATTAATAGATTAAACTACATGATGCAAGAGCTTAAACATGATCTATGAGAGCTCAAACAATTGCCAAGTTATTCCAAACCATATGCAGCATTTTCCGATTCCAACCAAATAGCAATTTAACGAAGCAATTTCAGCCTTCGCCATGAACATTAAAGCACAATTAAGAACACAAGTGTTCCATATGAAAAAGCGGAGCGTAATATCTCCAATATAAGAATGGTGGGATCCAACTTTATTCAAAACAAAAACAAAAATAAAAGCAAACCGACGCTCCAAGTAAAGAACATAGGATGTGATGGAATAAAAATATAGTTTCACTAGAAGTGACCTGATAATGTTGTCGATGAAGAAGGGGATGCCTTGGGCATCCCCAAGCTTAGATGCTTGAGTCTTCTTAAAATATGCAGGGATGAACCACCGGGGCATCCCCAAGCTTAGACCTTTCACTCTTCTTGATCATAGTATATCATCCTCTTCTCTTGACCCTTGAAAACTTCCTTCACACAAACTTCAAGCAAACTCATTAGAGGGTTAGTGCATAACCAAAAATTCACATATTCAGAGGTGACACAATCATTCTTAACACTTCTGGACATTGCACAAAGCTTCTGAAAGTTAATGGAACAAAGAAACTCATTCAACATAGCAAAAGCGGCAATGCGAAATAAAAGACAGAATCTGTCAAAAACAGAACAGTCCGTAAAGATGCATCTGGCAGGGGCACTTAACTTGCTCAAATGGAAAAACTCAAAACTAATGAAAGTTGCGTACATATCTGAGGATCACGCTCGTAAATTTGCAGATTTTTTCGATTTTTTTACAGAGACTTCTGCGAGAATTCGTGACAGACAGCAATGCTGTTTCTGCGCAGCGATCCAAATCTATCATCAACTTTAACATAGAAACTTTACTTGGCACAAAAACATGATAAGGAGAGGTTGCTACAGTAGTAAACAACTTCCAAGACTCAACAATACAGTAAATAAAATGAAACATGGGTTATCTCCCAAGAAGTGCTTTTCTTTAACGCCTTTCAGCTAGGCGCAGAAAGTGCAAATCAAGTAACATCAAGAGATGAAGCATCAACATTATTACCTTGGGAGCTGGGAGTTTTCTCAACAATGCATTGTATCTGGTCTATATAAGTAACTCCTCTCTCATTGCTCCTAGGCTTACTATTCTCATCAAACAAATTTTCAGGAACAAGCCAAGCATAGTTATTTTCCAAAGCTTCATGCATCACTGGCGCTTTAATTTCCCTACCATCATTAACATTATTAGTATACTTAATTCTATCCATATCCATCTTTTCAAGTATTTGTTTAAAATTAGGAAAGAAACCAAGCCTCTTATGCTTAATAAAAACTTTTCTAGCTTCTTTAACTATATCCTCAAATTCTCTAACAAGGACTTTTAAAACAAAATTTCTCTTTTCTCCCATCTCCATATCCGAAAGTGTAAGAAACATATGTTGTATTATGGGATTGAGATTAACAAATCTAGTTTCCAACATGTGTATTAAACAGGCAGAAGCACTTTCATAAGTAGGAGCAGTTTTTAATAATGGTATATCTTCAAAATCTTCATCCATACTAACATGGGTGAAAAATTCTTCTATATTATCTCTTCCAATTATAGACCCTCGGCCTACCGGTATGTCTTTTAGAGTGTACTTAGGAAGAAACATGATTAAATAAACAAAAGTAAATGCAAGTAACTAATTTTTTTGTTTTTGATATAAAGCAAACAAAGTAAAGCTAGCAACTAATTTTTGTGTTTTTGATATAGCAAACAAGACAATAAATAAAGTAAAGTAAAGCAAGACAAAAACAAAGTAAAGAGATTGGAAGTGGAGACTCCCCTTGCAGCGTGTCTTGATCTCCCCGGCAACGGTGCCAGAAATTTATGCTTGATGCGCGTAGATATACACGTCCGTTGGGAACCCCAAGAGGAAGGTATGATGCGCACAGCAGCAAGTTTCCCTCAGTATGAAACCAAGGTTATCGAACCAGTAGGAGCCAAGAAGCACGTGAAGGTTGTTGGTGGAGGAATGTAGTGCGGCGCAACACCAGTGAAACCGGCGCCAACGTGGAACCTGCACAACACAATCAAAGTACTTTGCCCCAACGTAATAGTGAGGTTGTCAATCTCACCGGCTTGCTGAAAACAAAGGATTAAGCGTATCGAGTGGAAGATGGTGTTTGTTTGCGAAGAACAGTAAAAACAGAGATTGCAGTAGAATGTATTCAGATGTAAAAGAATGGACCGGGGTCCACAGTTCACTAGAGGTGTGATACGTCTCCAACGTATCGATAATTTCTTATGTTCCATGCTACTTTATTGATAATACCTACATGTTTTATGCACATTATATGTCATATTTATGCATTTTCTGGAACTAACCTATTAACAAGATGCCGAAGAGCCAGTTGCTGTTTTCTCTGTTTTTGGTTTCAGAAATCCTAGTAAAGAAATATTCTCGGAATTGGACGAAACTTTCGCCCAGGGTCCTATTTTTGCACGAAGCTTCCAGAAGACCGAAGACCTAACGAAGTGGGGCCACGAGGCAGCCAGGGGGGTGGCCGGCGCGGCCCAGGCCCTGGCCGCGCCGCCCTATCCCCTGGGCCCCTCGTGTGGCCCCCCGCGTTGACCCTCCGCCTACTTAAAGCTTCCGTCGCGAAACCCCCAGTACCGAGAGCCACGATACGGAAAACCTTCCAGAGACGCCGCCGCCGCGAATCCCATCTCGGGGGATTCGAGATCGCCTCCGGCACCTGCCGGAGAGGGGATTCATCTCCCGGAGGACTCTACACCGCCATGGTCGCCTCCGGAGTGATGAGTGAGTAGTTCACCCCTGGACCATGGGTCCATAGCAGTAGCTAGATGGTCGTCTTCTCCTTGTTGTGCTTCATTGTTGGATCTTGTGAGCTGCCTAACATGATCAAGATCATCTATCTGTAATACTATATGTTGTGTTTGTCGGGATCCGATGGATAGAGAGTACTATGATTATGGTGATTATCAATCTATTGTTCATGTGTTGTTTATGATCTTGCATGCTCTCCGTTATTAGTAGAGGCTCTGGCCAAGTTTTTACTCTTAACTCCAAGAGGGAGTATTTATGCTCGATAGTGGGTTCATGCCTCCATTGAATCTGGGACAGTGACAGAAAGTTCTAAGGTTGTGGATGTGCTGTTGCCACTAGGGATAAAACATTGATGCTATGTCTAAGGATGTAGTTGTTGATTACATTACGCACCATACTTAATGCAATTGTCTGTTGCTTTGCAACTTAATACTGGAGGGGGTTCGGATGATAACCTGAAGGTGGACTTTTTAGGCATAGATGCAGTTGGATGGCGGTCTATGTTCTTTGTCGTAATGCCCAATTAAATCTCACTATATTTACCATGTCATGTATATGCATTGTTATGCCTTTCTCTATTTGTCAATTGCCCGACTGTAATTTGTTCACCCAACATGCTTTTATCTTATGGGAGAGACACCTCTAGTGAACTGTGGACCCCGGTCCTATTCTTTACATAGCATACAATCTACTTGTTTTACTATTTTCTTTGCAAACATCTTCCACTCGATACGTTTAATCCTTTGTTACAGCAAGCCGGTGAGATTGACAACCTCACTGTTTCGTTGGGACAAAGTACTTGGGTTGTGTTGTGCAGGTTCCGCGTTGGCGCCGGAATCCCTGGTGTTGCGCCGCATCACATTTCGCGACCATCAACCTTCAACGTGCTTCTTGGCTCCTACTGGTTCGATTAAACCTTGGTTTCTTTCTGAGGGAAAACTTGCTACTGTGCGCATCATACCTTCCTCTTGGGGTTCCCAACGAACGTGTGAGTTACACGCCATCAAGCTCTTTTTCTGGCGCCGTTGCCGGGGAGATCAAGACACGCTGCAAGGGGAGTCTCCACTTCTCAATCTCTTTACTTTGTTTTTGTCTTGCTTTATTTTATTTACTACTTTGTTTGCTGCACCTAAACAAAACACACAAAAAATTAGTTGCTAGTTTTACTTTATTTACTGTCTTGCTCTCTATATCGAAAACACAAAAAAATTAGTTACTTGCATTTACTTTATCTAGTTTGTTTTATTTACCGTTGCTAAAATGGCCAACCATGAAAATACTAAGTTGTGTGACTTCACAAATGCAAATAATAATGATTTCCTATGCACACCTATTGCTCCACCTGCTACTACAGCAGAATTCTTTGAAATTAAACCTGCTTTACTGAATTTGGTTATGAGAGAACAATTTTCTGGTGCTAGTTCTGATGATGCTGCTGCCCATCTCAATAATTTTGTTGAACTTTGTGAAATGCAAAAGTATAAAGATGTAGATGGTGATATTATTAAATTGAAAGTGTTTCCTTTCTCATTAAGAGGAAGAGCTAAAGATTGGTTGCTATCTTTGCCTAAGAATAGTATTGATTCATGGACTAAATGCAAGGATGCTTTTATTGGTAGATATTATCCTCCCGCTAAAATTATATCTTTGAGAAGTAGCATAATGAATTTTAAACAATTAGATACTGAACATGTTGCTCAAGCATGGGAGAGAATGAAAACTTTGGTAAAGAATTGCCCAACCCATGGACTGACTACTTGGATGATCATCCAAACCTTCTATGCAGGACTAAATTTTTCTTCGCGGAATTTATTGGATTCAGCTGCTGGAGGTACCTTTATGTCCATCACATTGGGGGCGGCTACAAAACTTCTTGATGATATGATGATTAATTACTCTGAATGGCACACGGAAAGAGCTCCACAAGGTAAGAAGGTAAATTCTGTTGAAGAAACCTCTTCCTTGAGTGATAAGATTGATGTGATTATGTCTATGCTTGTGAATGGTAGATCTAATGTTGATCCAAATAATGTTCCTTTAGCTTCATTGGTTTCTCAAGAAGAAAATGTTGATGTGAATTTCATTAAAAATAATAATTTCAACAACAATGCTTATAGGAACAACTCTGGTAATAACTATAGGCCATATCCTTCTGCTAATGGTAATGGTTATGGTAATTCTTATGGGAATTCTTACAATAATAATAGGAGTGTACCCTCTGGTCTTGAAGCCATGCTTAAAGAATTTATTAGTACACAAACTGCTTTTAACAAATCTGTTGAGGAAAAGCTTGATAAAATTGATATTATTGCTTCTAGAGTTGATAGGCTTGCCTCTGATGTTAATCTTTTAAAATTGAAAGTTATGCCTAATAATGATATTGATAATAAGATTACTACTACAGCAAATGCCATCCAAGTTAGAATTAATGAGAATATAAGATTAATGGCTGAGTTGCGTGCTAGGTGGGATAGAGAAGAAAATGAAAAACTAGCTAAAGAGAATAATGTAGCTAAAGTTTGGACTATTACCACCACTAGTAATGCTAATTCTTCACATGTTGCTGCACCTCCTACTATCAATGGTAAAATAATTGGTGTTGGCAATGTTTCTACTCCTAGTGCAAAGCGTACAAAACTGCCTGAAATTGCTAAAACTGCTGAAACTGCTTGTGATAAAACTGCTGAAATTTTTTCCAACCTTGGGAACAATGATCCCATTGCTGTAGCTCATAATGATTTAGATTTTGATGATTGCCACATCTCTGAAGTTATAAAGTTCTTACAAAAACTTGCTAAAAGTCCTAATGCTAGTGCTATAAATTTAGCCTTTACAAAACATATTACAAATGCTCTCATAAAAGCTAGAGAAGAGAAACTAAAACTTGAAACTTCTATTCCTAGAAAGTTAGAGGATGGTTGGGAGCCCATCATTAAAATGAAATTCAATGACTTTGAATGTAATGCTTTATGTGATCTTGGTGCAAGTATTTCTGTTATGCCTAAAAAGATTTATGATATGCTTGACTTGCCACCATTGAAGAATTGTTATTTGGATGTTAATCTTGCCGATAATGTTAAAAAGAAACCTTTGGGGAGGATTGATAATGTGCATATTACGGTTAACAATAACCTTGTCCCCGTTGATTTTGTTGTCTTGGATATCGAATGCAATGCATCTTGTCCAATTGTGTTGGGAAGACCTTTTCTTCGAACCGTTGGTGCTGTTATTGATATGAGGGAAGGTAATATTAAATATCAATTTCCTCTCAAGAAAGGTATGGAACACTTCCCTAGAAAGAGAATGAAGTTGCCTTTTGATTCTATTATTAGAACAAGTTATGATGTTGATGCTTCTACTCTCGATGTTACTTGATTTGTACTTTCTGCGCCTAGCTGAAAGGCGTTAAAGAAAAGCGCTTATGGGAGACAACCCATGTTTTTACCTACAGCAATTTTTTGTTTTGTTGAGTCTTGGAAGTTGTTTACTACTGTAGCAACCTCTCCTTATCATGTTTTTGTGCCAAGTAAAGTTTCTATGTCAAAGTTGATGTTATATTTGGGATCGCTGCGCAGAAACAGCATTGCTGTCTGTCACGAATCTGGGCACAATTCTCTGTAGAAAATTCGAAAAAATCTGCCAATTTACGAGCGTGATCCTCAGATATGTACGCAACTTTCATTAGTTTTGAGTTTTTCCATTTGAGCAAGTCTGGTGCCATTTCTAAATTCGTCTTTACGGACTGTTCTGTTTTTGACAGATTCTGCCTTTTATTTCGCATTGCCTCTTTTGCTATGTTGGATTTATTTCTTTGATCCATTAATGTCCAGTAGCATTATGCAATGTCCAGAAGTGAAAATAATGATTGTGTCACCTCTGAATGAGTGAATTATTAATTGTGCACTAACCCTCTAATGAGTTTGCTTGAAGTTTGGTGTGAAGGAAGTTTTCAAGGGTCAAGAGAGGAGGATGATATACTATGATCAAGAGGAGTGAAAGCTCTAAGCTTGGGGATGCCCCCGTGGTTCACCCCTGCATATTTTAAGAAGACTCAAGCGTCTAAGCTTGGGGATGCCCAAGGCATCCCCTTCTTCATCGACAACATCATCAGGTTCCTCCCCTGAAACTATATTTTTATTCAATCACATCTTGTGTTCTTTACTTGGAGCGTCGGTTTGTTTTTGTTTTTGTTTTTGTTTGAATAAGATGGATCCTAGCATTCACTTTGTGGGAGAGAGACACGCTCCGCTGTTGCATATGGACACATGTGTCCTTAGGCTTTACTCATAATGTTCAAGGCGAAGTTTCTTCTTCGTTAAATTGTTATATGGTTGGAATTGGAAAATGCTACATGTAGTAATTCTAAAATGTCTTGGATAATGTGATACTTGGCAATTGTTGTGCTCATGTTTAAGCTCTTGCATCATATGCTTTGCACCCATTAATGAAGAAATACATAGAGCTTGCTAAAATTTGATTTGCATATTTGGTCTCTCTAAGGTCTAGATAATATCTAGTATTGAGTTTTGAACAACAAGGAAGACAGTGTAGAGTCTTATAATGTTTACAATATGTCTTTTATGTGAGTTTTGCTGCACTTGTTCATCCTTGAGTTTGCTTCAAATAACCTTGCTAGCCTAAACCTTGTATCGAGAGGGAATACTTCTCATGCATCCAAAATCCTTGAGCCAACTACTATGCCATTTGTGTCCACCATACCTACCTACTACATGGTATTTCTCCGCCATTCCAAAGTAAATTGCTTGAGTGCTACCTTTAAAATTCCATCATTCACCTTTGCAATATATAGCTCATGGGACAAAATAGCCTTAAAAACTATCGTAGTATTGAATATGTACTTATGCACTTTATATTTTATTAAGTTGCCTGTTGTGCGATAACCATGCTTCTGGGGAACGCCATCAACTATTGTTGAATATCATGTGAGTTGCTATGCATGTCCGTCTTGTCTGAAGGTCTATCATTTTAGTGGTTGGAGCATGCAAAATTGTTAGAGAAGAACATTGGGCCGCTAACTAAAGCCATGAATCATGGTGGAAGTTTCAGTTTTGGACATATATCCTCAATCTCATATGAGAATAATAACTTTGCTACATGCTTATGCATTTAAGAGGAGTCCATTATCTGTTGTCCATGTTGTCCCGGTATGGATGTCTAAGTTGAGAATAATCAAAAGCGAGAAATCCGAAATGCGAGCATTCTCCTTGGACCTTTGTACAGGCGGCATGGAGGTACCCCTTTGTGACACTTGGTTGAAACATGGCATGCGAAGACCCGGTAGTCCAAGTTAAGTAGGACGAGGTGCGGGCACTATTAGTATACTATGCGTGAGGCTTGCAACTTGTAAGATATAATTTACATAACTCATATGCTTTATTACTACCGTTGACAAAATTGTTTCATGTTTTCAAAATAAAAGCTCTAGCACAAATACAGCAATCGATGCTTTCCTCTTTGAAGGACCATTCTTTTACTTTTATTGTTGAGTCAGTTTACCTATCTCCTTCCACCTTAAGAAGCAAACACTTGTGTGAACTGTGCATTGATTCCTACATATTTGCATATTGCACTTATTATACTACTTTATGTTGACAATATCCATGAGATATACATGTTATAAGTTGAAAGCAACCGCTGAAACTTAATCTTCCTATGTGTTGCTTCAACACCTTTACTTTGATTTATTGCTTTATGAGTTAACTCTTATGCAAGACTTATTGATGCTTGTCTTGAAGTACTATTCATGAAAAGTCTTTGCTTTATGATTCAGTTGTTTACTCATGTCATTACCTTTGCTTTGATCGCTGCATTCATTACATATGTTTACAAATAGTATGATCAAGATTATGATGGCATGTCACTTCAGAAATTATCTTTGTTATCGTTTTACCTGCTCGGGACGAGCAGAACTAAGCTTGGGGATGCTGATACGTCTCCAACGTATCGATAATTTCGTATGTTCCATGCTACTTTATTGATAATACCTACATGTTTTATGCACATTATATGTCATATTTATGCATTTTCTGGAACTAACCTATTAACAAGATGCCGAAGAGCCAGTTCTGTGTTTTTGGTTTCAGAAATCCTAGTAAAGAAATATTCTCGGAATTGGACGAAACTTTCGCCCAGGGTCCTATTTTTGCACGAAGCTTCCAAGACCGAAGACCTAACGAAGTGGGCCACGAGGCAGCCGGGGTGGCCGGCGCGCCAGGCCCTGGCCGCGCGGCCCTATCCCCTGGGCCCCTCGTGTGGCCCCCGCGTTGACCCTCCGCCTACTTAAAGCTTCCGTCGCGAAACCCCCAGCACGAGAGCCACGATACGGAAAACCCAGAGACGCGCCGCCGCGAATCCCATCTCGGGATTCTGGAGATCGCCTCCGGCACCTGCCGGAGAGGGGATTCATCTCCCGGAGGACTCTACACCGCCATGGTCGCCTCCGGAGTGATGAGTGAGTAGTTCACCCCTGGACCATGGGTCCATAGCAGTAGCTAGATGGTCGTCTTCTCCTTGTTGTGCTTCATTGTTGGATCTTGTGAGCTGCCTAACATGATCAAGATCATCTATCTGTAATACTATATGTTGTGTTTGTCGGGATCCGATGGATAGAGAGTACTATGATTATGGTGATTATCAATCTATTGTTCATGTGTTGTTTATGATCTTGCATGCTCTCCGTTATTAGTAGAGGCTCTGGCCAAGTTTTTACTCTTAACTCCAAGAGGGAGTATTTATGCTCGATAGTGGGTTCATGCCTCCATTGAATCTGGGACAGTGACAGAAAGTTCTAAGGTTGTGGATGTGCTGTTGCCACTAGGGATAAAACATTGATGCTATGTCTAAGGATGTAGTTGTTGATTACATTACGCACCATACTTAATGCAATTGTCTGTTGCTTTGCAACTTAATACTGGAGGGGGTTCGGATGATAACCTGAAGGTGGACTTTTTAGGCATAGATGCAGTTGGATGGCGGTCTATGTTCTTTGTCGTAATGCCCAATTAAATCTCACTATATTTACCATGTCATGTATATGCATTGTTATGCCTTTCTCTATTTGTCAATTGCCCGACTGTAATTTGTTCACCCAACATGCTTTTATCTTATGGGAGAGACACCTCTAGTGAACTGTGGACCCCGGTCCTATTCTTTACATAGCATACAATCTACTTGTTTTACTATTTTCTTTGCAAACATCTTCCACTCGATACGTTTAATCCTTTGTTACAGCAAGCCGGTGAGATTGACAACCTCACTGTTTCGTTGGGACAAAGTACTTGGGTTGTGTTGTGCAGGTTCCGCGTTGGCGCCGGAATCCCTGGTGTTGCGCCGCATCACATTTCGCGACCATCAACCTTCAACGTGCTTCTTGGCTCCTACTGGTTCGATTAAACCTTGGTTTCTTTCTGAGGGAAAACTTGCTACTGTGCGCATCATACCTTCCTCTTGGGGTTCCCAACGAACGTGTGAGTTACAGTTCACTAGAGGTGTCTCTCCAATAAGATAACTAACATGCTGGGTGAACAAATTACAGGTGGGCAATTGACAAATAAAGATTCAATACATATCAACGATGATTACTATGTGATTTAATCAGGGCATTACGACAAAGTACATAGACCGCTATCCAGCATGCATCTATGCCTAAATAATCCACCTTCAGGTTATCATCCGAACCCCTTCCGGTATTAAGTTGTAAACAACAGATAATTGCATTAAGTATGGTGCGTAATGTAATCAACACAAATATCCTTAGACAAAGCATCGATGTTTTATCCCTAGTAGCAACAACACATCCACAACCTTAGAACTTTCTGTCACTGTCCCAGATTCAATGGAGGCATGAACCCACTATCGAGCATAAATACCCTCTCTTGGAGTTACAAGTATCAACTTGGCCATAGCCTCTACTAGCAACGGAGAGCATGCAAGAACATAAACAACACATATATGATAGATTGATAATCAACTTAACATAATATTCTATATTCATCGGATCCCGCCAAACACAACATGTAGCATTACAAATAGATGATCTTGATCATGTTAGGCAGCTCACAAGATCTAAACAATGATAGCACAAGCGGAGAAGACAACCATCTAGCTACTGCTATGGACCCATAGTCCAAGGATGAACTACTCACGCATCAATCCGGAGGCGGGCATGATGATGTTGAGCCCCTCCGGTGATGATGACCCTCTCCGGCAGGTGCCGAGGCGATCTCCTGAATCCCCGAGATGGGATTCGCGGCGGCGTCTCGGAAGGTTTTCCGTATCGTGGCTCTCGGGGGGTTTCGCGACGAAGGCTATTTGTAGGCGGAAGGGTAGGTCGGGGGCGTCACGGGGCCCACACAACAGGCCGCGCGGCCAAGGGCCAGGCCACGCCGCCCTGGTGTGTCGCCACCTCGTGGCCCCACTTCGTCTCCCTTTCGGTCTTCTGGAAGCTTCGTGTAAAAATAGGACCCTGAGCGTTGATTTCGTCCAATTCCGAGAATATTTCCTTACTAGGATTTCTGAAACCAAAAACAGCAGAAAACATCAACTGGCACTTCGGCATCTTGTTAATAGATTAGTGCCGGAAAATGTATAATAATGCTGTAAAGTATGTATAAAACATTCAAGTATTGTAATAAAAGTAGCATGGAACATAAGAAATTATAGATACGTTTGAGACGTATCAAGCATCCCCAAGCTTAGTTCTGCTCGTCCCGAGCAGGTAAAACGATAACAATGATAATTTCTTAGTGACATGCCATCATTCCTGGCGAGGGCCCGTCGTTGGTCCTGCTCGGCAGAGCAGAACTAAGCCGTTGGAGATGTGTGATACGTCTCCAACGTATCGATAATTTCTTATGTTTCATGCTACTTTATTGATGATACCTACATGTTTTATGCACATTATATGTCATATTTATGCATTTTCTGGAACTAACCTATTAACAAGATGCCGAAGAGCCAGTTGCTGTTTTCTTCGCCCAGGGTCCTATTTTTGCACGGAGCTTCCAGAAGACCGAAGAGGGAAGGAAGTGGGGCCACGAGGTGGCCACACCATAGGCCGGCGCGGCCGCGCCGGCCTGTGGTGTGGGCCCCTCGCGCCGCCTCTTGACCTGCCCTTTCGCCTACTTAAAGCCTCCGTCGCGAAACCCCCGACGAGAGCCACGATACGGAAAACCTTCCAGAGACGCCGCCGTCGCGAATCCCATCTCGGGGGATTCAGGAGATCGCCTCCGGCACCCTGCCGAGAGGGGATTCATCTCCCGGAGGACTCTTCATCGCCATGATCGCCTCCGGAGTGATGAGTGAGTAGTTCACCCCTGGACCATGGGTCCATAGCAGTAGCTAGATGGTCGTCTTCTCCTAATTGTGCTTCATTGTTGGATCTTGTGAGCTGCCTAACATGATCAAGATCATCTATCTGTAATACTATATGTTGTGTTTGTCGGGATCCGATGGATAGAGAATACTATGTTATGGTGATTATCAATCTATTGTTTATGTGTTGTTTATGATCTTGCATGCTCTCCGTTATTAGTAGAGGCTCTGGCCAAGTTTTTGCTCTTAACTCCAAGAGGGAGTATTTATGCTCGATAGTGGGTTCATGCCTTCATTGACACCTGGGATCGTGACAGTAGGTTCTAAGGTTGTGATGTGCTGTTGCCACTAGGGATAAAACATTGATGCTATGTCTAAGGATGTAGTTGTTGATTACATTACGCACCATACTTAATGCAATTGTCTGTTGCTTTGCAACTTAATACTGAATGGGGTTCGGATGATAACCTGAAGGTGGACTTTTTAGGCATAGATGCAGTTGGATGGCGGTCTATGTACTTTGTCGTAATGCCCGGATTAAATCTCACTATATTTATCATATCATGTACATGCATTGTTATGCCCTTCTCTATTTGTCAATTGCCCGACTGTAATTTGTTCACCCAACATGCTTTTATCTTATGGGAGAGACACCTCTAGTGAACTGTGGACCCCGGTCCTATTCTTTACATAGCATACAATCTACTGCAATTGTGTTTTACTATTTTCTTGCAAACAATCATCTTCCACTCGATACGCTTAATCCTTTGTTACAGCAAGCCGGTGAGATTGACAACCTCACTGTTTCGTTGGGGCAAAGTACTTTGGTTTTGTTGTGCAGATTCCACGTTGGCGCCGGAATCCCTGTTGTTGCGCCGCATCACATTTTGCCACCATCAACCTTCAACGTGCTTCTTGGCTCCTCCTGGTTCGATTAAACCTTGGTTTCTTTCTGAGGGAAAACTTGCTACTGTGCGCATCATACCTTCCTCTTGGGGTTCCCAACGAACGTGTGAGTTACACGCCATCAAGCTCTTTTTCTGGCGCCGTTGCCGGGGAGATCAAGACACGCTGCAAGGGGAGTCTCCACTTCTCAATCTCTTTACTTTGTTTTTGTCTTGCTTTATTTTATTTACTACTTTGTTTGCTGCACCTAAACAAAACACAAAAAAATTAGTTGCTAGTTTTACTTTATTTACTGTCTTGCTCTCTATATCAAAAACACAAAAAAAAATTAGTTACTTGTCTTTATTTTATTTGCCTAGTTTACTTTTTGTTTATTTCATCATGTTTCCTCCTAAGTACACTCTAAAAGACATACCGGTAGGCCGAGGGTCTATAATTGGAAGAGATAATATAGAAGAATTTTTCACTCATGTTAGCACAGCTGAAGATTTTGAAGATAGACACTTGGTAGAACTTGCTCCTACTTATGAAATTGCTGTTGCTTCTTTAGTACACATGCTGGAAACTAAATTTGTTAATCTCAATCCTATAATCCAACACATGTTTCTCACACTTGGTGATATGGAGGAAGGAGAGAAGAAAGACTTTGTTTTAGAAACCCTTCTTAAAGAATTTGGTGGTGTAGCAAGAGAGGCTAGAAAAGTCTTTGCTAAATATAAAATGCTTGGTTCTTACACCAATTTTGTTAGTCTCCTTGAAAAGATGGACATGGAGAGAGTAAAGTACACTAATGATATTAATGATGGTGGGGAGGTTAAGACAACAATACCATGTAAACTCCTAGGAATGCATGAAGCTCTAGAAAATAACTATGGTTGGCTTGTTCCTGAAAATTTGTTTGATGAGAATAGCAAGCCTAAGAATAATGAAAAAGGAGCCTCTGAAACTTACATAGACGAGATAACATGCATTGTTGAGAAAACTCCCAACACCCAAGGTAATAATGTTGATGCTTCTTCATTTGAAAATACTTGATTTGCACTTTCTGCGCCTAGCTGAAAGGCGTTAAAGAAAAGCGCTTATGGGAGACAACCCATGTTTTTACTACAGCAATTTTTTGTTTTGTTGAGTCTTGGAAGTTGTTTACTACTGTAGCAACCTCTCCTTATCATGTTTTTGTGCCAAGTAAAGTTTCTATGTCAAAGTTGATGTTATATTTGGGATCGCTGCGCAGAAACAGCATTGCTGTCTGTCACGAATCTGGGCACAGGCCTCTGTAGAAAATTCGAAAAAATCTGCCAATTTACGAGCGTGATCCTCAGATATGTACGCAACTTTCATTAGTTTTGAGTTTTTCCATTTGAGCAAGTCTGGTGCCAGCTTTAAATTCGTCTTTACGGACTGTTCTGTTTTTGACAGATTCTGCCTTTTATTTCGCATTGCCTCTTTTGCTATGTTGGATTTATTTCTTTGATCCATTAATGTCCAGTAGCTTTATGCAATGTCCAGAAGTGAAAATAATGTTTGTGTCACCTCTGAACATGTGAATTATTAATTGTGCACTAACCCTCTAATGAGTTTGCTTGAAGTTTGGTGTGAAGGAAGTTTTCAAGGGTCAAGAGAGGAGTATGATATACTATGATCAAGAGGAGTGAAAGCTCTAAGCTTGGGGATGCCCCCGTGGTTCACCCCTGCATATTTTAAGAAGACTCAAGCGTCTAAGCTTGGGGATGCCCAAGGCATCCCCTTCTTCATCGACAACATCATCAGGTTCCTCCCCTGAAACTATATTTTTATTCAATCACATCTTGTGTTCTTTACTTGGAGCGTCGGTTTGTTTTTGTTTTTGTTTTTGTTTGAATAAAATGGATCCTAGCATTCACTTTGTGGGAGAGAGACACGCTCCGCTGTTGCATATGGACAAATATGTCCTTAGGCTTTACTCATAATGTTCAAGGCGAAGTTTCTTCTTCGTTAAATTGTTATATGGTTGGAATTGGAAAATGCTACATGTAGTAATTCTAAAATGTCTTGGATAATGTGATACTTGGCAATTGTTGTGCTCATGTTTAAGCTCTGTAGGATAACGTAGCATAGAAAACAAAAATTTTCCTACGGCGAACACGCAATCCAAGCCAAGATGCAATCTAGAAGACGGTAGCAACGAGGGGATTATCGAGTCTCACCCTTGAAGAGATTCCAAAGCCTACAAGATGAGGCTCTTGTTGCTGCGGTAGACGATCACTTGCCGCTTGCAAAAGCGCGTAGAAGATCTTGATCACGGCGCCACGAACGGGCAGCACCTCCGTACTCGGTCACACGTTCGGTTGTTGATGAAGACGACGTCCACCTCCCCGTTCCAGCGGGCAGCGGAAGTAGTAGCTCCTCTTGAATCCGACAGCACGACGGCGTGGTGTCGGTGGCGGTGGAGAAATCCGGCGGAGCTTCGCTAAGCGTGCGGGATATGGTGGAGGAGCGGGGCGCTAGGGTTTGGGGAGAGGGGGTGGCCGGCCACTATAGGGGGCGGCCAAGGTGGTGGCTTTGGTGTGGCCGGCCCCCTCCCCTATGCCCCTCATTATATAGGTGGAAGCCCCAAGTGTTGGACTACAAGTCTCCGAATAAGACCCGAACCCAAAACCTTCCATATGGTGGGAAACCTTCCCAAGCTAGGATTCCCACTAGAGGTGGGAATTCCACCTACCATATGGGGGGGTGGCCGGCCCCTTATGGGGGAGTCCACTTGGGACTCCACCCCACTAGGGTTGGCCGGCCATGGAGGTGGAGTCCCATGTGGACTCCACCTTCCTAGGTGTGTTCTTCCGGACTTTTCTAGAACCTTCTAGAACCTTCCATAGAACCTTCCGAATCATTTTAATTCACATAAAATGACATCCTATATATGAATCTTATTCTCCGGACCATTCCGGAACTCCTCGTGATGTCCGGGATCTCATCCGGGACTCCGAACAAATATTCGAACTCCATTCCATATTCAAGTTCTACCATTTCAACATCCAACTTTAAGTGTGTCACCCTACGGTTCGCGAACTATGCGGACATGGTTGAGTACTCACTCCGACCAATAACCAATAGCGGGATCTGGAGATCCATAATGGCTCCCACATATTCAACGATGACTTTAGTGATCGAATGAACCATTCACATATGATACCAATTCCCTTTGTCACGCGATATTTTACTTGTCCGAGGTTTGATCATCGGTATCACACTATACCTTGTTCAACCTCGTCTCCTGACAAGTACTCTTTACTCGTACCGTGGTATGTGGTCTCTTATGAACTTATTCATATGCTTGCAAGACATTAGACGACATTCCACCGAGAGGGCCCAGAGTATATCTATCCGTCATCGGGATGGACAAATCCCACTGTTGATCCATATGCCTCAACTCATACTTTCCGGATACTTAATCCCACCTTTATAACCACCCATTTACGCAGTGGCGTTTGATGTAATCAAAGTACCTTTCCGGTATAAGTGATTTACATGATCTCATGGTCATAAGGACTAGGTAACTATGTAATAAAAGCTTATAGCAAATAACTTAATGACGTGATCTTATGCTACGCTTAATTGGGTGTGTCCATTACATCATTCATATAATGATATAATCTTGTTATTAATAACATCCAATGTTCATGATTATGAAACTAATCATCTATTAATCAACAAGCTAGTTAAGAGGCTTACTAGGGACTCTTTGTTGTTTACATATCACACATGTATCAATGTTTCAGTTAATACAATTATAGCATGGTATATAAACATTTATCATAAACATAAAGATATATAATAACCACTTTTATTATTGCCTCTTGGGCATATCTCCAACAGTCTCCCACTTGCACTAGAGTCAATAATCTAGATTACATTGTAAGGTACCTAACACCCATGGCATTCTGGTGTTGGTCATGCTTTGCCCTAGGGAGAGCTTTAGTCAACGGATCTGCTACATTCAGATCAGTGTGTACTTTGCAAATCTTTACTTCTCCATCTTCGATGTACTCGCGAATCGAATGATAACGCAGCTTGATATGCTTCAGCCTCTTGTGTGACCTTGGTTCTTGTGCATTGGCGATGGCACCCATGTTGTCACAGTAGATGACTAGTGGGTCCAATGCACTAGGAACCACACCGAGCTCTACAATGAACCTCTTCATCCATACCGCTTCTGATGAAGCCTCTGAAGCCGCTATGTACTCCGATTCTGTTGAGGATTTCGCCACCGTGCACTGCTTCGAGCTTGCCCAGCTTACTGCAGCACCATTCAATATAAACACGTACCCAGATTGTGACTTAGAGTCATCAGGATCAGTGTTCCAACTTGCATCGGTGTAACTTGTTACAACGAGCTCTTGGTCACCTCCATAACAAAGAAACATATCCTTAGTTCTTTTCAAGTACTTCAGGATATTCTTGACCGCTGTCCAGTGTTCCATTCCTGGATCACTTTGATATCTGCTAGTCAAACTAACAGCATGTGCTATCACTACAAGAAAAGTTCTGATAGACAACGTCCCAAAATCGTCAACTAAGGGGCATTTTTCGTCGCCTATGGGCCTAACCC
This sequence comes from Lolium multiflorum, assembly GCA_030979885.1. Taxonomy (NCBI): domain Eukaryota; kingdom Viridiplantae; phylum Streptophyta; class Magnoliopsida; order Poales; family Poaceae; genus Lolium; species Lolium multiflorum. The sequence goes on along the minus strand of CM061752.1, from coordinate 151,657,453 downwards.
GACGATATGGGTTCCGTTGTCGAAACTGCGTCAGGCAAAGTCCAACGACGATTTTTTCGGTCCGTCGCGCTTGGGCGCCCTTCCGCCACGGAAAATCGGACCGTTGCGGAAGTGTTTTCGGGAGCCCGTTGACTGCTGACGTCATGCAAACTGACACGTGGCAGACGCCGTTAACTGCCAGTTAACGGCGTTAACCGGCTGAAACCCCGTGGTAGATGGTAGGCCCACACGAGGCCTGCCACGTCTTAAGCGGGCCGGGCCAGATGACATAGTTTGACCGGTCAACTATATAGCTGGGCTGGTCCATTAGTTACGTGGGCCGGGCCTAACCTCTAAGGTTGACTGGTCAAAACTTAAATGGGCCGGCCCATTTAACATGTGGGGTCCACCTTACAGCAACTGGGCCGGCCCAAGAAGCAAGTGGGCCGGGCCAAAACACAGGTGGGTCCCACTTTCCTGTTAAAAGGCCGGCCCATTTAGTGTGTGGGGTCCACCGTATAGCAAGTGGGCCGGCCCAACAAGCTAGTGGGCCGGGCCAAAAACACAGGTGGGTCCCACTTTCCAGTTAAAGGGTCGGCCCATTTAGTTTGTGGGGTCCACCATATAGCAAGTGGGCCGGGCCAAAAACACAGGTGGGTCCCACTTTCCTGTTAAAGGGCCGGCCCATTTAGTATGTGGGGCCCACCATATAGCAAGTGGGCTGGCCCACCAAGCTAGTGGGCCGGCCAAAAACACAGGTGGGTCCCACATTCCTGTTAATGGGCCGGCCCATTTGGTATGTGGGGTCCACCATATAGAAAGTGGGCCGGCCCAACAAGATAGTGGGCCGGGCCAAAAACACAGGTGGGTCCCACCTTCCTATTAAAGGGCCGGCCCATTTGGTGTGTGGGGTCCACCATATAGAAAGTGGGCCGGACCAACAAGATAGTGGGCCGGGCCAAAAACACAGGTGGGTCCCACCTTCCTATTAAAGGGCCGGCCCATTTACCATGTGGGACCACCATAGAGCAAGTGGGCCGGCCCAATAAGCATGTGGAGCCCATTATCGTGTAACCGGGCCGGCCTACTAAAGAAGTGGGCCGGCCCAAAATGAAAGTGGGTCCCACACTACTGTAAGTGGGCCGGCCCAATCTGTTGTAGGGCCCTACTTGTTTGACTAGTCAACTTGCATTAAATTTCATGAGCCTAAAATCTGATTTCAATGATACACACAAGTACATACACAAATAAAACAAATAGGAAAATTACAAGGCAATTAATGTGCCCAAATAAAAAAATTACATAGAATCATTGAGGACTTCTATTAGCATCATCAATAACACGTTGACATTTGGCAATCGCCTTGATTGAATCTTGTGTACTCTTTGTCAACATATCAGCTACAGATCTTAAAGCAGCAATACCATGTCTTTTATAAAGTACAGCCTTGAGATATTTACTGTCTGATGAAAGAAATGGTCTAGGTTGACGGCTATGAGAAGATGCATCAGAAGAAAGATCAGAACTTTTTGTGGGCCTCACTGGTAATGAAGATTGCTTCATCACAACTGCATTCTGATAATAATGCAAAAAGAGTTAAACGATGAACTATGCAAACATTTATTATGCAATGTAGATATAAGATAATAACAAGTTGCATAAATAAGACATGTATGGAACTTGTACTAAGCACAAACTTACATCATAATGTTGCACAGGGTCGCTACAGATCCTTTTTTGGCGACTATCTTCTAATGATGACTGCTTCATTAAAACTGCATTCTGGTAACATTGTAAACATAGTTACAACAATTAACTATTCAAACATGTATTACGCAATGTAGAGATCAGATAACAGCATGTAGCAGAAATAAGCACAAGATAAGATAAGATGCATGTACTAAGCACATACTGGCTCACTGCAGGTCCTTCTCTTGCGTGCACTAGTCGTGGTCAACATGCCTATCATTTTAGGTTCAGCCATCAAGTGAAATGCTAATCCTCCTGCTCCATTGTCCTTAATCTGTGTTTAGATATCACATTTAAGACCAAGTCAGCTGGTTTCAAATAACAAAAAACTTGAGCTGCCAAATGAATAAGCCAATAGTTACCAGATATCAGATTAAAACCAACTAGATGTTGCTTTGCATGAGATACGAATTTCAGACATTCAGATTTAGAGTAGGGTAATGCCAAGGTTTTACACATAAAGTAAACTGGCATTAAGAATGACCAAATGTCAGGTTCAAATCACCCTCGAAGTTTCTCCAAGACAAGCATATCAAATAGGCAGAAACATAGTAAAGCATGAATGGCATTGCTATGGCAGGGTTCCAAGTGTTAATCTCTTGCATAAGGAACAATGCATATAGGTTATAGATAATAACGGAAGTAAACTGCCAAAATTACCAACCACGAACTCAGATTCCAACCTTACCTAGCGTCCCCGCTGTTAATGTTGGATGTTCTAATAAGTGGTTCGCATGATCAATCCCTAGGAAAAATAACATTGACAAGTCAGTCTACGATAATACAAAGACCAGACATGCACGCAGCAATAACTATATAAGCTAAAGACGAGGTATAAGAGCAAGCAGATTGGAAATGCACATAGCATGATTATAAAAGCAGTGTGAGAATAGCAGACACGAGAAAACAGCTAGCGGTGAGCTAATGACGTGGTATAAGAACAAGCAGATTGGAAATGCCCATAGCACGACTATAAAAGCAGTGCGACAATAGCATGCAGTACAAAAACAGTTGGCAGCAAATGAATGGGTACAAGGCTATAAATATGTGGATGCACACAGGTGTCAGTAGAATGAACAGGATGGTAGCGACCGGATAATGCTTTTGTACTGTACAACATTTAAACAAACTTCATGCGAAGCAACACATCAAGAAAGTTAACGGCATATGAGATCTGCAAATAACTACACAAAACATGGCTAAAGAAACACCGCGATCTAACGGGCCAGCGTACTAACCAAGCTGCGGCGGGGTGGACGGGGGCGGCAACTTGCATTCCAGCGGCGGCGAACGCGGGAGACGATGAATCGACCCTGTTTCAGTAGAAGCGGGCGTTAGTGAAGCAGATCTGGTTGGCTGGCAAGGTATTCGGTGAAGTTGATACAGCCGCTGCGGCGAGGTAGTCGGTGGCGAGGTCGGCGGTGAAGCAGATCCGTCGGTGGCGAGGTCGGCGGTGAAGCAGATCCGTCGGTGGCGAGGTCGGCGGTGAAGCAGATCCGTCGGTGACGAGGGCGGCGGGGGAGCGGATCAGGTGGGTGGACAGCCAACACGATCAAGGCTACGCTGTGGAGGAGTATGCCGGCGGCGAAGCAGATCTAGTACTGTAGAGAGTCAGAGCTTTGGCGTGTGAGAGTATTTTTGAGCTAATGGGGCGAATGGTTGGTGGGTGGGTGTGGGCCTGTGGGGAGGGTTCGGGATCTAGGCAAGATATTTCATTGTTACCGAATGAGCCCTCCATGGTCGGTGGGTTGTAGCTTCCGGACCAGGGTTAAAAGGGTAAAACTGGTCACGGGATTTTCGAATGGATGCGGCGGGATGATTTGGCGCGTGGCCGAAATTTTCAGTTTCAAGCTACAGTACGAGCAGAACGACAAAAATAATGTTCTTCCCCAGGGAGCTCTCATTTCTTCCTCTTCTCTTTCTCTCTCGAGTCTCTCCCACTCCCCCGGCTCCTCTCCCCCTTCTCTCCGGCGGCCTCGCCGGCCGGAGACGAGGCCGACTTCTCTCTGTATATTGTACACCCTCCGAACTAAATTAATTGATTCAACTTTCCTTAGACGTGTATGTATCTAGAGTAAAAACATGTGTGGATACATCCATATTTAGATAAGCAAAGTTGAGTCAGCTAATTTGGATCCGAGGGAGTTAGTGTTGTTGTAAGCTTAGATCCAGTGTTTCCCATGAGCAGAATGGCGCAATGGAGTCGGGGATCTCGTCATCGGCTTCAGATCTGGCCTATGGTGAATCTGGCGGATCTTGCCGGCCAAACCCCGATCTGGTGCCATCAATGTGATGGCGCTAACGGTGAGGCTTGCTTTGGTCAGTGCTTCAGATCTGGCCAATGGGGAAGTCAAGCTGCTAAAGTTCACAAGCTCGGGGCATACGACGGCGTCATCCGTCTTGCCCGTGCACATCTTGGACTTTCAGCGACCCTTCTCAGAGCCAATATGCCGTTGCTGAGGCCCTTCTTCTCCTTCGTCCTGGCGACTACCGGCGACACCGTCCCAAGTGGTGCGTCCCCGGCGACGGAGTTGCTGGAAAGGATGCGGAGCAGAGATCTGATGTGCGGTCGAGAAGGACTCGATTGATTTTCTTCTATATGTTTTGGGGTCCTTTTTGTAAAGTTGCAGGTTCTATTAGTTATTGTCTAGTACTTTTGGTCCTCTATGTAATTTTTTGGACTAGTTTCCATTGGCACTGATAAACTTGAATTTTGACAAGTTCACGAGGAAAAAAATTCCTTTGCACATATGGCCTATCATGTATAAACATTCTTGAGATTTAAACTATATGTAATGTGCCATGCATTAACCCTAAACCATATATATGTAACTAACCCTAGCTGATCAAACCCTACTTAATTAAAACAAATAACCCTAAACTATACGCATGCACTTTATGCGCAAAGGCGCGGGTGCCTCTAATAATGTGTGTGCGCACTCGATCGATGATCCCTAAACCTTATACAACCCTGAAACCCTAATCCCTAATCCCTAAACCCTAAACACCCTAAACACTAAACCCTAGACCCTAAACCCTAACCCTAACCCTAAACCCTAATTAAACCCTATATATAGGCCAACGACACTTAATTGTGCATCAAGCAGGCCAGGGGTGCCTCGCGGTCCTCTAATTAAATTAAATGTGCCATGCATTAACCCTAAACCATATATATGTAACTAACCATAGCTAATCAACCCTACTTAATGAAAACACATAACCCTAAACTATACTAGCTATAACCCGATCTAATAAAAACATGCTCTATATATAGCAGCTAGCTAGCAAACCGTAGATTAACACCAATTAATATATACATGGCCTATATCGATCATGTTGTATAACATATCCCTGAGATTCATTAATTAATTATATAATTATCGTGATAAATTAATTAACTTTAATTTTGACAAGTTCTCTCGAATGAAAACACATTTGATTAAGTTGCCTCATAATATATATATATATAATTAGTGTGCATGCATGGCCTACCATGCATTCGTGCATATATTTTAATGTATATTTGAACATATTCTTGGGGATTTCAATCTCTCTCTCTCGATCATCTATATATCGTTGGTGGCCAAAAAACACACATATATATATATGCATGCAATTTATGCGTAAAGGCGCGGGTGCCTCTAATAATGTGTGTGCGCACTCGATCGATGATCCCTAAACCTTAAACAACCCTAAAACCCCTAAATCCCTAATCCCTAAACCCTAAACACCCTAAACACTAAACCCTAAACCCTAGACCCTAAACGTACCCTAACCCTAACCCTAACCCTAACCCTAAACCCTAGCTAATCCTAAACCCCAATTAAACCCTATGTATAGGCCAACGACACTTAATTGTGCATCGATCGAGCGGGTCATGGGTGCCTCGCGATCCTCTAATAAAATTAAATGTGCCATGCATTAACCCTAAACCATATATATGTAACTAACCCTAGCTAATCAACCCTACTTAATTAAAACACATAACCCTAAACTATACTAGCTAGCTATAACCCGATCTAATAAAAACATGCTCTATATATAGCAGCTAGCTAGCAAACCGTAGATTAACACCAATTAAAATATACATGGCCTATATCGATCATGTTGTATAACATATCCCTGAGATTCATTAATTAATTATATAATTATCGTGATAAATTAATTAACTTGAACTTTGACAAGTTCTCTCGAATGAAAACACATTTGATTAAGTTGCCTCATAATATATATATAATTAGTGTGCATGCATGGCCTACAATGCATTCGTGCATATATTTTAATGTATATTTGAACATATTCTTGGGGATTTCAATCTCTCTCTCTCGATCATCTATATATCGTTGGTGGCCCAAAAAACACACATATATATGCATGCAATTTATGCGTAAAGGCGCGGGTGCCTCTAATAATGTGTGTGCGCACTCGATCGATGATCCCTAAACCTTAAACAACCCTAAAACCTTAAATCCCTAATCCCTAAACCCTAAACACCCTAAACACTAAACCCTAAACCCTAGACCCTAAACGTACCCTAACCCTAACCCTAACCCTAACCCTAAACCCTAGCTAATCCTAAACCCCAATTAAACCCTATGTATAGGCCAACGACACTTAATTGTGCATCGATCGAGCGGGTCATGGGTGCCTCGTGATCCTCTAATAAAATTAAATGTGCCATGCATTAACCCTAAACCATATATATGTAACTAACCCTAGCTAATCAACCCTACTTAATTAAAACACATAACCCTAAACTATACTAGCTAGCTATAACCCGATCTAATAAAAACATGCTCTATATATAGCAGCTAGCTAGCAAACCGTAGATTAACACCAATTAAAATATACATGGCCTATATCGATCATGTTGTATAACATATCCCTGAGATTCATTAATTAATTATATAATTATCGTGATAAATTAATTAACTTGAACTTTGACAAGTTCTCTCGAATGAAAACACATTTGATTAAGTTGCCTCATAATATATATATATAATTAGTGTGCATGCATGGCCTACAATGCATTCGTGCATATATTTTAATGTATATTTGAACATATTCTTGGGGATTTCAATCTCTCTCTCTCGATCATCTATATATCGTTGGTGGCCAAAAAACACACATATATATATATATGCATGCAATTTATGCGTAAAGGCGCGGGTGCCTCTAATAATGTGTGTGCGCACTCGATCGATGATCCCTAAACCTTAAACAACCCTAAAACCCCTAAATCCCTAATCCCTAAACCCTAAACACCCTAAACACTAAACCCTAAACCCTAGACCCTAAACGTACCCTAACCCTAACCCTAAACCCTAGCTAATCCTAAACCCCAATTAAACCCTATGTATAGGCCAACGACACTTAATTGTGCATCGATCGAGCGGGTCATGGGTGCCTCGCGATCCTCTAATAAAATTAAATGTGCCATGCATTAACCCTAAACCATATATATGTAACTAACCCTAGCTAATCAACCCTACTTAATTAAAACACATAACCCTAAACTATACTAGCTAGCTATAACCCGATCTAATAAAAACATGCTCTATATATAGCAGCTAGCTAGCAAACCGTAGATTAACACCAATTAAAATATACATGGCCTATATCGATCATGTTGTATAACATATCCCTGAGATTCATTAATTAATTATATAATTATCGTGATAAATTAATTAACTTGAACTTTGACAAGTTCTCTCGAATGAAAACACATTTGATTAAGTTGCCTCATAATATATATATAATTAGTGTGCATGCATGGCCTACAATGCATTCGTGCATATATTTTAATGTATATTTGAACATATTCTTGGGGATTTCAATCTCTCTCTCTCGATCATCTATATATCGTTGGTGGCCAAAAAACACACATATATATGCATGCAATTTATGCGTAAAGGCGCGGGTGCCTCTAATAATATAATGTGTGTGCGCACTCGATCGATGATCCCTAAACCTTAAACAACCCTAAAACCTTAAATCCCTAATCCCTAAACCCTAAACACCCTAAACACTAAACCCTAAACCCTAGACCCTAAACGTACCCTAACCCTAACCCTAACCCTAACCCTAAACCCTAGCTAATCCTAAACCCCAATTAAACCCTATGTATAGGCCAACGACACTTAATTGTGCATCGATCGAGCGGGTCATGGGTGCCTCGTGATCCTCTAATAAAATTAAATGTGCCATGCATTAACCCTAAACCATATATATGTAACTAACCCTAGCTAATCAACCCTACTTAATTAAAACACATAACCCTAAACTATACTAGCTAGCTATAACCCGATCTAATAAAAACATGCTCTATATATAGCAGCTAGCTAGCAAACCGTAGATTAACACCAATTAAAATATACATGGCCTATATCGATCATGTTGTATAACATATCCCTGAGATTCATTAATTAATTATATAATTATCGTGATAAATTAATTAACTTGAACTTTGACAAGTTCTCTCGAATGAAAACACATTTGATTAAGTTGCCTCATAATATATATATAATTAGTGTGCATGCATGGCCTACAATGCATTCGTGCATATATTTTAATGTATATTTGAACATATTCTTGGGGATTTCAATCGATCTCTCTCTCTCTCTCGATCATCTATATATCGTTGGTGGCCCAAAAAACACACATATATACGCATGCACTTGATGCGTAAAGGCGCGGGTGCCTCTAATAATGTGTGTGCGCACTCGATCGATGATCCCTAAACCTTAAACAACCCTAAAACCCTAATCCCTAATCCCCTAAACCCTAAACACCCTAAACACACTAAACCCTAGACCCTAAACACCCTAAACACTAAACCCTAAACCCTAGACCCTAAACACCGTAAACCCTAAACCCTAAACCCTAAACCCTAAACCCTAAACCCTAAACCCTAAACCCTAAACCCTAAACCCTAAACCCTAAACCCTAAACCCTAAAACCCTAAACCCTAAACCCTAAACCCTATAAACACCCTAAACACTAATTAAACCCTAAACCCTAGACCCTAAACACTAAACCCTAAACCCTAGACCCTAAACACCGTAAACACTAAACCCTAAACCCTAAACACCCTAAACACTAATTAAACCCTAAACCATAGACCCTAAACACTAGACCCTAAACCCTAGACCCTAAACACCCTAAACACTAAACCCTAGACCCTCTAAACACCGTAAACACTAAACCCTAAACCCTAGACCCTAGCTAAACACCCAAAACACTAAACCCTAAACCCAGCTAGCTAACCCTAAACCCTAATTAAACCCTATATATATAGGCCAACGACACTTAATTGTGCATCAAGCAGGCCAGGGGTGCCTCGCGGTCCTCTAGTTAAATTAAATGTGACATGCATTAACCCTAAACCATATATATATAACTAACCCCTAGCTAATCAAACCCTAGTTAATTAAAACACATAACCCTAAACTATACTAGCTATAACCCGATCTAATAAAAACATGCTCTATATATAGCATGCAGCTAGCTAGCAAATTAAACGGTAGATTAAAACCAATTAATATATACATGGCCTATATATCGATCATATGTTGTATAACATCTCCCTGAGATTCATTAATTAATTATATAATTATCGATGATAAATTAATTAACTTGAATTTTGACAAGTTCTCTCGAATGAAAACACATTTGATTAAGTTTCCTCATAATATATATATAATTAGTGTGCATGCATGGCCTACCATGCATGCATTAATTCGTGCATATATTTTAATATATATTTGAACATATTCTTGGGGGATTTCAATCTCTCTCTCTCGATCATCTATATGTCGTTGGTGGCCAAAAAACACACACATATACGCATGCACTTTATGCGCAAAGGCGCGTGTGCCAACGTATCGATAATTTCTTATGTTCCATGCTACTTTATTGATGATACCTACATGTTTTATGCACATTATATGTCATATTTATGCATTTTCTGGAACTAACCTATTGACAAGATGCCGAAGAGCCAGTTGCTGTTTTCTGCTGTTTTTGGTTTCAGAAATCCTAGTAAAGAAATATTCTCGGAATTGGACGAAACTTTCGCCCAGGGTCCTATTTTTGCACGAAGCTTCCAGAAGACCGAAGAGATAACGAAGTGGGGCCACGAGGCGGCCAGAGGGTAGGGCGGCGCGGCCCAGGCCCTGGCCGCGCCGACCTGCCCCCTGGGCCCCTCGTGTGGCCCCTCGCGTTGACCCTCCGCCTACTTAAAGCCTCCGTCGCGAAACCCCACCGAGAGAGATACGGAAAACCTTCCGAGACGCCGCCGCCGCGAATCCCATCTCGGGGATTCTGGAGATCGCCTCCGGCACCTGCCGGAGAGGGGATTCATCTCCCGGAGGACTCTACACCGCCATGGTCGCCTCCGGAGTGATGAGTGAGTAGTTCACCCCTGGACCATGGGTCCATAGCAGTAGCTAGATGGTCGTCTTCTCCTTGTTGTGCTTCATTGTTGGATCTTGTGAGCTGCCTAACATGATCAAGATCATCTATCTGTAATACTATATGTTGTGTTTGTCGGGATCCGATGGATAGAGAGTACTATGATTATGGTGATTATCAATCTATTGTTTATGTGTTGTTTATGATCTTGCATGCTCTCCGTTATTAGTAGAGGCTCTGGCCAAGTTTTTACTCTTAACTCCAAGAGGGAGTATTTATGCTCGATAGTGGGTTCATGCCTCCATTGAATCTGGGACAGTGACAGAAAGTTCTAAGGTTGTGGATGTGTGTTGCCACTAGGGATAAAACATTGATGCTATGTCTAAGGATGTAGTTGTTGATTACATTACGCACCATACTTAATGCAATTGTCTGTTGCTTTGCAACTTAATACTGGAGGGGGTTCGGATGATAACCTGAAGGTGGACTTTTTAGGCATAGATGCAGTTGGATGGCGGTCTATGTACTTTGTCGTAATGCCCAATTAAATCTCACTATATTTATCATATCATGTATATGCATTGTTATGCCTTTCTCTATTTGTCAATTGCCCGACTGTAATTTGTTCACCCAACATGCTTTTATCTTATGGGAGAGACACCTCTAGTGAACTGTGGACCCCGGTCCTATTCTTTACATAGCATACAATCTACTGCAATACTTGTGTTTACTGTTTTCTTTGCAAACATCTTCCACTCGATACGTTTAATCCTTTGTTACAGCAAGCCGGTGAGATTGACAACCTCACTGTTTCGTTGGGACAAAGTACTTGGGTTGTGTTGTGCAGGTTCCACGTTGGCGGAATCCCTGGTGTTGCGCCGCATCACATTTCGCGACCATCAACCTTCAACGTGCTTCTTGGCTCCCTACTGGTTCGATTAAACCTTGGTTTCTTTCTGAGGGAAAACTTGCCTGTGCGCATCATACCTTCCTCTTGGGGTTCCCAACGGACGTGTACATCTACGCGCATCAAGCACTTTTTCTGGCGCCGTTGCCGGGGAGATCAAGACACGCTGCAAGGGGAGTCTCCACTTCTCAATCTCTTTACTTTGTTTTTGTCTTGCTTTATTTTATTTACTACTTTGTTTGCTGCACTAAATCAAAACACAAAAAAATTAGTTGCTAGTTTTACTTTATTTACTGTCTTGCTCTCTATATCAAAAACACAAAAAAATTAGTTACTTGCATTTAATTTATTTTGTTATCATGTCTAGTCCTGTACTTGTTTTTATTTTCACTAGTTAGGCATAATGGAAAACAACAAAAATATGAGAGATCTTTATGAACTTTATCTTGAATTAGGACATGATGTGTTTGAAGAAAGAATTAAGAAACCCATGGAACTTTATATGCATGCTAATGGGAATGTTATTACTATGAATGCTTTGAACACCATTGTTGCTAATGCTATGGAAAATTCTAAGCTTGGGGAAGCTGGCTTTGATGAGCATGATATTTTTAGTCCCCCAAGCATTGAGGAGAAAATTTACTTTGATGATACTATGCCTCCTATATTTGATGATGAGAATAATAATGATAGCTACTTTGTTGAATTTGCTCCCACTACAATTAATAAGAATGACTATGCTTATGTGGAGAGTAATAATTTTATGCATGAGACTCATGATAAGAATGTTTTATGTGATAGTTATATTGTTGAGTTTGCTCATGATGCTACTGAAAGTTATTATGAGAGAGGAAAATATGGTTATAGAAATTTTCATGTTACTAAAATGCCTCTCTATGTGCTGAAATTTTTTAAGCTACACTTGTTTTATCTTTCTATGCTTGTTGCATTATGCTTCTTGAACTTGTTTATTTACAAGATTCCTTTTCATAGGAAGCATGTTAGACTTAAATGTGCTTTGAATTTGCTTCTTGATGTTCTCTTTTGCTTCATTGTCTATTTTCATGAGAGCATCATCATTAAAACTGCTGAGCCCATCTTAATGGCTATAAAGAAAAGCGCTTATGGGAGACAACCCATGTTTTTACTACAGAAATTTTTTGTTTTGTTGAGTCTTGGAAGTTGTTTACTACTGTAGCAACCTCTCCTTATCATGTTTTTGTGCCAAGTAAAGTTTCTATGTCAAAGTTGATGTTATATTTGGGATTGCTGCGCAGAAACAGCATTGCTGTCTGTCACGAATCTGGGCACAGTTCTCTGTAGAAAATTCGAAAAAATCTGCCAATTTACGAGCGTGATCCTCAGATATGTACGCAACTTTCATTAGTTTTGAGTTTTTCCATTTGAGCAAGTCTAGTGCCAGCTTTAAATTCGTCTTTACGGACTGTTCTGTTTTTGACAGATTCTGCCTTTTATTTCGCATTGCCTCTTTTGCTATGTTGGATTTATTTCTTTGATCCATTAATGTCCAGTAGCATTATGCAATGTCCAGAAGTGAAAATAATGATTGTGTCACCTCTGAATGTGTGAATTATTAATTGTGCACTAACCCTCTAATGAGTTTGCTTGAAGTTTGGTGTGAAGGAAGTTTTCAAGGGTCAAGAGAGGAGAATGATATACTATGATCAAGAGGAGTGAAAGCTCTAAGCTTGGGGATGCCCCCGTGGTTCACCCCTGCATATTTTAAGAAGACTCAAGCGTCTAAGCTTGGGGATGCCCAAGGCATCCCCTTCTTCATCGACAACATCATCAGGTTCCTCCCCTGAAACTATATTTTTATTCAATCACATCTTGTGTTCTTTACTTGGAGCGTCGGTTTGTTTTTGTTTTTGTTTGAATAAAATGGATCCTAGCATTCACTTTGTGGGAGAGAGACACGCTCCGCTGTTGCATATGGACACATGTGTCCTTAGGCTTTACTCATAATGTTCAAGGCGAAGTTTCTTCTTCGTTAAATTGTTATATGGTTGGAATTGGAAAATGCTACATGTAGTAATTCTAAAATGTCTTGGATAATGTGATACTTGGCAATTGTTGTGCTCATGTTTAAGCTCTTGCATCATATGCTTTGCACCCATTAATGAAGAAATACATAGAGCTTGCTAAAATTTGATTTGCATATTTGGTCTCTCTAAGGTCTAGATAATATCTAGTATTGAGTTTTGAACAACAAGGAAGATGGTGTAGAGTCTTATAATGTTTACAATATGTCTTTTATGTGAGTTTTGCTGCACTTGTTCATCCTTGAGTTTGCTTCAAATAACCTTGCTAGCCTAAACCTTGTATCGAGAGGGAATACTTCTCATGCATCCAAAATCCTTGAGCCAACTACTATGCCATTTGTGTCCACCATACCTACCTACTACATGGTATTTCTCCGCCATTCCAAAGTAAATTGCTTGAGTGCTACCTTTAAAATTCCATCATCCACCTTTGCAATATATAGCTCATGGGACAAAATAGCCTTAAAAACTATCGTAGTATTGAATATGTACTTATGCACTTTATATTTTATTAAGTTGCTTGTTGTGCGATAACCATGCTTCTGGGGAACGCCATCAACTATTGTTGAATATCATGTGAGTTGCTATGCATGTCCGTCTTGTCTGAAGGATCTATCATTTTAGTGGTTGGAGCATGCAAAATTGTTAGAGAAGAACATTGGGCCGCTAACTAAAGCCATGAATCATGGTTGAAGTTTCAGTTTTGGACATATATCCTCAATCTCATATGAGAATAATAATCATTGCTACATGCTTATGCATTTAAGAGGAGTCCATTATCTGTTGTCCATGTTGTCCCGGTATGGATGTCTAAGTTGAGAATAATCAAAAGCGAGAAATCCAAAATGCGAGCTTTCTCCTTAGACCTTTGTACAGGCGGCATGGAGGTACCCCTTTGTGACACTTGGTTGAAACATGGCATGCAAAGATCCGGTAGTCCAAGCTAAGTAGGACGAGGTGCGGGCACTATTAGTATACTATGCATGAGGCTTGCAACTTGTAAGATATAATTTTCATAACTCATATGCTTTATTACTACCGTTGACAAAATTGTTTCATGTTTTCAAAATAAAAGCTCTAGCACAAATACAGCAATCGATGCTTTCCTCTTTGAAGGACCATTCTTTTACTTTTATTGTTGAGTCAGTTTACCTATCTCCTTCCACCTTAAGAAGCAAACACTTGTGTGAACTGTGCATTGATTCCTACATACTTGCATATTGCACTTGTTATATTACTTTATGTTGACAATATCCATGAGATATACATGTTATAAGTTGAAAGCAACCGCTGAAACTTAATCTTCCTATGTGTTGCTTCAACACCTTTACTTTGATTTATTGCTTTATGAGTTAACTCTTATGCAAGACTTATTGATGCTTGTCTTGAAGTACTATTCATGAAAAGTCTTTGCTTTATGATTCAGTTGTTTACTCATGTCATTACCTTTGTTTTGATCGCTGCATTCATTACATATGTTTACAAATAGTATGATCAAGATTATGATGGCATGTCACTTCAGAAATTATCTTTGTTATCGTTTTACCTGCTCGGGACGAGCAGAACTAAGCTTGGGGATGCTGATACGTCTCCAACGTATCGATAATTTCTTATGTTCCATGCTACTTTATTGATGATACCTACATGTTTTATGCACATTATATGTCATATTTATGCATTTTCTGGAACTAACCTATTAACAAGATGCCGAAGAGCCATTTGCTGTTTTTTTCAGAAATCCTAGTAAAGAAATATTCTCGGAATTGGACGAAACTTTCGCCCAGGGTCCTATTTTTGCACGAAGCTTCCAGAAGACCGAAGAGATAACGAAGTGGGGACACGAGGCGGCCAGAGGGTAGGGCGGCGCGGCCCAGGCCCCGGCCGCGCCGACCTAGCCCTGGGCCCCTCGTGTGGCCCTCGCGTTGACCCTCCGCCTACATAAAGCCTCCGTCGCGAAACCCCCAGTGAGAGCCACGATACGGAAAACCTTCCAGACGCCGCCGCCGCGAATCCCATCTCGGGGGATTCGGAGATCGCCTCCGGCACCCGCCGGAGAGGGGATTCATCTCCCGGAGGACTCTACACCGCCATGGTCGCCTCCGGAGTGATGAGTGAGTAGTTCACCCCTGGACCATGGGTCCATAGCAGTAGCTAGATGGTCGTCTTCTCCTTGTTATGCTTCATTGTTGGATCTTGTGAGCTGCCTAACATGATCAAGATCATCTATCTGTAATACTATATGTTGTGTTTGTCGGGATCCGATGGATAGAGAGTACTATGATTATGGTGATTATCAATCTATTGTTTATGTGTTGTTTATGATCTTGCATGCTCTCCGTTATTAGTAGAGGCTCTGGCCAAGTTTTTACTCTTAACTCCAAGAGGGAGTATTTATGCTCGATAGTGGGTTCATGCCTCCATTGAATCTGGGACAGTGACAGAAAGTTCTAAGGTTGTGGATGTGCTGTTGCCACTAGGGATAAAACATTGATGCTATGTCTAAGGATGTAGTTGTTGATTACATTACGCACCATACTTAATGCAATTGTCTGTTGCTTTGCAACTTAATACTGGAGGGGGTTCGGATGATAACCTGAAGGTGGACTTTTTAGGCATAGATGCAGTTGGATGGCGGTCTATGTACTTTGTCGTAATGCCCAATTAAATCTCACTATATTTATCATATCATGTATATGCATTGTTATGCCTTTCTCTATTTGTCAATTGCCCGACTGTAATTTGTTCACCCAACATGCTTTTATCTTATGGGAGAGACACCTCTAGTGAACTGTGGACCCCGGTCCTATTCTTTACATAGCATACAATCTACTGCAATACTTGTGTTTACTGTTTTCTTTGCAAACATCTTCCACTCGATACGTTTAATCCTTTGTTACAGCAAGCCGGTGAGATTGACAACCTCACTGTTCGTTGGGACAAAGTACTTTTGTGTTCCACGTTGGCGCCGGAATCCCTGGTGTTGCGCCGCATCACATTTCGCGACCATCAACCTTCAACGTGCTTCTTGGCTCCTACTGGTTCGATTAAACCTTGGTTTCTTTCTGAGGAAAAACTGTGCGCATCATACCTTCCTCTTGGGGTTCCCAACGGACGTGCACATTTACGCGCAAAGGCGCGTGTGCCTCTAATAATGTGTGTGTGCGCACTCGATCGATGATCCCTAAACCTTAAACCCTAAATAAACCCTAATCCCTAATCCCTAAACCCTAAACACCATAAACATTAAACCCTAAACCCTAGACCCTAAACCCTAACCTCCTAACCCTAAACCCTAAACCCTAATTAAACCCTATATATAGGCCAATGACACTTAATTATGCATCAAGCAGGCCAGGGGTGCCTCGCGGTCCTCTAATTAAATTAAATGTGCCATGCATATATATGTGTTTAATTTGGGGATTTCAATCGCTCTCTCGTATGTAGCTCTCTCTACCTCTCTCTCTCTCTCTCTCTCTCTCTCTCTCTCTCTCTCTCTCTCTCTCGTTGGTGGCCAACAACACACACATGCACTTTGTGCGCAAAGGCATGCGCCTCTAATAATGTGTGCGCAGTCGATCGATCTAGTTTTGATTAATCATAGCACACAAATAAAGAAGTTGTATTTGAATCCACACAACCTAATCTAAAACACATAACCCCTAACATGGCCTAATTAATTAACCCTTCTCGATCTCTACCTAATTAGTGGAAATTGCACAAAATCAAAAGGGGTCCCTCACTAATTATGCATATCTGCTAGATTGTGATAAACTTTTGCCACATATATATTTGGTGGATGGGTGCATCTTGGCATGTAAACAATTAGTGTTTGCAAATGGCGTTGTCAAAATTTATGTACAAATGATTTCTTTCCATCCAAAGTGCATAAAATGGGAGTTTTAATGAAGAAAGTACAAATAAAACAGCTCAACATGCTTCCACACCCCGATTTTCACACGAAGTAGAGCATATTTAAAGGATAATTCCAGAGTTTTACTATTTTTCAAGCAACTTTGCTAATTTTCCCCCACTCACATGACTTTATGTCGATTTAACGAAAATATGGCGAATTTAAACTACATGGGCGGGATAGTTTGAATTGTGCGCGCGGCAAAGGGAACCGCCTATTCCTCAACCTTGTGCACGGCAAATTACACACGCAACTCCATTAAACGCCACCTACCGACCTTAATTATCACCCCGGCGGCCCGGCCGCATGACCCCCCACCCACCCGTACACAACTTATCCCCGTCCGTGCGAAGAGCTTCCCCTCCCCGTCCCGTCCGTGCGAAGAAGAAGCTTCCCCTCCCCGTCGTTCTTCTCGAGACGCACCGGCGGTCAAGTTGATCCACGGTAGGGCTGCTATCTCTAGCTCAATCATGTATCGGGCAAGACAGCCTAACGATTTATATTTTCTTGATGCTGCTAAAAAAATTCGTCAGTATGCTCGAACTAATTGGCACTTTATAGTTTTCCGCTCGATTTGTCATCGATCAATTTGTTCATTTGCGTGGGCATATAGAGTCAGTTCTGCACTCGATCCGTTAATTTGCTGAAATGCCATGGCAGAGTTTTGTACACGATCTGTTTGCTAAAATGTCGATGGGCATTTTTTGTTTTGTACTCGACATGATTGCTGAAATGCATAATCATGTAGTATAGTTTTGTACTCGATGGATATACATTTCCTACTTCGCCTTAAATTAATCACCAACCACTGTATCTCATAATTAAACAGATGGACAGAACTTGGAAACTGCATGGACACTTATGTTCCCCTTCATATATAAATGGTGTTCAACCCTTTATGGGGTTTATTAGAGCTCATGATGGTCACAACCTGGACGTGTATTGCCCGCGCTGCACATGTATGAATGGTGAGAAGAGGCCTCACCCTGTAGTGGCAGATCATTTACACATTTTTGGGATGGACCGCACATATGTTAGGCGGGTTTAGCATGGTGAACCATATAATGATCCTTTAGCAGGAGAAGCAGATCTTGCTCACACTGTATGTGTGCTGGCATATGTAGTTAATTATTTATATTGATGCTGCCGCTGTTTCAATCAATAGTTTGCATTGCTGTGCAAGGTTCTGTACTCAAATTTAACTTGTTGCAGATGGATGGACGGGAAGGAGAGAAAAAGCGCTTGCTTCAGGAAACGGGTTTCAGCTCTGGGACATGTGCTGTGCCAGATGAGAAGGTAAATATGTAAAACGGCATTTGTTCAGGTTGCATCCCTTAGATGTTTGTCTAATCGGTTGATGTACTAATTGCAGAAGCATAGAGTTAAAGAGGTCTCTCAGTTTGATGGGAGATTTGAAGATGAATCTCAGTTTGATGCACCTGTGGATGGTACTGATGACGAGCCTTTCATAGACGAAGGTCCTGCACCTGAGATTATCCAGCCTACAGAAGGAGGCCGTGGACCGAGTACACAGCTTTGCGTTGAAGTGGATGCACGCCCGGAGATCATCACGGGCGTCCGGGTAGTCTCAAGACCACCCAGCCCTGATGCACCTGTGGATGGTTGATGCTGATACATCTCCAACGTATCGATAATTTCTTATGTTCCATGCTACTTTATTGATGATACCTACATGTTTTATGCACATTATATGTCATATTTATGCATTTTCGGAACTAACCTATTAACAAGATGCCGAAGAGCCTTTGCTGTTTTTTTTGGTTTCAGAAATCCTAGTAAAGAAATATTCTCGAATTGGACGAAACTTTCGCCCAGGGTCCTATTTTTGCACGAAGCTTCCAGAAGACCGAAGACCTAACGAAGTGGGGCCACGAGGAGGCCGGGGGTGGCCGGCGCGGCCCAGGCCCTGGCCGCGCCGACCTATCCCCTGGGCCCCTCGTGTGGCCCCCCGCGTTGACCTTCCGCCTACTTAAAGCCTCCGTCGCGAAACCCCCAGTATCGAGAGCCACGATACGGAAAACCTTACAGAGACGCCGCCGCCGCGAATCCCATCTCGGGGGATTCTGGAGATCGCCTCCGACCCTGCCGGAGAGGGGATTCATCTCCCGGAGGACTCTTCATCGCCATGATCGCCTCCGGAGTGATGAGTGAGTAGTTCACCCCTGGACCATGGGTCCATAGCAGTAGCTAGATGGTCGTCTTCTCCTTGTTGTGCTTCATTGTTAGATCTTGTGAGCTGCCTAACATGATCAAGATCATCTATATGTAATTCTATATGTTGTGTTTGTCGGGATCCGATGGATAGAGAGTACTATGATTATGGTGATTATCAATCTATTGTTCATGTGTTGTTTATGATCTTGCATGCTCTCCGTTTCTAGTAGAGGCTCTGGCCAAGTTTTTACTCTTAACTCCAAGAGGGAGTAATTATGCTCGATAGTGGGTTCATGCCTTCATTGATACCTGGGACAGTGACAGAAAGTTCTAAGGTTGTGATGTGCTGTTGCCACTAGGGATAAAACATTGATGCTATGTCTAAGGATGTAGTTATTGATTACATTACGCACAATACTTAATGCAATTGTCTGTTGCTTTGCAACTTAATACTGGAGGGGGTTCGGACGATAACCTGAAGGTGGACTTTTTAGGCATAGATGCAGTTGGATGGCGGTCTATGTTCTTTGTCGT
Source organism: Lolium multiflorum (assembly GCA_030979885.1). Classification (NCBI taxonomy): domain Eukaryota; kingdom Viridiplantae; phylum Streptophyta; class Magnoliopsida; order Poales; family Poaceae; genus Lolium; species Lolium multiflorum. The sequence goes on along the minus strand of CM061752.1, from coordinate 151,637,724 downwards.
AATGCCCAATTAAATCTCACTATATTTACCATGTCATGTATATGCATTGTTATGCCTTTCTCTATTTGTCAATTGCCCGACTGTAATTTGTTCACCCAACATGCTTTATCTTATGGGAGAGACACCTCTAGTGAACTGTGGACCCCGGTCCTATTCTTTACATAGCATACAATCTACTTGTTTTACTGTTTTCTTTGCAAACATCTTCCACTCGATACGTTTAATCCTTTGTTACAGCAAGCCGGTGAGATTGACAACCTCACTGTTTCGTTGGGGCAAAGTACTTTTGTTGTGTTGTGCAGGTTCCTAGTTGGCGCCGGAATCCCTGGTGTTGCGCCGCATCACATTTCGCGACCATCAACCTTCAACGTGCTTCTTGGCTCCTCCTGGTTCGATTAAACCTTGGTTTCTTTCTGAGGGAAAACTTGCTACTGTGCGCATCATACCTTCCTCTTGGGGTTCCCAACGAACGTGTGAGTTACACGCCATCAAGCACTTTTTCTGGCGCCGTTGCCGGGGAGATCAAGACACGCTGCAAGGGGAGTCTCCACTTCTCAATCTCTTTACTTTGTTTTTGTCTTGCTTTATTTTATTTACTACTTTGTTTGTTGCACTAAATCAAAACACAAAAAAAAAATTAGTTGCTAGTTTTACTTTATTTGCTATCTTGTTTGCTATATCAAAAACACAAAAAAATTAGTTACTTGTTTTTACTTTGTTTGCCTAGTTTACTTTTTGCCTATTGCATCATGTTTCCTTTTAATTTTACCACAAAAGACATACCGGTAGGACGTGGGTCCATAGTTGGGAGAAATAATATAGAAGAATTTTTCAATCATGTTAGTATTACTGAAGATTTTGAAGATAGACACTTGGTAGAACTTGCACCTACCTATGAAATTGCTGCTGCTGCTTTAGTTCGCTTGTTGGAAACTAAATTTGTTAATCTCAATCCTATAATCCAACACATGTTTCTTACACTTGGTGATATGGAAGAAGGGGAAAAGAAAGATTTTGTTTTAGAAACCCTTCTTAGAGAATTTGGTGGTCTAGCAAGAGAGGCTAGAAAGGTTTTTGCTAAATTTAATATGCTAGGTTCTCATACCAATTTTATTGGTCTCCTTGAAAAAATGGACATGGATAGAATAATGTACACTAATAACATTAATGATGGAGGGGAAATCAAAGCACCAATACCATGTAAACTTCTAGCTATGAATGACGCACTAGAAAATAACTATGCTTGGCTTGTTCCGGAAAATTTGTTCGATGAGAGTAGCAAGCCTAAGACTAATGAAAAGGGAGACGCTAAAACTTATATATCAAATATACTATGCTTGGTTGAGAAAACTCCCAACACCCCTGGTAATGATGTTGATGCTTCTACTCTCGATGTTACTTGATTTGCACTTTCTGCGCCTAGCTGAAAGGCGTTAAAGAAAAGCGCTTATGGGAGACAACCCATGTTTTTACCTACAGCAATTTTTTGTTTTATTGAGTCTTGGAAGTTGTTTACTACTGTAGCAACCTCTCCTTATCATGTTTTTGTGCCAAGTAAAGTTTCTATGTCAAAGTTGATGTTATATTTGGGATCGCTGCGCAGAAACAGCATTGCTGTCTGTCACGAATCTGGGCATAATTCTCTGTAGAAAATTCGAAAAAATCTGCCAATTTACGAGCGTGATCCTCAGATATGTACGCAACTTTCATTAGTTTTGAGTTTTTCCATTTGAGCAAGTCTGGTGCCATTTATAAATTCGTCTTTACGGACTGTTCTGTTTTTGACAGATTCTGCCTTTTATTTCGCATTGCCTCTTTTGCTATGTTGGATTTATTTCTTTGATCCATTAATGTCCAGTAGCATTATGCAATGTCCAGAAGTGAAAAGAATGATTGTGTCACCTCTGAACATGTGAATTTTTGATTATGCACTAACCCTCTAATGAGTTTGCTTGAAGTTTGGTGTGAAGGAAGTTTTCAAGGGTCAAGAGAGGAGAATGATATACTAAGATCAAGAGGAGTGAAAGCTCTAAGCTTGGGGATGCCCCCGTGGTTCATCCCTGCATATTTTAAGAAGACTCAAGCGTCTAAGCTTGGGGATGCCCAAGGCATCCCCTTCTTCATCGACAACATCATCAGGTTCCTCCCCTGAAACTATATTTTTATTCAGTCACATCTTGTGTTCTTTACTTGGAGCGTCGGTTTGTTTTCGTTTTTGTTTTTGTTTGAATAAGATGGATCCTAGCATTCACTTTGTGGGAGAGAGACACGCTCCGCTGTTGCATATGGACACATGTGTCCTTAGGCTTTACTCATAATGTTCAAGGCGAAGTTTCTTCTTCGTTAATTTGTTATATGGTTGGAATTGGAAAATGCTACATGTAGTAATTCTAAAAATGTCTTGGATAATGTGATACTTGGCAATTGTTGTGCTCATGTTTAAGCTCTTGCATCATATGCTTTGCACCCATTAATGAAGAAATACATAGAGCTTGCTAAAATTTGATTTGCATATTTGGTTTCTCTAAGGTCTAGATAATATCTAGTATTGAGTTTTGAACAACAAGGAAGACAGTGTAGAGTCTTATAATGTTTACAATATGTCTTTTATGTGAGTCTTGCTGCACTTGTTCATCCTTGAGTTTGCTTCAAATAACCTTGCTAGCCTAAACCTTGTATCGAGAGGGAATACTTCTCATGCATCCAAAATCCTTGAGCCAACTACTATGCCATTTGTGTCCACCATACCTACCTACTACATGGTATTTACCCGCCATTCCAAAGTAAATTGCTTGAGTGCTACCTTTAAAATTCCATCATTCACCTTTGCAATATATAGCTCATGGGACAAAATAGCCTTAAAAACTATCGTAGTATTGAATATGTACTTATGCACTTTATATTTTATTAAGTTGCTTGTTGTGCGATAACCATGTTTCTGGGGAACGCCATCAACTATTGTTGAATATCATGTGAGTTGCTATGCATGTCCGTCTTGTCTGAAGGTCTATCATTTTAGTGGTTGGAGCATGCAAAATTGTTAGAGAAGAACATTGGGCCGCTAACTAAAGCCATGAATCATGGTGGAAGTTTCAGTTTTGGACATATATCCTCAATCTCATATGAGAATAATAACTTTGCTACATGCTTATGCATTTAAGAGGAGTCCATTATCTGTTGTCCATGTTGTCCCGGTATGGATGTCTAAGTTGAGAATAATCAAAAGCGAGAAATCCGAAATGCGAGCATTCTCCTTGGACCTTTGTACAGGCGGCATGGAGGTACCCCTTTGTGACACTTGGTTGAAACATGGCATGCAAAGATCCGGTAGTCCAAGTTAAGTAGGACGAGGTGCGGGCACTATTAGTATACTATGCGTGAGGCTTGCAACTTGTAAGATATAATTTACATAACTCATATGCTTTATTACTACCGTTGACAAAATTGTTTCATGTTTTCAAAATAAAAGCTCTAGCACAAATACAGCAATCGATGCTTTCCTCTTTGAAGGACCATTCTTTTACTTTTATTGTTGAGTCAGTTTACCTATCTCCTTCCACCTTAAGAAGCAAACACTTGTGTGAACTGTGCATTGATTCCTACATACTTGCATATTGCACTTGTTATATTACTTTATGTTGACAATATCCATGAGATATACATGTTACAAGTTGAAAGCAACCGCTGAAACTTAATCTTCCTATGTGTTGCTTCAACACCTTTACTTTGATTTATTGCTTTATGAGTTAACTCTTATGCAAGACTTATTGATGCTTGTCTTGAAGTACTATTCATGAAAAGTCTTTGCTATATGATTCAGTTGTTTACTCATGTCATTACCTTTGCTTTGATCGCTGCATTCATTACATATGTTTACAAATAGTATGATCAAGATTATGATGGCATGTCACTTCAGAAATTATCTTTGTTATCGTTTTACCTGCTCGGGACGAGCAGAACTAAGCTTGGATGCTGATACGTCTCCAACGTATCGATAATTTCTTATGTTCCATGCTACTTTATTGATGATACCTACATGTTTTATGCACATTATATGTCATATTTATGCATTTTCTGGAACTAACCTATTAACAAGATGCCGAAGAGCCATTCTGTTTTCTGCTGTTTTTGGTTTCAGAAATCCTAGTAAAGAAATATTCTCGGAATTGGACGAAACTTTCGCCCAGGGTCCTATTTTTGCACGAAGCTTCCAGAAGACCGAAGACCTAACGAAGTGGGGCCACGAGGAGGCCAGGGGGTGGCCGGCGCGGCCCAGGCCCTGGCCGCGCCGACCTATCCCCTGGGCCCCTCGTGTGGCCCCCCGCGTTGACCTTCCGCCTACTTAAAGCCTCCGTCGCGAAACCCCGCACCGAGAGCCACGATACGGAAAACCTTACGAGACGCCGCCGCCGCGAATCCCATCTCCGGGGATTCTGGAGATCGCCTCCGGCACCCTGCCGGAGAGGGGATTCATCTCCCGGAGGACTCTTCATCGCCATGATCGCCTCCGGAGTGATGAGTGAGTAGTTCACCCCTGGACCATGGGTCCATAGCAGTAGCTAGATGGTCGTCTTCTCCTTGTTGTGCTTCATTGTTAGATCTTGTGAGCTGCCTAACATGATCAAGATCATCTATATGTAATTCTATATGTTGTGTTTGTCGGGATCCGATGGATAGAGAGTACTATGATTATGGTGATTATCAATCTATTGTTCATGTGTTGTTTATGATCTTGCATGCTCTCCGTTTCTAGTAGAGGCTCTGGCCAAGTTTTTACTCTTAACTCCAAGAGGGAGTAATTATGCTCGATAGTGGGTTCATGCCTTCATTGATACCTGGGACAGTGACAGAAAGTTCTAAGGTTGTGATGTGCTGTTGCCACTAGGGATAAAACATTGATGCTATGTCTAAGGATGTAGTTATTGATTACATTACGCACAATACTTAATGCAATTGTCTGTTGCTTTGCAACTTAATACTGGAGGGGGTTCGGACGATAACCTGAAGGTGGACTTTTTAGGCATAGATGCAGTTGGATGGCGGTCTATGTTCTTTGTCGTAATGCCCAATTAAATCTCACTATATTTACCATGTCATGTATATGCATTGTTATGCCTTTCTCTATTTGTCAATTGCCCGACTGTAATTTGTTCACCCAACATGCTTTATCTTATGGGAGAGACACCTCTAGTGAACTGTGGACCCCGGTCCTATTCTTTACATAGCATACAATCTACTTGTTTTACTGTTTTCTTTGCAAACATCTTCCACTCGATACGTTTAATCCTTTGTTACAGCAAGCCGGTGAGATTGACAACCTCACTGTTTCGTTGGGGCAAAGTACTTTGTTGTGTTGTGCAGGTTCCTAGTTGGCGCCGGAATCCCTGGTGTTGCGCCGCATCACATTTCGCGACCATCAACCTTCAACGTGCTTCTTGGCTCCTCCTGGTTCGATTAAACCTTGGTTTCTTTCTGAGGGAAGTCTCCACCACCCTTCCTCTGTTCCCACCTGTGGATGGTACTGATGACGAGCCTCTCATAGACGAAGGTCCTGCACCTGAGATTATCCAGCCTACAGAAGGAGGCCGTGGACCGAGTACACAGCTTTGCGTTGAAGAGGATGCACACCCGGAGATCATCAGGGGCGTCCCGGTAGTCTCAGGACCACCCAGCCCTGATGCAAAATGTTGAGCTACTTTATGATTCGTACTCTTATGTTCTGGTGCTGTAGTATGTTATGATTTGTACGCCTTTGGCGCTAGATTAAGCATTCAGTGGATGATCGCGTTGCAAAATTCGACACCCACACAATCAGTTCATCGTACGAGTAGTAGCACAATTACTTCTACAGCGATTCCTGCCAGCGCATTAGTTGGTAGCATGAAACACTTTCAGGTACTCCCCTCTGATTCATATTAATTGACTCAATTCTGTCTAGATATGGATGTATCTAGATGCATTTGTTAACTAGACTAACAAACTTGAGTCAGTTAATATGAATCCGTGTAAACCGCCCAAGTCCTCGAGCAGCTAGTTTATTGACTCTGGACTCCAAGCCTCTCGCGGCAAGCCATCGACGAAGCTTTGACCAGATCTTGGCCCGCAATTTTTTTTTGTGTGGCGAATAGCAAAGCTTTGACCAGTTCCTCTCGGGATACAGCACGCCGGTGAGCTTGCACGGTTGCCATGAGCACTTTCCGGCGGAACTTCCTCTTCAGCGCCCTCAAGCCGCTGCTGCGAGACAGCACGCAGTGCCTCGAGGTGGACGGAATTCTGGATCTCAGGGCGGGTGGTCCGCATCGTCCGGGAACGATCTCCAGCGGGTTAACGAGGACATGCATGGCGGCCAGGGGATTTGTTTTTTGTTTTTTTTTGGTTTGAGCTTGGGATTTGGGGTTTTTTCGGATAGGGGAGGAGGAACCGAGGAAGAGGAAGGAACAGCCGCGTGCTTGGCGCGTGGCGGTGTGCTTGAATTTCGAATTTTTGTGAAATGTTTCATTTCCCCGCTACAATTCGGGGGTTTCTTGACGCGCCAATGCGTCCCGCCGGGCAGCTTCAAGTAAATTTGGGGTGCCACACTATGGGCCCTAGTTTCAGTGAGACATGTAATGACTAGTCACATCAGTAAGTTCACTGTGTAATAAAATATGTTACCCCTCCCCTTTATGTAGCACCCCTTCTCTCCCGATCGAGTGCCGATTGCCGACGGATGCAAGCCGCTAGCTCGATCCCCTCCTTTCGCCTCCACCGTCCAGGCATCCAGCTTGGAGGGGCAAGCTGCATCTAGCCCAAGCGGATTAGGTAGGACTAGTAATGTTCTCTCCTTTCTCGAGATCGGTTCTTTTTTCCTCTCCTCGATATCTTGCGCATCTCTTTCCTATTCTGGGCAAAGGGGTGTCTTTCTGGTCACCCTCGAGCTGGGAGTGATTGATGGGGGTGGGGGCGGGGGCTACCTTTGCTTGGATTGGGGTGTTCTTCCTTTATTTGTCGACATTTGCAACCTTTGTAGTTTCTGCTGATCCTCACTGTATCTTTTGTCAGCTTGTACAGGAAAGGTAAGACCTCGGCGGTGGGGGCAATGGAGCGTAAGGCCACCACGCAAGTGGCGCCGTGGTTGCTGGTGTACCATGGCCGACGATTTTGGTCCCTCCGTGGTGCATGTCAAAACTTTTTTTTCTCGTTTTTGAGGCCACCTAGCCCGACGAAAGCGGCCAAAACGTCGCGTATGGTGGCCCGGGACGTGGTGCATCTCGAAATCTCGGGTTCGCCGGCCGAGTCAACGCAAATCCGCACCGCCGAGGGATGTAGGGCCCAGATGGCAGCCTCTCTGGCATTGTTTTTTTCTAGATCGCGCCATCTCGTTCAACGTTCTCCGATCGAGCCGTTTACGATGCAGGATCATGGGTCCCGCATGTCATCCTCTATGAACCAAAATTCTTTCTATTCTTGGATTTTTTTGACCCCCTGATTTCTGGCTACTTCCTTTTTCTTTTGATCCCTTGCCGCTTGGAAACGTTGAGACCGCTGCTGCTAAATGGGACCCGCATGTCATCCTCTATGTGCAATCAACTTTCTTTTCTTGGAGTTTTTTTGGCACCTCAAATTTGGTCACTTGCCTTTTTCTTTCGATCCCCGCCGCCTCTCAAACGGTGATACCGCTTAATGGGACCCGCATGTCATCCTCTATGTACTATAAAACTTTCTTTTCTTGAATTATTTTTGGCACCTCATATTTGGTCACTTACTTTTTCTTTCGATCCCCTGCCGCCTCTCAAACGGTGATACCGCTGCTGCTAAATGGGACCCGCATGTCATCCTCTATGTACTATAAAACTTTCTTTTCTTGGATTTTTTTGGCACCTCATTTTTCTTTCGATCCCCGCCGCCTCTCAAACGGTGATACCGCTGCTGCTAAATGGGACCCGCATGTCATCCTCTATGTACTATAAAACTTTCTTTTCTTGGATTTTTTTGGCACCTCATATTTGGTCACTTGACTTTTTCTTTCGATCCCCGCCTCTCAAACGTGATACCACTGCTGCTAAATGGGACCCGCATGTCATCCACTATGTACTATAAAACTTTCTTTTCTTGGATTTTTTTGGCACCTCATATTTGGTAACTTGACTTTTTCTTTCGATCCCCTGCTGCCTCTCAAACAGTGATACCGCTGCGCTAAATGGGACCCGCATGTCATCCTCTATGTACTATAAAACTTTCTTTTTTGGATTATTTTTGGCACCTCATATTTGGTCACTTGACTTTTTCTTTCGATCCCCGCCGCCTCTCAAACGGTGAGACCGCTGCTGCTAAATGGGACCCGCATGTCATCCTCTATGAGCAATCAACTTTCTTTTCTTGGAGTTTTTTTGGCACCTCATATTTGGTCACTTGCCTTTTTCTTTCGATCTCATGCCACGTTTGAAACGTGGAGGTACCTGCTGGCTCATGGGACCCGCATGTCATCCTCTGTGTGCTATAAAAGTTTCCTTTGTTGGATTTTTTTTCACCCTCTGATTTTTGGCTTGCCTTTTTCTTTTGATCCCCTGCCCCCTTTGAAACGTTGAGTAAGCTGTTGGTTCAAGGGACCCGCATGTCATCCTCTATGTCCATCAAGTTTCTTTTCTTGGATTTTTTTTCACCCCCTAATTACTAGCTACTTTCTTTTTCTTTTGATCTCAAGCCGCATTACAAACATTGAGACCGCTGCTGCAAAATGGGACCCACATGTCATCCTCTATGTACAATAAATCTTGGATTATTTTTGGCTCCTGATATTTGGTCACTTGCCTTTTTCTTTCGATCTCATGCCGCCTTTGAAACGTTGAGTAAGCTGCTGGCTCATGGGTCCCGCATGTCATCCTCTACGAACAATAAAAGTTTCCTTTATTGGAGTTATTTTTGACCCCTAATTTCTGGCTATTTGCCTTTTTCTTTTGATCCCCTGCCCCCGTTGAAACGATGAGGACGCTGTTGGCAGGTCGGTCCCACATGTCATCCTCTATGAACAATAAAAGTTTCCTTTGGTGGATTTATTTTTGACCCCTAAATAATTTCTGGCTATTTCCTTTATTTTTCTTTTGATCCCCTGCCGCCTTGGAAACGTTTGAGAATGCTGCTGCCTCATGGGTCCCGCATGTCATCCTCTCAGAACGATAAATGTTTTCTTTTCTTGGATTTTGTTACCAACTGACTTTTGGTTTTTTATTTTATTTTCGATCCCCTGCCGCCTTTGAAACGTTGACGACGCTGCTGGCTCATGGGTCCCCGATGTCAGCCTCCCCGTACAAGAAACATGTGATATCTTGATTATTTCGCTCTGAGCTATTGCAAACGGATAAATTAAATCTTTATTTTTACATAAACAAACTTATATGTTGAGTGTCCTTGTTTTTTGTTTTTGCGAAGCATAGGACTTTCCTGTTTTTTTAGAAAAATCCGAACTTTCCTGTTTTGGAGTGGGCTGAAATTGTACGAGACAAAAGGCCCAGCAGGATAGTTCGAAGGCCCAGATGTCCAGATACAGCCCAATTGAAATCTTTCTTTTCTTGGATTTTTTTCACCCCCTGATTTCTGGCTACTTCATTTTTCTTTTGGTCCTGTGCCGCCTTGGAAACGTTGAGACCGCTGCTGCAAAATGGGACCCACATGTCATCCTCTATGTACAATAAAGTTTCTTTTCTTGGATTATTTTTGGCTCTTGATATTTGGTCACTTTCCTTTTTCTTTCGATCTCATGCCATGTTTGAAACGTTGAGGAACCTGCTGGCTCATGGGACCCGCATGTCATCCTCTATGTACAATAAAGTTTCTTTTCTTGGATTATTTTTGGCTCTTGATATTTGGTCACTTTCCTTTTTCTTTCGATCTCATGCCATGTTTGAAACTTTGAGGAACCTGCTGGCTCATGGGACCCGCATGTCATCCTCTATGTACAATAAAGTTTCTTTTCTTGGATTATTTTTGGCTCTTGATATTTGGTCACTTTCCTTTTTCTTTCGATCTCATTCCACGTTTGAAACGTTGAGGAACCTGCTGGCTCATGGGACCCGCATGTCATCCTCTATGTACAATAAAGTTTCTTTTCTTGGATTATTTTTGGCTCTTGATATTTGGTCACTTTCCTTTTTCTTTCGATCTCATGCCACGTTTGAAACGTTGAGGAACCTGCTGGCTCATGGGACCCGCATGTCATCCTCTATGTACAATAAAGTTTCTTTTCTTGGATTATTTTTGGCTCTTGATATTTGGTCACTTGCCTTTTTCTTTCGATCTCATGCCACGTTTGAAACGTTGAGGAACCTGCTGGCTCATGGGACCCGCATGTCATCCTCTATGTACAAAAGTTTCTTTTCTTGGATTTTTTCACCATCTGATTTTTGGCTATTTCCTTTTTCTTTTGATCCCTGCCGGCCGCCGCCTTTGAAACGCTGAGTAAGCTGCAGGCTCATAGGTCCGACATGTCAGCCTGTATGAACGATAAAGCTTTCCTTTCTTGGAGTTTTTTTTACCCCCTAATTTCTGGCTATTTTCTTTTTCTTTTGATCTCAAGCCGCATTTGAAACGTTGAGACCGCTGCTGCTAAATGGGACCCGCATGTCATCCTCTATGTACAATAAAGTTTCTTTTTTTCTTGGATTATCTTTAGCTCCTGATATTTTGTCACTTGCGTTTTTCTTTCGATCTCATGCCGCCTTTGAAACGTTGAGTAAGCTGCTGAATCATGGGTCCCGCATGTCATCCTCTACGAACAATAAAAGTTTCCTTTTTTGGAGTTATTTTTGACCCCTAATGTCTGGCTATTTGCCTTTTTCTTTTGATCTCCTGCCCCCTTTGAAACGATGAGGATGCTGTTGGCACGTCGGTCCCACATGTCATCCTCTATGAACAATAAAAGTTTCTTTTGATGGATTTATTTTGAACCCCTAATTAATTTCTGGATATTTCCTTTTTTTTCTTTTGATCCCCTGCCGCCTTGGAATCGTTGAGGATGCTGCTGCCTCATGGGTCCCGCATGTCATCCTCTCAGAACGGTAAATGTTTCTTTTCTTGGATTTTGTTTACCAAATGATTTTTGGCTTATTTTATCTTTCGATCTCGTGCCGCCATTAAAACGTTGAGGACGCTGCTGGCTCAGAGGTCCCACATGTCAGCCTCTATGAACAATAAACCTTTCCTTTGTTTGATTTATTATTGACCCATAATTTCTGGCTATTTGCCTTTTTCTTTCGATCTCATGCCGCCTCTGAAACGTTGAGACGCTGCTGGCTCATGGGTCCCACATGTCAGCCTCTATGAACAGTCAAAGTTTCCTTTGTTTGATTTTTTTTACCCTAATTACTGGCTATTTGCCTTTTTTTTATCCCCTGCCGCCTTTGAAACTAAGAGGACGCTGCTGGCCCATGGGTCCCACATCTCAGCCTCTCTGAACGATAAACCTTTCCTTTCTTTTTTTTCGATCCCGTGCCGCCTTGGAAACGGTGAGACGGCTCCTGCAAAACGGGACCCATATGTCATCCTCTATGTACAATAAATTTCTTTCCTTGGATTATTTTTGGCACCTGATATATGGTCACTTGCCTTTTTTTCGATCCCCTGCCGCCTTTGAAACGTTGAGGACGCTGCTCGCTCGTGGGTCCCATATGTCAGCCTCTAGGAACAATAAACATTTCGTTTCTTGGATTTATTTTTGACCGCTGATTTCTGGCAACTTTGCTTTTTCTTTCGATCCCCTGCCGCCTTTGTTAAAGTTGAGGACGCTGCTGCAAAATGCGTCCCACATGTCAGCTTCTCTGTACGATAATTGTTTCCTCTCTTTGATTTTTTTTCCACTGCTGGCCAATGGGTCCCCGATGTCAGCCTCTATGTACAAGAAATATGTGAATTCTCGATATATTTTAAGCCGAGATATGTAGGATGCTTTTTTTTCGATCCCTTCTGTTTGTTTTTACCTTCAAATGTTGAGGGACGCTACTGGCAAATGGGTCCTGCTCTAGCATTCTCAACTGAAGGAAAAACTGAAATATTGCCTATTCATTTGTTTTTCGTACTCCATGCATCTAATCCATACTAATTGTTGATCCGGGTTTTAGTTCAACTTAATTAGATCAAATTTGATCTACGAGGGAGTATGTAATATATTTTGGGTTCACAACACTGCACTTGTTAACAACAATCTGATGAAGAGGTTTGTCATTTTTTTTAAACTACAAATACACTCTAAGATCTTGCACACTAATAGAATAAATCTTGGAACTTTATATAATTAATGACAATTTTGAAATCGACTATATGAATATATCAAAATATAGAGCCCATGTAGATGCGCATACTGGCTATGCGCATTTAAAAAGAATCATAATCATAATTGATACGAAATAAAAATAACTTTATATGTAGAATCTCGGTTTCTAGAGGGCCAATCATAGGATATCCGTGTTTAAATTAGGAAGGGCCCCAATGGCATGAGTCGGAGGCCCATTAAGTGTTTTTGGAATGTTATCAGCGAAGTAAGCAGGCTGACAGCAATCACCATGTACATGGCCGGCGGCAGCCCAAAAGTACAAACAATTGGCCCATGCAGGGAAGGTAGTACTTTTTTTTATTGGGAAGGTTGTCTGGCTAACCCAAAAAAAAAAGTGGTGCTACATGGGGTAATACTTGAACCCGGAATGAGATCGAGTGCCTTGATGAAGGCGAGGCACACATAAATAGTACTCCGTACCATGCCTTGCCCCTCCCTTTCAACCGTTGGATAAAAAATAATTAGACAGATGACTATTAACTAGTAACTGCTACAGTACCAACCAATGTACATGACATGTGCTACAGTACGTCGTCCACAGTGCATGTGCTTTAGAACCATGAACAGTACATATGCTACATGCTACAGTACTTTGATCTTAGCTATCTATTTTCAATCCAACGGCCAAATCTACAAGTCACCGTACTGTTCATCTGTGCCTTGCTTATGTCAAGGCACTGGATCCTGGACACTTGAACCCATGATCGTTGCTGAGGGTTGCCTATTTGCGCATAATATGTTTTGTCAGCGGGCACTTCACTAGTTTGTGCAAAACATATCCAGCGCAGGATTCAAAAAAACATCACGTTTTTTTCTTTACGTAAACAACAAAACATCTCATGTTCATCACAATCCAGCCAACATAAGCACATAATAATTAATAGTACAACTAGAGAGCTGTACACATAAATAAGGTTTGTCAAGCTTCATGCACTAGCCAACGCAACCAAAAGTCCGAACTAATGGAAAGGGCTAGGCAATCCAATTATACATTTCAACATCCCCCCTCACATGTGACCACAATCCAGTAATGGTACCATCATGTTCACCACAATGCATCATTAAAGAGAGCAGTATACTATTATAGACCAGCTCTCTCTAAAGAACATTTGTAAGACAACTTAATACAGCTGTGATTGATATTGTTGCCCCAGCGATGGGTGATAACCTGAACACCATATAACCTTCTCACAGCAATTGTAACCAAATATGAGCACCTGCAATGATTTGGTGTCAAGCTTCTTGAAGGTCAGGAGGTATCCTACCTTCAAGTCATGTGCTTTGACAAACTCTGGCCATCCTTTGTCCATTAAAACATTGCCATCTTGTTGCTTCAGGTCCACAATCCAGGTGCATGCAGTGGACATCTTCAGGTTGATGGACTCTGGACACCCACCGTAAAACCAGGGTAGAACACGACTGGGGATGGAAATCACCTCTAACTCCGATGTACATAGTACCTTGCAGAAGCTGTCAGGGGTATTCTCCTCATCGATGCGCCCAAACACCTTGCACACTGGGGCTGGCTCTACAGATGTCTCCTTCCATGATAAGCTCTCTCCAAGCTTGAGCTTCTTGTTTGAACACTGCAAAAAAGAGGCCTCAATTAGATAATGCCTCTAGCTTCTGACCGTAATTCCAAGCAAATGCATAATCAAAGGCACCTAGCAAACTCAGCGGATCATTGTTCTTATCAAACACACAGTCTGAACAATAAGCTTCTGAATCTAGCTAGGCTGATATGTACAACCTTGTATCATCAAATTATTCAGCATAGTGTATCATTGTATCGCAGAAGCCAAATCGATATAAATAGTAGCTATGAGAATAGAAATCAAGCTAGCATGAGCCATGCATGCTTGCTGGCTATGTCTAGCATCAGAATAATGCATCTGCAGTTCATCATCCGCCAGTACAGATTGACCAAGCAAACAAAAAAAAATCAGCGTCGGCCTAAAGAGTCCACAAGCCAGACATGCATGCTCGGTGTCCTCATATGTGATCATCGGCCGTGGATTGACCAATAGCATATTTGAACGATTATTACTGCACACATTAGATCCAGTCCCAACATAGCTAGCATGGGTGCATGTGTAACCCGAGTCTTTACCAGAGGATTAATATATACACTGGCTGAGAGAAGTACTGTATATCAAACAATGCTAAGCAACCGGCAATACAGCTTAGATATAATAAAGATGTGACCGGCAACGCTAGTGATTCGGGGGAAACATACCGCCATTGCAGCCATGGACCGAGAGAATCGGGGATGCCGCGCCGCCTTAGTGGAGTTTTTAGATGCGACGTCGCCGCATCCGTAGAGGACGGAGTCCAAGCCGCGTAGTCCGAGCGGTGGTGGACGCCGGTGGTGTAGAGAGAGGACTCAGGGGAGATGGACGGCGAGGGATCTGGGGAGATCTGAAGTTCTGAACATGAGGGGGCTGTGAGAAACTGAGAATGATACATCAGCAATCAGCAAGGGAATAAATGCGCGTGTCCCCCGGTCAAAAAAAATGCGCGTGTCTAGGAGGAACGAAGCCAGGTACGCAGGAATCCACACACAAAACTTCACCCGGCGGGTCACTGGGCTTTATCAGTATCTGGTGGGGTCCGGACCTACAGACCAGTGAGACATGTCGTGTGGGTTATGATCCGTTCAGTGTGCACACAGAAATTGCATTCAGAGCTCAGGGCTTCAGGCTACGTTGTACTATACAGTAATATATCCATTTCTTTTGGTAAAATGAAAACGATACTCCATCTGATCCTCATTACATGATGATAAAATGGATGTCTCTACAACTAATATGTGTCTAGATACATCTATATGAGAGCGTCTGTGTTTGTACTGTGTATCTAAAAAAAATATGGATCGGAGGGAGCATTAAGAGGTGTCCAAAAAAAACTGCAAACAAACATGGATGTAAGCAGTTGAGTATTAAACCAGTGCGTGAAATACCTTTATATCTCGACCATGTAACAATGAATATGAGAAGTTTTTGGGGTTTGACCATCTGCACTTGTGTTTGCTACAATCAGATCAAAAAATTGGTCACTTTTACACTTTCTAAAATAAAATGTATTTTTCCCTGAGATTTTACAAGTTCGTACAAGATAGCATTGACTACATCTGGGATATATCACATTTACACTTACAAATCTATGAATATTTCAAAATATTGAGCTCCGTGTACCTACATATAATACAAATCATCAGACCGCACATTGAAACTACCGCAGCATATCACAGTAAATTAAAATAAAATAAAACAAGTCTAACATATACTATATTAGCTAATTAACAAAGTCTCATCACAGTGTATCTGATCCCCAGTTCAGCTTAATACAAAAACCAAGTTCAGCTTGAACATCAGCAGGGGAGTAACCCAGGTCCAAAAGCAGCATCTAGTTAATTCAATAAAATATTGAGGTTATTCTGATCCCCTCTTCCTAAAAACACTGCAGATCATGCATGCAACTAAGGGTGATCAGCACAAAATATTATCCTCTGGGTGGAGGTGTTACTGTCGTAGATCAACACATTCATCAAGGAAGTGTCTTTCACCTCGAAGACGAGAAGGTCATCAAGCTGCAGTTCATGCGCCTCTGCAAACCCGAACCAACCATCCTTCAAGACCAGTTCACCCTGGTACTCATCGATGTGCACATACCAGGCGCAGCCTACGCTGGTCTTGAGCTTGATAGGCCTGGGAAGAATCCCTTTCAGACATTGCTTGAATTCTCTGGGGATGACCAACATATACATGTCATCGTTGCCGTCCAGTTGCACATAGAAGCGCGAGGGCTGAGGAGGGTCCGCCGAGTGACCAACCCGTTTAGGGCGGCCTTTCCCTCGCCCTTTTAATATACAACGTTGAATTGCTGCATCACGCCTGCCCGTCACCTTTGGCTTTTTGGCTAGTGAATTTCTTTGAATTCTGAACTCGGGGCGGTGCAGAGGACATGTACAATCGACAGTCCTAAGACGTAGTTGCTCATTGACGTTGGAGCGAGTTTGCTTCTGCATCTAGTTAAGCACGGTATATATCAATCAACAGCATATAAATCAGAACGTAACATACATGGAGAAAATGCATCTAGCTATCTCTTTAATTAGTTTGCACAAAATCTAGCAGCAGCAAGACAATTTGATTTTACAGGTACTGAGCAAGCTTTCAGACTTTCTGAAACAGGTAACATGGAGCATATATTTGTATGTTCAGACTGCGAAACCCTGCTCTGTGATGGATACTATTACTAAACATCTTTTTTTGCCAGAACTAGTACTTAACATCTACTGTTTCCCGTCATTAAAAAAAATTTGCAGAAGAATACTACGGTTTCCCGTCATTAAATTTTAAAGAAAAAAGAACTTGTTTAAGATCCCAACTATCATTGACTACTTACACCTGCATCCTAGTGAGTTCAGGACAACTTACAGCATCTTTTGGTGGTGCCGCCACCGGAGAAGACCGTGCCGCGGGGGTTGGGGTCGGCGCAGCCGGAGAAGCTGGTGCCGCCGCCAGGGAAATCAGTGCCGAGCCAGATGGTGCTTCCAGCGGAGAAGAAAGTACCGCGAGAGATGGAACCGACGCTGCCAAAGGGTAAGAAACGGATGTACTCGTAGATCCTTCTCTAGTCACGATCTGGATAGAAGAGACTGGACGTCCATCAAGCTGCTGGAGGATGCGGTGGATCAAATCGGCTGAGTTCAGGAAATATCGGTGATGTTCATCTGTGTCGGCGAAGCAGCTGCCGGTGGAAGGAGGAGGCGAGCCGTTCATGGCAGTCATTAGTGTAAAAGAGGTGAAGTGGGTGGGAGTATGGGTGGGAGAGAGAGGGTTCGGGACTGAAGTAATTGTAGTCTGCTCTCTCTTTTTTACAAGCATGCGTCCTCAGGCTGATATTTTTTTTAGATACGTACTCAGGCTGCTTTGTCAAACCAGGGCCTCAATGAAGCTAATAGCACGCTATAGCATATCTAGAGGGTCCACGCTTAGTAATTTTGCTCGCTGTGGCGCTATTTGCGAAACAGCATGCTATATCGCCCTAAAACTTCATAGCGTTAGCGCGCTATTTTTTTCAGGCAAGTTGCTTTCACTTTTTCGTGGTGATGAACTAATCTGTTGGTTCCACTTCTAAATCAGAAAATAATATCGCTAATGCTAATATTTTTTAATAAATAATTTATACTATGTTGTTGCCTTGTGAAATGTTGATGTTAGCCTTCTAATATACTTGAGATCTATTTCTATATGTGGTTATGTATGTATGATTCAGTCACTTTTGGACTATATATATCTATTCGTTCTAGTAAAATTATTTATTTTTAGGCTATATTTAGTATTATTTTGAAAATGCTATTTAAAATATACCACACTATTACCACGATATAGCGTCCATATCGTTTGAAGGTGGCTGCCGCTAATTCATTTAGCACGCTATTTTAAACCTTGGTTAAGACGCGTTTGGCGGCCTGCATCCAGGCTGGTGGGGAAATACCGTACCCAAGTGCTTAAAAGATTGCATCTTTTAGCTGGAAAACATTAGGGCATGTCCAACACAGGCGCTACTGCAAGGGCGCTAGGAATTATTTCCTCGTCGTTTGGCGGTTGGAGAGGCTAATCCCAGCGGTAGTCCTAGCGTCGACGCAAAAGAAAGCAGGGGCGTGAAACTCTTTTCACCTGTCCTAGCTAAAGCACCGGAACCAACAGGAAGTCAGTCTGTCATCAGCAATTAGCGCTGCAAGGAGAGTACCTGGAGGATTTTACAATCTTTTGACATTCATTTGTTCTCTATTAGCGCCATATAGTATATAGCATTGTAATGCCCTTATACTCCTCTCAACATTAAAAAGAATGATATCTCTACTATATTAAATGGCCAGAGTGCATGGATTGGACGTCCGTCCTCTCTTCGGTACAGAAAAAATCAGCAAATCCCGCCGCTCACATCCTTTCCTCTCCCGGCCGGTTGACGCAAAAAATCAGGAAAAGAGAACAAAATCAAGAGAAGTTACCCACGCACGTCTCCTCGTCGAATGATCCCACCCAACCACCCACGACTCCCACAACCGTGCATCCGTCTTCGCGACATCAGAGTTCCCCGTCGAAGAGAACAGAGCAGTGAACCCAAGGGCCATGGCGGAGATTTTGGCGCGCCTCAGGGGACAGCCGCCGGCTGACGGCGGCACGACGCTAGGGTTTGCCGCCGCCCCTTCCCATTGTCCTCCGGCTCCATCGCCACAGAGAGAGGATGGCGCTCCTCCTCAACCTCGCGCGGCGGCGCGCATGCCCCGTCGGCCCGTCCTCGGGCTTGCTCCTTAGTATCCGCACCATTGGCGCCCTCTCCGGCCGCTGCAACACCGGCGAACTCCCAGGCATCGACAACGCCCTACCCTACGTGGTGCAGCGCCGTCTCCGGCAAGAGGGCTGCCGCCCTACCCTCCCATGTTCATCCGCGCCGTCACTTTTTCGGGGAGGGTCGCCCTCTCGATTCGCCTCGCCTCCTTCCCCCACGCAACTTCTATATCTCTCATCTCCGTACTTCACCAGTCCGAGTGCGTTGAGACGGCCGTTTTCACTGCTAGATCAAGGACATCAACGATCTATTTCTTCTGTCCAGTGAGCATCTAATTTCTTTTTCTTTTGCATAGCCTGCGGAGAAGCTTTGTTCACTGCCCTCTATGCGAGCCCATGGCGTACTCTTCTGGAGGTGGGGGATTCCTCTGTATTGCCCACTGCCATGTCACCCATTCATTCAGTGTTGCGACGTTGTTTTACATGGATGGACAAACCAAGGGCATGGTGATGCTCACGAATCTGAGGGGTACAGGTGAGTCTGAACCGGCACACGAGGTTGTCCCAGCCAGTGTAAGATGCAACCTTAGTTTCAGAGTAGCATGAAGCATGATACGTGATTACTTGCTGTTTTCCTGGTACATAACATTTGGAAAAAAAAAAGGCTCATGTTTCAGATAAATAATAATGATTTCTATTCATTCAACAATTTTGGTGTAGAATCTGTTCTTGTCATATTAAGCATATAAATCATAGGAGTTGCTTTAGATTATTAGAATCATCTTTAGCTGACCAAGTGTGCAGATAATAACACTTCTTTGCATTGGAATCTCTCATCTAAATTACCACCAGTTAGCTTATGAAATTCATTGTTAACTAAAATTGTAAAGTAACTGATTGCCTGAATGTACTGTAGTAGTAGATAGTAACGTTATCTGACCACAATAGTTGCTAGCAATGCAAACCATGTTAAGTAGAGACTCTAGATAGATGAGTGTTAGTTACGCTAGCACACAGTGCACACACATGCAAGTGATTGTTAGATATTTACACCACCACCGGTTTCCAGTTTGCCGGTTCCTTCTTCATCACTCTTCTATAAATCTTCAAGTGAAGCCAAGGCTCTCCCTTCAACAGGTATGAAACAAAAAGAATGACACTGGTCTATTTCGTTTAACAGAAGTAAGTAAAAAATAAAATTGTTTATTTATTGACAATTCAATCACGTTTCATAGAATATCATGAATTAATTTCCCCTTGCACATCATTTCTTTTTGTTATGACTAGCATGGTGTTTTTTTACTGCTGAGCGTGTGGTGCAGGGGAATTTACTATGCTGATTCAGTCTTGTACTTCTTGGTCGATATCAAACTGCACTCTTTGGGAGATGGAGATCTGGATACGGTGGCGGTGGTGGTGATGACAGCGAAGCTAGGGTGAGCCTGATCCAGCCGTTTGCAGCAACGAGAGCAGTTCAATCAAGACAAGGCCATGGCCTCCAATGAGGTCAGTTCTCTTTTTCTTCCTCATCAAAAGTTGCATGCCTGCCATTATTTGAAAAACGATTCCTGTTGATACGTGTATATCTGAGACTTGTGAGCATTCCACAAGGATTTGGATCCTCACAATACAGTATATATGACAATGTTGGATCTTCTGAAAATCGTTCGCTTTTTGTGTGGAAAGAGAATGTGCATTTTGAAGCAATTGTTTGGTATTCATCAATCTAGAATTCAGTTGCAGAAAAATGTCTAACACGTTCAGTATATATGACAATGAAGAATTTCCTGCCGATTCAGTTGCAGTAAAATAGTTTTTTTACTGCTGAGCATGTGGTCGGTGAGGTGGGGATTGGCCGGTGCGCCATCAAGCCCTCCAGGGGGACGACGCCAACGCACTAGCACCGATGGTCTCCCTTCCGATGCCATCAAGTTTCCCTGCCGACGCCACCGATTCTCACTGCCTCCGCCGGCACCCGAAGTTGGATCTGGACCTTCTCCTCAACTCAGGTAAACAAGCCATATATTTCCAATGGATGAGATCTCAGATGATTTGATCGTTGATTGGTGCTTCAAGGGTTGCAATATATAGCTGCCTATCTGATGACTGCTGCAGCCTGCAGGGTCTCACACGCTCTGCCCCCTGATGCATATTGATGCAACCCAAAAAATATAAGTGTCAGACAGAGAGCTAGACAACAGATGAATGATTAGACATGATTTTCAAATAATGGTGTATTAATAATATGGATGCTATCCTTGTCAATTTCGTAGGTAGGTGGTAAACGAGAGATGCTATCCTTCTTAATCTCTGTCATCAAAAGTTTACTGTTCAGAACCTCCTAATGGTTTTACTACTATGCAGGTAAAAGTGCAAAAAGCAATGAATGGTGCGCAAGTGCATATAAGTTTACTTATCACTGGGTATAATGTCTTCATCTAATTTACTAAGCAGATTTGTCATCCATGAACTAATTATAGGAAAGAGAAACAACAGTTGATGGAGCTGGTATGCTCATACCTCATGGTAACATATAGCGTTGACGATTATCTTATCTATCCGCATACTTACTTTCTTGCCACCGTATGCATTATCTGAATCCTCAGCTAATCTACGAGAGTGCATTACTTGCTGTCTACTATGATTGGTGTGAACCTCATAAAACAAGTAGTGCTGTCATTTTTGTGCAATGAGTAGTGGTATACCAATCTGATGAGCAGAGATTATGAATCCTTTTTTTTTGTTGATTTTCCTCTTTAGTGTGATAGCAGCAGAAAAGAATTTTACTCTGTATTGACATCTATGTCCATGGGGTGAATAATTGGATTTGAGTGGAAAGTGAGTAGCAACTTTCAGGCATTGTGAACTCTCATTTCAGATGGCACGGTGAGGAACTTCCATGTCAAGGCTCGAGGTCTTCCGCAACAACCTGGACGAAGAGGGTGGCATCGCAGGCTGAGACTACATATTTTTCGTCGCTGCCCCGGTGACCCTCATGACAGAGGATCCCGAGGTAAAAAGAAATCAGTTACTTCGCGTTCTTCAGCCTGTGCAGCACACACATTTGTCCAAGAAGGCCAGATCGAGCCGGCGGTGCATGCTCGCGGAGAATGCGGCAGTGCGAGTTCAGGCAGGAGAACAGCATTAGCTTCATTACCGTGTTCCCCGTTGTCATGGTTGGCGCGACGCCTGCAACGAAGTTCCAGACCAGCGTCCCGCTCGTTCGCTCCTTGCTATCTGGTGAGACTTTTCACGTGAATAAAAGCATCTAAATTCTTTTCCCATCGCGTTCTTCTGTATCTCTTCTTGTGATGTCTTGTCAAGTGTGATGGTTTCAGGCAACCTGGCGATGGTCCAGACGCTGAAACCTTGGCTTCCATCACGCTGGTCCAGATCGGCGACCTGTGCCGCCGAGTTGATCGAATCCTCATCCGGCAGGCCAACAGGCATGATGCAACAACGGCCATTAGCACATATTTTGGGACATGACGTGCCCCTGTTCTTGTTCTTTCTCCATTTCTCCATCACCCGCATTCGCTATTGACGCAAGCACTACTCATAGCCATCTATTGCAAAACGGATGCATTTTTCTGCTGTTTCAATTGCAGGTTTGCAGGATATTTACGATTTTGGCATTTCTCATGTGTTACTAACTTACTATAAGTTCACCGCAGCTAGAAAATCCACCCGATGCAGGTCTTTCAAGCATTTAATGGCCAGCCCATCTTCTAGCATGAGTAAGTATTACTGTATTAGAACAATTGTGAAGCGGAACCAATTGATGCATGGACCTACAGAAAATAGAAGTATCTGATTATATTATATATAACAACTATTAAAGTTACGTGTGTTATTACAATGAACTTTAGATAATTACTATCGAAAGTGGACAATTTTCTGAATATGTATTTCAGACAAACAAAATAGTTACGAATAGGAAAGAAATATTCATGATTGTTACTTTTTATGGTTATAGGTTTACTTATTTTTCATAGTTTAGCTCCTTTCCTCCATTGATCCATACTAGAATTGTCCAGAGTTTCCTTTTCGTCAGAAAAATGTGAATGATGAAAGTTATTTAGTGTAGAGATGAATCTACCAACTTCAGGAAAATAGCTAAAATAATTCTAAAGCAGCATTCTTGTGTAAGTTCTCAAACAAAACTAAACTCATGATACATGTATTTCTGAAGGGAGGAATAAGGTTATCTATACTATATCAAATGGCTAGAGGTGGTGTTCGATTGTTTGTACTGTTTGGAAGTACAAGATAATCTCAAGATCTCACCTTTTTATTATTCTTTCTCCATGTGTAGAGAGTATATGGTTCTTCTCCAAGGTGAGTAGCAAACATGTTTTCTCGCTTCTTGATTCGAACCCTTGCCCCAATTGTAACAAAGCATAAATCTGGTCTAATGGCTCATCTGAATCTTCCTGTTGGTCTGAACTGACATAGCATTCTGATTGACTGAAGATGAAAATCAAGTTTTGATGGAAAGCTATTTCATGTACTGCAAAGCTTTCGCATCATTATAGAAAGGCTGTAGGACTCAGCAGCCTTCCAAGAGCCCCCAGGACCACCGCTGCACTGTAATCGACTACGTCTAAGCTTCCGCACTGCCAACTTCTGTGCCAATGACATGTTTGTGCTCTCCGGGATATACATCATAATGTTTGAAGGTGGTAAGTAACATGCTCTCTTCTTTCACTTTGATATCTGAGTTACTCAACCACGCTATTGATTGATTGTGTCCCCAGCTTCCTCCAGTAATGATAAATGGATCTTGGTCATCAGCGATTGACTCTGCAGATACGGCCAAAGTGTATTTTTCTAAGCAATTGGTTTTTTGATGCAATTAATTATATGGGTTGTCATGTAGATGGTGGCCTCTGTGGTTTGCAGGTTTAGGTCGTGTGAATGTGTCATGCATGTCCGAGAAAATGTATAGCTTTTAAAGAACCACCCCACTGTATGTAACATTATTATGGATATTTAGATTATCATGTGTTTATAGAACAGATTAACCTAATCTATTATGTACAAATGTTATAACCTGTTTAATATCAACAATAATTTGTCAGTATACATGCATATTTGTTGTGTTGCACGATATTTGTAGCGCTGAAATAATTATGGTTCTTTTAGTTCCAAAGACAAGGACACTTGAGCTAATTTGGATATGTAGCAGTGGAGGTGTGGGGCATGCAAGGAAAAATAAGACGAACATCACACTCTATGTTACCCATTCCAATTCATATGCAATCTCCTAAGGTTAGATTTTATTAAACCTACATAAAACGTTGTGTGTAGAATTTTTTGTGTAACACGGTACTAATACGATTGTATCTCTTCAGGTCTAACACGGTACCAAATGTTGTTATGTACTCGCCAAGAAAATATGAAGGCATGTAAAATTCTAATCGGTAGCCAATTTGAAGGGGATAAAGTGACCAAAGCTACTCTTTATTTTGAACACATGTTGCTTAGTGAGTGATTTCCTTGAGTAGGGGCTTACTGATTGAAATATGATATATAGATGTCTGCAGATCATCCTTGGCGACTGGTAAAAGGCTTTGCTGGAGCAATTTCTTGTCCATGAATATAAAGGCTTTGTGGGATTTTGAACTTCGTCAATTTAAGGCTCTTCTTCTATATAAAGTTGCACTTATTCTTCTCTGGATGTATGTGGTTTAGCTGGTGAATTTGTAGTTCATTCTGAGTTGTTTTAGACTATGCTTGGTGGTTAGACTAAGAAGAAGTAGACTGGTATGATTGGTGCAAGTTCGTTCTGTTCTTCTTTATTTCTTTTACCAGAGGGGATTGATAGTTTCAAAAAGACTTGCTCCTTTATCTCTAATAGTGGAACCCGGAGCACTTTGTTGCTTCGTATGGAAAAAAAATATTGTCCACAAATATAATATATTGTGTTGTCAATATAGAGATCTAATCTGATTGCTTGTTGCCGTACTCAATATCAGCTTTTTTGTGGCTTTCTTTTAATAATTGGTATGTCACATTTGTGCATCGCCGAGCATGCCCATGAAGGTGTGAAACTGGTCATAGAAAGTTTCCTATGGTGCATGATTGGATGGCGTGTGCGCAAGGTGATGGAAGACGATGAAGTGATAGGAAGTTATTTGGCCTCCTTTGCCAAATTATCACCAGTGAGGCATTTTTCACAAACAATCAGCCATGTACCGGGAGCTTGCGCTTGATTTAGCCGATGCATGCTCTCAGATGATATAGAGTGCTACTCATTTCTCTCTGTTTTACATGTTCTCTCGATGTATACCTATAGTAATTGATATGGGATATGAAATGTTGACATGATAGTCCATAGCTGTGATGATGTGTGATGCGGATCTAACAATATAGGATTGATTTTTCAAAAAACATTTACTACTCCCCATCCCTTCATGGAATAAAAATTCTGATCTCTAACTACTTCAATTTAGCAAATGCACTGAAATCATGTAATTTCTCTATAATAAAAGAACAATTTATTTGTTTGTTGTATATTAGTTGTTGATCGAGAGTTGATAGCACCATGACAGTTCTTAGTCTGCATGGATAGTACAATGTTTAGATCTCCCTCCGTTGCCATTTTGTAAGGAAGATTAAAGAAGCTCTATTTTATCTTAAAATTGGTTAGACCTAGGAGGAGAGATTAGTCTGTCTCAACTTTGTATGCTTTGTATATATCATAAATTATAGATGTTTTGATCATTGTATCTAAGCCTATTAAATTTATTTAAACCGTGGCAGCGCACGGGCATTCTACTAGTACTAATAACAGTTGCTGAAATGAAACTAAAAATAAACAGACATGCACGGTTTACGAAGGATGGAAATACAGAGTTCATCACCATCCGTTTTAAATTATAAGATTAGATTACTTCAATGTGGGTTTACATACGCACTAAAATGAGTAAACAGACACACTGAAATGGGTCCAGGTATATAAGATTCAGAAAAAAGGAAGAGCATATTAAGATACAGAACAGGTTACTAAATTGTTCAAACATATCGTACAAAAAAGATTATTTGCTCCAGAAAGATTCATGGCTCAGTTTAGGGTTGCATCAACATGCGGATATTTTTCAGACTAGGCTTAAACCACATTGTCGCCTGTCGGGGAAATCCCCAACCATCTTCTGGAAGGGTGATAACTCCCATGAGCTCATTTTCCCCTTGCTGCAGGTTACAACGACAAATACAACTAAATGCTGGTTCCCGAAATGCATAGTACGCGATGTACACACAATTTGACCTCATGAATGGAGTCAATGTTCCATCAGGAGCATTGCCATCATTTATCTTCAGGTTCAATGGATAATTCAGTCCAATGAACAGAGAGTGTGTGCCAAGGCTGTCAACTCGACTCCAATTGGGTCCAATCAGGGATAGATCTTTCTCAAAAACATGTATGACAGGGGCAGGACACTCCCGCAGGATAAGGCCATTACCATGATGCAGAACTTCTGCAGGCTCAAGGTGATCATTGCTACGTATATACCGATCTTCATGGATGATCATCAAGCGCTTGCCATCGGCTGATCGAGCTAAAAACCATCTGCCAGATGGTTCCTTCATCGGTGATGGGATCACGAATGGCGGGGCAAGGTGTGCATCTGCATTGTAAACGGAGACAACAAAAAATAGTGTTTGAATGGCTCGGGAAGACAATAATACCAGTAGCTGCAACTTCACATTTGTAGGATCAAATGGAGGATGCAGTCATTATACTTGTATAAAATCTCGAAGAAATAAAATTGTTCCCATTTGAGATGTATGTTAATTACACTCATATTCATTGATGGTAGATACATGTCTCAACCTTATCTGATCCATGATTGTAATGCTTTGAGTACATCGAATATTGAAATAAATTGAAAGTTTGCATGCATCAATTGATGAAGAGGCCAGGGCTAAGCTCCTTATTCATATTCTGACAAGAGCATGCAGTAACTAATTCAGGAATGCATTCATATACTGCAATAATCTGGTTTGGGTTGACAGATTAGTGCACAGCATATACTACTGTAATTCGTTTGTAGCAATGGTTCAGTCAGGTTAGGATAATTTAATGGTGCACAGTCATTTGAAAGGTGAAAAAAAGTCTTAGTGAGCAATTAGTTATTTCAGTTACAATATATCATGAATGGGCTTGATATTAAAATTTATTGCGAAGTATATCATATGGATTGAAGAATTACCAGCCTGTGATTGATCCCAGCAATATGTGGTGCCGGTCCACCCATCCACCGCAACAATAAAGCCGTTGTGCTCGATGGCATCACTGTAATCTACACCCCAACTAGCAAGAGAGAATAACCTCCACTCCTGGCTACCATTAGCCAGGTAAGCGAGTCCAGAATTGAATAGAGCGATGAGCTTGTAATCTGAGTAATGTCCAGCTTTTGTGGGCACTTCGCAAATTACAATCTTCAACAAAAACATGGCACGCCCATACGTCATGTACCTTTCAGGAGGCAAGTCGGGGAAGCCAATCCATTCCTCCCGAAAAATGTTGCAAGTTTCCGACGATGGTAGGGAGATTTCTTGGTGCGTGTAGATGTTCGCGAGGAACCAGTTCCCACCACTGTCCACGCCGGCGATCCAGTCGCCATTCATGCCAACCCAGAATCTATTGTCCATGAACGGCAGGATGGCTGTGCGCCGAGGATGGTCGAGGGGCACAACGTGGTACACCGTGTGGTGCGCACTACTATCATCATAGTGCCAATGGGCAGAATCGGGCATCAGCAAGCAGGGTCCATCCCAATGGTGTAGATTCATGTTGTCGGCGACATGGCGGCACAGCGTTTTGGAGCATGCGGCCAGCCGGACGTCGACTGTAACGTCCAGACTCTGGGCAATGAGATTGAACAGCTCGGCGGGGAGCTTCCCCCAGTCGCCATCCAGCTGGTCGTCGTTCGATGCCGCCATGGAGACGAGATGGATTTAAAAGGGCGGATGCAAGTATGTGTGATTGGAGTTTTGTAGGAGAGTCGAGCGGGAAGGAGGAGTGCTGCGGTTCTGCGGAGGGGTGAGGAGAGAAAGCTATGCAAATGGGAGATCTAGAGGATGAAAAAACTTCTAGCAGCGGTTGGCGAGTGGAGAACGATGATGGAAGTGGAGAGCCAAGGATGGAAACGATGGACATGAAGAGTAGGAGTGGATATGACTTTTTTTATTCTTCAGCAGCTGCATCGAGGCGCCGAGTAAAACTTCGGCTAGGATAGCACGCCACTACGTCCTGGTGCAGTTACTGTCCCGTCAAATCAGTTTGACCACAGAAATGGTTTCTTTATTACAGTATAACTTAATTTTTTCGAACAATATATACTAGTACTCCATTTAATATAATCACTCCGATTCATATTACTTGTCAAATGATATGGATGAATCTAGAACTAAAATGTGTCTAGATATATCTATATTATAGTCAACTAATATGAATCCGAGTTTGTTTGGTTCAAAGGATTTCTAAAGGTATCTTGTACGGAGTAGGATTTTTACACATAGGGATTTTTCCTATAGAGCTTGCTTGATTCAAAGGATTGAGAACCCTCCAAAATACCTATGGATTGCTTTCTCTACAATCCTATCTCTCGGTAATATTGCTATGTGTCTATAACAACTATGAAATGAACTCAATCTCAATAGAAATTTCCTTTGTCTTTCCTAATCAAACAACTAGTTATTTTATGTCTTCGTTTACAAATTAAGATAATTTTTAGGTTATAGGTAATCGTCGAGCTTATGTGATCATCTTTTATGATCAAACTTACTTGATCAGCCGCGGAGGCGCAAAGGAGCAGTGGTGTGCATTAATACGGCCGCATGGGGAAGGCACAGCTAGCGACGATGAGACGTATCGCCAGCATTGGCCTAGGGAACCGTCGCCACCATTAATAAAAGCTATCCCTTTGGGCACCATGTCTCCCACTACTCGTGTCACGCGCGCATGTGGGTTACGGATGGATGGGCTGGGGAAGCCGGACAGAAAACATGACAACCAGGGGGAAAATGAATAAAAATAATACAAAGTCGAAAATATTTCGAAAAATAAACTTTGTACTTCGTAAGAAACTCCATGCGTTTAGCAAATGCGAAGGCAATATGTAGAAACACGTCTAGACCACGTCTAGAACCACTTCCCAAAGCTTAAGGATTATATTGATTTTTAGAAAGTCAAACTATGTTAAGTTTGACTAAGTTTTTACCAAAAGCATTAATATGCAAGATACAAAATCAATATTATTAGATAGAAAATAAATTATATTTTCATATGGTGTCTACAAAATATTATATGTGCTGATAGATTCTTCTAAGAGTTTGGTCGAACTTTACTTGGTTTGACTTTTCAAGAAAAATATACAAAGCTTTAAGCATTGGAACGGAGGTATTTTTCGAAGCACCTACTTGTCTTTAGAAGACAAAAGAAAACATGGAGTAAGGTTGTTTTTTGTGCAAAAGTTTACGTCAAAATCTGGTTATTTGTGTAAAAAGAATCTCAAATTGTGTTATGTGCAAAAACTGCACCAAGAAGTGGTGGTATGTGCAATTTCCTCCATCACACAAAAGGCAAGCCATTGATACATATATAATTGTGAATAATTACAAAAGTAGTAGGCAGCTAATAAGCGCACATGATTAAACTGCTATGCGAGATCTTCAGCCACCAGAAGTCGTTCCCGCGCCTCTCTAGCATTGAAAATCACGCGTTCTGCGACTTCCATCAAAGAGACAAGCTGAGCTTTGATCCGTTCTCCCAGATGAATGGCCTCGTCACAACTCCTACGAGCACAGGCCGTGATCTCATCCACTTCTAGGAAAGACACCGCCTGCCTGTACCGAAATATCTTGATCCCTAACTCTCTGTTCTCCTCCCGCATGCTGGCAAGATCCAACTTCATCCTCCGACAAGATAAGCAAGGGGAGTGATCCTGCCAAAGGTAACAACAAACATATCGAGCGTTACCGGCAAACGAAGGGCACAAATTGGCTGATTAACGAATATGGTCACTAACATGTAGGACAGACTTAAGTGGTGTCTACATGTCAGTGACTCGAAGTACCCAAAAACCAGCAACCCAAAGTCAGCTAGTAATATTAACCTCCGTCTTCAGCTCCTTCATCCTCTTGAACGGCGGGGAAGCTGGCAACTTATCTTCTTCTACGACCTCTCGCTGGAACCTGACGTCGAAGGATGAGAGATCCTGCGAACGGATGTGCTGCGCCTGCGCGTGCGATTCCCCAGGGCGCTTCTGGCGTAACTCGGAGTTCTCCGCGCCGAGATGCGGAAGTTCCGCTCCCGGGGCCTTGTTGACCCTAAGCCGAGATAGCTCCTGTGTAAGCCGACGAAAAATGTTCAAAATGTTACAGATCAGGCATATCATTACCAGTGCAAACGAGGTAAGTGAATCTCCGGGATCTCGCCCAACGACCGCGGTTGGTCCAATGCCACCACATCTTCTCCGAGATTGACTAACTCCTTTACATCATCTTCTCCGACATTGACTATCTCCTTTACATCATCTTCTGCTCCGAGCTTGACCATCTCCTTTACATCATCTTCTCCTGCGAGCTTGATCATCTGCCTCACATCATCTTCTCCGGCGATATCGACCCTCTCCTGCGGAAGATAACAGATATAAGTCCGAGTATTACCAGCAAAACGAAGGTAATTAAAAGAGGCGTAGTAACCCTTGTGTCCTGGCTAATCAACGGCGGGGACGCTGAGCCCGCATCGTCTCCTCCGAGATCTCCCTTCGCAGGCAGGATTGTTAGAGACAGTGTACTTCTGGTAGTAGTATTTATGCGTGGGGCGCCAGGGGGTCGAGAAGCTAGGACTGCATCTTCTCCTCCGAGCTCTTCCTTGGTAGACATGACAAATGAAACGAGGTGTGGGGGGCGTAAAAGGTATAAAATGGCGGACGGCCGCCCCGCCTCGGCCCTCCAAGGCTTAATTTTTTTGCCTTACTAAACTAAAAACCCTATTTTGCGTCTCACACGGACTGCCCTCAGAGGGCTGCAGGGTCCCATATGCGTGCAGGTCCCACACTTTAGTGAGCACAAATCATATGCGGTAGGTAGGC
This sequence comes from Lolium multiflorum, assembly GCA_030979885.1. Lineage (NCBI taxonomy): Eukaryota > Viridiplantae > Streptophyta > Magnoliopsida > Poales > Poaceae > Lolium > Lolium multiflorum. Next base: position 151,607,017 of record CM061752.1, on the reverse strand, counting down.
AAACTTCCAACAATCTTCTTTGTCAAGTGAAGACACGTCGTCAAGACTCTCTCTCTCTCTCCCCCCTTTTGTCATTGAAAAAAAAAGAATATTAGACGGGCGCGTAGCCTGCACTGCAGGGGGGCGATTTTGACAAAAGTAATCCTTTTGGCGAAGAAAAACACAGAAAGCCACACAAAAAGGTTAGTCCAGTGAAATAGATTGCTCAGAGGGTCAGTCCGTAATTTTCTTTGCCAAAAGGGTTATTTCTGTCAAAATCGCCGCACTGCAGGTTTGCAGCACTGAAAAACCTTGCGTGCCAGTCAACATCACTTCCCGGATAGGGGGAAAATATCTAGTGATACCATCCCTTACATGATACCATGATACCACTTCATAATATTTGAATTCTAAGTGTCGAAAAATTTAGAAAAAAAACCTTGTGATGCTACCCTAAATTTGTGGGACCCCAAAAAACTTGCAAATCAAGCCAAAGAAACACGATCTTGTCCCCTACCCCCCCATGATTTTGACCTAAATTTGAAATCAAGCCAAAGGTGGTTCAAAAACGGCAATCGGAAATCATGGATTGTTCATCATTTTTCTATATAGCTAGGGAAAATAGCAGACATGCCATACCAATGTTTTAGAAAAGAGCCCTTCAAAAAAGTGTGGCAACATGTTGGAATTCGACCATCTTAATTTCTTCCCACGTGTGAGCTTTGGTACTACTACTACACAAGAACCATGTCAAACTTTTGAATCATGGCCCATTTTATGTATATATTTGCAACTTTTCATGCACGCATGAAAACTTTGCAAAATATGTGCATTTTGGGTTGTCGCACATAAATGTGTGTTTACTTGTCTGCCACCAATTAATCCAATTCTCATTTGTGGGGAAACATGACACGAGATGGCCATTTCCAAAGTTTCATGAATTATCTCAAAGTGAATCCATATATGTACAATTTTTGGGGGCTAAATTTCATGTTTTAAACCTAGCTAGTATTTGACCAAGATTCAAATGGGCATAAAATTCAAAAAAAAACAGAAAAATGAAAAACCAAAGCACATAGCCTTCTTATGTCATATAGTAAGAATTCAAGTTGATAAACAAGGTCTAGACATATTCAAACTAGAAAAATCATGTATCTACCCCTAACACTCTAAACTCTGTCTTATGAAGTCAAGCATGAAGAGAAGTGGTTTTGGGTTTCAAACATGGAAATTTCAAAAACCTCCCAAAAGCTTCATTTTAGAGTGACTAAGAAGGATCCATGCTTACCTTTTAATTTTTAGATTTTAAACTTGTTTAAATCTTTGTGAAACCTAGGATTTGACCAAGATTCAAATGGGCATAAAAAATCAGGAAAAAGCCAAAAGAATGATAAACCAAAGCACATAGCATTCTTATGTCATACAGTAAGCATTCAAGTTGATTAACAAGGTCTAGACATATTCAAACTAGAAAATCATGTATATATCTGCCCCTAACCCTAAACTCTGTCTTATGAAGTCAATCATGAAGAGAAGTGGTTTTGGGTTTCAAACATGAAAATTTCAAGAACATCCCAAAAGCCGCTTCATTTTAGAGTGACTAAGAAGGATCCAGCTTACCTTTTCGTTTTCATATTTTATACTTGTTTAAATCCAGGTCAAACATAGGATTTGACCAAGATTCAAATGGGCATAAAATAAAAAAATAGAAGAATGAAAAACAAAAGCACATAGTCTTCGTATGTCATATAGTAAGCTTTCAAGTTGATAAACAAGGTTTAGACATGTTCAAACCAGACAAATCATGTATCTACCCCCTAACCATAAACTCGGTCGATCTTATGAAGTCTAGCATGAAGAGAAGTCGTATTGGTTTCAAACATGAAAATTTCAAGAACCTCCCAAAATCTTCAAATGGGCATAAAATTCAAAAAAACCAGAAAAATGGAAAACCAAAGCACATAGCCTTCTTATGTCATATAGTAAGAATTCAAGTTGATAAACAAGGTCTAGACATATTCAAACTAGACAAATCATGTATCTACCCCTAACACTCTAAACTCTGTCTTATGAAGTCAAGCATGAAGAGAAGTGGTTTTGGGTTTCAAACATGGAAATTTCAAAAACCTCCCAAAAGCTTCATTTTAGAGTGACTAAGAAGGATCCATGCTTACCTTTTAATTTTCAGATTTTAAACTTGTTTAAATCTTTGTGAAACCTAGGATTTGACCAAGATTCAAATGGGCATAAAAATTCAGGAAAAAACCAAAAGAATGATAAACTAAAGCACATAGCATTCTTATGTCATAGAGTAAGCATTCAAGTTGATTAACAAGGTCTAGACATATTCAAACTAGAAAATCATGTATATATCTATTCCTAACCTTAAACTCTGTCTTATGAAGCAATCATGAAGAGAAGTGGTTTTGGGTTTCAAACATGAAAATTTCAAGAACATCCCAAAAGTCGCTTCATTTTAGAGTGACTAAGAAGGATCCAGGCTTACCTTTTCGTTTTCATATTTTATACTTGTTTAAATCCAGGTCAAACATAGGATTTGACCAAGATTCAAATGGGCATAAAATAAAAAAAATAGAAGAATGAAAAACAAAAGCACATAGTCTTCTTATATATGTCATATAGTAAGCTTTCAAGTTGATAAACAAGGTTTAGACATGTTCAAACCAGACAAATCATGTATCTAGCCCCTAACCATAAACTCGGTCGATCTTATGAAGTCTAGCATGAAGAGAAGTCGTATTGGTTTCAAACATGAAAATTTCAAGAACCACCCAAAATCTTCAAATGGGCATATAACATTCAAAAAACCAGAAAAATGAAAAACCAAAGCACATATATAGCCTTCTTATGTCATATAGTAAGCATTCAAGTTGATAAACAAGCATGTCTAGACATATTCAAACCCGACAAATCATGTATCTACCCCCTAACCCTAAACTCTGCATGTCTTATGAAGTCAACCATGAAGAGAAGTGGTTTTTGGGTTTCAAACATTGAGATTTCAAGAACCCCCCAAAAGCTTCATTTTAGAATGACTAGCTAGGAAGGATCCAGGCTTACCTTTTCATTTTCATGTTATAGACTTGTTTAAATCTTGGTCAAACCTAGGATTGACCAAGATTCAAATGGGCATAAACATTCAAAAAAATCAAAAAATCAAAAACCAAAGCACATATAGTCTTCTTATGTCATATAGTAAGAATTGAAGTTGATAAACAAGGTCTAGACATATTCAAACTAGACAAATCATGTATCTACCCCCTAAAGCCCTAAACTAGCTTTGTCTTATGAAGTCAAGCATGAAGAGAAGTGTTTTTGGGTTTCAGACATGGAAATTTTGAAAACCTCCCAAAAACTTCATCTTAGAGTGACAAAGAAGGATCCAAGCTTACCTTTTCATTTTCATGTTTTAAGCTTGTTTAAATATTGGTCAAGCCTAGGATTTGACCAAGATTCAAATGGGCATAAAAATTCTGGAAAAATAAAAAAATAAAAACCAAAGCACATAGTCTTCTTACGTCATATATATCTATAGTAAGCATATTCAAGTAGATAAACAAGGTATAGACATATTCAAAACAGACAAATCCTGTATCTACCCCCTAACCCTAAACTCGGTCTTATGATGCCTAGCATGAAGAGAAGTCGTTTTGGGTTTCAAACGTTTAAGCCAAAAGCCCCATTTCATATATTTCAAATTTGGTTCAAATTTGAAAGACATACAAGTTATAGCACACATAGTGCATACATGTTCACACATACTGCACTAGATGCTAATTAACCCTATAGTTTGAGGCCATTTGGATGAGGTCGAAAAAATCTTGGATTAGAAATGGGGTTGTTCGAACCCCGTAGTTGGATTTTTTATGAACTTGATCTGTAGTACTGGGCAAAACCCTAGTTTAACGTATTTAATTATAGATTCGTAGGTTGATTTTTCTACCTTTTTTATTATTATTACTATGCAGCACATGTGTGTTTGCCCGTCGAGTGAAACTCGGAGGAAGAGGGATCACTCGGAAGGAGAGAAGAAGGGTGTCTCCCCTTTTTCGGGTGATGATGTTGACTTTTGTGCAGGGTTTGTCAGTGAGCAGGAGGTGCGAGCGAGCGAGCGAGTCGAGCGAGGCCGAGAATGAGAGAGATTTGTTTTTTTGTGAGAGGGACAACCGAAGGATCCAGAAGGACCCACAGACTTCCAATACGCATCCTGATGCGTCTTCTCTTGACAAAGAAGATGGCTTGGAGTTTGCGTACCTACTGCACTTGACTTGTGCTCACTGAAGTGTGGGACCTCACGCATGGGCACCACACGTAAGTGACAGACCTGTTGGCAATGTTGGTGTAAAAACTCGGTTGATTATTATAGTGCATTAGAACAAAGTTTCCTATGGATTCAACGGCAGGAAATCCAAGTTAACTCATTTACATGACATTAATTTTTCCATGAAGCAAAGTTAACACATCTATCAATTGGTACATTTTGGAGTGACTAAGAAGGATCCATGCTTATTCGTTTTCACGTGTTAAATTTGTTTAAATCTTGCTCAAACCTAGGATTTCACCAAGATTGAAATGGGCATGAAAATTCAAAAAAAAATGAAATACCAATGCACATAGTCTTCTTCTGTCATATAGTAAGCATTCAAGATGATAAACAAGGTCTAGACATATTCAAACCAGGCAAATCATGTATCTACTCCCTAACGACCCTAAACTCCGTCTTATGAAGTAAGGCATGAAGAGAAGTGGTTTTGGGTTTCAAACATGCAAATTTCAAAAACCTCCCAAAAGCTTCATTTTAGAGTGACTAAGAAGGATCGAGGCTTACCTTTTCATTTTCATGTTTTAAACTTGTTTAAATCTTGGTCAAACCTAGCTAGTATTTGACCAAGATTCAAATGGGCATAAAATTCAAAAAAATCAGAAAAATGAAAAACCAAAGCACATAGCCTTCTTATGTCATATAGTAAGAATTCAAGTTGATAAACAAGGTCTAGACGTATTCAAACTAGACAAATCATGTATCTACCCCTAACACTCTAAACTCTGTCTTATGAAGTCAATTAAGCATGAAGAGAAGTGGTTTTGGGTTTCAAACATGGAAATTTCAAAAACCTCCCAAAAGCTTCATTTTAGAGTGACTAAGAAGGATCCATGCTTACCTTTTAATTTTCAGATTTTAAACTTGTTTAAATCTTTGTGAAACCTAGGATTTGACCAAGATTCAAATGGGCATAAAAATTCAGGAAAAAACCAAAAGATTGATAAACCAAAGCACATAGCATTCTTATGTCATATAGTAAGCATTCAAGTTGATAAATAAGGTCTAGACATATTCAAACTAGAAAATCATGTATATATCTGCCCCTAACCCTAAACTCTGTCTTATGAAGTCAATCATGAAGAGAAGTGGTTTTGGGTTTCAAACATGAAAATTTCAAGAACATCCCAAAAGCCGCTTCATTTTAGAGTGACTAAGAAGGATCCATGCTTACCTTTTCGTTTTCATATTTTATACTTGTTTAAATCCAGGTCAAACATAGGATTTGACCAAGATTCAAATGGGCATAAAATAAAAAAATAGAAGAATGAAAAACAAAAGCACATAGTCTTCGTATGTCATATAGTAAGCTTTCAAGTTGATAAACAAGGTTTAGACATGTTCAAACCAGACAAATCATGTATCTACCCCCTAACCATAAACTCGGTCGATCTTATGAAGTCTAGCATGAAGAGAAGTCGTATTGGTTTCAAACATGAAAATTTCAAGAACCACCCAAAATCTTCAAATGGGCATAAAATTCAAAAAAACCAGAAAAATGAAAAACCAAAGCACATAGCCTTCTTATGTCATATAGTAAGAATTCAAGTTGATAAACAAGGTCTAGACATATTCAAACTAGACAAATCATGTATCTACCCCTAACACTCTAAACTCTGTCTTATGAAGTCAAGCATGAAGAGAAGTGGTTTTTGGGTTTCAAACATGGAAATTTCAAAAACCTCCCAAAAGCTTCATTTTAGAGTGACTAAGAAGGATCCATGCTTACCTTTTAATTTTCAGATTTTAAACTTGTTTAAATCTTTGTGAAACCTAGGATTTGACCAAAGATTCAAATGGGCATAAAAATTCAGGAAAAAACCAAAAGAATGATAAACCAAAGCACATAGCATTCTTATGTCATAGAGTAAGCATTCAGGTTGATTAACAAGGTCTAGACATATTCAAACTAGAAAATCATGTATATATCTATTCCTAACCTTAAACTCTGTCTTATGAAGCAATCATGAAGAGAAGTGGTTTTGGGTTTCATACGTCTCCAACGTATCGATAATTTCTTATGTTCCATGCTACTTTATTGATGATACCTACATGTTTTATGCACATTATATGTCATATTTATGCATTTTCTGGAACTAACCTATTAACAAGATGCCGAAGAGCCAGTTCTGTTTTCTGCTGTTTTTGGTTTCAGAAATCCTAGTAAAGAAATATTCTCGGAATTGGACGAAACTTTCGCCAGGGTCCTATTTTTGCACGAAGCTTCAGAAGACCGAAGACCTAACGAAGTGGGGCCACGAGGAGGCCAGGGGGGTGGCCGGCGCGGCCAGGCCCGGCCGCGGGCCCCTCCTGTGGCCCCTCGCGTTGACCCTCCGCCTACTTAAAGCTTCCGTCGCGAAACCACCGAGAGCCACGATACGGAAAACCTTCTGCAGACGCCGCCGCCGAATCCCATCTCGGGGATTAGGAGATCGCCTCCGGCACCCTGCCGGAGAGGGGATTCATCTCCCGGAGGACTCTACACCGCCATGGTCGCCTCCGGAGTGATGAGTGAGTAGTTCACCCCTGGACCATGGGTCCATAGCAGTAGCTAGATGGTCGTCTTCTCCTTGTTGTGCTTCATTGTTAGATCTTGTGAGCTGCCTAACATGATCAAGATCATCTATATGTAATTCTATATGTTGTGTTTGTCGGGATCCGATGGATAGAGAGTACTATGATTATGGTGATTATCAATCTATTGTTCATGTGTTGTTTATGATCTTGCATGCTCTCCGTTATTAGTAGAGGCTCTGGCCAAGTTTTTACTCTTAACTCCAAGAGGGAGTATTTATGCTCGATAGTGGGTTCATGCCTCCATTGAATCTGGGACAGTGACAGAAAGTTCTAAGGTTGTGGATGTGCTGTTGCCACTAGGGATAAAACATTGATGCTATGTCTAAGGATGTAGTTGTTGATTACATTACGCACCATACTTAATGCAATTGTCTGTTGCTTTGCAACTTAATACTGGAGGGGGTTCGGATGATAACCTGAAGGTGGACTTTTTAGGCATAGATGCAGTTGGATGGCGGTCTATGTTCTTTGTCGTAATGCCCGGATTAAATCTCACTATATTTACCATGTCATGTATATGCATTGTTATGCCTTTCTCTATTTGTCAATTGCCCGACTGTAATTTGTTCACCCAACATGCTTTTATCTTATGGGAGAGACACCTCTAGTGAACTGTGGACCCCGGTCCTATTCTTTACATAGCATACAATCTACTTGTTTTACTGTTTTCTTTGCAAACATCTTCCACTCGATACGTTTAATCCTTTGTTACAGCAAGCCGGTGAGATTGACAACCTCACTGTTTCGTTGGGACAAAGTACTTGGGTTGTGTTGTGCAGGTTCCTAGTTGGCGCCGGAATCCCTGGTGTTGCGCCGCATCACATTTCGCGACCATCAACCTTCAACGTGCTTCTTGGCTCCTCCTGGTTCGATTAAACCTTGGTTTCTTTCTGAGGAAAACTTGCTACTGTGCGCATCATACCTTCCTCTTGGGGTTCCCAACGAACGTGTGAGTTACACGCCATCAAGCTCTTTTTCTGGCGCCCTTGCCGGGGAGATCAAGACACGCTGCAAGGGGAGTCTCCACTTCTCAATCTCTTTACTTTGTTTTTGTCTTGCTTTATTTTATTTACTACTTTGTTTGCTGCACTAAATCAAAATACAAAAAAATTAGTTGCTAGTTTTACTTTATTTACTGTCTTGCTCTCTATATCAAACACAAAAAAATTAGTTACTTGCATTTACTTTATCTAGTTTGTTTTATTTACCGTTGCTAAAATGAATACCCCTGAAAATACTAAGTTGTGTGACTTCACAAATGCAAATAATAATGATTTCCTATGCACACCTATTGCTCCACCTGCTACTACAGCAGAATTCTTTGAAATTAAACCTGCTTTACTGAATTTGGTTATGAGAGAACAATTTTCTGGTGCTAGTTCTGATGATGCTGCTGCCCATCTCAATAATTTTGTTGAACTTTGTGAAATGCAAAAGTATAAAGATGTAGATGGTGATATTATTAAATTGAAAGTGTTTCCTTTCTCATTAAGAGGAAGAGCTAAAGATTGGTTGCTATCTTTGCCTAAGAATAGTATTGATTCATGGACTAAATGCAAGGATGCTTTTATTGGTAGATATTATCCTCCCGCTAAAATTATATCTTTGAGAAGTAGCATAATGAATTTTAAACAATTAGATACTGAACATGTTGCTCAAGCTTGGGAGAGAATGAAAACTTTGGTAAAGAATTGCCCAACCCATGGACTGACTACTTGGATGATCATCCAAACCTTCTATGCAGGACTAAATTTTTCTTCGCGGAATTTATTGGATTCAGCTGCTGGAGGTACCTTTATGTCCATTACATTGGGGGCGGCTACAAAACTTCTTGATGATATGATGATAAATTACTCTGAATGGCACACGGAAAGAGCTCCACAAGGTAAGAAGGTAAATTCTGTTGAAGAAACCTCTTCCTTGAGTGATAAGATTGATGTGATTATGTCTATGCTTGTGAATGGTAGATCTAATGTTGATCCAAATAATGTTCCTTTAGCTTCATTGGTTGCTCAAGAAGAAAATGTTGATGTGAATTTCATTAAAAATAATAATTTCAACAACAATGCTTATAGGAACAACTCTGGTAATAACTATAGGCCATATCCTTCTGCTAATGGTAATGGTTATGGTAATTCTTATGGGAATTCTTACAATAATAATAGGAATGTACCCTCTGGTCTTGAAGCCATGCTTAAAGAATTTATTAGTACACAAACTGCTTTTAACAAATCTGTTGAGGAAAAGCTTGATAAAATTGATACTATTGCTTCTAGAGTTGATAGACTTGCCTCTGATGTTAATCTTTTAAAGTTGAAAGTTATGCCTAATAATGATATTGATAATAAGATTACTACTACAGCAAATGCCATCCAAGTTAGAATTAATGAGAATATAAGATTAATGGCTGAACTGCGTGCTAGGTGGGATAGAGAAGAAAATGAAAAACTAGCTAAAGAGAATAATGTAGCTAAAGTTTGGACTATTACCACCACTAGTAATGCTAATTCTCCACATGTTGCTGCACCTCCTACTATCAATGGTAATATAATTGGTGTTGGCAATGTTTCTACTCCTAGTGCAAAGCGTACAAAACTGCCTGAAATTGCTAAAACTGCTGAAACTGCTTGTGATAAAACTGCTGAAATTTTTTCCAACCTTGGGAACAATGATCCCATTGCTGTAGCTCATAATGATTTAGATTTTGATGATTGCCACATCTCTGAAGTTATAAAGTTCTTACAAAAACTTGCTAAAAGTCCTAATGCTAGTGCTATAAATTTAGCCTTTACAAAACATATTACAAATGCTCTCATAAAAGCTAGAGAGGATAAACTAAAACTTGAAACTTCTATTCCTAGAAAGTTAGAAGATGGTTGGGAGCCCATCATTAAAATGAAATTCAATGACTTTGAATGTAATGCTTTATGTGATCTTGGTGCAAGTATTTCTGTTATGCCTAAAAAGATTTATGATATGCTTGACTTGCCACCATTGAAGAATTGTTATTTGGATGTTAATCTTGCCGATAATGTTAAAAAGAAACCTTTGGGGAGGATTGATAATGTGCATATTACGGTTAACAATAACCTTGTCCCCGTTGATTTTGTTGTCTTGGATATTGAATGCAATGCATCTTGTCCTATTGTGTTGGGAAGACCTTTTCTTCGAACTGTTGGTGCTGTTATTGATATGAGGGAAGGTAATATTAAATATCAATTTCCTCTCAAGAAAGGTATGGAACACTTCCCTAGAAAGAGAATGAAGTTGCCTTTTGATTCTATTATTAGAACAAGCTATGATGTTGATGCTTCTACTCTCGATGTTACTTGATTTGCACTTTCTGCGCCTAGCTGAAAGGCGTTAAAGAAAAGCGCTTATGGGAGACAACCCATGTTTTTACCTACAGCAATTTTTTGTTTTGTTGAGTCTTGGAAGTTGTTTACTACTGTAGCAACCTCTCCTTATCAAGTTTTTGTGCCAAGTAAAGTTTCTATGTCAAAGTTGATGTTATATTTGGGATCGCTGCGCAGAAACAGCATTGCTGTCTGTCACGAATCTGGGCATAATTCTCTGTAGAAAATTCGAAAAAATCTGCCAATTTACGAGCGTGATCCTCAGATATGTACGCAACTTTCATTAGTTTTGAGTTTTTCCATTTGAGCAAGTCTGGTGCCATTTATAAATTCGTCTTTACGGACTGTTCTGTTTTTGACAGATTCTGCCTTTTATTTCGCATTGCCTCTTTTGCTATGTTGGATTTATTTCTTTGATCCATTAATGTCCAGTAGCATTATGCAATGTCCAGAAGTGAAAATAATGATTGTGTCACCTCTGAATGAGTGAATTATTAATGATGCACTAACCCTCTAATGAGTTTGCTTGAAGTTTGGTGTGAAGGAAGTTTTCAAGGGTCAAGAGAGGAGAATGATATACTATGATCAAGAGGAGTGAAAGCTCTAAGCTTGGGGATGCCCCGTGGTTCACCCCTGCATATTTTAAGAAGACTCAAGCGTCTAAGCTTGGGGATGCCCAAGGCATCCCCTTCTTCATCGACAACATCATCAGGTTCCTCCCCTGAAACTATATTTTTATTCAGTCACATCTTGTGTTCTTTACTTGGAGCGTCGGTTTGTTTTCGTTTTTGTTTTTGTTTGAATAAAATGGATCCTAGCATTCACTTTGTGGGAGAGAGACACGCTCCGCTGTTGCATATGGACACATGTGTCCTTAGGCTTTACTCATAATGTTCAAGGCGAAGTTTCTTCTTCGTTAATTTGTTATATGGTTGGAATTGGAAAATGCTACATGTAGTAATTCTAAAATGTCTTGGATAATGTGATACTTTGCAATTGTTGTGCTCATGATTAAGCTCTTGCATCATATGCTTTGCACCCATTAATGAAGAAATACATAGAGCTTGCTAAAATTTGATTTGCATATTTGGTTTCTCTAAGGTCTAGATAATATCTAGTATTGAGTTTTGAACAACAAGGAAGACGGTGTAGAGTCTTATAATGTTTACAATATGTCTTTTATGTGAGTTTTGCTGCACTTGTTCATCCTTGAGTTTGCTTCAAATAACCTTGCTAGCCTAAACCTTGTATCGAGAGGGAATACTTCTCATGCATCCAAAATACTTGAGCCAACTACTATGCCATTTGTGTCCACCATACCTACCTACTACATGGTATTTCTCCGCCATTCCAAAGTAAATTGCTTGAGTGCTACCTTTAAAATTCCATCATTCACCTTTGCAATATATAGCTCATGGGACAAAATAGCCTTAAAAACTATCGTAGTATTGAATATGTACTTATGCACTTTATATTTTATTAAGTTGCTTGTTGTGCGATAACCATGCTTCTGGGGAACGCCATCAACTATTGTTGAATATCATGTGAGTTGCTATGCATGTCCGTCTTGTCTGAAGGTCTATCATTTTAGTGGTTGGAGCATGCAAAATTGTTAGAGAAGAACATTGGGCCGCTAACTAAAGCCATGAATCATGGTGGAAGTTTCAGTTTTGGACATATATCCTCAATCTCATATGAGAATAATAACTTTGCTACATGCTTATGCATTTAAGAGGAGTCCATTATCTGTTGTCCATGTTGTCCCGGTATGGATGTCTAAGTTGAGAATAATCAAAAGCGAGAAATCCGAAATGCGAGCATTCTCCTTGGACCTTTGTACAGGCGGCATGGAGGTACCCCTTTGTGACACTTGGTTGAAACATGGCATGCGAAGACCCGGTAGTCCAAGTTAAGTAGGACGAGGTGCGGGCACTATTAGTATACTATGCGTGAGGCTTGCAACTTGTAAAATATAATTTTCATAACTCATATGCTTTATTACTACCGTTGACAAAATTGTTTCATGTTTTCAAAATAAAAGCTCTAGCACAAATACAGCAATCGATGCTTTCCTCTTTGAAGGACCATTCTTTTACTTTTATTGTTGAGTCAGTTTACCTATCTCCCTCCACCTTAAGAAGCAAACACTTGTGTGAACTGTGCATTGATTCCTACATACTTGCATATTGCACTTGTTATATTACTTTATGTTGACAATATCCATGAGATATACATGTTACAAGTTGAAAGCAACCGCTGAAACTTAATCTTCTTATGTGTTGTTTCAACACCTTTACTTTGATTTATTGCTTTATGAGTTAACTCTTATGCAAGACTTATTGATGCTTGTCTTGAAGTACTATTCATGAAAAGTCTTTGCTATATGATTCAGTTGTTTACTCATGTCATTACCTTTGCTTTGATCGCTGCATTCATTACATATGTTTACAAATAGTATGATCAAGATTATGATGGCATGTCACTTCAGAAATTATCTTTGTTATCGTTTTACCTGCTCGGGACAGAACTAAGCTTGGGGATGCTGATACGTCTCCAACGTATCGATAATTTCTTATGTTCCATGCTACTTTATTGATGATACCTACATGTTTTATGCACATTATATGTCATATTTATGCATTTTCGGAACTAACCTATTAACAAGATGCCGAAGAGCCGATTCTGTTTTCTGCTGTTTTTGGTTTCAGAAATCCTAGTAAAGAAATATTCTCGGAATTGGACGAAACTTTCGCCCGGGGTCCTATTTTTGCACGAAGCTTCCGAAGACCGAAGACCTAACGAAGTGGGGCCACGAGGAGGCCAGGGGGTGGCGGCGCGGCCCAGGCCTGGCCGCCCGACCTATCCCCTGGGCCCTCGTGTGGCCCCTCGCGTTGACCCTCCGCCTACTTAAAGCTTCCGTCGCGAAACCCCCATGCGAGAGCCACGATACGGAAAACCTTACAGAGACGCCGCCGCGAATCCCATCTCGGGGATTACGGAGATCGCGGCACCCCTGGGAGAGGGGATTCATCTCCGGAGGACTCTACACCGCCATGGTCGCCCGGAGTGATGAGTGAGTAGTTCACCCCTGGACCATGGGTCCATAGCAGTAGCTAGATGGTCGTCTTCTCCTTGTTGTGCTTCATTGTTAGATCTTGTGAGCTGCCTAACATGATCAAGATCATCTATATGTAATTCTATATGTTGTGTTTGTCGGGATCCGATGGATAGAGAGTACTATGATTATGGTGATTATCAATCTATTGTTCATGTGTTGTTTATGATCTTGCATGCTCTCCGTTATTAGTAGAGGCTCTGGCCAAGTTTTTACTCTTAACTCCAAGAGGGAGTATTTATGCTCGATAGTGGGTTCATGCCTCCATTGAATCTGGGACAGTGACAGAAAGTTCTAAGGTTGTGGATGTGCTGTTGCCACTAGGGATAAAACATTGATGCTATGTCTAAGGATGTAGTTGTTGATTACATTACGCACCATACTTAATGCAATTGTCTGTTGCTTTGCAACTTAATACTGGAGGGGTTCGGACGATAACCTGAAGGTGGACTTTTTAGGCATAGATGCAGTTGGATGGCGGTCTATGTTCTTTGTCGTAATGCCCGGATTAAATCTCACTATATTTACCATGTCATGTATATGCATTGTTATGCCTTTCTCTATTTGTCAATTGCCCGACTGTAATTTGTTCACCCAACATGCTTTTATCTTATGGGAGAGACACCTCTAGTGAACTGTGGACCCCGGTCCTATTCTTTACATAGCATACAATCTACTTGTTTTACTGTTTTCTTTGCAAACATCTTCCACTCGATACGTTTAATCCTTTGTTACAGCAAGCCGGTGAGATTGACAACCTCACTGTTTCGTTGGGACAAAGTACTTGGGTTGTGTTGTGCAGGTTCCTAGTTGGCGCCGGAATCCTGGTGTTGCGCCGCATCACATTTCGCGACCATCAACCTTCAACGTGCTTCTTGGCTCCTCCTGGTTCGATTAAACCTTGGTTTCTTTCTGAGGGAAAACTTGCTACTGTGCGCATCATACCTTCCTCTTGGGGTTCCCAACGAACGTGTGAGTTACACGCCATCAGGTTTCAAACATGAAAATTTCAAGAACATCCCAAAAGTCGCTTCATTTTAGAGTGACTAAGAAGGATCCAGGCTTACCTTTTCGTTTTCATATTTTATACTTGTTTAAATCCAGGTCAAACATAGGATTTGACCAAGATTCAAATGGGCATAAAATAAAAAAATAGAAGAATGAAAAACAAAAGCACATAGTCTTCTTATGTCATATAGTAAGCCTTGCAAGTTGATAAACAAGGTTTAGACATGTTCAAACCAGACAAATCATGTATCTAGCCCCTAACCATAAACTCGGTCGATCTTATGAAGTCGATCTAGCATGAAGAGAAGTCGTATTGGTTTCAAACATGAAAATTTCAAGAACCACCCAAAATCTTCAAATGGGCATATAACATTCAAAAAACTAGAAAAATGAAAAACCAAAGCACATATATAGCCTTCTTATGTCATATAGTAAGCATTCAAGTTGATAAACAAGCATGTCTAGACATATTCAAACCCGACAAATCATGTATCTACCCCCTAACCCTAAACTCTGCATGTCTTATGAAGTCAACCATGAAGAGAAGTGGTTTTGGGTTTCAAACATTGAGATTTCAAGAACCCCCCAAAAGCTTCATTTTAGAATGACTAGCTAGGAAGGATCCAGGCTTACCTTTTCATTTTCATGTTATAGACTTGTTTAAATCTTGGTCAAACCTAGGATTTGACCAAGATTCAAATGGGCATAAACATTCAAAAAAATCAAAAAATCAAAAACCAAAGCACATATAGTCTTCTTATGTCATATAGTAAGAATTGAAGTTGATAAACAAGGTCTAGACATATTCAAACTAGACAAATCATGTATCTACCCCCTAAAGCCCTAAACTAGCTTTGTCTTATGAAGTCAAGCATGAAGAGAAGTGTTTTTGGGTTTCAGACATGGAAATTTTGAAAACCTCCCAAAAACTTCATCTTAGAGTGACAAAGAAGGATCCAAGCTTACCTTTTCATTTTCATGTTTTAAGCTTGTTTAAATATTGGTCAAGCCTAGGATTTGACCAAGATTCAAATGGGCATAAAAATTCTGGAAAAATAAAAAAATAAAAACCAAAGCACATAGTCTTCTTACGTCATATATATCTATAGTAAGCATATTCAAGTAGATAAACAAGGTATAGACATATTCAAAACAGACAAATCTGTATCTACCCCCTAACCCTAAACTCGGTCTTATGATGCCTAGCATGAAGAGAAGTCGTTTTGGGTTTCAAACGTTTAAGCCAAAAGCCCCATTTCATATATTTCAAATTTGGTTCAAATTTGAAAGACATACAAGTTATAGCACACATAGTGCATACATGTTCACACATACTGCACTAGATGCTAATTAACCCTATAGTTTGAGGCCATTTGGATGAGGTCGAAAAAATCTTGGATTAGAAATGGGGTTGTTCGAACCCCGTAGTTGGATTTTTTATGAACTTGATCTGTAGTACTGGGCAAAACCCTAGTTTAACGTATTTAATTATAGATTCGTAGGTTGATTTTTCTACCTTTTTATTATTATTACTATGCAGCACATGTGTGTTTGCCCGTCGAGTGAAACTCGGAGGAAGAGGGATCACTCGGAAGGAGAGAAGAAGGGAGAGCATTATGGTGTCTCCCCTTTTTCGGGTGATGATGTTGACTTTTGTGCAGGGTTTGTCAGTGAGCAGGAGGTGCGAGCGAGCGAGCGAGCGAGCGAGTCGAGCGAGGCCGAGAATGAGAGAGATTTGTTTTTTTTTGTGAGAGGGACAACCGAAGGATCCAGAAGGACCCACAGACTTCCAAAACGCATCCTGATGCGTCTTCTCTTGACAAAGAAGATGGCTTGGAGTTTGCGTACCTGCACTTGACTTGTGCTCACTGAAGTGTGGGACCTCACGCATGGGCACCACACGTAAGTGACAGACCTGTTGGTGTAAAAACTCGGTTGATTATTATAGTGCATTAGAACAAAGTTTCCTATGGATTCAAGGGTAGGAAATCCAAGTTAACTCATTTACATGACATTATTTTTTCCATGAAGCAAAGTTAACACATCTATCAATTGGTACATTTTGGAGTGACTAAGAAGGATCCATGCTTATTCGTTTTCACGTGTTAAATTTGTTTAAATCTTGCTCAAACCTAGGATTTCACCAAGATTGAAATGGGCATGAAAATTCAAAAAAAAATGAAATACCAATGCACATAGTCTTCTTCTGTCATATAGTAAGCATTCAAGATGATAAACAAGGTCTAGACATATTCAAACCAGGCAAATCATGTATCTACTCCCTAACGACCCTAAACTCCGTCTTATGAAGTAAGGCATGAAGAGAAGTGGTTTTGGGTTTCAAACATGCAAATTTCAAAAACCTCCCAAAAGCTTCATTTTAGAGTGACTAAGAAGGATCGAGGCTTACCTTTTCATTTTCATGTTTTAAACTTGTTTAAATCTTGGTCAAACCTAGCTAGTATTTGACCAAGATTCAAATGGGCATAAAATTCAAAAAAAATCAGAAAAATGAAAAACCAAAGCACATAGCCTTCTTATGTCATATAGTAAGAATTCAAGTTGACAAACAAGGTCTAGACGTATTCAAACTAGACAAATCATGTATCTACCCCTAACACTCTAAACTCTGTCTTATGAAGTCAATTAAGCATGAAGAGAAGTGGTTTTGGGTTTCAAACATGGAAATTTCAAAAACCTCCCAAAAGCTTCATTTTAGAGTGACTAAGAAGGATCCATGCTTACCTTTTAATTTTCAGATTTTAAACTTGTTTAAATCTTTGTGAAACCTAGGATTTGACCAAGATTCAAATGGGCATAAAAATTCAGGAAAAAACCAAAAGATTGATAAACCAAAGCACATAGCATTCTTATGTCATATAGTAAGCATTCAAGTTGATAAATAAGGTCTAGACATATTCAAACTAGAAAATCATGTATATATCTGCCCCTAACCCTAAACTCTGTCTTATGAAGTCAATCATGAAGAGAAGTGGTTTTGGGTTTCAAACATGAAAATTTCAAGAACATCCCAAAAGCCGCTTCATTTTAGAGTGACTAAGAAGGATCCATGCTTACCTTTTCGTTTTCATATTTTATACTTGTTTAAATCCAGGTCAAACATAGGATTTGACCAAGATTCAAATGGGCATAAAATAAAAAAATAGAAGAATGAAAAATAAAAGCACATAGTCTTCGTATGTCATATAGTAAGCTTTCAAGTTGATAAACAAGGTTTAGACATGTTCAAACCAGACAAATCATGTATCTACCCCCTAACCATAAACTCGGTCGATCTTATGAAGTCTAGCATGAAGAGAAGTCGTATTGGTTTCAAACATGAAAATTTCAAGAACCTCCCAAAATCTTCAAATGGGCATAAAATTCAAAAAAACCAGAAAAATGAAAAACCAAAGCACATAGCCTTCTTATGTCATATAGTAAGAATTCAAGTTGATAAACAAGGTCTAGACATATTCAAACTAGACAAATCATGTATCTACCCCTAACACTCTAAACTCTGTCTTATGAAGTCAAGCATGAAGAGAAGTGGTTTTGGGTTTCAAACATGGAAATTTCAAAAACCTCCCAAAAGCTTCATTTTAGAGTGACTAAGAAGGATCCATGCTTACCTTTTAATTTTCAGATTTTAAACTTGTTTAAATCTTTGTGAAACCTAGGATTTGACCAAGATTCAAATGGGCATAAAAATTCAGGAAAAAACCAAAAGAATGATAAACTAAAGCACATAGCATTCTTATGTCATAGAGTAAGCATTCAAGTTGATTAACAAGGTCTAGACATATTCAAACTAGAAAATCATGTATATATCTATTCCTAACCTTAAACTCTGTCTTATGAAGCAATCATGAAGAGAAGTGGTTTTGGGTTTCAAACATGAAAATTTCAAGAACATCCCAAAAGTCGCTTCATTTTAGAGTGACTAAGAAGGATCCAGGCTTACCTTTTCGTTTTCATATTTTATACTTGTTTAAATCCAGGTCAAACATAGGATTTGACCAAGATTCAAATGGGCATAAAATAAAAAAATAGAAGAATGAAAAACAAAAGCACATAGTCTTCTTATGTCATATAGTAAGCCTTGCAAGTTGATAAACAAGGTTTAGACATGTTCAAACCAGACAAATCATGTATCTAGCCCCTAACCATAAACTCGGTCGATCTTATGAAGTCTAGCATGAAGAGAAGTCGTATTGGTTTCAAACATGAAAATTTCAAGAACCACCCAAAATCTTCAAATGGGCATATAACATTCAAAAAACTAGAAAAATGAAAAACCAAAGCACATATATAGCCTTCTTATGTCATATAGTAAGCATTCAAGTTGATAAACAAGCATGTCTAGACATATTCAAACCCGACAAATCATGTATCTACCCCCTAACCCTAAACTCTGCATGTCTTATGAAGTCAACCATGAAGAGAAGTGGTTTTTGGGTTTCAAACATTGAGATTTCAAGAACCCCCCAAAAGCTTCATTTTAGAATGACTAGCTAGGAAGGATCCAGGCTTACCTTTTCATTTTCATGTTATAGACTTGTTTAAATCTTGGTCAAACCTAGGATTTGACCAAGATTCAAATGGGCATAAACATTCAAAAAAATCAAAAAATCAAAAACCAAAGCACATATAGTCTTCTTATGTCATATAGTAAGAATTGAAGTTGATAAACAAGGTCTAGACATATTCAAACTAGACAAATCATGTATCTACCCCCTAAAGCCCTAAACTAGCTTTGTCTTATGAAGTCAAGCATGAAGAGAAGTGTTTTTGGGTTTCAGACATGGAAATTTTGAAAACCTCCCAAAAACTTCATCTTAGAGTGACAAAGAAGGATCCAAGCTTACCTTTTCATTTTCATGTTTTAAGCTTGTTTAAATATTGGTCAAGCCTAGGATTTGACCAAGATTCAAATGGGCATAAAAATTCTGGAAAAATAAAAAAATAAAAACCAAAGCACATAGTCTTCTTACGTCATATATATCTATAGTAAGCATATTCAAGTAGATAAACAAGGTATAGACATATTCAAAACAGACAAATCCTGTATCTACCCCCTAACCCTAAACTCGGTCTTATGATGCCTAGCATGAAGAGAAGTCGTTTTGGGTTTCAAACGTTTAAGCCAAAAGCCCCATTTCATATATTTCAAATTTGGTTCAAATTTGAAAGACATACAAGTTATAGCACACATAGTGCATACATGTTCACACATACTGCACTAGATGC
The DNA here is from genome assembly GCA_030979885.1 of Lolium multiflorum. Taxonomy (NCBI): domain Eukaryota; kingdom Viridiplantae; phylum Streptophyta; class Magnoliopsida; order Poales; family Poaceae; genus Lolium; species Lolium multiflorum. The sequence continues at coordinate 151,587,390 of CM061752.1, read as the reverse complement.
TAATTAACCCTATAGTTTGAGGCCATTTGGATGAGGTCGAAAAAATCTTGGATTAGAAATGGGGTTGTTCGAACCCCGTAGTTGGATTTTTTATGAACTTGATCTGTAGTACTGGGCAAAACCCTAGTTTAACGTATTTAATTATAGATTCGTAGGTTGATTTTTCTACCTTTTTATTATTATTACTATGCAGCACATGTGTGTTTGCCCGTCGAGTGAAACTCGGAGGAAGAGGGATCACTCGGAAGGAGAGAAGAAGGGGGTGTCTCCCCTTTTTCGGGTGATGATGTTGACTTTTGTGCAGGGTTTGTCAGTGAGCAGGAGGTGCGAGCGAGCGAGCGAGTCGAGCGAGGCCGAGAATGAGAGAGATTTGTTTTTTGTGAGAGGGACAACCGAAGGATCCAGAAGGACCCACAGACTTCCAATACGCATCCTGATGCGTCTTCTCTTGACAAAGAAGATGGCTTGGAGTTTGCGTACCTACTGCACTTGACTTGTGCTCACTGAAGTGTGGGACCTCACGCATGGGCACCACACGTAAGTGACAGACCTGTTGGCAATGTTGGTGTAAAAACTCGGTTGATTATTATAGTGCATTAGAACAAAGTTTCCTATGGATTCAACGGCAGGAAATCCAAGTTAACTCATTTACATGACATTAATTTTTCCATGAAGCAAAGTTAACACATCTATCAATTGGTACATTTTGGAGTGACTAAGAAGGATCCATGCTTATTCGTTTTCACGTGTTAAATTTGTTTAAATCTTGCTCAAACCTAGGATTTCACCAAGATTGAAATGGGCATGAAAATTCAAAAAAAAATGAAATACCAATGCACATAGTCTTCTTCTGTCATATAGTAAGCATTCAAGATGATAAACAAGGTCTAGACATATTCAAACCAGGCAAATCATGTATCTACTCCCTAACGACCCTAAACTCCGTCTTATGAAGTAAGGCATGAAGAGAAGTGGTTTTGGGTTTCAAACATGCAAATTTCAAAAACCTCCCAAAAGCTTCATTTTAGAGTGACTAAGAAGGATCGAGGCTTACCTTTTCATTTTCATGTTTTAAACTTGTTTAAATCTTGGTCAAACCTAGCTAGTATTTGACCAAGATTCAAATGGGCATAAAATTCAAAAAAATCAGAAAAATGAAAAACCAAAGCACATAGCCTTCTTATGTCATATAGTAAGAATTCAAGTTGATAAACAAGGTCTAGACGTATTCAAACTAGACAAATCATGTATCTACCCCTAACACTCTAAACTCTGTCTTATGAAGTCAATTAAGCATGAAGAGAAGTGGTTTTGGGTTTCAAACATGGAAATTTCAAAAACCTCCCAAAAGCTTCATTTTAGAGTGACTAAGAAGGATCCATGCTTACCTTTTAATTTTCAGATTTTAAACTTGTTTAAATCTTTGTGAAACCTAGGATTTGACCAAGATTCAAATGGGCATAAAAATTCAGGAAAAAACCAAAAGATTGATAAACCAAAGCACATAGCATTCTTATGTCATATAGTAAGCATTCAAGTTGATAAATAAGGTCTAGACATATTCAAACTAGAAAATCATGTATATATCTGCCCCTAACCCTAAACTCTGTCTTATGAAGTCAATCATGAAGAGAAGTGGTTTTGGGTTTCAAACATGAAAATTTCAAGAACATCCCAAAAGCCGCTTCATTTTAGAGTGACTAAGAAGGATCCATGCTTACCTTTTCGTTTTCATATTTTATACTTGTTTAAATCCAGGTCAAACATAGGATTTGACCAAGATTCAAATGGGCATAAAATAAAAAAATAGAAGAATGAAAAACAAAAGCACATAGTCTTCGTATGTCATATAGTAAGCTTTCAAGTTGATAAACAAGGTTTAGACATGTTCAAACCAGACAAATCATGTATCTACCCCCTAACCATAAACTCGGTCGATCTTATGAAGTCTAGCATGAAGAGAAGTCGTATTGGTTTCAAACATGAAAATTTCAAGAACCACCCAAAATCTTCAAATGGGCATAAAATTCAAAAAAACCAGAAAAATGGAAAACCAAAGCACATAGCCTTCTTATGTCATATAGTAAGAATTCAAGTTGATAAACAAGGTCTAGACATATTCAAACTAGACAAATCATGTATCTACCCCTAACACTCTAAACTCTGTCTTATGAAGTCAAGCATGAAAGAAGTTTTTGGGTTTCAAACATGGAAATTTCAAAAACCTCCCAAAAGCTTCATTTTAGAGTGACTAAGAAGGATCCATGCTTACCTTTTAATTTTCAGATTTTAAACTTGTTTAAATCTTTGTGAAACCTAGGATTTGACCAAGATTCAAATGGGCATAAAAATTCAGGAAAAAACCAAAAGATTGATAAACCAAAGCACATAGCATTCTTATGTCATATAGTAAGCATTCAAGTTGATAAATAAGGTCTAGACATATTCAAACTAGAAAATCATGTATATATCTGCCCCTAACCTTAAACTCTGTCTTATGAAGTCAATCATGAAGAGAAGTGGTTTGGGTTTCAAACATGAAAATTTCAAGAACATCCCAAAAGCCGCTTCATTTTAGAGTGACTAAGAAGGATCCAGGCTTACCTTTTCGTTTTCATATTTTATACTTGTTTAAATCCAGGTCAAACATAGGATTTGACCAAGATTCAAATGGGCATAAAATAAAAAAAATAGAAGAATGAAAAACAAAAGCACATAGTCTTCTTATATATGTCATATAGTAAGCTTTCAAGTTGATAAACAAGGTTTAGACATGTTCAAACTAGACAAATCATGTATCTACCCCCTAACCATAAACTCGGTCGATCTTATGAAGTCTAGCATGAAGAGAAGTCGTATTGGTTTCAAACATGAAAATTTCAAGAACCTCCCAAAATCTTCAAATGGGCATAAAATTCAAAAAACCGGAAAAATGAAAAACCAAAGCACATAGCCTTCTTATGTCATATAGTAAGCATTCAAGTTGATAAACAAGCATGTCTAGACATATTCAACCCCGACAAATCATGTATCTACCCCTAACCCTAAACTCTGCATGTCTTATGAAGTCAACCATGAAGAGAAGTGGTTTTGGGTTTCAAACATTGAGATTTCAAGAACCCCCCAAAAGCTTCATTTTAGAATGACTAAGAAGGATCCAGGCTTACCTTTTCATTTTCATGTTATAGACTTGTTTAAATCTTGGTCAAACCTAGGATTTGACCAAGATTCAAATGGGCATAAACATTCAGAAAAAATCAAAAAATCAAAAACCAAAGCACATATAGTCTTCTTATGTCACATAGTAAGAATTGAAGTTGATAAACAAGGTCTAGACATATTCAAACCAGACAAATCGTGTATCTACACCTAACCCTAAACTATATCTAATGAAGTCAAGCATGATGAGAAATGGTTTTGGGTTTCAAACATTGAGATTTCAAGAACCCCCCAAAAGCTTCATTTTAGAATGACTAAGAAGGATCCAGGCTTACCTTTTCATTTTCATGTTATAGACTTGTTTAAATCTTGGTCAAACCTAGGATTTGACCAAGATTCAAATGGGCATAAACATTCAAAAAATCAAAAAAATCAAAAACCAAAGCACATGTAGTCTTCTTATGTCATATAGTAAGAATTGAAGCTGATAAACAAGGTCTAGACATATTCAAACCAGACAAATCGTGTATCTACACCTAACCCTAAACTATATCTAATGAAGTCAAGCATGATGAGAAATGGTTTTGGGTTTCAAACATGGAAATTTCAAAAACCTCCCAAAAGCTTCATTTTAGAGTGACTAAGAAGGATCCAGGCTTACCTTTTCATTTTCATGTTTTAAAATTATTTAAATCCTGGTCAAAACTAGGATTTGATCAAGATTCAAATGGGTATAAAATAAAATAAAAAACGCACCTAGCCTTTTTTCTGTCATATAATGATCATTCAAGTTGATAAACATGGTCTAGACATATTCAAACTAGAAAATCGTGTATCTACCCTGTCCCTGGCTAACCCTAAACTCTGTCTTATGAAGTCAAGCATGAAGAGAAGTGTTTTTGGGTTTCAGACATGGAAATTTTGAAAACCTCCCAAAAACTTCATCTTAGAGTGACAAAGAAGGATCCAAGCTTACCTTTTCATTTTCATGTTTTAAGCTTGTTTAAATATTGGTCAAGCCTAGGATTTGACCAAGATTCAAATGGGCATAAAAATTCTGGAAAAATAAAAAAATAAAAACCAAAGCACATAGTCTTCTTACGTCATATATATCTATAGTAAGCATATTCAAGTAGATAAACAAGGTATAGACATATTCAAAACAGACAAATCCTGTATCTACCCCCTAACCCTAAACTCGGTCTTATGATGCCTAGCATGAAGAGAAGTCGTTTTGGGTTTCAAACGTTTAAGCCAAAAGCCCCATTTCATATATTTCAAATTTGGTTCAAATTTGAAAGACATACAAGTTATAGCACACATAGTGCATACATGTTCACACATACTGCACTAGATGCTAATTAACCCTATAGTTTGAGGCCATTTGGATGAGGTCGAAAAAAATCTTGGATTAGAAATGGGGTTGTTCGAACCCCGTAGTTGGATTTTTTATGAACTTGATCTGTAGTACTGGGCAAAACCCTAGTTTAACGTATTTAATTATAGATTCGTAGGTTGATTTTTCTACCTTTTTATTATTATTACTATGCAGCACATGTGTGTTTGCCCGTCGAGTGAAACTCGGAGGAAGAGGGATCACTCGGAAGGAGAGAAGAAGGGAGAGCATTATGGTGTCTCCCCTTTTTCGGGTGATGATGTTGACTTTTGTGCAGGGTTTGTCAGTGAGCAGGAGGTGCGAGCGAGCGAGCGAGTCGAGCGAGGCCGAGAATGAGAGAGATTTGTTTTTTTGTGAGAGGGACAACCGAAGGATCCAGAAGGACCCACAGACTTCCAAAACGCATCCTGATGCGTCTTCTCTTGACAAAGAAGATGGCTTGGAGTTTGCGTACCTACTGCACTTGACTTGTGCTCACTGAAGTGTGGGACCTCACGCATGGGCACCACACGTAAGTGACAGACCTGTTGGTGTAAAAACTCGGTTGATTATTATAGTGCATTAGAACAAAGTTTCCTATGGATTCAACGGTAGGATCCAAGCTTACCTTTTCATTTTCATGTTTTAAGCTTGTTTAAATATTGGTCAAACCTAGGATTTGACCAAGATTCAAATGGGCATAAACATTCAGAAAAAATCAAAAAATCAAAAACCAAAGCACATATAGTCTTCTTATGTCATATAGTAAGAATTGAAGTTGATAAACAAGGTCTAGACATATTCAAACCAGACAAATCGTGTATCTACACCTAACCCTAAACTATATCTAATGAAGTCAAGCATGATGAGAAATGGTTTTGGGTTTCAAACATGGAAATTTCAAAAACCTCCCAAAAGCTTCATTTTAGAGTGACTAAGAAGGATCCAGGCTTACCTTTTCATTTTCATGTTTTAAAATTATTTAAATCCTGGTCAAAACTAGGATTTGATCTTGATTCAAATGGGCATAAACATTCAGAAAAAAACAAAAAATCAAAAACCAAAGCACATATAGTCTTCTTATGTCATATAGTAAGAATTGAAGTTGATAAACAAGGTCTAGACATATTCAAACCAGACAAATCGTGTATCTACACCTAACCCTAAACTATATCTAATGAAGTCAAGCATGATGAGAAATGGTTTTGGGTTTCAAACATTGAGATTTCAAGAACCCCCCAAAAGCTTCATTTTAGAATGACTAAGAAGGATCCAGGCTTACCTTTTCATTTTCATGTTATAGACTTGTTTAAATCTTGGTCAAACCTAGGATTTGACCAAGATTCAAATGGGCATAAACATTCAGAAAAAATTAAAAAATCAAAAACCAAAGCACATATAGTCTTCTTATGTCATATAGTAAGAATTGAAGTTGATAAACAAGGTCTAGACATATTCAAACCAGACAAATCGTGTATCTACACCTAACCCTAAACTATATCTAATGAAGTCAAGCATGATGAGAAATGGTTTTGGGTTTCAAACATTGAGATTTCAAAAACCTCCCAAAAGCTTCATTTTAGAGTGACTAAGAAGGATCCAGGCTTACCTTTTCATTTTCATGTTTTAAACTTGTTTAAATCTTGGTCAAACCTAGGATTTGGCCAAGATTCAAGTTGATAAACATGGTCTAGACATATTCAAACTAGAAAATCATGTATCTACCCCTAGCCCTAACCCTAAACTCTGTCTTATGAAGTCAAACATGAAGAGAAGTGGTTTTGGGTTTCAAACATGCATGGAAATTTCGAAAACCTCCCAAAAACTTCATCTTAGAGTGACTAAGAAGGATCCATGATTACCTTTTCATTTTAATGTTTTAAACTTGTTTAAATCTTGGTCAAACCCTAGGATTTGGCCAAGATTCAAATGGGCATAAACATTCAGAAAGAACAAAAAATGAAAAACCAATGCACATGCATAGTCTTCTTAGGTCATATAGTAAGCATTCAAGTTGATAAACAAGCATGTCTAGACATATTCAAACCCGACAAATCATGTATCTACCCCATAACCCTAAACTCATCTGTCTTATGAAGTCAACCATGAAGAGAAGTGGTTTTGGGTTTCAAACATTGAGATTTCAAGAACCCCCCAAAAGCTTCATTTTAGAATGACTAAGAAGGATCCATGCTTACCTTTTCACTTTCATGTTTTAAACTTGTTTAAATCTTGGTCAAACCTAGGATTTGACCAAGATTCAAATGGGCATATATAAACATTCAGAAAAAACAAAAACCAAAAACCAAAGCACATATATATATAGCCTTCTTATGTCATATATATATATAGTAAGCATTCAAGTTGATGAACAAGGTCTAGACATATTCAAAACAGAAAAGGCATGTATCTACCCCTAACCCTTAACTTTGTCTTATGAAGTCAAGCATGAAGAGAAGTGGTTTCGGGTTTCAAACATGGAAATTTCTAAAACTTCCCAAAAGCTTAATTTTAGAGTGACTAGGAAGGATCCAGGCTTACCTTTTCATTTTCATGTTTTAAGTTTGTTTAAATCCTAGTCAAACCTAGGATTTGACCAAGATTCAAATGAGCATAAAAATTCAGAAAAAATCAAAAAAAATGAAAACCCAAAGCACATAGCCTTCTTACGTCATATATATAGTAATTAAGCATTCAGGTTGATAAACAAGGTCTAGACATATTCAAAACATACAAATCATGTACTCCGTATCTACCCCCAACCCTAAACTATGTTTTTGGGGGATTTCTTTGACGAAGTTATAACACCCCCACATTTCACATTGGAATTACTTTCAGTAAATCAGCATAAAGTCGTTTAAATGTGCGAAACTATCTTGAAAGTACTAAAACCGTAAAAGTTGGGAATTGGCACTAAAATATGGCGTAATTTATCTAAAAAATGTAGAGTTGCCAGTTTGACCCGTATCTTATATGTACACCATTCACAAAATAAACATATTTTGTCATCTAGAAAATGAAAAAAATATTTTTTATACCGAAAAGTTGAAAAGTCTAGTCATTAACATTGTTGGGAATGGCAAGATGCACCACCATGCCCAATTTGGGCACATTGTAACAAACTGTGCCACAAATATGGCCATAACTATATCATTTGGCTTGCAAACCATGAATCTTCATACACGATAGTCCGCTTTGTGAAGACATTTTGTTTTTCACTACCCTATCACATGTTTCTTATTTTCCCTGTCAACTAACACATACAAGCACACTCCATGTAGAAGGGTTTCATTTTTCAGGTTTTCTTCAGTTTCATTTATTTATTTCAAAACCAGGTCAAAATGTTTTACATGATTATCCTGCAAAGGGGTTGAATATTTCAGTACTATCGCTGGTTTCTATATATAGTAAGTAATATGTATATAAAAATTATTTATGGGGACTTGTAGGACCAAGTTATAACATATCTACAATTCAAATTTGAATTACTTTCAATAAATCAGCATAAAGTCATTTAAATGTGCGAAACTAGCTAGAAAGCACTAAAAACCGTAAATTTGGGATTTGTCATTAAAATATGGCGTAATTTATTTAAAAAATGTAGATGCGCCATTTTGACCCATATCTTTTCTACCCCATGCACAAAAAAACATATTTTATCATCTAGAAAATGAAAAACGATTTTTTATACCGAAAACTTGAAAAGTCTAGTCATCAACATTGTTAGAAATGGCAAGATGCACCACCATGCCCAATTAGGGAACACTATAACAAACAATGTTGTCCAGGGATAATCAAACTTGGTAATATGAACTATGAGATTGAACAAAACGTTATATTTGGTTTACCCTTTGAACCTCCTAACTTACCACAACATTGACTTCTTATTTTTATTTACAAATAGATATTTTAATATCCCATTGTTGTGCAATAATATATGTTTTTTATTATCTCAAATCAATTAGCATTTGATTTTAAAAAACTACCATAATAATTCATGAGAAAGCGTTGAACAAGTTTCAGAATGTAATTTTAGACTTGATAGTTGATATGACCAATAATAGACTTAAATTAAATTGGATTTCAAAGTTCAGATTTTATAAGCGAATATAGTTTCATGTTGCAGACTATGTATTAGCTTGAGGGGCACCCCTAGAATAAAGTAGGTCGGTCACTTACGTGTGGTCCCATGCGTGTAGGTCCCACACATCAGTGAGCACAAGTCACGTGCGGTAGGTAGGCAAACTCCCAGCAATCTTCTTTGTTAAGTAAAGACGCGTCGTCAAGACTCTCTCTCTCTCTCTCTCTCTCTCTCTCCCTTTTGTCGCTGAAAAAAATGAATATTAGACGGGCGCGTAGCCTGCACTGCAGGTCTACATAACTGAAACCCTGTGTGCCAGTCAACATCACTCACCGAAAAAAGTGAAGCATTTCTTTTCACCATAAATAACAGCGGCCCCGTGAGGCACTGCTCTCCCTTTCTCTTTCTCCTTCCGTGTGATCCCTCTTCCACCTTTTATCCTTTGCACGATCGAAACTCCACTTATTGTTGTCATTGTTGCACAAAACACTCACTTAACCTGTTCTTTTGCACATATCACCAACTCATGTATTTGTTGCACAAAGGTCTAAATCTGTCGCTAAGCTACTTTACTCTAAATCTGATGACCGGGACCTAGAAGGTAGTGATATCCATTGTCATTGTGTAGTGTGTTTTTAGAACTCTAAAAGAATATGAAAATATTTTAGCAATTGAAATAATATAAATTAACTAATATGGGATCGATAGTCATGAAATATATTTTCTACTATCCGGCCAATATCAAGTGTCATGAAATATATTCATTGTAAACTTAGTGATAATCACTCGAGTTTGATATGAATGGCCTAGCTAGCTATGGGCATCTCCCACTATATATGTTGTCCACACGACCAAGCAACAAGCATCCATGAGGAAAGTTTCTTATGGGTGACTTTCATCTCTGCCGCAAAACACGCGCCGAAATTGTTGGCGCGTCCCATTTTCAAGCTACCCCAAAACCTGCGGTTTGCCCGTCGGCCTATAAACATCGGTCCACAGAGGATATTTCCCTGTAGAGCACAATTCGAACACCACATCTTTCTCATGCTTCTACCAGGCACACTCCCACGACGACGGCCGTGCCCCACCGCCCCTCCTCACCATCACTGCCTTCTCACCGGCCACCGTAGTGACCGACCACGTTTTACCGGCTCCCTTGCTGCCTAGCAAGCCGGATTAGCTTCCTCGACGCCGACGTTCACCGCGCCATATCTCCTCCGGATCTGCTTCCCCGACTCTGTAGTCCACCTCACCGGAGATCGAGATGGGCAAAAAACGCGGCCCCAAAGTCGACCACCCCCAACCAAAGAGTAAATCCGCCCGGGCCTCAGACGAAGGTTGATGAATACTTTACATGTCCGCTTTTGTTATATGCATTTGATTTCTTACACTAGTTTTCGTTGCTTTCTTGCAATGCATTCTTGCTGATATTAGATCAGTGTAGATAGTTGTTTGCCGCGTAGCTATATGAGATCTTAACCTTACATCTGCTGATCGAGAGGAAGATCGAGGTTATGTCCGCTTTCGTTATGCATTTCTTTTCCGAGAATCACTTCTGTGTGATATGTTTTGGGGGTTTGAAGTATGCATTTTACAAAGGTTATGATAGCAGTCAAGCTAGCAGAGCAATTTGTTGATAGTATTAAACTGCCTGTATTTTTTTTATCTCGGAACTCTGCTGATCGTAACCTTACATCTGCTGATGGAGAGGCAGAGCTTATGTCCGCTTTCGTTACGCATTTCTTTTCCAAATATCACTTCTGTGCGGTACTTTTTTGGGGTTTGAAGTATACTACATTACTACCTCCACCCCAAACCTGAAGGCTTATTTATAAAAGTCAAACCAAGTAAAGTTTGACCAAACTTTCAGAACAATCTATCAAGAAATATAATATTTTGTAGATACCGTACGAAAATATATTCGTTATCTATTTAATGATATTAAATTTGTATTTTGCATGTTAATGATTTTTGATAAAAACTTCGGGATGGTGGTAGTACGTATTACAAAGGTTATGATAGCAGTCAAGCTAGGAGAGCAATTTATTGATAGTATTAAACTGCCTGTATTTTTTTCTATTTGCAACTCTGTGTGCGCCATGTGGAATTGCATGCTCTAGCCAGTTCATCCAATGAGGTTTTATCACTTAACACCAGAAGTTCAGGATTTTTTTTATCACAGAACCACAACCCTAGAAATTTGTATCACAAAACACTAACATTTGGGGTAATTGTTTCGCAGAATACATGATCTCTGTTTGATAGCCCATTAGTGACCTCCGGCCACCGTCAGTTTAAGAGTGACCGCAGGAGAAAGACAATTAGACTTTATTTTGTGGTATTTGCTGTTAAACGCAAATACAAAGCTGTTTGTCAACACTAGTTGTTAAATCTTAAGTCCAGACAGTTCAAAATAAAATCTTATGTCCAGGGTAGTTGTATTGGTAAACATTATCAAAACCTTATGCTGGTACAGAATATATTACCCAAATCTCATGTTCTTGTGTGGTTATAATTTCTTGTGGATATTTGTCATATGGTAATTCATTTGTGTGTAGCATATGTAACAAGTGTGACTCATATTCTCATTTCCACAGAGTGTCTACAAAATTTCACACCAAAATTCATTTGTTTGTAGCAAACATGCTCACGTACTGTAAATTGGTGTCACGCTGTAGGGTCATGCTCTTGTCAAGCCGACTAATGACAAATAATGTGTTATGTGAAATAATTTCCCCAAATGTTGGTGTTTTGTGATTAAAAATCCCCAACTTGTGGTGCTAAGTGATAAAACCACTCATTCAATAGACCGAGCCTTAGGCATGTATCATTAGATATTTTTTTAGGAAGGCTGCAAATATTTATTTTGAATACTGCGTTGCTACTTGCTAGGATTTGAACTCAGGACCTTGTAGGTCTGATACCATTTCGAATTGCATGCTCTAGCAAGTTCATCCAATAGATCGATCTGTTGGAATTTGGAAGACCCTAGGCAATTATATTAAGCACACGCCATTCCATATGGTTAACCATTGGCATGAAAATGACACTTATATGTGTTTGAGTCTATATGTGGATTGCTTAGCCCTTTCCATCAGTTCGGACTTTTGGTTGCGTTGGCTACTGCATGAAGCTTGACATCATACTTATCCTAAAAATTGTTGCTGCTGCCCTTTGTTGCCCAACATAAATTATTTTTGAGCCATAATTTGTTTGCCCTTTCCATCAGTCCGGACTTCCGGTTGCGTTGGCTAGTGCATGAAGCTTGACAATATGAACATCAATTATTTTTGAGCCATAGTTTGTTTGTCATTACACCTTTTGAGCAGTCTCACTGCTACTATTAATTTGTTCTTATATGCACAGTTCCATGATAAATCTCATCTGCATTTCTCGCCAATGCATGTTAGGTCTTCCACTCGAGAATGAGTACGAAGAGCAACGGAGGCAAACTATTCTGCATAATAGCCGAGTTGCAGCCTCGTTGGGCCTAACACTACATCCTTCTACAAGGTCTAGTGCAAAAACGCCACCCACCTCCCTCACAAAGGATACGGAACATTCCTCTGATTCAGAATTTGATCCTGCTGATTGTGATGGCGAGCTGACTCAGGAAGATGCCCTGGTCGACTATCGTCTGCAACACAACAAGGTGAGTTTTCTCTGTCCTGTCATCGAATTATTTGTCCCAACTTCCATTTGTTGTATCCCAGTCCTACCAAATATGTTACCCATGCCATGTTCAATCTCATTACTACAATTTTTCCTGCTTAGTTAACGCCTCATATATGTTTTGGCATATGTTGCCTGACTGTTTTTCCATTCCATCTGCATATCATCATCATATAATATTGTACATTGAAATATCATTTATGTGTGACAGGCATCTGCAGATTCGGGAAAGAACTTTTCAAGAACGAATAGGAGGAAGAACACTCAACAGGAACCTCAGGCTGATACCGGAGGATGGGTGACAGTGCGTAATAAAAAAAGAGTTAAGCCTGATGCTCGTGCTGCTCCTCCTATTACAAGGTCTAACAAGAGACTGACACGAGGTGGCGAACAGGCCAAGAATGATAACAGTAAAAGGTCTCGTAAAAACCACAAACCATCGAATCAGACAGAAGTAGCCCCAGCATGTACCAGCCCACACATTCCACAACCACCAGTTGCCAATACTGTTTCTCAGCAACAATTGCCAACAGAACCAGTTTCCACAGCAAATTCTAGCCAAGAATTGGCACCATCAGGAGTGGTGGTAGGTAATAATGGCCAAGGACACATGATGCTAGTCCCAGATGATACAGCCTCAAATGTCCAAACAGTGCTGCCACAACACCAGCAAACTGGTGATGATCTCCCTCCGACCCTTAGTCCTGCGAAAGACAACTCCTCTCCCGATGATGAGACCCACGCCAAAAAAGGTAATACTTTTTTCAAGACTTGTAGTTTAATGCTCCCTTATGTATCTATATACCATGATAGCTTGATGTAATGCTTAACTTGGTAGGTTCGCCACGATCAATAAAAACGAGGGGGCCAACGGTAGGAAAAAAACTTGCAGCTAAGATTTCCGGAATGGGTTCAAGATTTCGCATCACATCTATTGTAGGTGGCAGAAGGCCACTTCATCCGCATGAATCTTCATATCTTGTATCACAGGTTGGCCATTTTATCAGGAATGAACTTCCTACCTTCCCATTGTGGAAGCAGCACGTTGACACCCCTTCACAGTTCGAGAGTTTAGTGCATAATTTACACGTAAGTCATGCTTCTCCTGGTAATGATAAATTATTCCACATTGATCTGTCCCATTTCTTGTAGCTTACTGTTGTTTCTATGCTATATAACTCACCAATCATTCCACCGTTGTGAGCAGTTAAGGTTTGAATTCGATGAGGATAATGAGGATGTAAAGTTTGTCATCGCTTCCATATTCAAAGAATTGTTGCGCCAGCACCGCTATAAGCTTAAGGCGACATACTTCACTGGCCAGATTACTGCCAATGTTCGAACAAAGTCTCCTGCACCCTGTATGACTGACGAGCAGTGGGGAGATCTTGTCAAGCATTGGTCTGATCCAAAGAATGTGGTATGGCTTATGAGGACCGTGAAACCAGATTAAATTCCGAATACTTATTTTGCGCCAGTGTCTCACTAGTCTCCTTTTGCAGACGTTGTCTAAAAGGAACCAGGCTAACCGCTTGAAACAACGTTTACCAAGCCGTACAGGATCTCGTCACTTGGTTGGGCATCTCTGGCAAAAAGTAATGCCCCGCTGGTCTGTACTGCTACATATGTTACTCGTAAATTGTGTAGAACTCCGTGTGCATGTTATATTTCCATCCTCCATTTCAACCACGTTATTTGATCTCCATATGATTGTACAAAAATGCAGAAAGTAGATCATGCAAACAACATGCAACCAGACAAAGAGATGACTCTGGCAGAGCAGTTCGAGGCATGCCAGAAGAACAAACATAATGTGATAGGAGAACTTGCAGAAAGTGTTATTGTAAGTCTTCTTTATGATTTAAATTTTTTAACTACACACTTGCCAATTTGTAGGAGCAATATGTCAATATGATCTTGTAGGCGTTTTTGTGAAAATGCATTTGATGTGTAATCAGGCATACCAACTTGTAGGATTAGAAGTAGTTCATACACATTAAATCTACCGTCTGCATGTTTCTCTGTAATAACTTTTATTTTTACACGACTCAAAACTTTTCAGGCAAATATGAAATTGGAGATGGCAAAACCCGGGAAAGATGGTATGGAAAAAACTCTAGAAGAATGTATGGAGACATTTACCATGGTACTTAAAAATAAAGATATCACCAAAAACACTTTCCTGCGAAATGCTGGGTTTTTGCAGTCCAAGTCCAAGTCCAAGTCCAAGTCTTTCTCTGCACAAGTTCTGGAGGAACAAATCCAAATAGAACGAGCTGCAGCAGATGTGTTAAGAAACCAAGTTGACATGTTGAGATCGAGATCAGAAGCATGTGATGCCCTACTGCAGGAGGCCAATCAAGTTTGTTATAATCTCTCAAAAGACTAATAAAATGCCATAGATAATTGGAGATGAAAACACTGACATTGACATGTGAGTACCTTGGTATTGTGAAATGTTTACTGAGACTGAGGCACTGTTCCTATTTTGTTGGTGGATGCATTTATCTACGGCTGGGATCAACTTGGTAGTTGTTCCTGTGGATGTTTTAGAAATTGGTTGCCTAGCCTTTTCAATCCGTTCGAACTTAAATGGTATTAGAGCCAAGGTCTCGAGTTTGAATTGTTGACGGTGTGGTTCAATTCATCCTTAAATTGTTGGTGCCCCATTGGCCCTTGTAAAGCTTCATGTGCCTACCTCCGAATCCAGTGTTGAATTTCTCTTGTCACACACGAGGATGGCTGTTAATGTGTATATAAGTGGGTTGCATAGCCCCTTTTATATAAGGTTGCAAGTTTCCTTTTTGTGTTGTGCCTTTGGGATTCAGCCTGCACTTCTGACTTTTGGTTGCGTTGGCTACTGCATAAGTTTAATATAGTTCCATGTGGTTTTTGTTGAGTTCTATAATAAGTGGATTGCCTAGCCCTTTCCATCATTTCGGACCTGTGGTGTGCTATTCTGTTTTCCACGTATTAGACCTCCTCTTCTTAACAAGACTCCATGAGTAGGAGGCACTATGATTTTTTTTTGCGCATGAAATTACTCAATTAGATAGCTTAATCCCATTTGTTGACTCTCTGTTGATCAGCCACTTGAGGGTAAAACTGAGTATATTGCACTAGCCAGTATTTTTTTTATGAGGTAATGCACTAGCCAGTATTAGTACTCGAGGGGAAAACTGAGTGCAGATATTTTTCCAGTGTAAGGCTAACTGAGTACACGTAACGGTGCAGACGTGCAGTACCACGGACGCGTGTCGCGGTGCACAGCGGTTAGGCGGTGCGCGTGTTGAGACCAAACGTCTAGCTTTTTTGAGAAACTGCCGAGACCAACCGTCACGTTGCCAGAGCCCCCTCTCTCCCTCCCTCTGCACACAGTCTCATTCTCACTCACGCACGCAACCACGCCTCTCACGTCCCATCAACTTCTCCAAATCGAAGGAAAAAACACCAACCGCCCACGCGCGCTCCCTGCCGGCGATGGACAAGAAGAATGCGCCGGCGGCCGTCGCCTCCGTGAACTGGGCCTCTCTCTCGGCTGATGGACCACTTCACAAGATCGGCGAATGCTTACTGGCGAACGAGCAGTACGCTGACACCTACTCTGCTATGAGGCAAGTCTGTAGAAATTGGCGCTCAGGTTTACCTGAGCCCGACGTGCACCTGCACGAATGGATCATGCTAGACCACGGCCTTCCACGCGCTGCTGATTTCACCTTCCTCCACCTCCGCACATCCCGCTACGTCACCATCGATCTAACGGAAGTTCATGCAAGGTTCAAATTCCTCCATATCTATAGAGTTAATCTATTTTTATTTTCAATCGTAAACATCTTAGTGCTGAATGTTATCTTCATCAATATATTTTAGATACTACTTTGTCGGCTTTTGCCGTGGCGTCATCGTGCTTGCCCAGAAGAACCAGCCGCACAAGATACGGCTTCTGAACCCACTCACAAAGACATTGAATACTATGTTTGAGGCGCATATGCCAAACGTTATTCTGAAGTCAGTCGCTGTGATGAAGTCCCCGACTATGGTCTTCGTTTCCAAAGATTACCCGGCGGAAATTGCTTGGGTCGATGAGAGCACTCCAACTAAGGGTATAGATGAAGATTGGGGAGAAGGAAGATTTTCGATCGAGCACCATTGTCTGCGTTGCATTACCCCGTTCAATGGTGAATTGTATGCAATAGCTGTGAACAATTTTGAGTTCGGAAAATTAGTGTGCACCAACAATGTCCAGTTGGAGCAGCGTGCGAGCACTGTCAAAATGGATACACTATTTTCATTTCCAGAACTTGGAAATAACAAGTTCTACCTTGTGGAGTCGGATGGTGCTCTGCTGCTTGTGTTGTTGGACAACAAGCATTTGGAGGAAGGTCAACCATTGGTGTACCGTGTGGACACTGAGAGCCGCTCTCTCCATGCCGTCAATAACATTGGCAGTCGTGCCTTCTTCGTCCATTATATCCGGTGTATCTCCGTCGACACCAGAGTGCACCCGACACTTCGACCTGGCTGCATCTACTACACAGATTTTGGTTATATCAGAGAGTACTTTGATGATATAAAGGCCTGGGATGAGTGGCCAATACATGTGAATAGATTAGGAAACTACGGTATGAGAAATGAACAAAGGCCATACCGTTTGGAGGATGTATTGGCTGCACACTGCAGACGGAAGGAGTTCAATGAAAATTTCCTTCAATGGAGTGACGAAGAAATATATGCTGAATGAAGAACATATTCGTTCATCCTGGGGTATCCTAATCTTCATGTTGGCCATACATTGTGTCTTGTATTATTTTCAGATTAGTTTGTCGTGAACATTAACATTGTTATTGGCTGCTTTTGGCTCTTGTATGCAGTTTATGTAGTATTATACTTAGTTTTCTGGATTTATTATGCTGCTGTGAATTTATCCTATACTAGCTTCTAGATTTGACTGATTTTGTTTGTAATGATGATGGCTTGATGTGGCTGCTGGCCTTAACTGCCGAAGCAGAGCAATTAGTACTTAACCAGGTGTACCGTCTTTATATTAGTATTATATTATATTACTTGACCATAGCCATATTCAAAATCAAATCTCAGTCGGGCGGCAAAATCTCCCGCCAATCTAGAAATATTTCAGGCGTGTTTTTGAATGGGATAAGAAGATAGAACACGATGATAGTAACCGATATTCAAGGTGATGATGATTTGATTTTGCACTCGGCCTTGAACAGAGGTACTAGTACGGTCTCACAATTTTTTATCATTATACTTGGACCTTAGCCAAATTCAAAATCTCATAGCGGCAAAACTTCCCGCCCACAAAATACAAAAAATTCACACGCTTTCAAATTCCCATTCTACCCTTGTGGAGATGACAGAAAGTCGGTTGGTGGGGGGGTCTGCCCGTCATTTTTTGGATCACCACCTCCCTAGCCCCGGAAACCCTCCCAAAAAAATTCATTTCCCTCAGACCACCCACCGGAACTTCCCAAGTCCCTCTCTCTACCACCTCCACGACCACCGCACCGGAACATCCCCGCCGGACTTCCCTGGCCTACCCGAGCCCTCGCGATCCTCGTCATCCGGCTGCCTGCCGGAGCCGCTTCATCGACGCCGTCATCAACCGGACCGGATCATCCCCGCCGAACCTCGAAACCATATGCTCATCCAGCAGCCTACCGCAGTCGCTTCAGCTGCGGCATCGTCCACCGCATCGGATCTTGCTCACCGACACCGATGTGCATGAACCGAATCTGCTTCACCGGCGCCGTCCATGATCTAAACTCTTCTACTGTCGCTTTTCTATTGCTTGCCTGCAAGTTCTTGTTTAATCTTGGGGGAACCTGTTTGTGCTAACGACGCGCCGTTACGTCTTTGCAGATTAGATGAGTAACCATGAAGTTTAATGGCCGTCTCTCCAACCCCAAGGAGCACATGTAGTGTACTTCATCACCGGATCTATCAACCCCAGGAAGATCTGCTGTGATTCCCACAGAGTGCTTCTCCTAATGTAAGTCCCTTGTTTTAGCGCCATGTTCTGGGTTCAGATGCTTGTTTGTCTGAAGCTCTTTTAGTTCATTCCTAGTTATGACCGTAACACCTTGCCATTTTCTAGTTCATTGCTAACTTCAAGCGATTGAACATTTTGGTTTGCATTCCCTGCTCTGTAGATGTAGCCATCATAACTTCTATCTTGCTCATTCGTTGTTCATGCCAATCTTGTTCTCCCTGAACATGTTGGTTTGCATTCCCTGTACTACGGTGATGCCATTGTTATTTCTATCTACTTCGTCGTAAGCTAACTGCCTGCTATTAGTTCCTGCATGCTATCGCTCTGCCATCCTGCAGTACAAATTAACTGCCTGCTATTAGTTCCTGCATGCTATCGCTCTGCCATCCTGCAGTACAAATTTATTTGAACTCGTCACAGCAGCAACTTCCATCATAATTTTGTCTGCCATCTGATTCTTCAAAAGCTGCAATATTAACTTGTTTCTCTTAATTGGCATGGCGCTCACATATAGAATTGTGAACATATTGGTGTGCATTCCCTTTTCTACAAGTTCAGATCCCACTATATTCCGTTTCTGGTCCATCCTAAGCCGTAGCATTAACTATCCTCTATGTGTTGCTCATTACAACTTTATATCCCGAAACAAATTGATTTTTTTCCCTTATCTACAAGTTTATCAGTGATGCCATTATAACTCCTATCTGTTTTATTCCTAGCTATTATAGTAACATCCTGCTATTATTTAGTTCATGGCCAATTTTAAGTAATTGCACATGTTGGTTCGCATTCCCTGCTCTATAGCTTTTGGCATCGTAACTTCTATATTTGGTTTACATTCCCTGCTCTGTAGATCTAGCCATCATAACTTTATCTTGCTCAGATGTTGTTTCAAAAATTATGGCCTGCTACTATGTTGTTTGTGCCAATTTTTTACTCCATGAACATGTTGGCTTGCATTCCCTGTACTACAGGTGATGCCATTGTTTTGTATCTAGTTCATTGTAAGCTAACAAAGTAAGGACTTAGTTTGGCATGCTATCACTCTGCTATCTAGCCTGTAGTACAAATAAACTTGTCATATTACTAGATAATAATTTTGTGTGCCATCTTGTTCTTCAAAAGCTGCATTATTGACTTGTTTCTCTGACTTGGCATGACGCTCACATATGGAATGCTGAACATATTGGTTTGCATTCCCTCTTATACAAGTTCACAGGTGATCCCACTATATTCTGTATCTTGCTCAGTCGTCGTTACAAAATTTATAGCCTGCTACTATGTTGTTCATGCCAATTTTGTACTCCCTGAACATGTTGGTTTGCATGGGACTCGACAGTAGTAAGTCTGTGTTTCATTCTAACATGCTCTGTTATATTGGCTGTTGGTATGCGGCATGCACTCTTTGTTTGCTTATTGTGCGCATTACAATGATCTTGTTATAACGACGAAATGATGAGTTCCAAATTCTTTGGCAAACAATATTGTAGTGTCTTTGCCTTTCCATTGTTGTTGTCTTAACTTGTAATGTCTTTGTTTCAGATATAGGTGCTGCATGGACAACTTAAAAGATTGCCGGATCGCTTCATTGTATTGCTAGGTTTAATTACCATTCAATTTCTCTGGGTTCTGTAATATTTTTTCAATGCCTTGCAGCTGATGTAATATTTAGTTAGTTTTTATAGTTCTTTCGCGCATTTTTTCTTTGGTGCTTGTGGTAAGTGAGGCTATTCGACAGAAATCAATGCTGCGTAAATATTCTCGTATCTAAATCACGAATTCCCATCCCTTAAACGGCCCAATTAAGCAAAATCACATATGTGCCTGCCCGCAAAATCCTAAAGCGCATATTATGCCGGCATATAAACAACAACTAAACGGGTGTACCACTTCTTGGGCCAGCCCATTTGATTTACCGTGGACCCCACACTCTAATTGGGCTGGCCCACTTGCATTAAGGTGGACCCGATACGCGTAGATGCACCGTCCGTTGGGAACCCCAAGTGGAAGGTATGATGCGTATAGAAGCAGGATTTCCTCAGTATGAAACCAAGGTTTAATCGAACCAGTAGGAGCACGTTGAAGGTTGATGGTCACGAAATGTGATGCGGCGCAACACCAGGGATTCTGCGCCAACGTGGAATGCACAACAAACCAAAGTACTTTGCCAACGAAGCTGAGGTTGTCAATCTCACCGCTTGCTGTAACAAAGGATTAAGCGTATCGAGTGGAAGATGTTTGCAAAGAAAACAGTAAAACACAATTGCAGATAGATTATATGCTATGTAAAGAATAGGACCGGGGTCCACAGTTCACTAGAGGTGTCTCTCCCATAAGATAAAAGCATGTTGGGTGAACAAATTACAGTCGGGCAATTGACAAATAGAGAAAGGCATAACAATGCATATACATGATATGATAAATATAGTGAGATTTAATTGGGCATTACGACAAAGTACATAGACCGCCATCCAACTGCATCTATGCCTAAAAAGTCCACCTTCAAGTTATCATCCGAACCCCATTCAGTATTAAGTTGCTAAACAACAGACAATTGCATTAAGTATGGTGTGTAATGTAATCAACAACTACATCCTTAGACATAGAATCAATGTTTTATCCCTAGTGGCAACAGCACATCCACAACCTTAGAACTTTCGCTGTCCAGATTTAATGGAGGCATGAACCCACTATCGAGCATAAATACTCCCTCTTGGAGTTAAGAGTACAAACTTGGCCAGAGCCTCTACTAATAACGGAGAGCATGCAAGATCATAAACAACACATAAACAATAGATTGATAATCACCATAATCATAGTACTCTCTATCCATCGGATCCCGACAAACACAACATATAGAATTACATATAGATGATCTTGATCATGTTAGGCAGCTCACAAGATCCAACAATGAAGCACAACAAGGAGAAGACGACCATCTAGCTACTGCTATGGACCCATGGTCCAGGGGTGAACTACTCACTCATCACTCCGGAGGCGATCATGGCGATGAAGAGTCCTCCGGGAGATGAATCCCCTCTCCGGCAGGGTGCCGGAGGCGATCTCTTGAATCCCCAGAGATGGGATTCGCGGCGGCGGAAGGTTTTCCGTATCGTGGCTTTCGCATGGGGGTTTCGCGACGGAGGCTTTAAGTAGGCGGAAGGTCAACGCGGGGGCCACACGAGGTGCCCAGGGGGTAGGGCCGCGCGGCCAAGGGCTGGCCGCGCCGCCCTATGCCCCGGCTGCCTCGTGGCCCCACTTCGTTATCTCTTCGGTCTTGGAAGCTTCGTGCAAAAATAGGACCCCGGGCGAAAGTTTCGTCAATTCCGAGAATATTTCCTTACTAGGATTTAAACCAAAAACAGTGAAAAAGCAATTGTCTTCGGCATCTTGTTAATAGGTTAGTTCCAGAAAATGCATAAATATGACATATAATGTGCATAAAACATGTAGGTATCATCAATAAAGTAGCATGGAACATAAGAAATTATCGATACGTTGGAGACGTATCAGCATCCCCAAGCTTAGTTCTACTCGTCCCGAGCAGGTAAAACGATAACAAAGATAATTTCTGAAGTGACATACATCATAATCTTTGATCATACTATTTGTAAACATATGTAATGAATGCAGCGATCAAAACAAAGGTAATGACATGAGTAAACAAGTGAATCATATGACAAAGACTTTTCATGAATAGTACTTCAAGACAAGCATCAATAAGTCTTGCATAAGAGTTAACTCATAAAGCAATAAATCAAAGTAAAGGTGTTGAAGCAACACATAGGAAGATTAAGTTTCAGCGGTTGCTTTCAACTTATAACATGTATATCTCATGGATATTGTCAACATAAAGTAATATAACAAGTGCAATATGCAAGTATGTAGGAATCAATGCACATCACACAAGTGTTTGCTTCTTAGGTGGAAGGAGATAGGTAAACTGACTCAACAATAAAAGTAAAAGAATGGTCCTTCAAAGAGGAAAGCATCGATTGTTGTATTTGTGCTAGAGCTTTTATTTTGAAAACATGAAACAATTTTGTCAACGGTAGTAATAAAGCATATGAGTTATGTAAATTATATCTTACAAGTTGCAAGCCTCATGCATAGTATACTAATAGTGTCCGCACCTCGTCCTACTTAGCTTGGACTACCGGGTCTTTGCATGCCATGTTTCAACCAAGTGTCACAAAGGGGTACCTCCATGCCGCCTGTACAAAGGTCTAAGGAGAAAGCTCGCATTTTGGATTTCTCGCTTTTGATTATTCTCAACTTAGACATACCGGGACAACATGGACAACAGATAATGGACTCCTCTTAAATGCATAAGCATGTAGCAACAATTATTATTCTCATATGAGATTGAGGATATATGTCCAAAACTGAAACTTCAACCATGATTCATGGCTTTAGTTAGCGGCCCAATGTTCTTCTCTAACAATTTTGCATGCTCCAACCACTAAAATGATAGATCCTTCAGACAAGACGGACATGCATAGCAACTCACATGATATTCAACAATAGTTGATGGCGTTCCCCAGAAACATGGTTATCGCACAACAAGCAACTTAATAAAAGATAAAGTGCATAAGTACATATTCAATACTACGATAGTTTTTAAGGCTATTTTGTCCCATGAGCTATATATTGCAAAGGTGGATGATGGAATTTTAAAGGTAGCACTCAAGCAATTTGCTTTGGAATGGCGGAGAAATACCATGTAGTAGGTAGGTATGGTGGACACAAATGGCATAGTAGTTGGCTCAAGGATTTTGGATGCATGAGAAGTATTCCCTCTCGATACAAGGTTTAGGCTAGCAAGGTTATTTGAAGCAAACTCAAGGATGAACAAGTGCAGCAAAACTCACATAAAAGACATATTGTAAACATTATAAGACTCTACACCGTCTTCCTTGTTGTTCAAAACTCAATACTAGATATTATCTAGACCTTAGAGAGACCAAATATGCAAATCAAATTTTAGCAAGCTCTATGTATTTCTTCATTAATGGGTGCAAAGTATATGATGCAAGAGCTTAAACATGAGCACAACAATTGCCAAGTATCACATTATCCAAGACATTTTAGAATTACTACATGTAGCATTTTCCAATTCCAACCATATAACAATTTAACGAAGAAGAAACTTCGCCTTGAACATTATGAGTAAAGCCTAAGGACATATGTGTCCATATGCAACAGCGGAGCGTGTCTCTCCCACAAAGCGAATGCTAGGATCCATTTTATTCAAACAAAAACAAAAACAAAAACAAACCGACGCTCCAAGTAAAGAACACAAGATGTGATTGAATAAAAATATAGTTTCAGGAGGAACCTGATGATGTTGTCGATGAAGAAGGGGATGCCTTGGGCATCCCCAAGCAAGACGCTTGAGTCTTCTTAAAATATGCAGGGGTGAACCAGGGCATCCCCAAGCTTAGAGCTTTCACCCTCTTGATCATAGTATATCATTCTCCTCTCTTGACCCTTGAAAACTTCCTTCACACCAAACTTCAAGCAAACTCATTAGAGGGTTAGTGCACAATTAATAATTCACACATTCAGAGGTGACACAATCATTCTTTACACTTCTGGACATTGCATAAAGCTACTGGACATTAATGGATCAAACAAATAAATCCAACATAGCAAAAGAGGCAATGCGAAATAAAAGGCAGAATCTGTCAAAACAGAACAGTCCGTAAAGACGAATTTAAAGCTGGCAGCAGACTTGCTCAAATGGAAAAACTCAAAACTAATGAAAGTTGCGTACATATCTGAGGATCACGCTCGTAAATTGGCAGATTTTTTCGAATTTTCTACAGAGAACTGTGCCCAGATTCGTGACAGACAGCAATGCTGTTTCTGCGCAGCGATCCCAAATATAACATCAACTTTGACATAGAAACTTTACTTGGCACAAAAACATGATAAAGAGGTTGCTACAGTAGTAAACAACTTCCAAGACTCAACAAAACAAAAATTGCTGTAGGTAAAAACATGGGTTGTCTCCCATAAGCGCTTTTCTTTAACGCCTTTCAGCTAGGCATGAAAGTGCAATCAAGTATCGAAGTAGAAGCATCAACATTATAACTTGTTCTAATAATAGAATCAAAATTCAACTCTTTCTAGGGAAGTGTTCCATACCTTTCTTGAGAGGAAATTGATATTTAATATTACCTTCCCTCATATCAATAAAGCACCAACGGTTCGAAGAAAAGGTCTTCCAACACAATAGGACAAGATGCATTGCATTCGATATCCAAGACAACAAAATCAACGGGGACAAGGTTATTGTTAACCGTAATATGCACATTATCAATCCTCCCCAAAGGTTTCTTTTTAACATTATCGGCAAGATTAACATCCAAATAACAATTCTTCAATGGTGGCAAGTCAAGCATATCATAAATCTTTTTAGGCATAACAGAAATACTTGCACCAAGATCACATAAAGCATTACATTCAAAGTCATTGAATTTCATTTTAATGATGGGCTCCCAACCATCTTCTAACTTTCTAGGAATAGAAGTTTCAAGTTTTAGTTTCTCTTCTCTAGCTTTTATGAGAGCATTTGTAATATGTTTTGTAAAGGCTAAATTTATAGCACTAGCATTAGGACTTTTAGCAAGTTTTTGTAAGAACTTTATAACTTCAGAGATGTGGCAATCATCAAAATCTAAATCATTATGAGCTACAGCAATGGGATCATTGTTCCCAAGGTTGGAAAAAATTTCAGCAGTTTTATCACAAGCAGTTTCAGCAGTTTTAGCAATTTCAGGCAGTTTTGTACGCTTTGCACTAGGAGTAGAAACATTGCCAACACCAATTATTTTACCATTGATAGTAGGAGGTGCAGCAACATGTGAAGAATTAGCATTACTAGTGGTGGTAATAGTCCAAACTTTAGCTACATTATTCTCTTTAGCTAGTTTTTCATTTTCTTCTCTATCCCACCTAGCACGCAGTTCAGCCATTAATCTTATATTCTCATTAATTCTAACTTGGATGGCATTTGCTGTAGTAGTAATCTTATTATCAATATCATTATTAGGCATAACTTTCAATTTTAAAAGATTAACATCAGAGGCAAGTCTATCAACTCTAGAAGCGATAGTATCAATTTTATCAAGCTTTTCCTCAACAGATTTGTTAAAAGCAGTTTGTGTACTAATAAATTCTTTAAGCATAGCTTCAAGACCAGAGGGTACATTCCTATTATTATTGTAAGAATTCCCATAAGAATTACCATAACCATTACCATTAGCAGAAGGATATGGCCTATAGTTATTACCAGAGTTGTTCCTATAAGCATTGTTGTTGAAATTATTATTTTTAATGAAGTTCACATCAACATTTTCTTCTTGAGCAACCAATGAAGCTAAAGGAACATTATTTGGATCAACATTAGATCTACCATTCACAAGCATAGACATAATCACATCAATCTTATCATTCAAGGAAGAGGTTTCTTCAACAGAATTTACCTTCTTACCTTGTGGAGCTCTTTCCGTGTGCCATTCAGAGTAATTTATCATCATATCATCAAGAAGTTTTGTAGCCGCCCCCAATGTGATGGACATAAAGGTACCTCCAGCAGCTGAATCCAATAAATTCCGTGAAGAAAAATTTAGTCCTGCATAGAAGGTTTGGATGATCATCCAAGTAGTCAGTCCATGGGTTGGGCAATTCTTTACCAAAGTTTTCATTCTCTCCCATGCTTGGGCAACATGTTCAGTATCTAATT
The DNA here is from genome assembly GCA_030979885.1 of Lolium multiflorum. Taxonomy (NCBI): domain Eukaryota; kingdom Viridiplantae; phylum Streptophyta; class Magnoliopsida; order Poales; family Poaceae; genus Lolium; species Lolium multiflorum. The sequence continues at coordinate 151,561,343 of CM061752.1, read as the reverse complement.
GTTTAAAATTCATTATGCTACTTCTCAAAGATATAATTTTAGCGGGAGGATAATATCTACCAATAAAAGCATCCTTGCATTTAGTCCATGAATCAATACTATTCTTAGGCAAAGATAGCAACCAATCTTTAGCTCTTCCTCTTAATGAGAAAGGAAACACTTTCAATTTAATAATATCACCATCTACATCTTTATACTTTTGCATTTCACAAAGTTCAACAAAATTATTGAGATGGGTGGCAGCATCATCAGAACTAACACCAGAAAATTGATCTCTCATAACCAAGTTCAGTAAAGCAGGTTTAATTTCAAAGAATTCTGCTGTAGTAGCAGGTGGAGCAATAGGTGTGCATAGGAAATCATTATTATTTGCATTTGTGAAGTCACACAACTTAGTATTTTCAGGGGTATTCATTTTAGCAACGTAAATAAAGCAAACTAGATAAAGTAAATGCAAGTAACTAATTTTTTTGTGTTTGATATAGTGAGCAAGACATAAATAAAGTAAAACTAGCAACTAATTTTTTTGTGTTTTGTTTAGGTGCATCAAACAAAGTAGTAAATAAAATAAAGCAAGACAAAAACAAAGTAAAGAGATTGAGAAGTTGAGACTCCTTGCAGCGTGTCTTGATCTCCCAAGCAACGGCGCCGAAATTTAGCTTGATACGCGTAGATGCACACGTCCGTTGGGAACCCCAAGTGGAAGGTATGATGCGTATAGAAGCAAGTTTCCCTCAGTATGAAACCAAGGTTTAATCGAACCAGGAGGAGCCAAGAAGCACGTTGAAGGTTGATGGTCGCGAAATGTGATGCGGCGCAACACCGGATTCCTGCGCCAACGTGGAATCTGCACAACAAAACCAAAGTACTTTGCCCCAACGAAGCAGTGAGGTTGTCAATCTCACCGGCTTGCTGTAACAAAGGATTAAACGTATCGAGTGGAAGATGTTTGCAAAGAAAACATAAACACAATTGCGATGGTGTATGCTATGTAAAGAATAGGACCGGGTCACAGTTCACTAGAGTGTCTCTCCCATAAGATAAAAGCATGTTGGGTGAACAAATTACAGTCGGGCAATTGACAAATAGAGAAAGGCATAACAATGCATATACATGATATGATAAATATAGTGAGATTTAATTGGGCATTACGACAAAGTACATAGACCGCCATCAACTGCATCTATGCCTAAAAAGTCCACCTTCAGGTTATCATCGAACCCCTTCGGTATTAAGTTGCAAAGCAGCAGACAATTGCATTAAGTATGGTGCGTAATGTAATCAACAACTACATCCTTAGACATAGAATCAATGTTTTATCCCTAGTGGCAACAACACATCCACAACCTTAGAACTTTCTGTCACTGTCCCAGATTTAATGGAGGCATGAACCCACTATCGAGCATAAATACTCCCTCTTGGAGTTAAGAGTACAAACTTGGCCAGAGCCTCTACTAATAACGGAGAGCATGCAAGATCATAAACAACACATAAACAATAGATTGATAATCACCATAATCATAGTACTCTCTATCCATCGGATCCCGACAAACACAACATATAGAATTACATATAGATGATCTTGATCATGTTAGGCAGCTCACAAGATCCAACAATGAAGCACAACAAGGAGAAGACGACCATCTAGCTACTGCTATGGACCCATGGTCCAGGGGTGAACTACTCACTCATCACTCCGGAGGCGATCATGGCGATGAAGAGTCCTCCGGGAGATGAATCCCCTCTCCGGCGAAGTGCGGACGATCTCTGAATCCCGAGATCGGATTCACGGCGGCGTCTGGAAGGTTTCGTGTCCCGTGGCTCTCAAATGCTGGGGTTTTAGCGGCGGGGAGGCTTTATAAGTAGGCGCGGGAAGGTCAACGCGGAGAACCCTGCAGGTGCCCCGGGGGAGTAGGCGCGCGGCCGAGGCACAACCGCGCCGCCCTGTCTGTTGCCTCGTGGCCAGCTTTCGTCTCTGCCGGTCTTAAGGCTTCGTGCAAAAATAGGACCTGGGCGAAAGTGTCCAATTTAGAGAATATTTCCTTACTAAGTTTACGAAACCAAAGCAGAAAACAACAACCGGCTCTTCGGCATCTTGTTAATGGTTAGTTCGAGAAAATGCATAAATATGACATATAATGTGCATAAAACATGTAGGTATCATCAATAAGTAGCATGGAACATAAGAAATTATCGATACGTTGGGCAGTATCAACCGCCTCTCTGGTAGGCCCACTAAATATGAGCTGGCCATTTACAACTTTGTGGTGGACCCCACATCTTAAATGGGCGGCCCCTTTAGAGGAAAGTGGGACCCTTTGTATTTTGTGACCCGCTATCTTGTTGGGCATTACCCATCCTTGGACCCCTTACTAATTGGGCGGCCCTTCAAGGAAAGTGGGGCCCGCTTTGTGTTTTAAGTGACCAGTATGTTGTTAGGCCAGCCATTTGCTATATAATTGGTCCCACATAGTATGAGCCACGACCTTTAATAGGAAAGGTGGGACCCACATGTGTTTTGGCCGGCCCACTATCTTGTTGGGCGGCCCACTTGTATAGTGGACCCCACATACCAAATGGGTCAAGCCATTAGCAATGTAGGACCACACCTGTGTTTAACGACCACTAGCTTGGTAGGTGATGGCGTGTAACTCACCCGTTCGATTGGGAACCCCAAGAGGAGGTATGATGCGCCTGTTAGCAAGTTTTCCCTCGAAAAACCAGGTTTAATCGAACTAGTAGGAGCAAGAAGCCGTGAAGGTTGATGGTGTGAGAAGCAGTGGGCGCAACACCCGAGGATTCTGCGCCAACGGAACTGCTGCAACTAGCAAGTACTTTGTCCCAACAGCTTGATGAGATTGTCCAATCTCACCGGCTTCAGCTAGCAACAAAGTTAAAGCACGTGCTCCAGTGGAAAGATGTTTGCAAGAAAACGGTAAGCTTTGGTGCGATGGGTGTATGTATGTAAAGAATGGGGCCAGGGGTCCACGGTTCACTAAGAGTGTCTCTCCACATAAGATAAAGCATGTTGGGTGAACAAATTACAGGTCAAGACAATTGACAAATAGAGAAAGCATAACAGTATATACATGATATGATAAATATAGTGAGGGTTTTCCGGCATTACGACAAAGTACATAGACCGCCATCCAAGTACCATCTATGCCTAAAGTCCACCTTGAGTTATCATCGAACCATTCGGTAGTAAGTTGCTAAGCAACGGAACAATTTGCATTAAGTATGAAAGTGTAGTAATGTAATCATGACTACATCCTTAGACATAACACATCAATGTTTTATCCCTAGTGACAGCACATCCACAACCTTAGAACTTTCTGTCACTTGTCCGGATTTAATGGAGGCATGAATCCACTATCGACCATAAATACTCCCTCTGAGTAAAAACATGGCCTGAGCCTCTACTAATAACGGAGAAGTATGCAAGATCATAAACAACACATAAACAATAGATTTGATAATCACCATAATCATAGTACTCTCTATCCATCGGATCAAGACAAACACAACATATAGAAATTCCACAGATAGATGATGTGATGAAGTAGGCAGCTCACAAGATCCAACAATGGCTAACGAGGAGAGAACGACCATCTAGCTACGCACTGGACCCATGGTCCGGGAGTGAACATACTCACTCATCCTCGGAGAGGCGACCATGGCGGTGTAGGAGTCCTGGGGAGATGAATCCCCCTCTCACGGCGGAGATCTTGGCGATCTCTGAATCCCAGGGGATGGGATTACGCGCGGCGGCGTCCTGGAGGTTTCGTATACGTGGCTCTCAGTCTTTGGGGGTTTCACGCGGAGGCTTTAAGTAGGCGGAAGGTCAATGCGGGGAGCCACACGGGGGCCCCCAGGGGGTGGGTCGGCGCGGCGGGCTTGGGCCGCGCCGCCTGTGGCTGCCTGTGGCCCACTTTGTTATCTCTTCGGTCTTCTGGAAGCTTCATTGCAGAAAATAGGACCCTAGGCGAAAGTTTCGTCCAATTCGAGAATATTTCCTTACTAGGATTTACTGAGAGCAAAAACAATGAGAAAACTTGATAATGGCTCTTCAGCATCTTGTTAATAGGTTAGTTCGGAAAATGCATAAATATGACATGTAATGTGCATAAAACATGTGGTAATCAATAAAGTAGCATGGAACATAAGAGAGTATCGATACGTTGGGCAGTATCGGCATCCCAAGCTTAGTTGCATCGTCCGAGCAAGTAAAGCGATAACAAAGATAATTTTAAGTGACATGCCATAAATCTTGATCATACTATTTGTAAACATATGTAATGAATGCGGCGATCAAAACAGTAATGACATGAGTAAACTAGTGAATCATATGACAAAGACTTTTCATAAATGATACTTCAAGACAAGCATCAGTAAGTCTTGCATAGAGTTAACTCATAAAGCAATAAATCAGAAGTAAATGTGTTGAAGCAACACAAGGAAGATTAAGTTTCAGTGGTTGCTTTCAGCTTATAACATGTATAGGAATATTGTCAACATAAAGTAATATAACAAGTGCAATATGCAAGTATGTGAATCGATACCTGAGTTCACACCACAGTGTTTTATGTAGGTGGAAAGGAGATAGGTAAACCTAGCTCAACAATAAAAGTAAAAAGGTCCTTCAAGAGGAAAGCATCGATTGCAATATTTGTGCTTGAGCTTTTATTTTGAAAACATGAAACAATTTGTAAACGGTAGTAATAAAGCATATGAGTTATGAAAATTATATCTTACAAGTTGCAAGCCTCATATAGTATACTAATAGTGTCCGCTCTCGTCCTACTTAGCTTGGACTAGGATCTTTACATGCAAATATTTCAGCAAGTGTCACAAAGAGTGCCTCCGTACTTTGTACAAAGTTAAGGAAAGCTCGCAATTTTAGTTTCCTTTTGATTATTCTCGCTTAGACATCCACATCACCCAGGGACAACATGGACAACGAGATAATGGACTCCTCTTAAATGCATAAGCATGTAGCAATGATTATTATTCTCATATGAGATTGAGGATATATGTCCAGCTGAAAATTCAACCATGGTTCATGGCTTTAGTTAGCGGCCCAATGTTCCTCTCTAACAATTTTGCATGCTCAAACCACTAAAATGATATAGATCCTTCAGACAAGGCAGACATGCATAGCAACTCACACTGATATTCAACAATAGTTGATGGCGTTCCCCGAAACATGGTTATCGCACAACAAACAACTTAATAAAATATAGAGTGCATAAGTACATATTCAATACTACGATAGTTTAAGGCTATTTGTCCCATGAGCTATATATTGCAAAGGTGAATGATGGAATTTTAAAGGTAGCACTCAAGCAATTTACTTTGGAATGATGGAGAAATACCATGTAGTAGGTAGGTATGGTGGACACGAATGGCATAGTGGTTAACTCAAGGATTTTGGATGCATGAGAAGTATTCCCTCTCGATACAAGGTTTAGGCTAGCAAGGTTATTTCAAGCAAACTCAAGGATGAACAAGTGCAGCAAAACTCACATAAAAGACATATTGTAAACATTACTCCCTCGCAGCAGTCTTCCTTGTTGTTCAAAACTCAATACTAGATATTATCTAGACCTTAGAGACCAAATATGCAAATCAAATTTTAGCAAACTCTATGTATTTCTTCATTAATGGGTGCAAAGTATATGATGCAAGAGCTTAAACATGAGCACAACAATTTAACGAGTATCACATTATCCAAGACATTTTAAATTACTACATGTAGCATTTTCCAATTCCAACCATATAACAATTTGAAGAAAAACTTCGCCTTGAACATTATGAGTAAAGCCTAAGGACACATGTGTCCATATGCAACAGCGGAGCGTGTCTCTCTCCCACAAAGTGAATGCTAGGATCCATTTTATTCAAACAAAACAAAAACAAAAACAATAAGACGCTCCAAGTAAAGAACACAAGATGTAGTGAATAAAAATATAGTTTCGGGGGAGGAACCCGATGATGTTGTCGATGAAGAAGGGGATGCCTTGGGCATCCCCAAGCCAAACGCTTGAGTCTTCTTAGAATATGCAGGGGTGAACCATGGGGCATCCCCAAGCAGGCTTTCCTCCTCTTGATCATAGTATATCATTCTCCTCTCTTGACCCTTGAAAACTTCCTTCTCACAAACTTTAAGCAAACTCATGAGAGGGTTAATTACAATTAATAATTCACTCATTCGGAAGGTGACATAATCATTATTTTCACTTCTGTAAAACTCTTTTGGACATTAATGGATCAAGAAATTCATCCAACATATCAAAAGAGGCAGTAGAAATAAAAGGCAGAATCTGTCAAAAGCAGAACAGTTCGTAAAGACGAATTGTGGCACAGAGCTTGCTCAAATGGAAAACTCAAAACTAATGAAAGTTCGTACATAGGATCAAGCTCGTAAATTGGCAGATTTTTTGAATTTTCTACAGAGAACTGTCTTTGAATTCGTGACAGACAGCAATGCTGTTTTGCGGATTCAAAATATAACATCAACTTTGGCATAGAACTTACTTGGCACAAAAACATGATGAGGAGAGGTGCTACAGTAGTAAACAGCACCAAGACTCAACAAAACAAAAAATTGCTGTAGGTAAAAACATGAGTTGTCTCCCATAAGCGCTTTTTCTTCGCAGCCTTTCAGCTAGGCGCGAAAGTGCAAATCAAGTATTATCCAAGAGATGAAGCATCAACATCATTACCAGGGGTGTTGGGGGTTTTTTCCCAACCAAGCATAGTATATTTGATATAAGTTTTAGCGTCTCCTTTTCATTAGTCTTGAAGCACTGCTCTTTTCCATATTGTTACAATGTGTGAGTGACCTAATGTGTGCTCAATATTATAATGAACAAATTTTGAGACAATGGCTTGTAATAATTTTCAATTGCATCATTCATAGCTAGGAGTTTACATGGTATTGGTGCTTTGATCTCCCCACCATCATTAATATTATTAGTGTATCTTATTCTATCTATGTCCATTTTTTCAAGGAACCAACAAAATTAGTATGAGAACCTAGCATATTAAATTGGGATTTCTATTTTCGTGCTAAAACCACCAAATTCTCTGAAGGTTTCTAAAACAAAATCTTTCTTTTCCCCTTCTTTCCATATCACCAAGTGTAAGAAACATATGTTGTAGGTTATAGAGTTGAGATTAACAAATTTAGCTTCCAACATGTTTAACTAAAGCGGCCATTGACATCAATTTCATAAGTGGGGGCAAGTTCTACCAAGTGTCTATCTTCAAAATCTTCAGTAATACTAACATGATTGAAAAATTCACTTCTATATTATTTCTCCCAACTATGGACCAACGTCCGGTATGTCTTTTGGGGTGAAATTAAAAGGAACACATGATGCAATAAGCAAAAGTAAACAAAGCGAATAAAGTAAAGACAGTAACTAATTTTTTTGTATTTTGACATAGAAATAAGACAATAAATAAAGTAAAACTAGCAACTAATTTTTTGTGTTTTGTTTAGTGCGAACAAACAAAGTAGTAAATAAAATAAAAGCAAAGACAAAAACAAAGTAAAGAGATTCAAGATGAGAGACTCCCTTGCACAAATCCTTGATCTCCCAGAGCAACGGCGCTTGAGAAAAAAGAGCTTGATGGCGTGTAACTCACCCGTTAGTTAGGAACCCAAAGAGGAAGGTATAAATGCGCACGGTAACAAGTTTTCTCAGAAAGAGCAAGGTTTAATCGAACCGATGAGGCAAGAAACACGCTGAAGGTTGATGGTCGCGAAATGTGATGCGGCGCAACTGATGTCTAAGCGTGGAACCTACACAACACAACCCAAGTACTTTGTCCCAACGAAGCAGTGAGGTTATCAGTCTCACCGTTGGTGTAACAAAGGATTAAGCGTATCGAGTGGAGAATGATTGTTTGCAGAAAGCAGTAAAACACAATTGCAGTAGGGTGTATGCTATGTAAAGAATAGGACCGGGGTCCACGGATCTTACCTAGAGGTGTCTCTCCCATAGATAAAGCATGTTGGGTGAACAAATTACGATTGGGCAATTGACAAATAGTGAAAGGCATAACAATGCATATCATGATATGATAAATATGGTGAGATTGTCATGGTTATCATCGTCCATAGACCGCCATCCAACAACATCTATGCCTAAAAAGTCCACCTTGAGTTATCATCAGAACCCCATTCGGTATTAAGTTTGCTAAACAGCAGTTGTGCATTAAGTATGGTGTGTAATGTAATCAGCAACTACATCCTTAGACATAGCATCAATGTTTTATCCTAGTAGCAACACACACCCACAACCTTAGAACTTTCTGTCCTTGTCCAGATTTAATGGAGCATGAACCCACTATCCAAACATAAATACTCCCTCTTGGAGTTAAGAGCAAAAGCTTGGCCGGAGCCTCTTAATAACGGAGAGCATGCAGGATCATAAACACATATATGCATGATAGATTGATAATCACCATAATCCTTAGTACTCTCTATCCATGGATCGACAAACACAACATGTAAATTACGATGGTGATCTTGATCATGTTGAGCAGCTCACACAAGATCCAGCAATGAAGCACAACGGAGAAGCGACCATCTAGCTCTGCTGGACCATGGTCCGGGGGTGAGCTTCTCCTCATCACTCTAGGAGCGACCATGGCGGTGTAGAGTCCTCAGGGAGATGAATCCCCGACGGGGTCTGGCGATCTCCTGAATCCCAAGAGATGGGATTCGCGGCGGCGTCTGAGAGTTTTCCGTATCGTGGCTCTACGTTCGGGGTTTCGCGACGGAGGCTTTAAGTAGGCGGAAGGTCAACGCGAGGTGCCACACGAGGGGCCCAGGAGGTAGGTCGGCGCGACCAGGGCCTGGGCCCGCGCGCCTTTAGCCTGGCTGCCTCGTGGCCCACGTTATCTCTTCGGTCTTACGGAGCCACCGATGAAGAAATAGGACCCTAGGCGTTTCGTCCAATTAAAGAATATTTCCTTACTAGGATTTACGAAACCAAACATCGAAAACGACAAGCGCTCTTGGCATGCGTGATAAGTTAGTTCGAGAAAATGCATAAATATGACGCCTGTGTGCATAAAACATGTAGGTATCATCGATAGAAACTGGAACATAAGAAATTGTCGATCGTTGGAGGCGTCTTATTGGGCCAACCCGCTTGCTATATGGTGGACCGCATACTAGAGCGGCCCTTTAGGGAAGGAGGGACCCTTTGTGTTTTGGCGACCACTATCTTGTTGGGCCGGCCCATATATGTGGACCCCATACTAAATGAGTAAAACCTTAAAAGTGGAAAGTGGGACCCACCAGTGTTTTTAATGACCCACTAGCTTGTTGAGCGACCCACTTGCTATCACAGTGGACCCTACCTACACTAAATGCGGTAGGCCTTTTAACGAGAAAGTGGACCACTGTGTTTTTGGCGACCGCTTACCTTCTTGAGCGGCCCAGTTAACATGGTGGACACACGTATTAAATGGTAAAGCCCATTTGGACACGACTGATCAACATTAGGATTGGGCGAGCACGTAACTAATGGACGACTTGACTATATAGTTGGCCAGGTCAAACTATATCATCGGCTTGGAAACACGCTCAAAGGCGTGGCGGGGCCTAGTGTGGGCCTACCATCTACCACGGGGATTCCAATGGGATTCATAGCAGATTAAACGGCGATTCTGCTTGTCACGCCCTGTCAGTTACGCATAGCGATAAGCTGATCGCGGAGCTCCAAGAAAACACTTCCTGTGATCAGGTTTTCAAGTAGCGAAAAACTAAGCGTAAACAGACCATCGTCGTTAGACCTGCGGCAGCGATTCGACAACGGAACCCATATCGTCCGGTTAGGCCCATAGGTGACGAAAAATGCCCCTTAGTTGGCGATTTTGGGACGTTGTGTATCGGAACTTTTCTTGTAGTGGGAGCGTAAGGCCACCGCAGCATGTGGGCGCGATTAGGTGAACTGTTGCGCCCCACGAAACAGGTACTCCGTTTGCTTATCTTCCTCTTTACCTTTTAAGTGTCTCCCTGGTCCTACTGCATCCTCAATCTGTTCCTTTTCTGGAATATGCTTAGCGGCACTGTTCCTATTTTGTTTGTGCGTAAAGCCTCTGTCGACACCATGCTCTATATTCTCTATATCAGGTTGGTACCTCCGGGTTCCGTGCTGAGGCTATGGGAAACGAGAATAGCGCCCTGTGCTGAGGGCATGGCCGATCTTAACGACCACAAGCAATGCAATATTAGAAGTGGGAGCGAGGAATAATCTGAGTGAATTTTTTAACCAACTTACCATGATGTAGTAGTCTGAATCTGATACTCCCTCCTTGTTCACTACTCATACCAAGTGAGTGACTCAACTATGTGTAGATACGGATGTATCTAGATGTGTTTAAGCTCTAGAATACTATTGCCTCCATCCCAAAGCTTTGGTCTTATATTATTTTTAGAAAGTCAAGCTATACCATGTTTGACTAAGCTTTCAAAAAAATCAGTAACATGCAAAATACAAAATTAATATCATTAAATAGATAATAAAATATATTTTCTACGGTATCTACAGTATTATATTTGTTGATAGAATGTTCTAAAATTTGTAGTCAAACTTTGCTTGTTTTGATTCCTCAAAAATATAAGGCTTAAGCTTTTGGATGATGGTAGTATTCATATCTAGACAGTGATTAACTAGTTTTTTGTGTCCACATAGCTAGTGTTCACTTGTTTGCAAAGGCTAGAGCATCATATATGCATCAGTCTATCTCATACGGTAATTCAATATCAACTGTTTGATGCGCCTTTTTGTTTTTGCTATTCATATGCAGACAGAAACTTTAGGGCCTTTACTGAAAAGGAAGATCAAAACTGCGGCTGATCAGGCTGCCAGTATGTTGATGCCGCCCATCTTCTAAATGCCTCTACAAGCACAAGGCCGCGCGTGGGTGTTGATCTTTTAATGAATATGGGTAATTTCTTAATCCACAAAACATGCCTTGATTTTCTCTGTTTATTGTCGTTTCTATGCTTGCCAAAAGTTTACAACAACAACAACAACCAAGCCTTTCAGTCCCAAACAAGTTAGGGTAGGCTAGAGTTGAAACCCATAAGATCTCGAAGCCAAAGTTTAGAAACACCAAATTCGTTTGCTTACAATCATCATACAGTATGTTCATCTACTCCAGTTCCCCTAACCCAACATAAAATGATGTTAATTTCGATTTTTAGATTAAAAGAGCACCATTAGGGGCTGTTAATTACGACTTTGAGATTAAAATGTCATTTGCAATTGTTAATTACAATTTTGAGACAATTGGTTAGTTTAACCTCGATCTCTCCATTTTTTCCAACCGAACAAAAATGTAACCATTCCATTCTATGAAATGGAGCCATTCCATTCCATTCACGCTGTTTAATTCGAACACACCCCTTGCATTGTTGTGAGCGACAGCCAACGCAGCCATACCCTTCCATACATCTGTACTATACCTGTCAGTCATCTGTCAGAATATCTTGTAGAATCATTTCCCATTCTTATCTGGAGCTGAAGCTAGCTGCTTGCTGCTCAAGTGGATGCAAAATGGGCTAATGAGGCTGCTTGTGAGGACGATAGTATGGACACCCATCTTGAAAATATCTACAAGCAGGCCATGGGTAATTTGGGTAGTGACCTTTAATGAATCAGTATATTTCCCTTAATCCACATACATGATTTCATTGTTATCTGTTTAATTACTGTTGGCTTTGTCTAATGCTTGCAAAAGTTGAAACAACTGCGTTTGCTTACAGTCATCATACTAATTTTTCACTTTTGATGTCTCATCATAAACTGTTGATTTCCATTGGCTTATTTTGTAATCATTTGCATTGTTGTCATTGTTCTCTATGCACAACCCTATTCTTCAACTTACACTATTATTTGCATCAGTCTATCTCATAGAATTATTAAATATCAATGATGAGTTCTGTCTATTCATATGCTGGATGAAACTTCTGTGCCTCTATTCAAATGGATAAAAAATGATCCCCACGATGGCTGTTGTGAGCGATGGTCTGCCACCATCTTGAAAACCTCATAGCTTTTGAGCCCTTGGAGCATTTGGGTGGTACCCTTTGATGTGGTACTATATTTTCTTAATCCTCATATATGATTTGATTTATTACTGTAGGCTTTGTCTAATGCTTACAATAGTTCAGAAACACACACACCTATTCTTCCACTTACATCGGCACTATATGCATCGGTGTCTCATAGATTCATTTTATATATCCCTGCTGATGTCTATTGCTCTTCAATTTTTATATGTAGACCTGCTGAGCCTTCATTGGTCAAAAGGATTGGAACTGCTGCTGATGAGGCATCTGCAGCCCACCAAGTTACTGTCAGCCCCACCTTTTGGATGCTTATATAAGCTCAGGTCCAAGGATCAGCCGGGCCGTAACCATCAGGGTTAAGGTATATTTTTAATAAGCCACATATACATGCCATGATTTATGTCACGATCATTATCAACACAGCTCAAATACAATGCTTTTGGAATTAGGCTTACCAATTACCATAACATATTCATCATGCACTAATTTTTTGTTCAGGTTGTAACATAGTGTTATGCACTTGCTTATCAACATTTGCATTGCTAGAACTATGCACTTTACACAACCCTAATTCTTCCACTTCGTTAGTAGCCTACAGCACTAGTATTCCACCTCCCATCTTTCATCCCACCATCAGTCTAAGACTTGAGAATATAATGAACCATGTACATATATAACACCTCTATAGCTCTATCTACCTTTCTAGTAGCTCCTTCAGAGAGTTACAGGTATGTATTCTCAGTGGTTTAGCATGAATTAGCATATAGTAAGTCTTGTTTTTAGTCTTCACAGCTTTACCCATTTGTATCAATTTCTCTGTTGTGCACCTTGTAGACTTGATCCCAATGATTAACCCCGGATATTAATAGCATGAAGGATCTTTCACTATCCATGGCTATGGCAAATTGATGAACACCTATACGGTCTATGAGGTGTATCAAGACGCGGGCCATCACATATTTGTATGGACATGATTGGAGAAGTTTGCTTTTGACTACGGTACGAAGAAGGGCGACGAGCTGAGGATCAGAATCAACAGGCAGATATACGTAACTGCTTACAGAATTGGAGACACTTCCAAATATATAATATGTAACTTTTTTCTCATATCTTTTGATAACTGCTTCTGAGCGATTGTTCTAAACCATTCCTACATTCTACTTCTTTGGATTTAACATGATCACGCTACGGATCCACAGCTGAACGAGACGGATGTCCTGAGGAGCAACCACACCGGCCGCCGTAGACACTCTCTGCATCGGCCGGTTCTGTGCAGCTCGTTCACATCTACCCGGCGAGTCCCCTACATGAGCATTAGTTCTGTGAGAGGCCCATACACATGCCAGCGAGCCTCCTGCCATCAATCTTTGGTTCCTCTCATTTGCTGTTCCTGCACCTTGTGATCTCGCATCGGCACCGGTTCCTCTAGAGGCGCAGTTCCCCTTTGCCAGCCAGTCTCCTGCATCGGCCACCCGGCTCGTGTACCAGCCCCGAGCTCATGCACCTGCCCCGACCGGATCAAGGAGTCTCGGCTCATTCTTTGTGGCACAGGTGTGGTGACAGGCGTATCCCAGGCTATGTTCGTGAGTATGTGACTAAATGCTCTTATCTTGATGTCTTCTCTGCTCAAGGTCTCACATGGTTCAGAGTGCATTGGTGCCATTATTAATTTTTGGTGGTATCTCTTGCTTCGAATCAGAAATTGCCTAAAAGTGTCTCCAAGGATCAATCTTGTGAAGGGCAAAGATATCCTCGTCATAGAGTGAAGGTCTCACTGTGGAGGGACGGTACTCTGTCAGTCCCAGAGATGGCCGCTTGGCTGTTACTGCCAGGTGGAAAAAGTTCATTGACGGTGCCAAACTTCGCATTGGATCAAAGTTGAAGGTCAAGATCTTTCGATCTGCCGCTGTGACATGCTGGTCATAAAGTTCGCGGTTGTCTGGTTCTGTTGTCCCATGAGCCCTTAGCAAATTCATTTGTAGTTATACTTATATAAGGTTATCTTATCTGAACTGCTAATTAATTGTATGGGTGGTAAAACTCCGGCAAGCTTTTGCTCTTAGCAAGTATGTATGTATGATCAGCTATTATGATAACTAATGTTTGTGTTCATCTTAATTTGCATTTCCTTTTTAGAAAAAAACTTAATTTCTATTTTGGCTGACCTGTTAGAGAACTATCAGATTGAACCCACAGCATGATTCATATAGATTCATTACTGCCAGCCACCTGTCTTGACCTTGCGATACACTACTTCCATTAATTAGTGCAAGAGGGCTTACCTGAGCTGCCTCAGATTCGAATCCAACTTATCTATCTAGAAATACAACCTTTGCGGAAGAGGATTTAGATATGGGGAGGTGACATTGAGGACCCATGGGCAACGACGTCGTCAGCGTTTTAAAAAGGTGGCGGGAGATCGAAGAAAAAATAAGCCAAAAATCAGTTGGTAAACAAATTCAGAAAAGAAACATTTACCTTTACGAGAGGATGACATGCGGGACCTTGAGTGCGACATCCTCAACTATTTCAAAGAGCGGCGAGGATCAAAATAAAAAAATAGCGAGAAATTAATTAGGGTCAAAATAAATCCATCAAAGGAAACTTTATTGTTCATAGAGGATGACATGTGGGACAAGACTTGCCGGCTGCGTCGTCATCGTTTCAAATGAAAGGGAAGCGAAGGGGATCAAAAGAAAAAGACAAATGGCCAGAAAATTAAAGGAAAAAAATAAATCCAACAGGAGAGAAAACTTTTATTGTTCATAGGGGATGACATGTGGGACCATGAGCCAAGGCTTCCTCAACGTTTCAAAATCGACATGAGATTGAAAGAAAAGTCAAGTGACATATCAGGAGCCAAAATAATCCAAGAAAAGAAACTTTATTGTACATAGAGGATGACATGCGGGTCCCATTTTGTAGCGAGGCGGTCTCCAGCGCTTCCAAGCCTTTGAATGAAGAAAAATGAAGTAGCCCCGAGAAATCGGGGTGTGAAAAAAATCCAAGAAAGAAAGATTTCAATTGAGGCACCGTATCTGGACATACTGGCCTTCGAACTATCTTTTTGGGCCTTTTGACTCGTACAATTTCAGCCCCCTCCAAAACCAACAGGAAAGGTCGGATTTTCTCAAAAAAAAACAGAAGAAAGTCCTATGCTTCGCAAGAAACAAAAAACAAGGAGATTCAACATATAAGTTTGTTTATGTGTAGATATAAAGATTTAATTTATCCGTTGCAATAGCTCAGAAAGCGAAATACAACGTTTATTGTACGCAAAATAAAATGTCACATGACTCTATGTATGCGGGGAGGGCCGACATGAGGACCATGAGCAGTAGTCAACGTTTCAAAAATGGCGAGGATGAAAATAAAAAAAGCCAAAAATCGGTTTAAAAAATGCAAAAAAAACATTGCTCGTTACGAGAGGATGACATGCGGGACCCATGAGGCGGTGCATCCTCAACGTTTCAAAGTCGGCATGAGATCGAAAGAAAAAGGCCGTGACATAATATCAGGGCAAAAATAATCCAAGAAAAAGAAGCTTTATTGTACATGAGGATGACATACGGGTCCCATTTTTGTAGCCGGCGGTCTCAACGTTTCCAGGCGGCCTGGGACCAAAAAGAAATGAAGCGGCAACAATTCTCAACAATTCCAAGGCGGGGATCAAAAGAAAAATAAAGGAAATAACCCAGAAATTAATTAGGAGTCAAAAAACCCACAAAGGAAACTTTTATTGTTCATAGAGGGTGGCATGTGGGACCAGACACTGTATGACGTCCTCATCGTTTCAACGCGGGCCAGGGGATCAAAGAAAAAAGGCAAATAGTCAGAAATTAGGGTAAAAAATAACTCCAAGAGAGGAAATATTGTTCGTAGAAGGATGACATGCGGGACCCATGAGCCGGCTTACTCAACGTTTCAAGGCGGCATGAGATCGAAAGAAAAGGCAAAGTGACCAAATATCGGGGGCCAAAAATAATTTATTGTGTACATAGAGGATGACATGTGGGTCCCAAAACAGCGGCGGTCTCAATGTTTGTAATGAGGCGATCAAAAGAAAAGAAAGTAGCTAGTAATTAGGGGTGAAAAAAAATCCAAAGAAAAGAAAGTTGATGGACATAGAGAGGATGACATGCGGGTCCCTTGAACCAGCAACTTACTCAACGTTTCCAAGGCGGGGGATCAAAAGAAAAAGGCAAACCAAAAAATCGAGGAGGTGAAAAAAAAAATATGAAAGCTTTTATAGCACACGGATGACATACGGGTCCCATGAGCCGACGGTACCTCAACGTTTCCAAACGTGGCATGTAGATGAAAGAAAGTCAAGTTACCAAATATGAGGTGCCAAAAAAAACTCAAGAAAAAGAAAGTTGATAGCACATAGAGGATGACGGGCGTGTCCATTTAGGCTGCGGCGGTCTCCGTTTGAGAGGAGCGGGGATCGAAAGAAAAGTCAAGTAGCCAAAATGAGATTACTTAAAATAATCCAAAAAATGAAAGTTTTATAGTACATAGAGGATGACATGGGTCATTAGCGATATTAAGTATCAACTATTTGAGAGCGTGCGGGATCGAAGAAAAAGTCAAGTTACCAAATATGAGGTGCCAAAAAAATCCAAGAAAAGAAAAGTTTTATAGTACGTAGTGGATGACATGCGGTCCCATTTAGCATGGTATCACTGTTTGAGAGGCAGCGGGGGATCGAAAGAAAAAGTCAAGTGACCAAAATATATGAGGTACCAAAAAAAATCCAAGAAAAGAAAGTTTTATAGTACATAAGGATGACATAGGGTCCCATTTTGTAGCAGCGGTATACGTTTTAAAGGCTGAAGGTGATCGAAAGAAAAAGTCAAGTGACCAAATATGAGGTGCCAAAAATCCAAGAAAAAGAAAGTTTTATAGTACATAGAGGATGACATCGGGTCCCATTTAGCGTGATATCAAGTTGAGAAGATGACAGAGATGAAAGAAAAAGGTAAGTGACAAATATGAGGTGCCAAAAATAATTCAAGAAAAGAAAGTTTTTATAGTACATAGAGGATGACATCACGGGTCGATTAAAAGCAAACAAAAGCGGTATCAGGTTGAAGAAATGACGAGGATCGAAGAAAAAAGAAGTGACCAAATTTGAGGTGCCAAAAAAACTCCAAGAAAAGAAAGTTGATTTACATAGAGGATGACATGCGGGTCCCATTTAGCGGCCCCGTGATCTCAACGTTTCCAAAGGCGGCAAGGGATCAAAGAAAAAGGAAGTAGCCAGAAATCAGGGGGTCAAAAAAATCCAAGAATAGAAAGAATTTGTTGGAGATATGCCCAAGAGGCAATAATAAATTAGTTATTGTTATATCTTATTGTTCATGATAAATGTTTACATCTCATGCTATAATTGTATTAACCGAAACATTGATACATGTGTGTTATGTAAACAACAAGGAGTCCCTAGTAAGCCTCTTGTATAACTAGCTTGTTGATTAATGGATGATCATGGTTTCGTGATCATGAACATTGGATGTTATTAATAACAAGGTTATGTCATTAGGTGAATGATATAATGGACACACACCCAAATGAGCGTAGCATAAGATCAAGTCATTAAGTTCATTTGCTATAAGCTTTCAATACATAGTTGTCTTAATCCTTCGACCATGAGATCATGTAAATCACTTACACCGGTATGATTACATCAAACGTCATTGCGTAAATGGGTGACAATAAAGGTGGGATTAAGTATTTGGAAAGTGTGAGTTGAGGCATATGGATCAACAGTGGGATTTGTCCATCTGATGACGGATAGATATACTTTGGGCCCTCTCGGTGGAATGTCATCGATTAGCTTGCAAGCATATGATTGGATCATAAGAGATGACATACCACGGTGAGTAAAGAGTACTTGTCGGTAACGAGGTTGAACAAGGTATGGAGATACCGATGATCGAACCTCGGACAAGTAAATATCGTGACAAAGGGAATTGGCATCGTATGTAAATGGTTCAATCGATCACTAAGTCATCGTTGAATATGTGGGAGCCATTATGGATCTCGAGATCCCGCTATTATTATTGCTCGGAGAGGAGTCTCGACCATGTACTGCATAGTTCGAACCGTAGGGTGAGACGCTTAAGGTTCGATGTCGCATAAGTAGATTCGGAATATGAGATGGGGCCGAAATTTGTTCGGAGTCTCGGATGGGATCCAGGACATCACGAGGAGGAATGGTGGGAGAATAAGATTCATATAAGGGAAGTTATTTTCCGGGGTTCGGAAAAAGTTTCGGTGTTTGAGGGAGCTTCTAGAAGGTTCTAAGGGCCACAGTGGGCCACCACCCCGGGGAGGACCACATGGGCCAAGGGAGTGCAGCCTAGCCTAATGGGCCGGGGCACCAAGCCCTCAAGGCCCAGCCGGCCAGCCTAGGGATAAGATCAAATCCGGAGGATAAGATCAAATCCCTAAAATCGAGGGAGCAACTTTGGAAGAAGCAAACTTGGAAGGGGATGATTTCGGATCCCCCCTTTCCTTGTGCAATGGTGGGGCCAAGGGGCTGTGGCGCCCCTCCCTCTATAAATAGGAGAGGGACAGCCGACCATTTGCCGTGACACACCAGAGCTCGCCCCCTCTCTCCTCTCCGCTAGTGCTCAGGCAGCGAAGCCTGCGGCTTTCTCCTCCACCACCACCACGCAGTCGTGCTGGGATTCGGGGATCTACCACACCTCACGCTGGAGCAGGAGGGACGGGCTTCATACGACACCGTACGCGCGGAGTACGGAAGTCTGCGATTGCAGCAGGGACGATTCATCAACAACGATATCTGATCTCGTAGGCTTTGGAAATCATCAAGGGTTAGTATCTTGTCAATCTCGTTTGATCTTGTAGATTAGATCTTGGGTGTTCCATAGATTAGATCTTGGATTTATTCGTCTTGCGGTAGAAATTTTTGTTTTCTATGCTACGAACCCCAACAGTGGTATCAGAGCCCTTCTTCGATCGTCGCTTTTGAAGAACACAATGTTTTGTGGGCGTTGATGCTTTGTTGGATTTGCTTGCGGGATGGTGGGATGGAGCGGCTCGGGCTAACTTTACATGACCGCGTCTCATGAGACTTGCTCCACCTTTCGACATGCAACTTGTATTGCATAAGTGGCTTTGCGTGTCTGTCTCTCCCACCATAGTGAAGATTGTAATTTGCACTTCTATTGTCAACACTAGTATCACCGTTGTGGTTCATGTTCGTAGGTAGATTGGATCTTGCTAGAAAACCCTAAACCACGTAAAATATGCAAACCAAATTAGAGGCGTCTAACTTGTTTTGCAGGGGTTTGGTGATGTGATATGGCCATGATATGATGATGATTATATTTGATGTATGAGATGTTCATTGTTGTATTATGGCAAGCCTAATGGTTGTTTTTAATTTTTTTTTTAAGACTTGCGTGTCTATTCATCATGTAATAGCTTTATTTCAAGTAGTTGTTATGGTAGCTATAAGTGATGGACAACCATGAAGCGGCGCCACGGACCTTGGTGCAATGCTGGTGATGATGGAGATCATGATCATGAGCTTTGGAGATGGAGATCAAAAGCATAAGAAGAAAGGCCATATCATATCACATATTATGAATTGCATGTGATGTTAATCCTTTATGCATCTTATCTTGCTTAGATCGTGACGGTAGCATTATAAGATGATCCCTCTCACTAAATATCAAGATAATAAAGTGTTCATCCTTAGTATGCACCGTTGCTAAGACGTCGTTGAAGCATCTCGTGATGATCGGGTGTGATAGACTCTACATGTGCATACAATGGGTGCAAACCAGTTGCAACGGATACTGAGTTGCCTTGAGCCTAGCATGTGAGACATGGTCTCGGAACACGGGATACGAAAGGTAGAGCATGAGTCATATGAATGATATGATGAACACTTTAGTGTTCGCCTTTGAAGCTACATCTTTTCTCGTGATGATCGGACTTGGTGTAGTGGATTTGGTTCGTGTAATCACTAAGACAATGCGAGGATGTTGTTTTGAGTGGGAGTTCACCTAGTTAATTGAAGAATTAAAAATGAACTCAAATTATCATGAACATAGTCTGAATAGTATTTTGAATTAAATTTGTAGAATTGGCATCCGTTTTCTACCATGCGCTAGTCTTGTAATTGAGATAGAAATACTGTTAAGTCTGACAACTTTACGGACTGGTACCGTATTGTTAAAGAATCAAGATATGATTAAGTCCTAATGCAAACTTTTAGTAAACCTCACATTAATGATTCAAAGAACAATGGTTTCAATTAGTACCTAGAATCATCTTGTCTCCGTGAAACTTGAAGTTCAAATCTGTTTGAAAAGTAAGGAGCTGGAAATTTTGTTTTCAGAAATAAGCAAGGTATGAGATATATATGATATCTAAGACCTTATTGCAAGATGATAGAATATAATCTAGTGAGACTACATAAACTCATAAGTTTTATGGGAATGTACGAAGGTTGAAGACGCCAGGCGTCCCAATCCTCCAACTAGTTGGGCACTAACGATATTCGCATATCCATGAGGTGATCGTCCTTAGAATGCACCGTTGCTAAGACTCGTCGCTTCGAAGCATCTCGTGATGATCGGTGTTATAGATTCTACGTGTGCATACAACGGGTGCAAGGCAGATTTGCACATACGAATAAAGGTTAAACTTTACGAGCCTAGCATGTACAGACATGGTCTCGGAAAGTCTTCATGATTTGATGGATAAAATTATGAGTGAAATTGTTCATTACATTAAAGGTTACTAATAGTAAATCTAGAACGCTTGTCATGTGATGATCAACTTCAAGGTAAGAACCTCAAGGTTATTGGTATTTGACCAATGGACCTAGAAGTTATTGAAGGTGAAGTGTTTTCTGAGAATGAGGAAAGCTAAAAGAGAAACTACAAAAGATATTTTGGCAGAAAGAAAGAAAAGACTAGAAAGTCTAGCTCAGGTGTATATAGATGATATACATGTTATGAATGTATTCCTTGTTTTGGTCACACAATGAAATTCTTGGGTATTAGTACCATATTGGTTGGTATGAGGTGTCATACAAAACAACGCAATATGTGATTTAATGACTTGAATTGTGATGATGACAAGTTCTGGAACAAAAATAAAGTGTTATTATGTTCATCGTTCATTCTATCTAGCCCTTAGGATTTATTGAACTTTCTAACTGTTATTGTTCTGGTTAAATGAACAACGAGTTGTTCAAATTTAACAGGATTCCATGTACGATGGATAAGTTATTATAAATCTTTATGGTGAAGCACACATACATAACACTGACGCTAAAATGCCATAAGGGAAATGATATGAATTCCACTTATTAGTGGAACCGCCATTTAGGTCATGTTAGAAAGAACGCATGAAGGAACTCCATGCAAATGGACTTTTGGAGTCATTTGATTTCTGAATCATTTGGCGCTTGCAAATCTCTTCTAAAGAGAATGACTTAAATCCCGTTCATAGGCCAAGAGTTGAACGGGCAATTAACTTAGTGGAAACATACATGGTGATGTATATGGTTCACTGGGCATAGTTGTGTGTGGGAGATTCTTCTACTTCATGAAAACTTCTAACAATGAATTGAGTATATATGTGGATATATTCGATAAGGAAGAAGTTTGAAACATTTGAAAGGATTCAAATAAATTTCAGCATGAAGTGGAAATCATCGTAATAGAAAAGTCAAATATCTATGATTTGATCATGGTGGAAATATTTGAATTACGAGTTTTAGCGAACATCTAAGAGAGTTATGAAATTGCTCTACTACTCACGTTTCTTGGAGTATCATAGTGATGATAGAGTATCCAAGAGACGTATCCAAAACTTGTTGGATTAATGATGAGATAAAATAAAATGACGCCATTATATTTTTGTGGATTATGCTTTAGAGACTACCGCTTTTACACTAAATAGAGCATCATCATGATCCATTGAAATGACACCATATGAGTTATGGCATGGGTATAAACCCTAATAGTCCTTTCTTAAATTTTGGTATGCGTAGCATAAGTAAATGAGTTTACAACCAAAATCGGATAAATGTCTTTGTTGGTTATCCCAGAGAATTGATTGGGAATTCTTTCCACTATTAAGTCAAAGACAAAAGTGTTTGTCCGTGTGTCTTACTTATTTCAAAGAAATTGTTTCTAGCGAAGTATTTGAGTGGGAGGACAATGGAACTTTATAAGGTTCATGAACCTGAGCATGATGATCAGAGTAGCACAACATCGGAAATGGTTCCGGAAGCAGCTACGAAGATCATGGCTCCCATGTCTATAAAGTGTTATAGTCATGGAGATCAAAGTACCTATTGAAACTTGTAGATATGGTTTACTTTGTGATCAAATAAATGATTTGTGGACAAAGGATTGATTTTGAACAATGATAAACCAACTACATACAAAGAAGTTATGATGGGCCCTGACTCCGTTAAAATGGCTATGTGCCATGAAATCCAAGATAGGTGAATACTTTTTGAAAGTAAATGGATCTATAAAATAGATGGACTTGGATGGAATATCCTTAAAGAAGCTTGACTTATCGAAAGGTTGTTTACGACAAAGTTCAAAAGTTGACTACGATAAGATTAGATCTTCCGTGGCAATGCTTATAGTCTATGTGGATTATTCTAGTAATCGCTACATATTTCTTTTATGAGATATGATAGTAGGATGGCGAAATACATTCCTTACCAGAAGTATGTATGAAGGATGTATACCAGATACAACAAGAGGTTTTTGCTGGTCCGTGGAATACTAGATAGGTATACAAACTTCAATTGGATGAAGTAAGTATCGCGGAGTTGGAATCTTCACCGGATGAAATAATCAAAGAGTTTTGATTTCATCAGAAACGATGAAGATGCTTGCATTTGCAAGAAATTAAGTGGGAGCGTGAGACATATTTATAATACTTTATGTAGATGACATATCGTTGATTATAAATAGTGTAATTATATAATTGATTTAAAAGGTTTCATTGAGAATTAACATCAATGAAAGGATATGAATTGAAACATATTTAGTGTCAAGATCTATGAAGATAGATAGAAACACATAATAAGTTTAAGTTTAAGTACATAGAATAGATATTGAAGTAGTTCAATATAGAAGTATTAAGAAGGTGTTCTTTTCATGTGAAGGTTTAACAAGACTTGAGTGTATTTGACACTCGATGAGTAAAAACACATGAGTGATTTCAGATCACGAATAATATGTACAAAGTCAGATGTCCTGTGCTCTAAAATGTTACGAGCATATACCAGAATGATTCATGTAATGATCATTGGACAACAGTAAGAATATCCCTGAGTGCTTTAGAAGAACCAAGGATATATATATATATAGTTTTTATATGGGGTAGTGACAAACAAATCGCTGTAAGGTGTTGCACCGATATTAGTTTGGTCACATATAAAAATAAAATTTCAATCTTAATTAGGCTAAGTGTTGTTTATAAGGTAGCA
This sequence comes from Lolium multiflorum, assembly GCA_030979885.1. Taxonomy (NCBI): domain Eukaryota; kingdom Viridiplantae; phylum Streptophyta; class Magnoliopsida; order Poales; family Poaceae; genus Lolium; species Lolium multiflorum. The sequence goes on along the minus strand of CM061752.1, from coordinate 151,537,743 downwards.
CAATGAGCTAGAAGAAGTCTATGCTAGATTTAGATCAGTTCTAAATATTGTGACGGATTCTACAAACAAGAGTATGTCATTGTTTTGACAATGACTGAGGATGTTAGAAGGGGTTCTTTGAGAACTTGGTGTTTGACGATGTCGAACTTTGAAGCTATATTGTGTGTGACAATATTAGTGACTTATTCAGACCGCGGAATTAAGGTTCCACCCAGAGGACTAAGCATATACAATTAATGCCGACTCATTAGGAAAATGAGTGATGCGTTGAGACGCAAATGAATTGCAAAATACATACGTTTCTGAGCGTGTCAGATCCGTTGACTAAAACCTCTCCCGTGAGCAAAACATGATAAGCACCAGAAGGCCAAGGTGTTATATCTTTACATATGTAAACTAGATTATTGACTCTAGTGCAAGTGGGAGTTGGAGATATGCCCAGGAGGCAATAATAAATTAGTTATTGTTATATCTTATTGTTCATGATAAATGTTTACATCTCATGCTATAATTGTATTAACCGAAACATTGATACATGTGTGTTATGTAAACAACAAGGAGTCCCTAGTAAGCCTCTTGTATAAAGCTTGTTGATTAATGGATGATCATGGTTTCGTGATCATGAACATTGGATGTTATTAATAACAAGGTTATGTCATTAGGTGAATGATATAATGGACACACACCCAAATGAGCGTAGCATAAGATCAAGTCATTAAGTTCATTTGCTATAAGCTTTCAATACATAGTTGTCTTAATCCTTCGACCATGAGATCATGTAAATCACTTACACCGAAAGGGTACTTTGATTACATCAAACGTCATTGCGTAAATGGGTGACAATAAAGGTGGGATTAAGTATTTGGAAAGTGTGAGTTGAGGCATATGGATCAACGGTGGGATTTGTCCATCGATGACGGATAGATATACTCTGGGCCCTCTCGGTGGAATGTCATCATTAGCTTGCAAGCATATGATTGGATCATAGAGATGACATACCACGGTACGAGTAAAGAGTACTTGTCGGTAATGAGGTTGAACAAGGTATGGAGATACCGATGATCGAACCTCGGACAAGTAAAATATCGCGTGACAAAGGGAATTGGCATCGTATGTAAATGGTTCAATCGATCACTAAGTCATCGTTGAATATGTGGGAGCCATTATGGATCTCCGATCCCGCTATTAGTTATTGCTCGGAGAGAGTCTCGACCATGTACGCATAGTTCGCGAACCGTGGTGACGCGCTTAAGGTTCGATGTCGCATAAGTAGATTCGGAATATGAGATGGAGACCGAAATTTGTTAGTCTCGGATGGGATCCGGGACATCACGAGGAGGTCCGGAATGGTGGAGAATAAGATTCATATAAGGAAGTTATTTTCGGGGTTCGGAAAAAGTTCGGTGTTTGACGGAGCTTCTAGAAGGTTCTAGAAGCCACCGGTGGGCCCACCACCCGGAGGGACCACATGGCCCAGGGAGTGCAGCCTAGCCTAATGGGCCAGGGGCACCAAGCCCTCAAGGCCCAGCCGGCCAGCCCCCCTAGGGATAAGATCAAATCCCGGAGGATAAGATCAAATCCCTAAAATCGAGGGAGCAACTTTGGAAGGGGAAGCAAACTTGGAAGGGGATGATTTCGGATCCCCCTTCTGTGCAATGGTGGGGCCCAAGGGGCTGCCTTGGCCGCCTCCCTCTATAAATAGAGGAGAGGGGCAGCCGACCATTTGCCCCGTGACACACCAAAGTCTGTGCCCCCTCTCTCTCCTCCACCGCTAGTCTGCTCCGGCTTGGCGAAGCCCTGCAGCTTTCTCCTCCACCACCACCACCACGCCGTCGTGCTGCTGGGATTCCGGGGATCTACCACACCTCCGCTGCCCGCTGGAACGGGAAGGGCGGGCTTCATCGGCCGTACGCGCGACCGAGTACGGAAGTGCTTCGGATTGCGACCGGGACGATCGTCTACATCAACAACGAGATCTGATCTCGTAGGCTTTGGAAATCATCAAGGGTTAGTATCTTGTCAATCTCGTTGCTTCGATCTTGTAGATTAGATCTTGGGTGTTCCATAGATTAGATCTTGGATTTATTCGTCTTGCGGTAGGAAATTTTTTGTTTTCTATGCTACTAGAAGAATTTTGGTTCATAGAGGATGACATGCGGGACCCATGATCCTGCATCGTAAACGGCTCGATCGGAGAACGTTGAACGAGATGGCGCGATCTAGAAAAAAACAATGCAGAGAGGCTGCCATCCGGGCCCTACATCCCTCGGCGGTGCGGTTGCGTTGACTCGGCCGGCGAACCCGAGATTTCGAGATGCACCACGTCCGGGCCACCATACGCGATGTTTTGGCCGCTTTCGTCGGGCTAGGTGGCCTCAAAAACGAGAAAAAAAAAGTTTTGACATGCACCACGGAGGGACCAAAATCGTCGGCCATGGTACACCAGCAACCACGGCGCGACTTCAACTTCGTCGGCCATGGCAACTTTTCTTGTAGTGTATATCCGGTCTTGTACATAGCATGGCATACATGATAGAGCCTACTACCGAGGCATAGGGGATCTGACTCATCCTTTCTCTTTCTTCTGCCGTAGCCGGACCTTGAGTCTTACTCAAGACCTTGCCTGGTAACATAGGTAAGAATCCTTTCTTACTTTCGTCCATTCTAAACTTCTTTAGAATCTTGTCCAGGTATGTACTTTGTGATAGCCCTATTAGACGTCTTGATCTATCTCTATAAATCTTGATGCCTAATATATATGATGCTTCACCAAGGTCTTTCATTGAAAAACTATTATTCAAATAACCTTTTACACTGCTTAATAGTTCTATATCATTCCCAATCAATAATATGTCATCTACATATAATATCAGGAACGCTACAGAGCTCCCACTCACTTTCTTGTAAATACAGGCCTCTCCATGACACTGTATAAATTCAAAGTCTTTGATCACCTTATCAAAGCGTCGGTTCCAACTTCTTGATGCTTGCTTCAGTCCATAGATTGAACGCTGAAGTTTGCATACTTTGTCAGCATTTTTAGGATCGACAAAACCTTTGGGTTGTACCATATACAACTCTTCCTCAATGTCTCCATTAAGGAATGCCGTTTTGACATCCATCTGCCAAATCTCATAATCGAAAAATGCAGCTATTGCTAACAAAATCCTCAGATTTCAGCTTCGCTACAGGTGAGAAAGTCTCATCGTAGTCAACACCTTGAATTTGTCGGAAACCCTTTGCGACAAGTCGAGCTTTATAGACAGTAATATTACCATCAGCATCTGTTTTTCTCTTGAAGATCCATTTATTCTCGACAGCCTTTCGGCTATCAGGTAAGTCTACCAAAGTCCATACTTTGTTATCATACATGGATCCCATTTCGGATTTCATGGCTTCTTGCCATTTGTTGGAATCGGGCTCATCATCGCTTCTTCATACGTCGCAGGGTCTTCATCATTGTTATCCACAATCATGACATTTAGACAAGGATCATACCAATCAGGAGTGGCACGTTCCCTTGTCGATCTGCGAGGTTCAGTAGCTATCTCATTTGAAGTTTCATGATCATTATCATTAGCTTCCTCTGTTGCCGGTGTAGGTGGCACAGGAACATCTTACGTGCGCTACTCGATCAACGAGTAGAGATTCTTCAATCTCATCGAGTTCTACTTTTCTTCCGGTCACTTCTTTAGTGAGAAATTCTTTCTCAAGAAAGGTTCCGTTCTTAGCAACAAAGATCTTGCCTTCGGATCTGTGATAGAAAGTGTACCCTATAGTTTCCTTAGGGTATCCTATGAAGACGCATTTCTCAGCTTTGGGTTCTAGCTTGTCGGTTGTAACTTTTTACATAGGCTTCGCAACCCAAACTTTTAGGAACGACGACTTAGGTTTCTTATTAAACCATAATTCATACGGTGTCGTTTCAACGGATTTTGATGGTGCTCTATTTAAAGTGAATGCGGTTGTCTCTAATGCATAACTCCAAAATGATAAAGGTAAATCAGTAAGAGACATCATAGAACGAACCATATCTAAGAGAGTTCGATTAATTCCGTTTCGTTGTGGTGTTCCCGGCGGTGTCAATTGTGAAAGTATTCCGCATTTCTTTAAATGCATGCCAAACTCATAACTCAGATATTCACCTCCGCGATCAGATCGTAGAAATTTAATCTTCTTGTTACGTTGATTTTCTACTTCACTTTGGAATTCCTTAAACTTCTCGAAAGTTTCGGATTTATGTTTCATTAAATAGATATACCCATATCTACTCAAATCATGTGAAGGTTAGAACATAACGATAACCACCGCGTGATGCTACACTCATTGGTCCACACACATCTGTATGTATGATTTCCAATAAGTCAGTAGCTCGCTCCATCACCCGAGAATGGAGTCTTAGTCATTTTTCCCATTAGACATGCTTCGCATCTATCAAGTGACTCAAAGTCAAGTGATTCAAGTAATCCATCGGTATGGAGTTTCTTCATGCGTTTCACTCCAATATGAGACGACAGTGCCACATATAAGTAGAATTATCATTCAATTTAATTCGCTTAGCGTCAATGTTATGTATATGTGTATCACTACTATCGAGATCTAACAGAAATAAGCCATTCTTTTCAGGTGCTCGACCATAAAAGATATTATTCATAAAAATAGAACAACCATTATTCTCAGACTTGAATAACCGTCTTGCATTAAACAAGATCTAGATATAATGTTCATGCTTAACGCGGGTACAAAATAACAATTATTTAGGCTTAAAACTAATCCCGAAGGTAGATGTAGAGGAAGTGTGCCGAGCAGCGATCACATCGACTTTGGATCCATTTCCAACGCGCATCATCACTTCATCCTTGAGTAGTCTTCGTTTATTCTTTAGTTCTGTTTCGAGTTACAAATATGAGCAACCGAACCAGTATCAAATACCAGGTACTAGTACGAGAACCAGTGAGATAAACATCTATAACATGTATATCAGATATACCTTCTTTCTTCTTCTTGACAAGGCCGCTCTTCAGATCCGCCAAATACTTGGAGCAATTACGCTTCCAGTGTCCCTTCTCCTTGCAGTAATAGCACTCAGCATCAGGCTTGGGGCAGACTTAGGTTTCACAGGAGGCGTGGCAGCTTTCTTGCCACTCTTCTTGTTCTTGCCTTTAGACTTGCCCTGTTTCTTGAAACTGGTGGTCTTGACCATCAACACTTGGTGCTCTTTCTTAATTTCAATCTCAGCAGATTTTAGCATGGCGAAGAGTTCAGTAACTCTTTGTTCATGTTGCATATTGTAATTCATCACAAAGTTCTTATAACTAGGTGGCAGTGATTGAAGGACACGATTAATCCCAGTCTGTTAGGAATCACTATTCCCAAGTCACTGAGTTTCTTCGCATGCCGGTCATGGCGAGCATGTGCTTAACGGAGCTGCCTTCTTCCATCATGCAGTGAAGAAGTGTTTCGATGCTTTATAGCATTCCACGGCCGCATGAGTCTCAAAGATAGTCTTTAACTCATTGATTAACTCATGTGGATCGTGGTGCTCAAAGTTTTTGAAGATCGGCCCACTGCACAGGATGGCACACTGAACTTGAGAGTACCGAGTTTTCCGAGTCGCGTAAACATTCTTTACTTCATCGGTTCCAGTTTCTGCGGGAGGGTCACCTAGCGGTGCATCAAGCACATATTGCAGGTTTCGCCATTGAGGGAAGATCCTCACATGACGGAACCAGTCGGTGAAGTTGCTACCGTTGCTCTTAAGCTTTCTTTCTCTAGGAACTGGTTAAAATTGATTGGGGACGCCATATCTACAACATATTTGCAATAGTTTAGACTAATGTTTATGATAAATTGAGTTCAAATTTTAATTTAACAAAATTAAAAACTAGGTGAACTCCCACTCAAAACAATATCCCTCGAATTGTCTTAGTGATCACACGAACCAAATCCATCACACCTATGCCCGATCATCACGAGACAAGATGTAATTTCAATGGCGAACACTCAAAGTGTTCATCATATCAATCATATGATTCATGCTCTACCTTTCGGTATCACGTGTTCCGAGACCATGTCTGTACATGCTAGGCTCGTCAAGGCCACCTTAGTATCCGCATGTGCAAAAACTTTGTATGCACTTGTTGATTCTATCACAGATCATCACGAGATGCTTCGAAACGACAAGTCTTGGCAACGGTGCTACTAAGGATGAACACTTTATTATCTTGAAATTTTAGTGAGAGGGATCATCTTATAATGCTACCGTCGCGATCTAAGCAAAATAAGATGCATAAAAGGATTAACATCACATGCAGTTCATATGTGATATGATATGGCCCTTTTTGTCTTTGCGCCTTTGATCTTTATCTTCAAAGCACGGACATGATCTCCATCATCAACGGGCATGATCTCCATCATCGTCGGCGAAGCACCAAGGTCAATGGCGCCGTCTTCATGATCGTCCTCCATGTAGCAACTATTACAACTACTTTGAAATACTACTCAACATGAAATTTAAAGACAACCATAAGGCTCCCGGTTGCCAATACAATAATGATCATCTCATACATAGTCATCATCACATTATGGCCATATCACATCACCAAACCCTGCAAAAACAAGTTAGACGTTCTCTAATTTGGTTTGCATTTTACGTGGTTTAGGGTTTCGAGCAAGATCCAATCTACCTACGAACATCAACCACAACGGTGATACTAGTGTTTTCAATAGAAGAGTAAATTGAATCTTCACTATAGTAGGAGAGACAGACACCCGCAAAGCCACTTATGCAATACAAGTTGCATGTCAAGCGTGGAGCAAATCTCATGAACGGTCATGTAAAGTTAGCCCGAGCCGCTTCATCCCACTATGCCACAAAGATGCAAAGTACTCAAGCTAAAGATAACATAAGCATCAACGCCCACAAAACCATTGTGTTCTACTCGTGCAACCATCTATGCATAGACTGGCTCTGATACTGTAGGATCGTAGCATAGAAAACAAAAAATTTCCTACGGCGAACACGCAATCCAAGCCAAGATGCAATCTAGAAGACGGTAGCAACGAGGGGATTATCGAGTCTCACCCTTGAAGAGATTCCAAAGCCTACAAGATGAGGCTCTTGTTGCTGCGGTAGACGATCACTTGCCGCTTGCAAAAGCGCGTAGAAGATCTTGATCACGGCGCCACGAACGGGCGCACCTCCGTGCTCGGTCACACGTTCGGTTGTTGATGAATACGACGTCCACCTCCCCGTTCCAGCGGGCAGCGGAAGTAGTAGCTCCTCTTGAATCCGACAGCACGACGGCGTGGTGTCGGTGGCGGTGGAGAAATCCGGCGGAGCTTCGCTAAGCGTGCGGGATATGGTGGAGGAGCGGGGCGCTAGGGTTTGGGGAGAGGGGGTGGCCGGCCACTATAGGGGGCGGCCAAGGTGGTGGCTTTGGTGTGGCCGGCCCCCTCCCCTATGCCCCTCATTATATAGGTGGAAGCCCCAAGTGTTGGACTACAAGTCTCCGAATAAGACCCGAACCCAAAACCTTCCATATGGTGGGAAACCTTCCCAAGCTAGGATTCCCACTAGAGGTGGGAATTCCACCTACCATATGGGGGGGTGGGCCCCCTTATGGAGTCACTTGGGACTCCACCCCACTAGGGCCGGCCATGGAGGTGGAGTCCCATGTGGACTCCACCTTCCTAGGTGTGTTCTTCCGGACTTTTCTAGAACCTTCTAGAACCTTCCATAGAACCTTAGAATCATTTTAATTCACATAAAATGACATCCTATATATGAATCTTATTATCCGGACCATTCCGGAACTCCTCGTGATGTCCGTGATCTCATCCGGGACCTAGAACAAATATTCGAACTCCATTCCATATTCAAGTTCTACCATTTCAACATCCAACTTTAAGTGTGTCACCCTACGGTTCGCGAACTATGCGGACATGGTTGAGTACTCACTCCGACCAATAACCAATAGCGGGATCGGAGATCCATAATGGCTCCCACATATTCAACGATGACTTTAGTGATCGAATGAACCATTCACATATGATACCAATTCCCTTTGTCACGCGATATTTTACTTGTCCGAGGTTTGATCATCGGTATCACACTATACCTTGTTCAACCTCGTCTTTGACAAGTACTCTTTACTCGTACCGTGGTATGTGGTCTCTTATGAACTTATTCATATGCTTGCAAGACATTAGACGACATTCCACCGAGAGGGCCCGAGTATATCTATCCGTCATCGGGATGGACAAATCCCATTGTTGATCCATATGCCTCAACTCATACTTTCCGGATACTTAATCCCACCTTTATAACCACCCATTTACGCAGTGGCGTTTGATGTAATCAAAGTACCTTTCCGGTATAAGTGATTTACATGATCTCATGGTCATAAGGACTAGGTAACTATGTAATAAAAGCTTATAGCAAATAACTTAATGACGTGATCTTATGCTACGCTTAATTGGGTGTGTCCATTACATCATTCATATAATGATATAATCTTGTTATTAATAACATCCAATGTTCATGATTATGAAACTAATCATCTATTAATCAACAAGCTAGTTAAGAGGCTTACTAGGGACTCTTTGTTGTTTACATATCACACATGTATCAATGTTTCAGTTAATACAATTATAGCATGGTATATAAACATTTATCATAAACATAAAGATATATAATAACCACTTTTATTATTGCCTCTTGGGCATATCTCCAACACTTGCATCATATGCTTTGCACCCATTAATGAAGAAATACATAGAGCTTGCTAAAATTTGATTTGCATATTTGGTCTCTCTAAGGTCTAGATAATATATAGTATTGAGTTTTGAACAACAAGGAAGACGGTGTATAGTCTTATAATGTTTACAATATGTCTTTTATGTGAGTTTTGCTGCCGGTTCATCCTTGAGTTTGCTTCAAATAACCTTGCTAGCCTAAACCTTGTATCAGAGAATACTTCTCATGCATCCAAAATCCTTGAGCCAACTACTATGCCATTTGCGTCCACCATACCTACCTACTACATGGTATTTCTCGCCATTCCAAAGTAAATTGCTTGAGTGCTACCTTTAAAATTCCATCATTCACCTTTGCAATATATAGCTCATGGGACAAAATAGCCTAAAAACTATCGTAGTATTGAATATGTAGTTATGCACTTTATCTTTTATTAAGTTGCTTGTTGTGCGATAACCATGCTTCGGGAACGCCATCAACTATTGTTGAATATCATGTGAGTTGCTATGCATGTCCGTCTTGTCTGAAGGATCTATCACCTTAGTGGTTGGAGCATGCAAAATTGTTAGAGAAGAACATTGGGCCGTTAACTAAAGCCATGAATCATGGTTGAAGTTTCAGTTTTGGACATATATCCTCAATCTCATATGAGAATAATAATCATTGCTACATGCTTATGCATTTAAGAGGAGTCCATTATCTGTTGTCCATGTTGTCCGTATGGATGTCTAAGTTGAGAATAATCAAAAGCGAGAAATCAAAATCGAGCTTTCTCCTTAGACCTTTGTACAGCGGCATGGAGGTACCCCTTTGTGACACTTGGTTGAAACATGGCATGCAAAGATCCGGTAGTCCAAGCTAAGTAGGACGAGGTGCGGGCACTATTAGTATACTATGCATGAGGCTTGCAACTTGTATATAATTTACATAACTCATATGCTTTATTACTACCGTTGACAAAATTGTTTCATGTTTTCAAAATAAAAGCTCTAGCACAAATACGCAATCGATGCTTTCCTCTTTGAAGGACCATTCTTTTACTTTTATTGTTTAGTCAGGTTACCTATCTTCCTCCTTAAGAAGCAAACACTTGTGTGAACTGTGCATTGATTCCTACATACTTGCATGTGCACTTATTATATTACTTTATGTTGACAATATCCATGAGATATACATGTTATAAGTTGAAAGCAACGCTGAAACTTAATCTTCCTTTGTGTTGCTTCAACACCTTTACTTTGATTTATTGCTTTATGAGTTAACTCTTATGCAAGACTTGTTGATGCTTGTCTTGAAGTACTATTCATGAAAAGTCTTTATATGATTCACTTGTTTACTCATGTCATTACCTTTGTTTTGATCGCTGCATTCATTACATATGTTTACAAATAGTATGATCAAGATTATAATGGCATGTCACTTGAAATTATCTTTGTTATCGTTTACCTACTGGACAGAGAACTAAGCTTGGGGATGCTGATATCGTCTCAACGTATCGATAATTTCTTATGTTCCATGCTACTTTATTGATGATACCTACATGTTTTATGCACATTATATGTCATATTTATGCATTTCTGGAACTAACCTATTAACAAGATGCCGAAGAGCCAGTTCTTTGTTTTGCTGTTTTTGGTTTCAGAAATCCTAGTAAGGAAATATTCTCGGAATTGGACGAAATCTTCGCCGGGGTCCTATTTTTGCGGAGCTTCGGAAGACCGAAGAGGGAAGGAAGTGGGGCCACGAGGTGGCCACACCATAGGCGGCGGGCCTGGCCGCGCCGGCCTGTGGTGTGGGCCCCTCGCCGCTCTTGACCTTTCGCCTCTCGCTCTCCGTCGCGAAGCCCCGGTCACAGAGGCTACGATACGGAAACCTTCCCGAGAGACGCCGCCGCCGCGAATCCCATCTCGGGGGATTCGGGAGATCGCCTCGGCGCCTGAGGGAGTCATCTCCCGGAGGGACTCTTCATCGCCATGATCGCCTCGGAGTGATGAGTGAGTAGTTCACCCTGGACCATGGGTCCATAGCGGTAGCTAGATGGTCGTCTTCTCCTAATTGTGCTTCATTGTTGGATCTTGTGAGCTGCCTAACATGATCAAGATCATCTATCTGTAATACTATATGTTGTGTTTGTGGGATCCGATGGATAGAGAATACTATGTTATGGTGATTATCAATCTATTGTTTATGTGTTTTTATGATCTTGCATGCTCTCCGTTATTAGTAGAGGCTCGGCCAAGTTTTTGCTCTTAACAAGAGGAGTATTTATGCTCGATAGTGGGTTCATGCCTTCATTGACACAGGATGTGGTAGGTTCTAAGGTTGTGATATCTTGTTGCCACTAGGGATAAAACATTGATGCTATGTCTAAGGATGTAGTTGTTGATTACATTACGCACCATACTTAATGCAATTGTCTGTTGCTTTGCAACTTAATACTGAATGGGGGTTCGGATGATAACACGAAGGTGGACTTTTTAGGCATAGATGCGGTTGGATGGCGGTCTATGTACTTTGTCGTAATGCGGATTAAATCTCACTATATTTATCATATCCTGTACATGCATTGTTATGCCCTTCTCTATTTGTCAATTGCCGTGTAATTTGTTCACCCAACATGCTTTTATCTTATGGGAGAGACACCTCTAGTGAGCTGTGGACCCCGGTCCTATTCTTTACATAGCATACAATCTCTGCAATTGTGTTTTACTATTTTCTTGCAAACAATCATCTTCCACTCGATACGCTTAATCCTTTGTTACGGCAAGTCGGTGAGATTGACAACCTCACGTTTCGTTGGGGCAAAGTACTTTGGTTTTGTTGTGCAGATTCCACGTTGGCGCGGAATCCATGTTGTTGCGCCACATCACATTTCGCCACCATCAACCTTCAACGTGCTTCTTGGCTCCTCTGGTTCGATTAAACCTTGGTTTCTTTCGAGGAAAACTTGCTACTGTGCGCATCATACCTTCCTCTTGGGGTTCCCAACGAACGTGTGAGTTACACGCCATCAATGTGCCAGCCGTGCGGCAACTTGTACTATATTGGCACCGGGATGTGGTGCTTCAGAGTACGGCCGAGCTTCGTTACAGGTGTCTTAGTGGGGTGGCCCCCTAGACTTTCTTGTTGAACTAGGAACGGTTTTGTTGTGAGACTCCGCCTTTATAAAGCGGGTTCGAGCATGCGTATGGTTACATTTGGGTAACCCCTGGAGGGTGTACATCTTATCGATAAACCGTGTCCACGGTTATGGATAACTTGGAGCTGTTTAACTCGATCATAGAACACTTTACACCTTTATGTTGCTGATAATAATTTGTTAATAACTTGCGTAGTAATTTAGCATTACTACAACTGATACCTAGTAAACTTGTCAACAGTGTGAGTGCCCTTGTTAGGACTTCTTCCTTTGCGAAGGGGGAATGCATCGGTTGTGTTATGTTTGCAGAGTATAGAGCTGTTAGTGTCCCCTCTTATCTATTTCTAGCACCTGTAAGTTGTGAGTGTCTCTATAGGTTTTTAGTGCTTGTGCTTTGCGCTTAACCCCACCATATTGACTATGACGCCCTCTTGCGTCCTCTAAGTCCCCTGCGTGCCTCAAGTACAAAGGACGACTCGTTGACGAATACTTATACGTCTTGAAGTCTTGTTAAGTACAAACCCGTACTTATTGCTGCTTTGGGACAATGCTGGGCAGGTATGAAGACATGTTCGATGAAGACGACGATAGCAAGGTTACCCTTCCGGCATGGCATGGGCAGGGTTATGGACGCCACAGGTTATCTTCAGGATTCTTAGTCCAATTTGTATCTTGTCCGTACTAGGACGTATTCGCTTCTCTGTACGATTCAGATCTTTGTATTGTATATTTGTATTTTTGACTCGCTGGAGTCATTATTGTAATATATGTTTCTTGTGGGCTCTATTCTAAACCTGTTGTAATGTACTGCTTGTGATAATTCCTCTGGCATTACGTGTGTGATTCATCGTGCACGTCGTGTCGGAGGGAGTCTCAGAATCGATACGTGCAGATTTCAGCGGAATCGCTGGAATCCTCATGGTACCGACTCTGGGGCGTCACATCGACACCCTACACTTGTTAAAAAAAATATGTTCTCTCTTTTTTCCTTTATTCATTATTGCTTTGGTCACAACCCAACAACAACAATTACTTTATTTTTACTTTGCATTGGATTTAGGACCTGTTTGATTCCTAGACACAATTTGCTAAGCTAAAGTATGGTTAGCCACAAAAGTGTGACTTAAAATATTGAAGCCAAACTTTGAAAAAAATTAACAAAAAAGATGACTCTATGACAAATAAATCATACATGCAATATGGTGTGGCAAACCAAGGTGTGGTAACAACCAATCACATGCCAACTAAACTATAGCTGCCAAATTTTGTCTTGGCAGAATATGGTTGTGAACCAAACATCTCTGAGAATAACCAGCAGATACATCTATGAAAGGGCAATAAAACCATTACCAAACAGGTCCACCACGTTCCGATACTCTTACTTTTCAAAATTAGCTACATACGTCATGTCCACTTACAGACATTAAAACAATGATACACTTTGTATGTGTTCTTGGAGAGTGTCTTGGGCACGAATTCTAGCTCCTCTTCCTGTAATAATGCAAATATAATAGCACTATCGAGGTTGTTTGAGGAATGTAATCCAATAGTAGTATGCTATTGTGTTTCTGAACCCTCAACAAATTCATCTACAAAGATTTGCTCATCTAAAGTTGGATTATAGATAGGCAATTGGTTTCCCACTTTTTCAAAGTGCTCCACATATTTAGAGACAATACCTACTTGTTTTAACTAACACGATTGACGACGATACTGCATATGTTTCTTCTTACCAAATTTGTCATGAACTAACCTACATACCTCATCCCATTCTTCTACGTACCCTCCCTTTTGCTTCAACATTACGAAGCCACATAGTTGTAGTGCTTTTGAAATTAATCAAGGCATGATGTGGACGAAGAGTAAGCACTACATGGTATAAATCAAAGTATGTTTCAAACTTATGTTGCCAAACTTCACAATTTTCTCCATCAAATTTGGGAAATCCATCTTTAGTGTAGCATGCGAACTAGATCGATGATGATCATCATCCACTCCAAACAGACCCCTAGGGTCGCCTGAAACATGAATCAATGGGCGGTGACTACTAGCGGTACCTGCATGCTCCCGATGGACGCAGCGGGTTCCCGAGGAGACCGTGCGCAACGTAGATGAGCGTCACTGTGGTCGAATGATTCGAAGCCCAGTCCACACGTAGTTGGGTGCGCCAACGCAACTTCACGAGATGGAGGTGGCTTCAAGCTAAAATGTGGTGCAGTCGACCACGCCTCATCTGGATCCTCCAAGGCCATTACACGCCGCGTGGAGTGGCAACGCAACGTACTCCATACACGAGTACTATAGATTAGCACGCTTGGCGTCGGAGGCGAGCTTCTCCTAAAGCCCATCGACCTTGATATCCATGGAAGACATCTGGTCTATCACCTGCATAAGCATCACCTCGATCCTGACATTTTGGGCAGTCTAATCCCTCATGGTGTGTTGGATTACTTCCTACACTTGATTTTGTGTTTGACACGGAGCCAACATGCTAAGCCGAGCAATTTCGGAGCGAAATCGACCACTCGAGGATGTTTACGAAGAAAATTTTGTGCAAACCAATGAGCATCACCTCCATCCTAACATTTTGGGCAGTCTAATCCCCCATGGTGTGTTAGATTACTTCTTCCACTTGATTTTTTGTTTGACACGGAGCCAACATGCTAAGACGAGCAATTTCGGAGCGAAATCAACCACTCACGGGTGTTTACGAAGAAAACTTTGCGCAAACCAATGAGCATCACCTCGATCCTGACATTTTGGGCTGTCTAATCCCCCATAGTGTGTTAGATTACTTCCTCCACTTGATTTTGTGTTTGACACAGAGCCAACATGCTAAGCCGAGCAATTTCGGAGCGAAAACGACCACTCGCGGGTGTTTACGAAGAAAACTTTGTGCAAACCAATGAGCATCACCTACATCCTGACATTTTGGGCAGTCTAATCCCCCATGGTTTGTTAGATTACTTCCTCCACTTGATTTTTTGTTTGACACGGAGCCAACATGCTAGGCTGAGCAATTTCGGAGCGAAATCAACCAGTCCACGGGTGTTTACGAAGAAAGGCGGTTAACAAATGCACCATTGCTAGATCAGAAATGGATTGGGGAGAAAAAAAGACTAAAATGCCCTCTTAAATGCACCAAGTAAAGTTATTCTTACTTCTATTTCAGTTAAGAAACATATTTTCTCTTTATAGAAAAACATTAAGAGCATGTATAATGGTTGAGAAGGCATACATTCCCTTATTCCGCCACATCATCTAGAGAAGACAATTGGTATAAGTCCTACAATGCGTTATCTCTTATAGCTATCCCTAGCAATTAATGATAATCAATTAAATTTGGTAGAAAATTGTGTTTCTAAGGGAAAACACGTCGTACAATGGAGAAAATAGCATTCCCTTATTTTCTAAGACAAGATCAATTTGCCAAAGAAAGACAACCTTCTCTTGTTCATTCTCTCTCCTCCAACTAACAAAAATCTAACGTGACATCTCTAAGAGAAATCTGACATCAACCCATTGTACGTGTCATAAGAGTTCACAACAAGCAGTGAATGACGTGACACATCGTGTGCAATATGCGCGGTTTCTTCTAACAAAGATTTTATACAATAATAAAAACGTTTTGGCAAGGCGTGAATCATCTTCACACGGGCTGACAGGCTGCAAGATATAATGGCAATTACACACTCACTTGAATATTTTTAGTAAAAATTACACCCTCATTCTCTGCACGTCCGTAACCACTGCATGCTCCATGCCCCTTCCATGCCGCTACAGTAACTCTCTCCTCTGCCAGCGGTGAGAGTCATCCGTTCGTTGCCGTGGTCGCCGGCCCGACCCAGAATTCTCTCTGACGGCGCTGCCGGCCGGAGCGGACGATGGAGAGGAGCCAGGCCACTTGTATATAGTAGATTAGGTTGCTGCTTTTCGAGATCTACCCTTGTGGAGTATGGGAGTAGGAGGCCGGATCCTCTTGGCCAGATCCAGTCCATCCTCATCTTCTTCTTCGGCGCTGCTCCACTTCGGTGGCAGCAGTGGCGGCAGGCGGCGAAGAGATGGTGCGGCATCTCCATCAATAAGGCCACCTTCTTTATCCGGCTTGGCTGTGCTGGAGCAACAACCAAGCTCCATATCTCTGGCTTCTCCGAGCTTGTCCATGGTGGAAGGGCGAAGGAAGACGAAGATCTGAGGATGGCTTCATCAATAAGCTCCTATGGGTCTGCCGAAGCCGCCATCATCTACGCCCACCTCCCCGAGTCCGTGGCAGGTTCTTCGGGTACGATGGAAGGCCGATTTCTTCGATGTGGTTTAGGTATGACCGTGCTGCTCCCTCAAGCATGTCTTCTCTGCTCTTCTCCCCGATCCCAAGCGCCATGGTGGCGACAGAATCGGGAGAGTGCAAGGTGGCTGTGAAGAGGAGGTGGCGTTGGAGTTCTTCAGAAGCGTTCTTTTTGAGCGACACATCGGCGACATCTTGGCCGTTCGTCATCCTTGCCGGTGAAGTCCGGCGATATCTCAACCTCCATCGGAGGCCCTTCTTGAGGTCTGCTGTCGCGTTCAACGCCGGCTTTGAGGCAAGTGGTATCGTCCCCGCATCAAAGTTCGACGGCGACATTGCTGGCTTCCAGCTCATCCGTGGGGAAAGAGTAGGACTTGATTGCTTTTGCATAGTTTTTAGTGAGGTCTTTTCTGCAAATACCAGGGGCCTATGTATAATTTTCCATTTCATGGGATCCTTTGTAATAATATGTACACCCACCGACTGGAATGAATGAAAAGCTTCTACGCCCTTCCGGGCGCTCCGTGTTTCAAAAAAAAAAGAATGATGCGAGCCAGGTGATGGCATTCTCGTTATTTACAGCTTACCTGGTGGCAATTTGCGAGCGGCAGCGCTATAAATAGGGCCTCCCACCCCACCTCCCCGACCTCCACTTCATTCCGGGGAGAACCTTCTCTCTCATGCCCTGCTCCTTCCGTCCTTCTCTCTCTCTGCGATTCTACGGATTTGCTGTGCTGTGGGTCCCGCCGCACCCCGCAACTCCCTTCCTCTGTACTGTACTCTAGCTTTTTAAACCAGTTTCCTTTTCGTCCTCATATTTTCCTCCCTCCCCTGCCGCTATCGGCGATCCCGCCCCGCCCCGCCGCTTCTCTCTCTCGCCCGCATCGCGATGTCGATCTGCGCGAGGATGGACGCGCCACGCGGCGGCGCGCTCGGGAAGCGGAAGGACCGGGACTGCTTCTCGCCGCCGCCGCCGCCGTCTTCGTCGGAGCAGCAGCAGAAGGCGCCGCTCCCGCCGCTGCCTAGGAAGCCCGACCAGCGCAACAAGCCGCTCCAGCTCTCGCGGTTCGCCAACAAGCCCACCACCATGCCGCCGCCGCCGCCTCCCCAGGGCGCAAACAGCAAGCTCCTCGCCGGGTACCTGGCGCACGAGTTCCTCAAGTTCGGCACGCTCCTCGGGGAGCGCCGGCCCGCGCCGACAAGCCGGAAGGGGTACTCCGCCGCGGCGCGCCCCGCGCCCGTACCCGCACCGGACCCCGCCAGGAGGTACGCGGAGGCGTCGACGCTGCTGATGATGGCGGGCGGGCCCCGCATCCCCGGCGTCGTCAACCCGACGCAGCTCGGCCGCTGGCTCCGGATTAAGGAGTGACGGCTGCGCATTGCCCGGCGTTGATTCGCGTCCGGGTGCGTGCCGCGTGCACGGCTCCCGAGGCGACCGTCCCGGCGAGGAACCCAAGCTTTTTGGACATAGTAAGTCGTGGTGGGTACTTTCGACGTATCCTTCCCCCTTTTCCCAATTTTCAGGTACTACTAGTTGTTTCGTTCTCAGAAGTTCATGTAGAATTGATTGAGAAACTAGAGGCGCTAGCTTTTGACGCGTTATTGCTGGTACCTGTAAACATGTGTTCCTCTGTCTATCTGAACTCTCCGTAGTCTGTATGACAAAATCTCTTGATGAATCGCTTAGCGTTCGCTATGATCTCCGATTATAATCTGCTAGTAAACGAACGAAAAGGGCGTAGAGATGCTTGATCATTGTGATTGAGGACGTAGAAACTAGAGGCACTAGCTTTTGACGCGTTGTTGCTGGTACCTGTAAGGCTGTAAACATGTGTTCCTCCGTCTATCTGAACTCTCTGTAGTGTAGTCTGTATGAGAAAATCTCTTGACGAATCGTTGAGTCGCTTAGCGTTTGCTATGATCTACTGTTGTCATCTACAGTAGTAAACGAACGGAAAAGGGCATAGAGGTGCTTGATCATTGTGATTGAGGACGTAGAAATGCTTCGCTTGCGTACGGTCTCGATCGTTTAATTTCAGGCATTTCTCCGAGATTTGATTGAGCAACGAATCGAGAGGGTCGGCTTTTGTTGGCATTGCGTGTCGTAGCAACTTCCTTCACGTACCTTGTTGCTGCTGGTGCTGTGGTTAATTTTATTTAGGCGATCTGATCCATCCAACCTGCCTTTGCATCGATGCCTCCCTCATTGTACCGTGTCTCGATCTCAGCTTGCCGTCCCTTGATCTGGTTAAGAATCTGCTCCGTTTCTTTTCCCAAAAAAGAAAAAGAATCTGTCACATTTCGAGCAGAGAAGTACCGCTATATGTTTTTCTGCCTGGAATTTTGCCATTTTATTCATGATGATCAACTCATCTCTACTATTAAGAGCAAACTGGTGAATGCCTGCACATTTTCGGATAATAATACCCACGTCCTCAATTCATATTTCTCCCTCAAACCACCCGTCCACACTCCTCAAAAATAGCTAACCATCTTATCTTATCTTATCTTATCTTATCTTATCTTGCTAATAGGAACAACTACCTTGATGGAGTTATCACTTGACTCAATTTACCACACGCATATCCTCATGGCTAACTCCTCAGACGGGTGTTATTGTACCTGTTATTGTACTGCAGTAATCTAATCTGCGTCCAGTTTAATCTAACGAGCCTCCTGCGACTCATCAATGGACATTGGGTTCGAAACGAACTTAGGCACCAAATTTGTACATGCAGAGGCAACACTCGCAAGTAATATTTCAGAAGAGCTGCGCCCATTGGTGAACTTGCATGGGCTGCACTTGCAACAGTATTGTTGATTGCTGACCGTACAAGATCGGCACCAACGGAACCAGCTGTCACGGCAGGCCGGCGGCGGCAGCAGCAATCGACGAGGCCGACGTGGCCGGCCGGCCTGCATTGTACAACCTCAGTTGCGCCAAATTTGTACATGGAGACTCAGCCATGCTTTCGCAAATACAACCTCAGTTGCGCAAGAGGGAGGTATCAGACGACAAGGACAACACGGAGTAGGATACGTGCCTGGTGGCTGCCGCGCGGTGTCGAGGCGGCTGCCGCCGGCGGTTGAGGTGAACCGGCGCAGCACGCCGGCCGCCGCGGCGGCGTCGGAAGCTGTGCCGCAGCGGCATGTGGCGGGGTGGTAGTGAGGAAGGGTGTCGAGGCGCCGGAGATGGCGTGTCTGAGCACCGGTGTAGGAGCGCCGTGGGCGCCGCCGGCGCCGCGTCGATGAAGGGCGTCGTGTCGCTGTCGGCGCGAGTTGTCGACGAAGGGCCATGTGTCGCTGCCAGCGACGAGGCATCCCAAGTCCCAATTACGTATTGTTTTCATGTCACTTGGAGGAACAACTAGAGATGTCCTACGATGCAGCTGTTTAGCCAATTGATCCTCAATCTACAGAAGATGATCCTGCTCTGCTTTTTGGCGCTAGCTTGCAGTGCTCACGTAATTCATTTGGCGCCAAAAGAAAGATATATGCGATATTCCCTCCATACTACCTTAAATACATGAATTATTTTTCTAATCCGGGTGTCCACCGATGAATGGCAGGAGATCCGTTAGATTAAATTGGACGGCAGATTTTCTGAATTACTGTACAAGTACATTAACACCAGTACTGTAGAGGAGCTACGCCCATCATCATGGCAACCCATCGTTTCCGACTGCGTGGCATCGCCGCACCGATGGGTGGGACTGCCAGGCGCAAATCTGGAAGGTGTAGCATGCGAGTCGGCTTTCCCATGGTGCGTGCACGTCGCGGCCCGATAGCTCTTTGGATGAACGGGGCGACTGAATTTTTCGGCTCTTTGGATGGAGGAGAGGAGGGAGTAGATCGAGGGTTAAGCAGCGACCATGGCGTGTGGTCTACCGCGTACGCCTCATTTGCCGTGCGCAAGAGAAATTGAGAAAAGATATGAGAATAGCTGGAGACATAGATTTGGCTTGTGTGTTTACTGCTGCTGCTGCTGAGCGCGCGTGTTTGCCTGCCAATTGCAAAGGTGTGTTTCCGCTTGTCTTATTTTATCTCAGAATGAGCGCGCGTGCTTTCTTGTGTATGCCGCGGCTGCTAATTACTATTGATGCTTGCTAGCAGCACGATGTGAGTGCAGATGTCGACAGCTGTAAAACTTTTTGTTTCCACTCAGGCCGGCAAACAGGCCACGCTCCATCCAACGGCACCGCTCAGTTTTTTTGACATACGAAGTGGTGATCCTATTACTGCTTTGTTGACTTCTGTCATGTCTTTGGATACTTCACCGTTCAGATCATGTGGTGATCTTGCTTAGCTTATGTAAGTAATTAGTCTGAGATGTTTGATTTATTGAGATTGTAGACCCGATTTTTTTTTCTCTCCCCTGAAGTCTCCGATCTGTTTATTTGTTCAATAATTTCTTTTGGATTCTGTATTTTCCTGTTCATGGATCTTGGATCCCCCAAAATCAGTTTTGCTTGTTTGTTAATATATGCAGAATCTGTGATATATTCATGATAACCTGTGACCGTGGAACATGATTGTAGCCTGATGTAAATTTCTGACGTGGAGAGGGCTCACGTTGGTCCATGCATCTTATTTATCTACTTCATGTTGCAGAAAATTCTTGTTCATATACTCCATTATATTTATTGAGCCAATTGTTCTTGTTCAAACAGATTTTTTTTGTTGAAGGGAATCTCAAGAACAAATGCTTCAGATCCAAATGTCAATGGATGGGTTGTTCTGAATAAAACTTTTGTTTAATCTCCATATGTGTAAATCGTGTTGGAATTCTGTACCATTTTTATGGGTAATATCAGAAATTAATTTCGTATCATATAAAAAATACGGCAATGTCAGAAATGAATTTCTATCATATGAATTTTTTTGTTGTGCCATGAGAATGGGAAAGAGCGGAGAAAAATGAACGGTAAAGTTTGTGTATTATAAACCAATTTTACGGTTCAAACTGATCTATTGAATGATTCTGGTTCATGCCATATTAATTTCCCATTCTATCCTGGACAGAACTACATCGAGGTCGACCTTGTTTTTGCTTATAGTCAGGTCACCGAAACTATCCATTTGTGGTAAAGGAATATTTCCAAAAATAGTAATAGTGGGCCTGCGTGGGAACCAAAGGAAAGCACGGGCAACTCTTCAACGGCGAAGTAACAACCGTGCGGCCGATGGAGGAGTGGTTTAGCTCCGGAGGGCGGGGAGGTCGGGCCTGAACCGTCCGCCGAATGGCAGGGAGGCCGGCAGCCGAAACCGTGCGCCGGGGGTGTGGAGGCCAACGGTGAGTGGCTCGGCCGGAGGATGGGATGGACGTGAGAGAGCTAGCCGTGGACGGGCGCCAAACAGCGAGTGACCTTGGCGGCGTGTGTGGCCACAGGCGGCATGAGTAACCCATGCGGTGGTGTCGGGAGAATGTGAAATTGAGAAAAGATTGTTATTTTAAAATTAAAGTTGGGGAAATTTGGGTGAGGAAGAAATCAGGATTGTCCGACTTTTCTTAGTACTCCAATACCAATAAGCACTGACATGTGGTTTTCTGTGGTTATCATTACAAAAAAAAGTATTATCATCCTAATGACCAAGAGATAATAATATTTTCCATTTATTTGCAAAAAATGTTTGGTTACTTAGTATTTTCTTTTATGCTTTCATGCCATAAATAATTTGTTCATCCAATTTGCACCGGGAGTACTTTATGTTCACATTCTTATATTTTTATGAAAATAAAATTTCATGCTAACTCGATAGATTGATTGTGCAGGATGGCTACGAGTTGACAAAGAGATTTTTGATACACATACTCAAGTACCTTGCCAATGACATTGAAAATAACATACAGGATGTTGTGCGAGCATATGTTATTCACGATCAAGAGAGCATGGATTTAATAAATAATATAAGAAATAATATGTCGGTCTCGTTGCCTTTTATAATTATTACACTAAATTATGTGATATGATCTTATGATATTTTAAATATTATGTGGTTATTTTTATATACTTAAATGTTTTTGCGCATCATTTACACTTGTAATATTTGTGAAACTACATAAAGTAGAGATCCATGTAATATTGTGACTGGCATAAGGTAGGGAGCCGTGGCGAAGCACGGGCATTCCACTAGTTGCTTGTAAATAGACGTCGCAGGTGCGTGGGGGATGTCGGCACATCCTCCCGAACGGCCGTCCCACACCGGTGTCCCCCGTACCGGCTTCTCCTGATTTTGTTTCCTATTTACATCATCTATATAATATTTTCAAACAATAATTCAAACAGCTTTCAAATACATAACAATAATTTAACATAGTTGAACACAAATACAAATTGAATTATTCATACAATAATTTAAATTTTAAATTATGCGTTGGCGGCTTCTCTCCTCGCTCACAAATGAGCTAGATTCGTCTAAAATTGAACATGAACAACTGCATCTTAAATTTTTTCATATATTCATATATTTGAAGGAAAGCTGCGAAATCTTTGGGTACATGCTCAACTTCAGCAAGAGGGTCTTGATAATCAAATGATTGATCGTCGTCTACACGTGTGTCACGCTCGCTCTCAATGATCATGTTGTGCATGTTCAAACAAGGTTCATCACCTCTCACATCTAAGATTCCGACCAAGTGAGAGTATGGTACTTGACAACGGTGAAACACTGCTGGAGCACACCAAAAGCCCGTTCAACATTCTTGCGAGCTGCTTCCTGACATGTTGCAAAATCATCTTCGAAGCTGGAGCAGGGATTGTCTTCACAAATATAGCATACGTTGGATATCGAATGTTGTATGTGTGGCCATTGACCTCAAAGTTCACAGGAGCTTGTCCCTCAGCTAAGCTGGCAAACACCGGCGAGCACGGGGGAGGCGGCGGTGACGATGGTGATCCAGAAGGGTGGGAGACAGATCGGGCGGGGGTAGGAGGCGGAGGAAACATGCGTGTTTGGCTGGCAGAAGGGTCCCTCGGGCGTTTTCCCATGTGGACACGAGGCTGCCTGCGCCTCCGATTCGCACCCCGCGTGAAGGAGCCGGCACGGAGTTGCCGACAATTCTATTGTGCTCGAAACCGTGTTGACGCTTTATTAAACGCGCCGGTGTAAGCTCTATTTTAGCGCCAGACCTCAAATGGCTATCGGGAGCGTTATTGGGTTCGCCGGTGGAGTGCTCTAAGCCGCCTGTTCGGCTGATCGCGTCAAAAATAAAAGGAGGAAAGGGTGGCGACATGGGCACACCATTGTGCATTCATAGAAACAAAATAGCCTTGCCAAGAAAATAAATAAAAAAGACGTGATATATGGTCCTAGTCTTTGTTCTCATTTTTTCTTTTCCTGAAGACAAGTCGTCTTTCTCGACTTCTTGTTCAATCCATCAAGTTTCGGTCAATTCTTCGTGCATGCATGGCCAGGGTCGCAGGCTCACAGGGTTAAACTATGCACGGTCAACCGTTGGATTTGGCTAATAGTTTGGTCTACACATGACAATATTCTGAAGGATGTGACTGTTCTGAGAACTAACTTTGTTCTTAGAACGACGCTATCGAATCTCAATTGTAAATCATCGTTAGCATGAATCATGAAACAAATCTAACAGTTTAAATGCACCTTTTTAGTTATTTGTAAAAATCTCAGTTACAACTCAACTTGCAACTCAAATAAACGAATCAGGATGCAAATCTAATGTTCAAGAAATTTACTGAGCCTTAAGCTAATTCTTCTCTAAATCCATCTAATCGGTATGTATTTGTTTAGGATGATTTCCGATTTAGTGTACTGCCTCTGTCCACAAATTAAATGATGTCTTAACCTTATCAATATATGTATGTATTTAGATGTTTCTAGTGCGTAAAGACATGTAAATTTAGATAAAATTGAGACATAATTTTATAAACGGATGGAGTGTGTGTTAGTACTTAGTAGCTTCCGGCTAGTACATATATGGCCTTTAAAACATCCAATGCACTTCGCTTCATGAATAATCTGAATCCGCAAACAATCTTTGTAGGCTTGTAGCAAGCAATCTTTATCTTGATTACTATACGAACTTAGCTTTTTGGATCTAAATCAAAGATGGATGAGTTATGCAGAGCACAGCTCAAAGCTATCTTTGCTGAGAGATGATTGCAATCCCTGGCCCAAAGTTGATTCCCATCGTATTCTACTGTAGTACCGATACTTATCTAGTTCCACAATATGTCATCCTCATAATAACCGGCGCAAAATCCAATCAGACGGCAGATCACTTAGTGGCAGCCGTTGCACGTAGGTCGTTGGCTACATTGTTCTCCCGACAGCGACGTATCGAGAAATGGTTAGGAAAGGAGGGACGCGTACAGCAGTAGCTCGAAGGACCGACAGCTGCTGGCAACAAGAAAGCCCGATTGACCAAAACATGGTGACGTGACTGAATTATTGCGCTCGTTTTTATTCACTCTTCCTGCACAACGCATACGTTTATCACCTGATGATACCAACCTTGGAAGTGGCTGAGTGTGGACAGGGGAGCGGCCATTTAGGGCGTCTTTGATATCCTGGCCGATTTTTGGGCTGGTCAGGCTTTGTGAGTTTTAGCCTGTTGCAAACTAAGTCTAGGGTAGATTTAGCGATTTGTTTGGTTTCTTGTAAATGTACTTTTTGCACCGAGAGAGAGTTCCCTGTTTGAGGCTGTACATAGGTC
Organism: Lolium multiflorum; assembly: GCA_030979885.1. Classification (NCBI taxonomy): domain Eukaryota; kingdom Viridiplantae; phylum Streptophyta; class Magnoliopsida; order Poales; family Poaceae; genus Lolium; species Lolium multiflorum. The sequence continues at coordinate 151,512,878 of CM061752.1, read as the reverse complement.
TTTCTGCTCCGTTGGTGCAAAGCAGCCCTTGTTTGTTACATATTTGAGGTTGTTATGGTAACCTTTTTTATTGGAGTGGTGATGTTACCCAGTATTACTGAATGAACAAGAGTATATTGCAACATTCGGCTCATCAAAAGGGGTTGGTATTGCACATGACACAGTTACACTAATGGACGGCGCAACACGAGTAAAGCAACTCAGTAGTTTAACATACGAGAGGTTAGTATATGTACTATATACCATCTCTAACAAGTTTATCATACTAAAGACCTAGGATTAGGTTTAATCAAGTCTTAGCTAATGGAGTGATATAAGACCACCTCCCAAAATACACATCATCTTTTCACCATATCATGACCAGCAACAATTGGATGATAAACTGAAAAGCAACAACACTAATCGAATTGCTTGTGTACGCAGGTCTTAAGCATGCACTCCTCTCCCATGGCTCCAGCCCACGGATATTTGGAACATTCATCTTTTTTATGAGCAACGAAGTTGACTGGCTTGATCAACAACTATAGTTCGTAGAGCTGCTACTTGCTAACAAGCCTAGACGGTGAGTATAGTTGACTATCGGCTTGTTCATGAACTCAATATGCACCGGGTTGCACTGGGATTAACAAGAAAAAATTATTAATGCCGATGAATACGTATACGTACGCTCAAATAAACTCAATAGAAAATAGGACCACGTTGTATTACCTGCAGGTGCTTCCTCAGCTGCTCATCACCATCAAGCACAAAGCAAGTGCCCTCATTGCTCCATTTGAGCTTGCATTTGGTTTTAGAGTGCTTATGATGCTCCACCGATTTATCCATTTTCTAGTGTGGTTGCACAACTGAAGATTGCTCACAACGATCCTAGTGAAGTCAAAACATCATTGATAAACGTATTCATTAGGGGCTCACTAGTAGGAAATAGCCTACCCCTCGCGTGTGTAATCTGACAGTCGTGGGCAACCACCCGCGACTAGTATCTTGCAGTGGTATTAGTTATTCATCGCGTGTCCTGCCGACACACGATTGGTAGTCTATGTACCAGCCATGTGCCCGTTCGGCACGCTACCATTTCATATACTGGCCACATGCCCGTGGCCCTACGACGCGCTACGAGTACCTATATTATTGCTCGCGTGCCACCACGGCACGCTGCTAGTATCCAATTTTTCCGCCGTCCTTGCTCCTTATTTATACTGTTCCAATATACATATTTATACGATATCAATACATAAGCAGTATCAAATACATATACACAAGATTTATTAACAATTAGCCAAGTGACCAACCCATTGCGCTGCGCACTGCATTGTGTACTAGACAAGACCTACACTCTTGATGCATGTAAAATGCATACATGAACTTTGTAGTCTATTGTCACATATTTCAACTTATTTCGATGTTATTATTAGGCATAAACATGTTTTGCATTGATTTTTGGGGATTTTCCAATGATCCTCATTCTCTGGTTTATAACTTTGTAGGACAGAATACACTGCTTTTGTGTATTTTAAAATTTTCACGGTCCGATACCAAGCCAAATTGAGATAGGATTTTTTCTGGAGCATCTTTCATCGAAGGAGAAGACCCTAAGCTTTTGGAGCAGCAAAGCGGAGTCACAAAGGACAAGATGGCCCAAGTGGCTCAGTCAGCATGTGGGATCACCGCCACCTGGTCCAACTTGCGCCTCGAGCCTTCGTACCCGTTCATCTTCATATCAGGATCACCGCTTGACCTAAAACTGCCTATAAAAGATCCACCGAGACGTTTTCTCGGAGGAGGCGGTGGCGAAAACACATAAACCACGAAACAGAGCCAGAACCAGCGAGCAACCCATTTCTAACCCATGGCCATTCCAAACACGCAATAAACTTTTTTACCTACCCGTCAGCCCAAAACCAGCCCAGGCTACCAAATGCGTCCCTAATAAATGTGTCGGGCCGCTCGGATGGCCGAAGGCACATTTGTTGTCTTTGCACTTTCATCTATCTCCTTTCCCTATCCTCAAAAAAAAAAAAAAAAATCTATCTCCTTTCCCGTTTCACCCTTAAAAGAAAAAAATCTCCCTTCCCGTTCTCCTCTCGCGCACTCGCACAATCGCATCTGCTGACCCGGCGACCTTCAGGCAGAATTCCCCATCCGCCGAGGGAGCAAATCGAGGAAGATGGCCTCCGAGGACCGTAGCGTGAGCCACGCGCCGGAGAAGAAGGAGGAGGCCGCCGCCACCGCTGGCTTCGACGATCTGGTGGACCCACGGTTCCAGTGCTGCGTATGCCTGTGAGTTACCCGGCGTCTTTCTCTCCTCTCTCTTATTCGGTGTGGCCATGGCCTATGGGCAGATGAATATCCTTGTTCGTGCTGTGCAATTAGTCGGGTCCTGCTGTACTCGTGCACCTGAATTTGTGTGTATCGGTAGTCGATACTTGTGGTCTGGACTATCTAGGAATACGAATAACGAAATGTTGCACACTGGTCTGGTTTGGATGAGCAAGTGAGAACGAGACTAAAAAAAAGTTGACCAACGGGGGAATGATCCCTCCCTTGGCTATATGTTGTTAGGTAGGATGTGACTCTCCCAAACGGATGAAACCTCTGTCCATAAAAGGAGGTTGCAAGTTTCTTTAGTGTCTAGATATATCCGAATTTAGACAAATCTCTGACATCCTTTTATGGATGGAGGGAGTATGATTTAACTTGCATGGTAGATAACTGATGGTGAAACAACATGGTGGCGCTTACTTCTTTTAATAATTCACCTAAAAATATTTCTCTTGGTTGATTCACACTTGCTTTTTGACGAGCATTGAATTACGTTGGATTTGATTCTGCACTAATATGCTAATGATCTCAAACTCTCCTACTTCTCTTTCAATCGGCTTTGTATACATTACCAGATTGTCTCCCTTTTGCTCTTTGATAAGCATTGGGTTGCAAAGGCTTCAGTTCTGCACAAATGTAATGATGATCTCTAATGCTTGTTTAATATGTCTTGCAGGGAGCTTATCTATAAACCAGTTGTTATTGGTAAGGGTTTATTCTTTACGCTCGTCTAAAAGCCAATCGAGTGCACTTCTCAAATCTCATTTAACGTTTGTTCCTGCAGCATGTGGTCATATGTCATGTTTCTGGTGCGTGCATAGAGCAATGGACTACCATCGGCAATCCTATTGTGCAATATGCAGGCAACCTTACATTCATTTTCCGAGTATCTGTCAACTCCTCCATCATTTGCTTTTAAAGCTTGAACCTGTGGAATACAAGAAAAGGGAAAAAGAAGTACTAGGTGAGTGCTCACCCCTTTGCCTACAAGAAGCAATATTTTTGCGCATTAAATGTTTATTTATGTTGTCAACACAACATGCGTGGAGATCTCATGTTCTTACAAAACTAAATCATGTTGGGAATTGTTCTTCGGTATTTTTTTTGCTAGCCCAGAATTCAAAAATACCACCACTTGTACTGAACTAGAGTATATTCCACAAGTTGTATTCAAATCCATCACATCCAAATTGATTAGTCAAAGTAGGAATCATCAGTGTGGATCAGAACTTGGTGGGGGTATTAGGTGAATATGTTTGAGGTTTTGGGCTGTTGCCTTAGGCCTTGTTTGGATAGCAAATTTTGGCAGAACTAGTTCTCCGTAATCTAGGATAACCATCTAACAAACCAAATCTTGTTTGGATGCTGCAACTAAAACGAAAATAAGCAAGATAGAGTTTCCATAAAACCAGGAAAGTGCGTATTGGGAAAAACAACTATTAGTCTTTTTTGTGAAAACGCGATTAGGCAAAACCAGGGCAGCACCCTGGACGGCAACTGCGTGGTGGCCTGGCCATCTATCTCTTGCGGCGACCTGGCCTCCTTCCCGTACAAACCCATCGAGGTCTAGGTCACCAAGCTCGGCCGACTCCTGGACAACCCCGGCCATGGCGGCACGCTCATTGCTGGAGACGGTTAGGCTGCTCCTCCAGGCTCATGGTGCCGCCGCTCGCCTGCCACCCCCGGACCGCTGCCGGCAACCGCACCGTCTACGGTAGCTCTAACATGCTCCACCATGAGCCCACGACGAGGTAGCGCCGATCTTCATTGTCGCCGTCGGCGGTGCTCCGAATCGTCACGTGGACAGCAATGGCATGTGCTTCGTCCTCGCTGCTGACATGCTAGATACATGGCCGAGCAGCACAGAGATAGCCAAACATGTCTGGTGGACGGCAATGACATGTGCCGCCTGTGCATTCATCGTCGCCACTAGCAGGTCAATCGCAGCTATCTCGGCGGCCAGAAATCCTGTCAGTGCTGCCTTCAGCTCCTTTTCGGTTCCATGAAATCCATGATCCCATGGTCCATGAACTGGTGTACTAGGTCTTGTTGTCATCCAGTTCAATGTAGAGTATAAGATCGGGAGATCCGGTGACTGCCCTCACAGTGACTAGAAGTCAATTCAAACTTTCAGAGGCAGGTGGTACAGTTCTCGACCTCAACTCACGGCCTATCCTTGCGGCACGCCGGCCGGCACCGTTGGCACCAGCATGTGTGCGACACGTGTGCACCTTCGCAGGCACCAGCGTGTGGCCTCTCACGGGAGCACCTTCGACGGCAACAGCCATTACCGGCGACTGCGTCGGTGCCCTGGCATGCACCGTGTACAGCAGGCCCTTGTGCGGCCGCATTCTCACATGTCATGTCTTGCACTACACATCATTAACCATCCAAACACTATACTGTGAAAACGTGCTTTATGCCTGGAGTCACCGAAGCAAGTTTTTTTTCTTGAACGCACTCTAACAGAAAAACTAACTAAAACTGGTTTTGCTAAAAATCCTTCTTAAACTCGTTTTCTAAAAACTAACTCCAAATCCTCCTGATCCAAACAACCACTTAGGTTTGGATTTTCCCTACTCGTTACGATCTAGGCCATTGGTTGGGGGAGGGAGGGGATGACAATAGTATTACGGCAAACAATGTACCTTGACTAATAATCTGCTTTTAAGTTGAGGGGACGTCGGGACGACGGTGAGGACGTACTGGGAGCAGGCAGCTATGACGTGGGAAGCAATGACAACAGTATTACCACGGACCGAATCAGAATTCTCAGTAGGTAAGATTCGAGATAGAAGCGATTGGTAGGAAAATCAAACTATCATGTTGTTTTCACTTTTCGTTTTTGAACCTACAAATATAACTGAACTAAAGAATATTAAAAGGGAGTTGGAACAGATTAGCAAACAATGTACCTTGACTAATAATCTGGTGGTAAGTTGAGGGTACGTTGGGATGATAGTGAGGATGTACTGGGAGCGGGCAGCTATGATCAGCGGAGGCCGCAGTACTACTCGGCTTCTTGGTCAAGCAGGGACTCAAGTCTAGGTCGGCCGCTACAGGCTACACTGACCGGTGGCAGGAACCATGGGACTTTGGAGACGAGATCGATCGATATACTAGGGTCAAAAAGACGAGGCGTCCGAGTTACTAGATGATCGCCTATACATGTGCAGTCAGGCAAATGTGCTACTCCCTCCGATCCATAATAAGTGTTTTAATTGTTTGTTCTAGACTATCGCTTTGGGGTGAGGTACTAGCAATTATGTATTTCTATTCATCTATGGTCATTAGCACATCATACATGTCCTAATGTTACTAGCGCCTGCTGTGAATCGTTAGGGGGACGAGCCACTACAGTACATTTTGGAAATCAGATTGCTTTTCACATTCTAACACTTCTTTCCATTATTTTTATTAATTAGCATTCCTCACATGTTGCTTCTTATGAAGTATTATTATGTTCTAATTACGTCACAATTCAGAGACAGAGAAGAGCAATGGTACACACTCTCCACAAAATATTGACCTCTTATACTCTAAGGGCAATAATTATGGTAAGAATTCTGCTATGTAACTGCAATAATATCTGCCTCAGTTTAGCCTTTATTTATAAGCCATGCTGCTTTTTCAAGAAAATGGAAAAGATGGAGACAGCAAGCTTGAAGGTAGCAAAATCGGATTTCCAGGTGAAGATTCAGTTGATGTGTCATGTCCTCTCTGTAAGGAGTTGCTATATCAACCTGCTGTTCTTAACTGTGGTCATGGTAAACTCTAAATTTAGAATAAAAGGTTGTTCACATTTTGTAGTTTTTAATCTTTGTAGAAACTGACTTATCTTGGTTTTGTGAAAAGTATATTGTGTGTCTTGTTTGCCTTCCTTGGGCGATGAGGCATTGAAATGTCAAGTTTGTGGAGGTCTTCATCCCGGAGGTTTTCCCAATGTTTGTTTAGATCTTGACCACTTTCTGGAAGAATACTTTCCATCTGAATATGAATCAAGACGCAATCAACTTAAGCCTGAGAACAGTCAATACAATCCTGAAGGATCATCTTCAGGTAAGTTCTTTTTTTCTCAAGATCAAATTCACGCAACATAATATAGGGCGATTTTTTTTTAATAATACGAATTTATTATTTATTTCCAGGAATAGCACGCGTTTTCAAAAAAATTCAATTTTATGACTCGGTCGGTCAGCAGTTGACTGATGGGAACTAATTGGTCCGTAGCTGGCCAACTGGTCAGTAGCCGGCCAATTGGTTAGCTAGAGGCCGACCGGCCTGATAATTTGCATGGTTTGCGTTTAGGGTTAGTAGGGTTCCTCTTTCACAAATATTTTCGGGGTGATATCTCCCTCCCGCCATCTCATGGTAAACATTTTCCCGCCCGTATCTCCCATCACCGCTCTCCCGCCATTTTTTTGCCGCCACAGCTCTCCCGCCATTTTTTTACCGCCACAACTCTCCCGCCATATTTTCCCGCCATGCACTTAGATTTTCCCTATAAAAGTAGGGATCGACACTCTTCGCTGCACAAGTGCCACTGCTCTCCGCCACGCTCTCCTTTTCCCAACGCTCGTCCTCAAAGAACCTTGCCCATGCACGTCGGTGTTTCTCCTCAACCTCCTTGCGCGCTCAATCCGGCTGCTCCTTGTCTATCCAGTGAAACCATTTGCACAGAGGCTGGAGAGACTGCAACACAAACAGTAACATTAAACCAGAAAAATAAAGATCTGCAAATATGCGTAAATAAAATTCTGTCAAAACATACCGGCGGCCTGGTGGACGATGAAGCTGAACTTAGGGGTGGATTATGATCATAGTTCACACACATTAAAAATTTCATGCCGAACCAATCAGAGAAATCCTCCACCTGCTTAACCCTAGCAAGGCGGCCGCACCAACACCGCTCTGAAGTCACATTCGGGGGCAAACTTGCAGCCTTCGCCTTCACCAGGCTAAACTCTTGGTTAGAGCACGACACACTCATGATAGCTAAGGGTGAGCCAACAGAAAAAAAAGAGAGATAGAAACACTTGTGCAGCGAAGAGTGTCGATCCCTGCTTTTATAGAAAAAAAATCTGAGAACAAGGCGGGAACATATTGTGGGAGAAAAGTGGCGGGAAAAATATGGCGGGAGAGCGGTGGCGGGAGATAGTGGTGGGAAAAATATGGCGGGAGAGCGGTGGCGGGAGATACTGGCAGGAAATTTTAGAGGAGCTCTAAACTAACCTAAACGTAACCATGTAAATAATCGGGCATATTAGCAGCTCGGCGATAGCTGACCGATCGGTCGGCTACTGACCAATTGGTCCATAGCTGACCAGTTGGTCGGTAGCTGACCAACCAGCTTTGGCCCAAACTACAAGCCGATCGGCCCACCGTAGACCGACAGAGTCACAAAATTGAAATAGATCCAAAACGCGTAATATTCCTGGAAAATAATAAAAAATTCGTATTATTCTCTACCCAAAAAAACATAATACTGTACATCAAGATCACACAGAGCTAATCATGAAATTTTTGTTTGACTTGCTTGGTTTAGCTAAATGTGGCATGTAAAATTGAGTTGTTTGTCCTGGGTTATCCATCTTGATGGCTTTTGTCTGCTACTAATTTTTGGTACTTGCATTTTCCTAAACAGTGCCTTGTACTTAGAATAAGCACCCATAATCATGCTTATAGCTTCAGCAGTTATGTCGCCACTTATTTGATCATTAAAAATACCATTAACATAGCAGTTTCAATATGAAATACACTCTGAGTGTCAGGGACTCTTTTAGAAAAATGATACAGTATCTAGTTTGTGTCAGTGACACTACATAAAATGATTTAGTTCCATTTAGTGTTGATTTTCCCACGAAAATTTGCATTTAGGAAAGTCATGTCGTTAACTTTGTGCCCACCCAAAGCATGATTTTTATATGGATATGTCTAGATCCGTTATAATTGGTCAACGGTTTTAGATATTATTATATATACTGTGAGCTGTGGAGTGTGCAGTCGAACTGTTCGAGTAGGGATCGCAGTTTGTTGTGGAAATTACCCACAGAGTTTGGAACAACCATGGATTATGAAACGAGAACTGGCATAGGAGTTTGGCACCACATGAGCGCGAGTGAGCTTCTGGTACCGTTTTGTTTTAACTGTCTAGCATAACTCAACGTGGTATCATATTATTTCTTCCAAAAAAATCTAAGGTAGAGTCTGCATGGATAGTTTTGGGTTTTCTTCTGTTTCTTTAGTCATAGAGAAGCTCACGCGGTGATTACTTTTCTTTCATGAAGGTGCAACTTGAGATCTTCGTAAATCATGTTTTGAAATGAAGCACATGCCTGATTCATTTTTTCTTACTGAAGTCCTGTGTTTTTTGTGGTTCAGGTACTTCATGCAGCAAAGATAACATGGATAGACAAGCAAAAGGGGGAACTAATGTACAGAAGAATCTGAACTTATCAAATGTTCACATTGGAGTTGGATGTGACTCATGTGGGGTAAAGTTCAGAAACTTTTCTCTAATTAGTCAAGCATACATCCAGTGATTAATCCCATACCAATGGAGTGACACTATTGGTAGATATAAGGGGGTTTTTCACAAATTCCAAATGGTTTGATGAGTTTGTATGTTTATTTTGTTGCCCCCTTAGTGTTATGTGTATATCTCCCATTATAGCATCATTAATGTTACCCAACAAATAAAAAGCCTGTTCAGGTAGTCCTTCTAGTTCCCAGAAAGAGTTTGATAGTTGATACCCTTAGTTGTCTCTGCAAGACCAAGGGCTGGTAAATATATTTTTGTCAAGATGAACCATTCTATATGTAATGTGCATGTACTAACCAAAAGATGCCTTTACTTTAGTGTTAGGCCTATATCCAATTAGTCATTTTCACGAATAACTTGTACTAATCTTAGTACACGTATCCATTAGTATAAATACTTGAAAGTGTCACATAAGGATGTAAGTAGGATCCCGCCAATATCACGATCCCACTTATAGCTCATTTATTGACTTTTAATTCAGAATTTTGGACCAGACTTTGAACTAAGAAAATTTCAGATGAACTATAAGTGGGACATTGGTGGGATCCACTTGGCACCTTAGTGCAGTGTTCGTGTTCTGCTATACATGACACCAGTCTTGTTTCATTCTTTTTCTTAGACCTATCATTACATGTTTGCCAAAACTAGTTATATGTATGTACAAAATGACAGGCTTTTCATTCTTGCACTCTTAGAGGACTTATTACAGAGTTTACGTTCCATTTAATAAGCTTGTGTTCTACCATCCGTCTTATGACATTTTTTAAATATAAACACAGTTTTACTTTTTTCGGAAGATATTACACTACTATGAAATGTAGTATTCCCTCCGTCCCAAAATAAGTGACTCAATTTTGTCGGTTATTTTGGGACCGAGGTAGTAGTTCTTAAATTGAATTCAGGGTGTCAAAAACTAGAAATTTGGTTGCAAGATTTTATCTAATTTTAAATTTATGTGCTCACTGACTAACTGTTCAGTCATAGACACTACCAACTTTTGTTGTCTCTTATTCAAAACAAAACCTCAATACAAAATCCAATTTGGAGATATTGATAAGCACCGTTGTATCCTAGCTTTAATTATCATTTCTTTTAATTACTCTCATCCTTTTGGTATGACGGAACTGATGATTGGACCTTGCAGGTTTACCCGATTATGGGCATGCGTTACAAATGCAAGGATTGCACAGAAAGAATCGGGTTTGACCTCTGCGGGGAGTGCTACAACAACAGATCAAAACTCCCAGGCCGCTTTAATCAGCAGCATACCTCTGACCATAGGATGGAACTCGATAATACAAGACTCTACGGAGGGCTGATAGCACAATTGGCATTAATTGGTGCTGGAGGTATTGGTGAAGCAATAGCTGACGATCATGAAATAGAAGATGACACTGACGAGGATGCTGAGTTGCTGTAGAAATCAAGCATCTTTTGTAAGCGTAGCTGATTCTGGGAGGGAGGCTTGAATTTTGTGGGAGTCCAGGGTACATGAATGTAATAATACTGTTACATGCTATATCGTCCTTGTTTCCTTTTGGGTCCAAGGGTGAGTGTCTTGTTTATGCTTTTGTAAATATAAACTTATACTAGGACAAAGCCCGTGCTTCGCTACGGAATAAATCAGAAATCTATCCCGGTTGGTCTATATTGCCGGTTGTCGTCCATACACGGTCTTTGTTCTTGTGCTAGCACCCACCACCCCTCGCTCTCTCATTCTCCGCATTGCACCACCCATGTGTGAGGTTAGTGTCGCGTGACTCTATTTCATCGCTCTCTCATTCTCCGCATTGCACCACCCCTCAAGAATTTATGACAAGCTAAAACACAAAGGTCTTAAAAGAAACAATCATTTTTCTACAATGAATTGTTTTTGTTAAATATTTTTCGATAGAGCAAATCGTTCTTGACATGGTGAGATGCTACTCCAAGAACCAGTATCAAGCAGGAATAAACACAATTCTACAGCAGGAATAAACACAATTCTACAACAATGAGCGGAGAGTCATTTTGACTCCCGAGCACAAGTTGCTTGGCATATTAGAAAAATTCAGAAATTTATATTTACAGATTCAAATAATTATGAAACAAAAATGTAAAAGTAGTAATGAAATATCCTACTACTAACATGTAAAATCTCAATTTTAAATGTTTTTCTATTCTGAACAACACAAAAATGACGAAGTCTGCTTTTTTTAGAGATTTGAAATCACTATGCTCAGATCTACACATTTGTTATTTTTATGTAGCCCAAACGATACATTGTTTTCTATTGAAAATGTGCTCATTTGTGAGATACATTAGTGGCTACATCATGATTTTTTATTTTATTTAAAACTTAAAATATTATTTTCAAATTTTAAAATAAAGAGATTACTTGTGTCGATTACTTGCGTTCAGTAATCTCTTTATTGAACGACAATAAAACTTAAGTTAAACTAAAAACTTTTAGGGAAAATTTGCCACACGACACCGTTATTTTTTGGCGCTTGCTGAAACACACCGCTCGATTATGTCTTTGCTAGGTACCATTACAATTATGTGACACATTTGCCAGAACACACCACTTGGCTAAAAAGGGAAAGCTTTGCACTTTGTCTTCAAAACCAGTCATCACAAGAAAAAGTATAAAACTTTCCGTTTTTAGGCTGGTGGTGTGTTCTGGCAAATGTGTCACAAAATTGTAATGGTACCTGTCAAAGACATAATCGGGCGGTGTATTTCAGCAAATGCCAGAAAATAACGGTATCCTGTAGCAAATTTTCCCAAACTTTTAAGGTGCGAGTAGTACCAGCTGGGCAATCAGGTCGATTTCGACAAATTTGACCCTTTTTCGAAAGTTTAGCACGATTTGACCTCTTTTTCAAAAATATTCAAAATCTGACCCTTTTTAGTAGCGCCTTTCGCAGGGGAGCTACCCTCTTCTCTGTAGCGCCACCGTCACTGGCGCTGAACTTGTGCCAGCGTGGCGAGGCTGGTCCCACAATTTGCGAGTTCAACTCCATTCATGGGGGCCCTACCCTTTTGAAGTTCAGCTCCCTAACGAGTGGAGCTACCCTTTCAAAGTTCAACTCCCCCCGCAGGGGCGCTACCCTTTGGAATATGTTAAGTCATGTGGGCCGCCCCCATCCGCTCCACCTACCACTTACCCCTCACACCCCGACCAGGAAGAAGCCAGGGCGCGTCCCCATCTCTCTCCCCTCTCAAATCCTTCCCCAAAATCCCCTAGATCTGAAGATTTCTTTGGTGGATTTTGGTCCCCCTTGATGCAAAGAGGTGTTCTCTCCCATCCACTTCATTTTGTCCATTTGATGTCATGTTTTTGGTTCTATTTTGGTAAATCTTGGTAACCCTAGAAAAATTGATGTCATGTTCTATGTTCTATTGTTGTTGTATAGTCCATTGGTGGTTTGTATGATGTCTATGTAAGATTTGTAGTTTATGGTTAGTCCTAGATCTATTTAGTGACATCTAAAGGTATAATAGATGCCCCCCATAGGGGGATTCACAGCGATTACCGCTCGTGGACCGTCCGATCTTCGCATCTGGGTAATCTGGTCCGTTCCTTGTGACTGAGAGCGAGCGTTTGGTTGGTTGTGGCGTGCACGTTTGGTCCCAGTGGTTGGGCCACGTTTCATGGGGTGATTGGTCCCGTCTAAAATATCTCTCCCTCAACAAATCTGGTCGTGTGAGACGAGAGAACCAAAGCCACTACCTATTCCCCCGATTCAGCAACGCACGCGGGTGAAAACCCTAGGTCCCTAGCACGCAGCCGCACTCCTCCATCTCCTTCCTCCTTGCTTTTCTATGCTCCCTCCAATCCCATCCACGGAAGCGGCATCCTCGGCGGAGCGCGGCGCGGGCAGACAGCAGCGGCATCGCCATTGGAGCACGCGCAGGAGCGGCGAATCCCTCCGTGTCCGGCTCCTGGCTACTGCCTCGTCGCGGTGTGTGCTATCAATCGCCGTCGACCTCTGCCTCCTCCACCCCAGCCAGTCGTTGTCGTGCTGCTACATCTCCTCGCCGAGGTTGGGAGCGACGGCCACGAGCCGGATGCGGCCGCGTGGATGCGCGCGAGGGGAGGAAGCAGAGGCAGACAACGCGCGAGCAGCGGCCTTACAACGGGGAGGAGAGAGAGGTGCGCGTGAGGATAGAGGAGAGCGAGCTGGCGGCGAGTTGCAGCGCCGGCCCGGAGGTGGAGGAGCAGCAAGTGGCGGCGGCGCTAGGTGGAGGAGCGGTCGGCGCCGCTGCTGTGTATTTACTCACCATTTTCAAGCCCGAAATTCATGTCCAGGTCATTAACCATCTCACCATCAAGATTAATGTCTCTTTTTTCCTCCGTTTGATTATAACATGTTCATCTTCCCCCATCACTTGCAGGAAGAAAAGGGAAAGTGCGCTCGGTCGTTTTCGTCTGAGAGGACACTCTGTTGCACGTTTCCTCTCATCTTTGACTTTGGTGTCAGATCTAGCAAATTGGAAGATAGGGTAATGCTTTTGAGGGTAATTGGTAGAACTAATCATGGATTGCTCAGTTATTTTAGAAGATTGCGGTTCTTTAATTCACACGAGATTTTCCCAAAATCTGGTTGCTAAATAGCAAATTAGGTGGCTATGAGAGTGACAATAATTTTCAGAGTTACATTATAAAGTTGTTCGGTGCTAGAGAACCTTGTAGGTATTTAGGCATGAAGTGCTAACCTTAGTTGTTCAGTTCTGGACATTTCTTAGTTTGGCCTTTCTTAGTGGTGTACTTTTCTTTTTTACTTTATGGATATGGAGGGTGCTCTATTGTTCACTTCATGCTTACGTGTGTTGCAAGCTCTACGCTGAGATCCATTTACCATTTTCTATGTGTCGTCGCTGATTTTTGGCCTATATAGTTTTTTGTATGTGTGCGTGTTCCAAATTGCTATCTCATGTACAAAAAAGTGATGCCAATAACAATTTAGATGACAAGAAATATAACGGAGCCTTGGTAAAGGTTCTCCAGTTCAGTGATGTATTGTTTGTTGTGAAATTTTATATTCTTGCCAAGCTATAATTTGCCTGCTAACTACCATTTCTTTTCATTGCACTCAGGTGAAATTTGCCACGTGACTATTTTCCTTGATTGATATAGGCTGTGTTGAATGCTTCAGGTTTTATACAGTGAGCAGTTGGATGCTGGAATTTGAATTTTGTTCTGTGATGATCTGGCTGGAGCCTAGGGAGTCGAGTTTACTCCAGTGACAAAACAAGGGCTAAGATAGCTCAAGGTAAATCAACTAAAAGTTTTGTTACCTCTATATGTGTTCTAGCTGCATGATACTAATACATAAGATTTAAGATCTTCCAGTATTCCGTTGATGCAAAAATGTTTTGATGCCTCTATATGCGTTCCAGCTGCATGATACTAATACATGATATTTAATATGTTCGCTGGTATAGAGAGAAATAAATTATTTTCAGGCTATTAAAGGCTGGCTTATTTTTTCTTTGTCCTAATTACGGCAAGTTTTGGCGATGCTTCAGTTTGCGCACAACCATAAAAAATTTGGGTGCCATTGTTGAACTGCACCTCTATTTTTGTGATATTTGTGGTTTATTCAGTGTTGTAAAAAAGGGTTTAGCTAATGGAAACAGATCACGCTGTAGATATCCTTGATTTTATTTGCTTATGACTGAACCTGGGTATATGTCCTTGATTTTATTTACTTCTCGAGACAGTATTATTTAAATTTAGTATAGACTATTCTTGGAGAGGCAAGACTTGTGTGACTAATGCCAGAGAGGACATGAGAGGATATTCTACATTTGTTGCGTAAAATATAATGTAAATATATTCAAGGAATGAGCAACGTTGGGGTAAATCACCCTTGAGCTACTTCCTTAAACTAAGATAACAAAAGTGATTTTGTTCTCTTCATTATTTTTTAGTCTCCTGCAATATTTCTGAAATTATTTCTCTCATAATTGAGGCACATATCACCACTCTTAATTAATCTAGGTTTCATATGCATGGTACAATGGTAATAGACAGGTACAACCAGGTTTGGATCTCCCAACAAGACCTGCTCATACAGTGTACATGGAGCTGCATTGGGCACCAGCCAGGTTGAAGCATATATTTAACTGAATGGACATTTATGTGATTCTTCCCTTGGAAAGATACATATATTTCTCTAATTGTTCCTGCTTTTTCATATGGTGTTGTGGCATTATTCCATAGTTACACCTCTGGTTTTTGTTTGGTTTTCTTAATTTTCATATTATTCATCTCATCCTCGTGATCATAAAATGTATGTGATTCCTTTGCAGCGATGGCTTTCCTCTGGTATTTTTGAGCATCCTCAATTTTTAGGGTTGTTCCAGTTTTCTCCTCTGTTGTGCACAGATTATGGTACAATATTGTTTGTGCTGGTTCTACACAGTGCTCAAGCAATTTCATAATTGGCTTGCACCGTCCAAGGTTTTAAGGTGAATTTCCTACCTTCGTCTTCCTATTGGGAATTTTGGGATAGCTTCTTGATTCATTCATGTGGATTTTCATTAGTCATTTCCGCTTTATTCATTGTTAAATGTAATAGCTCTCCCTCTCCCACCCTCTCTCTGGATTGTTATCTATGAACTGAGCATGAATTTAATGTAGTGCTTATGGAAAGTTAATTTTTTGTTTTTATGTTGTAAATGATCGTAGGAAATTATTAGTTGAAATTACCTAATGCAATACTACATGTTTCATGGTTATTACTATAGATGTCAATATGGCGAATTCTGCTGCTTGAGAGCTCCTGAAGGATCATCTGTAGCCTACTAGCCTGGAATGGAAACTGTTTGGAAGTCGGATCAGGTATATTATTTAAAGGTAAAAGGGCGGTTGTTGTAGCGCCTGCTTTAGGCATCGATGGATGCCATTATCACGTGCAGACCATGTAACTGTCAGAAAAAATCCTGATGTCTTCCAAGTCTACATACCATAGCTAGCTCGTTAGGTATTTTTCCTTTCTTGTGCCTATATAAGGCTACACTCGCCGTGAATTAAGTTACTGGTTTTAATTGTGAAGATGTTGCATTGATTTTATAGTCAAAAGTAGACTGACCGGGTCCTTGGAATTTTTCAGCATGTACCAAGCTTGATCAATAATAACGTATGCTAAAAAACACTACTTCTTTGTGTTCCGTCAGGCCGTCGGTCCTCTCCTACATTCCTGCAGCGGCGATGGCCTGGCCATGTTGCCAGCAGTAGGGCATAGCCACATCGACGGGGATAGGATCTCCGATTTGTTTTGCTCTTGGTGGAATGATGCAGACCTTTGGGGGAGAGGGTTGTTGCCATTGTATGGTGGAGCGGCAGCCCAGCTCCGTCGGAAGGAGCCACCAGCACCACCGCCAGGCGTTCGTCCTCACCTTGGCAAGTTTGTGGTGCCCTTGGTTACTCTAGGTGCTATTCAGCCCAGATTATTACCGTGGATTTCTTTTCTAGGTGCTGATTGTGCTAACTACTCACTATTTCAGTTTTTACTTGAATCAGTCAAGCGTTTTAACTGGAAGATTGGGGTGAAATATTGTTCTTCGAATAGGTAAAGTTTTGAACTTCATTCTTTGAACCATAATGCAAGTTGGAGATTTTTTGTTTAGTTAAAATTACTTGCAGCTATATCATCACATGTTTCATTATTTTCATGCATAACAGATATACCATGCTTTTTAGTGTAGGTCTGCAGGCACTGAGATGACTGGGTGTTTTCTTAATCTCATCACATGCTAAAAATGTAAGTGATTTTTTATTGCATTTAGTTATTTGTTTCTCCTAGGAAAAACATTATCTTCCTTATTTTGGCTTTCACATATTCTTTGCTGGCTTATTTCCCGACGAATGTTCTTAAAAACCACATCTCATTGCAATGTGTTCACATCTATAGATTTTGTGTCAGGACCATACAGGGTAGATAAGGTCACCACACAATGCCCTCCCAAACTGATGCCAAAGCAACTAGGCCAATTAAGATCATTCATATTTCTTAATGTATATATCATGCTACTGTCCATTCTTCTATTAGTACCATTACAATCAAATCTCCTGTGTAATGTTACTATATATATTGATGTTGTCAGGATATGGTGGAAGGATTACTATGAGGGGCTTGGAGTTTAACCGTGCTAATACCTGATATACATGCTCACATGATAAATGAGATACAAATGTAGTTTAATATTTATATGAGGTGAAAATATGCTATGTAGTTAGGTTCATCACTTTAGTCAGTAGTTACTGTCCTACAACTAATCCGTTTACTTTTATCTTCGGCTCACTGTACATGAAGCACCATATTCAAAGTATAACTGGTATATGCTCATTACAAATTTTTGCAGTGTGTATGCCATTTTTATTAGATATATACATTTTGATAGTTGTTCGCTGAATAATCTTCATGGTATATAGTGGCAAACTCCAAAAAATATGGTTGCCTCTGTGTATTGATCAGTGTGGTTTCACCAAGTATGCATCGTTACCTCTGTGTGTATTGGTATTTTCCTAGGTGTTTGAGTTGCAATAATATGGTTTTCATCTTTCTTGAAATTATTTTCAGCCATTTTATGCCTCTATGCCTATATTTTTTCAGGTTGCTATAGGAGAAAGGCCAGGTATATCCCTTTGCAAAATCTGGTTAGCAGCTGGTGTAGCTGCATATTTGTGTCTCAGCTTAAGCTCCTCAACTTAAATGAATTGGTGGCAGTGGAAGCAGCGTCCTCCGATGGATCTAAGTACGATGGCAACCATGTATGCATTCTCCGTTAATTCCATGCATTGGCATTCCTTATCTTTTTTGGTACAACCTTTTCGTGATTGATTAGACCTTGTGATAATGTTGAATCTCTTTGTATGTTTCACTTTTTAATACACATGGGATTTTATCTTGCGGTGGTTCGTCAATTCAATCAGTTCACACCTGATCTATATACTTATCTTGCAGGAAACTCAAGAAAGTACCGATGCATGCCACTTTGGTAAAAGATATATCTCACCTCGATCTCAACGGAATGCTCTTGTGCGTGTTTCGCTGATCTGGGAGAACAATGACCAAGAACATAATGTGTATGAATTGGGGTTCATTTCTGTTGACCAACTGGTACCTCCTGAATGCTCGGTTTCTTGATCCCCCATGGTGACCTACACATGAGATTCATGCACTTAGGTTAGCCTTCTCATTCAACTATCTATAGATATTTCCTCAACCTTGAAATGATGAAATCTATGAAAACATATTTTGTGTGAGCATTCGGATTTTTGGTTCCACTGTTTTCATCTACATATGAAATGCCTACAATTACCTAGACTTGTTCATCTTCTTTTTACTAGCCGCCACTACACAATCCTCTCATTTTTTTTGCAATGCGGCGCAATTAGCTCGACACATTCAATGTAGCACACTCAGTGACTTGCTGTAGGATATAAAACAATATTTTGAAATCCACATGATACCAACTTTCTACATGCAGAACTAGAGCTTTTATTTTCTACTCCATTTGGTACCGAGTGCATTTTACAAAATTAAGTTTCCATCTGTAAGTTAAGCATATTTAGAATTTCTCAGATGTCATAAGAGATGCAACTTTAACCCATACTGCCACGCATAGTCTACTAGAACACCCATGTGGTCTCCACCGGAGGTAATATATCAATGTTAGCATGACAAAGCTAATTCTGCATTCACAGACTGAGATGTTAGCACCGTAGCCCTGTTTAAGTTTTCTCATTTAAATTTCACAAAACTTTAGATAATAGTTCATAATTTATTACTACCATAGTACCATTATATTCATAAATCCCGAGGGGACAGAAAAAGTCAAATTTTCAGAGAATTTGGCAGATAGTATAACAGACTCATTTCTAACTTATCTCACTCCATCGGGAAAGGAGACACTAAAAAATATTTCCTTATGATAGGTACAACAGCCTAACTAGATGATATTTCGGGAAAGGAGACACTAAAATGATTTTTTTAATGATAGATACAACAACCTAGCGAGATGATATTTCCTTTGAGAGATAAAAACCACATATGAGTTGATGACAATTGGGGTCCCCTTCTTTCATTGTTACAATGGGCATGTATTAACTTTGTATAACATAACTAAGAAAGCAGCATACCATTTATTCCCTCCATAGCACGTGTCAGCCAGCAGCATAGACAGATTAACAAAATGTTGAAACTGACTAATTATAAACAAAAGTGATACATCAATATACTGAGTAGCCAGAAACAAAAGCGTGCAGACATTGCTTCCACTGGTGTACAAGGGTTTTTTCTGATGTGTGGAGCAAGCCGGGTAAGTAACAAGAAGTCAATACTTATATTTCTTGTTTAATGGTTTTAACCCTCGTGTTCTTCTTAAGCATGAACATGCAATTATTTAGAAAGTTGGGAAGACGCCAGCTGCTATACTATTATCAGTAACCTGTCATAAGTTTATATTCCAAATCAACAGGGTCCAACAAACCAATTGGACTTGATACATCACAAAATTAAGTAGGCAGTATTGCATGACAGCAGACACAAACAGAAAACCATGGTAAATTAGTAATCTACCTTCCCTGTGACGCTTTTTGTCGTCCCTGTAGTACACAATGGGCTGGCCCTCTGTCAGTTACCATAAGAAGGAGAAATACCAACAACGACATCGTTCAACACACTATGAATCTCTCGTCCTCTGATGGGTTTCCCTGCGTTGTGTTTCTCTGATTCCCCGAATAGCGCACTATCCCCTCCGCCGCCGCTCACACCTGGCACCAGCGCAGCCTTCGAATTCGAGTTGTACTGCACCAGCCACCGTCGAGGCGTCGCGGGGGAGAGCATGCTTTGGGGCGAGGCCGTGGGAGTGGTGAGAGATTAGGTGGCGGGGTGAGGCCACGGGGGCTAGGAGAGTAGGCGTCTGCCATAGCTGTGGCAGAAGTGGGTGGAGGAGCAGTCAATTGGGACAAGCCCGTGGGGGAGAAGACAAGGGGAAGTGAGTGCGAGAGGCAGAGACTAGATAATGAATCGTGTATCCTGTCTGTGTGTATCGTTTTTAGATGCATTTTAGAAGACTATAATTAAATTTTCTACGTTCTACGTAGATATTCAACATTTCTGGTTGCAATTGTATTTTCTAAATTATGCTTCCTAATTCGTTTCCGCACTGTTGGGTGTGTGCTCAATCTGTATGAATTTTGGCTTACTGATTTTGTTGGTCTTTTATTTCACAAGTCTATGATTTTTCCGCTGTTCTTAATGGTGAGGCAAACTTTGATATAGTAAGTCTGTCCGATGTGTTTTTGTGGTCTATGCTGATTCATATCCTGTGTTAATCATTCATAGCCGTATGCAGCCGAAAGCTCAGACAGACGAACCAGGCAAAAAAGAAGACTTGAATTAGAAATAGCCAGGGAATAGTGTAAACTCTTGGCTCGACGCCAGTATACTTATTATGAACATATGTCTATCTATGAAAAAGACTTTGCTTGTCTATGTGTGTTTTGTTTTGGTTGGTGGTCTAATTGGGATTACATTTGCTTGGTGCCGTTATCTCTCAAGACTGTTGTGACATGATTTTTGTGTTCCTTGATGGTATCAACGAAATTTAGATGTTATAATATATCCCCTCATGATTTCCTGGTTATGTATAAACGTTTGTTACTTTATTTGTAATTTTGTGTAGTTCATTACATTTTGTAAAACCTAAGGAAAGTCTTATCATTTTTTTTCATCTATACACGACTTTCACGGGATCGTGCGCCTTGGCGCACCATAAATTCTCACAGCTCAGCTTGGATTCGTAGGTTGTGTGCTCTCTCTTTGTTCCTATTAATTTATGGGTTATACAGCTGTGATGAACTTCAAGCAATGGAGTTTTTTTGGTACTGCCTTGCTTTTGTGAATGCATTTTCATGTTCTTTATTGGTATTGAAGTAACAAATATAATTTCGTGTTTTTGATTTTGAAGGAGAAGGTGTTCGCATGATCATTGATTGTCTGTTGTTTTAATTATATAATAGATTAAAAGCACACTATGTCAATAGTAGTTTCTAATTTTGTTGTGCACGTTGCATACTTATGCCATGGATGACGCATGGAAATGCAAAATAAAATGAATGAATCCTTGATGTTTGAATTTATAGGAGTAGTGTTTGCTCATTATTGTTCCTTTGTATGCATATCAGCTTATATGGTTACTGGATTTGTGATTGTTCACCATTTAGTGTTTTCACTACTTGGATGGTTGATGATTTTCTTACATCCGCTGCAGGGAAGAAGCAGACTAACAAAGGAAAGTTCAGAGGAACTTGATTATATCGAGAAATCCAATGGCTGCATTTCCGATCTGCAGACTTTTAGATTCTTCGTTATTGGATTAAATTGTCAGTATGATTTTTCTGTGCTCTTTTACTTTTGTCCGATTATTTTGTGGAAAGACTTAAGATTTTCTTTACGACAACACGATGGTTCAGAGGCGTGTGGTTTGTTTTGACGCATTTTGAATACTACTCTTTGATCTATCTCATGTATCTGAACTCATTTTTGTGTTCTCCTTTTCTCTTATCAAGTTCTTATTCAGTAGCTCGCTTGCAATCCATGTGCTCATTGCCACTATTTTTTCTGTTTATATTTTGTCCCGTGCCTTTTCTCCTTATCTATCTGTTGTTTCAGACATTGTAATATGCACCATGGTTCATGACTGCACTTTATATACATGTTTTGAAGGCTAACAGTATTGATATATCATGTGCGTGTGTTAATTGATGATCCCCTTCTTCCTACAGTCGTTTTGGAAGGATGACTATTACCATTCCTGTGGGGTGAACAACCCGAGTGACAATGTCGGTTTGGCTGTTGCGGCTGCTCCTCAAAGCAGAGACTTCCAGGGCAGGTTAGCTTTCTCCACCTCCGCACTGGACACATATTGGTAATGCATGATAAATCTGTAAATTAGGATGCAAATCGATGCTCCTACTATAATCATTTTTTTTGCCTTTGTGTTGTCACTTGGCCCTGTCAACTTCCAGAGTTTGAGCACGTCTACCATTGACTCTAACCCTGCCTTGAATGACACTGGTTGAGGAGATCGTCCGGTTTGTTTGTTTGATTTTTTTATGGTTTTGGATGTGATATTTTTCTCGTTCCGACTAATATGAATATCTTCCATAGTTATGCATGCTTATTATTGTTTCCTCTTTCTACTCATTCTGATCCAGTCAAACTGTCTCTGGGGATGAAGTTCCATTTAATTTTGCTGTCATCATGTCATCAGGTGAGCCTACGTTCTTATTCGCATTAAATTTGTGTATAGCAGATTTGGCTGTATCCAAGACTGAAACTTAAGTATATTATTCTACAATGAATCAGAAGTATGTCTCACTCATGTGAGGCTTATACATCAGGGATATTCCTATACAATTACATTCAAGCTACTAACTTTTGCTACTCTACAGCTCAAAAAAAACTTCTGCTACTCTAGGGGTTTATAAATATTGATGACAGTGATTATTGTGCTCAGAGTATCCAATTATTATGTTTTAAGTTGTGTGATGTGATTGTTGTCAATGCAAAGATCAAACAAAATGCTCATGCTGGCCAAAAATAAGGGGAGATTATCCTCCATGTCTGAGAGGTAAAAGATGGGTCTGCATTGATCTGTTTGTATCATTATCCTAATTTAATATTGTCAAATTCAGTTATTTCACATTGTGGTGATCGGTTTGAACATACTATTATTTTAATCAGCTGATGGGTCAGACTGTATAATGAAATATGGTAGGTTTTTCTTTGTCTTAAGAAATTATTTATGATTTTGATGTTGTTTCTTGGGCCATTTTGTGTTGTTTATCCTAAGACTGAAATGATTATTCTAGGTTATTGGTCTTCTTTTGTAGAGATTGGTCTAATCTTAGAATCTGCCATTTTCAAGTTCAGGGCATTCTTAAGAGTAATTATGGGAAGTTGTAAAAAACAGGTTGGGAAAGGAGTAGCCAAACTGACAAAAAGTGAAGGACTTACCACTTAACTTTTTTATTTTCCGTGGATCCTGATGGCATTGCTCCTTCGGATTTCATTAACTCTCTTTTACCAAACAACATCAAAATTATTCCTTTAGTAGATGGCCCAGCTTAGATGTTTCTTTTATCCTTACTTCTGTTGCTCTCTAATATATTCTTCTATTTTCCTGGTTGTATATAAATGTTCAGAACTTCGTTTGTAATTTCGTGTGCTTTGTCGTAATACCATTCTATTGACTTTGTTTTTTGAAACCTCAAAAACGAATA
Organism: Lolium multiflorum; assembly: GCA_030979885.1. Classification (NCBI taxonomy): domain Eukaryota; kingdom Viridiplantae; phylum Streptophyta; class Magnoliopsida; order Poales; family Poaceae; genus Lolium; species Lolium multiflorum. Next base: position 151,489,731 of record CM061752.1, on the reverse strand, counting down.
TCATTTTCACGTAACTTTTAGCCGTATTATACAAAGTTTGAATTGGTACGAGTTTCACGGGATCGTGTGCCAAGGCGCACATCTAAATCTAGTAGATGTAGTTAGGGTTAGCCCTAGATCTATTTGGCCACCATTCTATCTTCTTATTTTATTGTTGAAATGCATATGCTATAATGTAATTTACGTATAGTTGATGCATTTGGGTTGTTGTAATTTGGTTATAGATGGCAAGAATTGTGAGTGTCCACTATGTGGACAAGGACGAGTTCATGAAAGGCAATGTCGAGTTAGACCCCGATGAGGTGGTGATGGTGTTTGAAAGAAGTCCCAACTATGCCGAGGTTGTGGAGAAAGTGAGGATTGAGTTGAAATGGATGAGCCCAACCGATGACATAGAATTGGAGGGAAGGTATAATGTTTCTTTTGGTATGCACAATCGTTGGAAGACAATGAAGCTCAACTCAGATGAAAGGTGGAGTGCATACAAGGAGGTGGTGGCCGAATCGCAAGACAGGCTCTCGAGTTATTTGCCACAAAGAAGGTGTCGTCGCGGACACACTTGGACTTGAACCGGCATGCCTCCCCAGTTCATGGTAGGAGCCCGTTTGTTGAACCCGATGTTGACATCTCAACAAGTAGTCCTCCTCCGATGACCCAAGATGTCATGACCCAACAAGAAATCAGCCAACCACCGAGCCCGATTCGCAATGGCAATTATGAAGCAATGGAAGAAGATAATGATGACTATGAGGGCAACGGGTCCGAGGGTGATCCCAATGACAATGAGGTTGGTGATTTGGATGTTTATTGTGCGCAAGAGGACATGGACCATGACATACCTTATAACCGATGCTATGCATCGGCATCAGAGGATGAAGGTCCCGAGGAGGAGCTTGATGAAGAGGGGTTCACGGCTAAAGAAGCCGAAATTTTCAAGAAGGTAGTTGGTCGGGATCATCGGATACCATTGTTCCGTGATCTTAGTCTTGCAAATAAAGTCGTGGTAGACGGTGGTGAGACCTTTGTGCTCGGACCAAGGCCAAGTTCGAAGCGGGATATGAATCACAAAAGGTATGGGATCGAAAAAGGAGTGAAGTTTGAAACCTTGTTGGAATTTCAAATATGGATCAAGGAGTATGCGGTTAAGTATTTTCGTCCGTTCAAGGTGGCTCACTCAGATGTGAACAAGCGTTACACGGTTAGATGTGAGAATGACCGGTGTCCATGGGTTGTGCGTGCAAGACCATTTAAAGGAGGGCCGCAATGGCACATATCAAGTTGTGTTTCGACTCATATGTGCGAGGGCAAGGACCTCGATGACCCGGAAGAGAAAGATGTTCACCGGCAGTTATCATCCAATTTTATCGCTTACAAACTATCGAATAGCATTAAGACACTCCCAACAATGACAATCAAGCAAGTCATTGATACAGTGAAGTCACATTTCGGTTATGAGGTGAAGTATGGGAAGGCATGGAAGGCGAAGCAAGCCGCATTTAAGATGTTGTACGGTGATTGGGAAGAGGCATACAACCGACTCCCTCGGTTGTTGGGCGCGATGGCGGCTACCAACCCGGGGATGTATCATGTCGTCGAGCCTTTTGGGCAGAAAACTAGAGAGTACAAAGGTGCAATAGTCTTCGTTGAGGCCGTGGGGTCGAGGCGACCGGCAGCACGGCGAGGCGAGCGGCGGCGCGGGCGGCGGCCGTGGGGAGCAGCCCAGAGGCTTCGTTGTTTTAGGTTTGGAAACTGCCGTGGGGAGCTGCCAGGGCGTTTTAGTCTGAGAAAAGAGTAGCTCCAGTGCGTGCGGCGCTGTGCTGCGCGAAGTGCAGCTCCAGTACGTGTGGCGCTACTCTATTCTCTGTTTTTATCCACGCAAATAAACTTACACCTCTAACTTTAACAATTGAAAACCACATATGTAACATCTAAAAATCAATAATGTTCACAACAATAAATTCTCCCATCTTAAAATCATATAACAACAAAATGCCGACTTCAAAGTTTACAAGATTAAAGTGCACGATACAAACGGAAGTTCATTAAATAGGTGGCATTGAGCCTACAAGTTCACAACAACAAATTCGAAAGATTTTTAGTTGAACACATGAATCTACTGAGTCCAACGGGGGTATTTTCCCTTCCGTTTGGTTGCATCTTCTTGCGCTTCCGCATCCTCCCTTGCACGACGAGCCCTCTCTCTCTTTTTCTCCCGTTCCGCCTCACGGAGGTCCTTCTCTTCTTGCTCCTTCTTCTCTTTCTCCAAACGTTGTTTCTCAAGCCTAATCTTCATCTTTTTCTCCCGTTCCTCCTCACGAATCAAATTAAACATATAGTTCCACTTCCTTCTCTCCTCATATGCAACCTCTTCCTTGTGAGAAGTTGATTGCTCCAAATCTATCCACTTCACGAATTGACAAAGAGGTGGAGGAGACTACAAATACACACTTAATATTATTAATCAGCAAACACTTGAGAAAAAATAATTACAAGGGGAGGCACATACCGGTGGGTAGTCGTATGGGTTTCTTGGCTTGGCCTTGTCATGTGCATAGTTAGGACACATCCAAAACCTCCTTCCGTGTTTGGCATCCCAATCATCACATCGCTTGGAGACACAAAGGTCACCGCACCAACAACGAGCTTGTTCCGTCCCTTCGGGAAAATTGGATGGCCAAAGGTCAGCGGTGTGCTTCCACTTCCTCGGGTTCTCCGTCGGATCAGACGACGCCATACCTACAACAATTTTATATTAAAGTTACTATGAACGATATTCCAAACTAAGATAAGCAAAAATCTGTAAGACAAAAAGCAAACATAGAATGCCTACAACAATGTTTTGCCATCTACCAAATAGTTATAAAAAACAAATGCATAAACAATAAGTATATCAATTATAATCTTCAAATTCCAAGTTCATCTAGATCTACAATACCAAGCTCAAACTATACATGTCAATATTAACAACACAAAATAGGCCAATCTAGAGGATAATAATACTATCAAACTAAAATAAAATCCACAGGACCACACAAATTTCGAAATTTGTGATGATCTAGGGTTTCACCAATACTAAACAAAATTGGGTCTAATGACTCAAGATTTTCGAATAAATTTGGTGTGATCGAAAGAACATACCTAAGGGAGGGATGGAGACCAAAATCCACCAAAGAAATCTTCAGATCTAGGGGATTTTGGGGAAGGATTTGAGAGGGGGGAGAGATGGGGACGCGCCCTAGCTTCTTCCAGGTCGGGGTGTGAGGGATAAGTGGTAGGTGGAGGGGATGGGGGCGGCCCACGCGACTTAACATATTCCAAATGGTAGCGCCCCGGCGAGGGGAGTTGAACTTTGAAAGGGTAGCTCCACTCGTAAGGGAGCTGAACTTCAAAAGGGTAGCGCCCCCACGAATGGAGTTGATCTCGCGAATTGTGGGCCCATCCGCGCCACGCTGGCACAAGTTCAGCGCCAGGGTCGCTGGCGCTACGGCGAAGAGGGTAGCTCCCCTGGGAAAGGCGCTACTAAAAAGGGTCAGATTTTGAATATTTTTGAAAAAGAGGTCAAATCGTGCTGAACTTTCGAAAAAGGGTCAAATTTGTCGAAATTAACGGGCAATCAGCTTTGTCATCTGAACGCTGCAGGTAGGAGACAGGTAGTGGCAATGATATTAAGGCAGAGGAAGCATCGACACTGCGATGGCGCGCGCAGCTTCACCAGAAATCTAAAGGTATAATAGATGCCCCCCATAGGGGGTCTCACAACGATTTGAGCATGTGGACCGTTGGATCTTTTCATCGGTGCATCTCGTCCATTCGTTTTGGGCACTTCTATCACTAGCTAACCCCATGCAATGGCAAATTGTTACCCGCCTCCGGCTGCATGTGGACCCCACCTTTGCGGCCCCGCATGTCAGCCATCGGCTAAGATCTCTGTCGGTGCACATTGGCATCGGGCAATGGATCTCCAGTTCTCCACGCCGCAGGGGTATTTTCGGTATTTCGCGTGGCCTGGTACAAAAGCGAGCCCCTAGGGCAAAAACCCTAGCCGCCTCGCGCCCCCGCCCTGCGCCCGCCCTCGTCGCCCGCCGCCGCCTCCGCGCCGTCCCGCCCCGCCCTTGCCCCGTTGTCGGCCGCCGCCTCCCTGGTCCCGTTCGCGCGTCTCCTCTCCGAGCCGCCGCGGTCTCTCTCCGACGGGCGCCATCGGCCACGTCCTCCCACTTCAGGTGCGGCCGTTGGATCTTTTCATCGGTGCATCTCGTCCATTCGTTTTGGGCACTTCTCTCACTAGCTAACCCCATGCAATGGCAAATTGTTACCCGCCTCCGGCTGCATGTGGACCCCACCTTTGCCGGCCCCGCATGTCAGCCACTGCGACTAAGATCTCTGTCAGTGCACATTGGCGTCGGGCAGTGGATCTCCAGTTCTCCACCCCGCAGGGGTATTTTTGGTATTTCGCGCGGCCTGGTATAAAGCGAGCCCCTAGGGCAAAAACCCTAGCCGCCTCGCGCCCCCCGCGCCCGCCCTCGCCGCCGCCGCGCTCAGCCGCCGCCCCGCCCCGCCCTTGCCCCGTTGTCGTCGCCGCCGCCGCCTCCCCAGGTCCCGTTCCCGCCGCCGGTCTCCTCTCCGGGGAGCCGCCGCCGGTCTCCTCTCCGACGGGGCGCCACGTCCTCCCACTTCAGGTGCGGCGGCAGTTGGACGGCAGCAGGGCGTCCTCATGGATGGACGAGGCAACGATGTGCGGAGGACCTTCTCCGTCCTATAATAGATGCCCCCCATAGGGGGTCTCACAATGATTTGAGCACGTGGACCGTTGGATCTTTTCATCGGTGCATCTTGTCGATTCGTTTTGGGCACTTCTCTCACTAGCTAACCCCATGCAATGGCAAATTGTTACCCGCCTCCGGCTGCATGTGGGCCCACCTTTCTCGGCCCCGCATGTCAGCCACTGCGACTAGGATCTCTGTCAGTGCACATTGGCGTCGGGCAGTGGATCTCTGATACGTCTCCAACGTATCGATAATTTCTTATGTTCCATGCTACTTTATTGATGATACCTACATGTTTTATGCACATTATATGTCATATTTATGCATTTTCTGGAACTAACCTATTAACAAGATGCCGAAGAGCCATTGTGTTTTCTGTTGTTTTAATCCTAGTAAAGAAATATGAAGGAAAATCCTAGGGTCCTATTTTTGCACGAAGCTTCCGTAAGACCGAAGACCTAACGAAGTGGGGCCACGAGGCAGGGGCGGCGCGGCCCAGCCCTTGGCCGCGCGGCCCTGCCCCCGGGCCCCTCGTGTGCCCCTCGCGTTGACCTTCCGCCTACTTAAAGCTCCCGTCGCGAACCCCCAGATCGAGAGCCACGATACGGAAAACCTTACGAGACGCCGCCGCGAATCCCATCTCGGGGATTCGAGATCGTCCGGCACTGCCGGAGAGGGGATTCATCTCCGGATGACTCTTCATCGCCATGATCGCCTCCGGAGTGATGAGTGAGTAGTTCACCCCGGACCATGGGTCCATAGCAGTAGCTAGATGGTCGTCTTCTCCTTGTTGTGCTTCATTGTTAGATCTTGTGAGCTGCCTAACATGATCAAGATCATCTATATGTAATTCTATATGTTGTGTTTGTCGGGATCCGATGGATAGAGAGTACTATGATTATGGTGATTATCAATCTATTGTTCATGTGTTGTTTATGATCTTGCATGCTCTCCGTTATTAGTAGAGGCTCTGGCCAAGTTTTTACTCTTAACTCCAAGAGGGAGTAATTATGCTCGATAGTGGGTTCATGCCTTCATTGATACTGGGAGTGGAAAGTTCTAAGGTTGTGATGTGCTGTTGCCACTACGGATAAAACATTGATGCTATGTCTAAGGATGTAGTTATTGATTACATTACGCACAATACTTAATGCAATCTGTTGCTTTGCAACTTAATATGGAGGGGGTTCGGACGATAACCCGAAGGTGGACTTTTTAGGCATAGATGCAGTTGGATGGCGGTCTATGTACTTTGTCGTAATGCCCAATTAAATCTCACTATATTTACCATGTCATGTATATGCATTATTATGCCTTTCTCTATTTGTCAATTGCCCGACTGTAATTTGTTCACCCAACATGCTTTTATCTTATGGGAGAGACACCTCTAGTGAACTGTGGACCCCGGTCCTATTCTTTCCATAGCATACAATCTACTTGTTTTACTGTTTTCTTTGCAAACATCTTCCACTCGATACGTTTAATCCTTTGTTACAGCAAGCCGGTGAGATTGACAACCTTGTTTCGTTGGGGCAAAGTACTTTGGTTGTGTTGTGCAGGTTCCTAGTTGGCGGAATCCCTGGTGTTGCGCCGCATCACATTTCGCGACCATCAACCTTCAACGTGCTTCTTGGCTCCTACCGGTTCGATTAAACCTTGGTTTCATTGAGGGAAACTTGCTTCTATACGCATCATACCTTCCACTTGGGGTTCCCAACGGACGTGTGCATCTACGCGTATCAAGCTAAATTTCTGGCGCCGTGCGGGAGATCAAGACACGCTGGGGAGTCTCCACTTCTCAATCTCTTTACTTTGTTTTTGTCTTGCTTTATTTTATTTACTACTTTGTTTGCTGCACTAAATCAAAACACAAAAAAATTAGTTGCTAGTTTTACTTTATTTACTGTCTTGCTCTCTATATCGAAAACACAAAAAAATTAGTTACTTGCATTTACTCTATCTAGTTTGCTTTATTGTCCTGCACTCTATATTTAAAATACAAAAAATTTTTTTAGTTACTTTTATTACCATGTCTAGCTCTGAACCTGTTACTTCTTCACCTGAAGACTTAGTTTTCACTTTCAAGCAAGGGGATGAGGAGAGTTTTAAGGATGCTTGGTCTAGAATTTTTACTTCTTATCGTAAAACTGAACCTCAAATGACTCTAAGTTTGCTCCTTAGTAATTTTTATTTTGGTCTTATGGTTCGCTATAGATATGTTTTGGACACTTTAGTAGGAGGAGATTTCCTTCATTGTAATGGGGATCAAGCTTTTAATGCCATAAAGAAATTGGTTGCATCACATGATTCAGCTAATAACTTTGATTCAGCCCTTATTAGCATTCATAATAGATTGAACAATCTCGAGATAAGTACATCTCGCTTAAATGATAATTATCACTGTGTTCGTAATCGTCTTGAACAAGTCTTAGAGAATCCTAAACCTTCATCATGGGACCCTTCTGTTAAAATTGTCATCGGTGATCGAACTCTTCATGCCTATTGTGATATTATGTATGAATTTTGCCTTATGCCTGAAAACATTTATAAATCTTTGAAACTTTGGGGAGTCGATAAAGGGGAGAAGAAATAGCTCTTATTGATAACTCTATCATAATTCCTAAGGGAATAGCTGCAGGTGTGCATACAACCATTCGTGGAAGAACAGTATCCATTGATTATCTTATTATTGAAACAGGAAAAATCATATTCGGAAGATCCTTGCTGAAATTATTGGGAGCAGTCATTGATGTGGGAGAAGGCACTCTGAAATTCACCTCTATACCAGGGGGAAATCATATATTTCCTAAACCAAAAGGAAAGAAAAACATTAAGAAAGGTAAAGATGAAGCCCAAGGTAAGGTTGACACACCATCTCTCGATGTTACTTGATTTGCACTTTCTGCGCCTAGCTGAAAGGCGTTAAAGAAAAGCGCTTATGGGAGACAACCCATGTTTTTACCTACAGCAATTTTTTGTTTTGTTGAGTCTTGGAAGTTGTTTACTACTGTAGCAACCTCTCCTTATCATGTTTTTGTGCCAAGTAAAGTTTCTATGTCAAAGTTGATGTTATATTTGGGATTGCTGCGCAGAAACAGCATTGCTGTCTGTCACGAATCTGGGCATAATTCTCTGTAGAAAATTCGAAAAAATCTGCCAATTTACGAGCGTGATCCTCAGATATGTACGCAACTTTCATTAGTTTTGAGTTTTTCCATTTGAGCAAGTCTGGTGCCATTTATAAATTCGTCTTTACGGACTGTTCTGTTTTTGACAGATTCTGCCTTTTATTTCGCATTGCCTCTTTTGCTATGTTGGATTTATTTCTTTGATCCATTAATGTCCAGTAGCATTATGCAATGTCCAGAAGTGAAAAGAATGATTGTTTCACCTCTGAATGTGTGAATTATTAATGATGCACTAACCCTCTAATGAGTTTGCTTGAAGTTTGGTGTGAAGGAAGTTTTCAAGGGTCAAGAGAGGAGAATGATATACTAAGATCAAGAGGAGTGAAAGCTCTAAGCTTGGGGATGCCCCGTGGTTCATCCCTGCATATTTTAAGAAGACTCAAGCATCTAAGCTTGGGGATGCCCAAGGCATCCCCTTCTTCATCGACATCATGGTTCCTCCTGAAACTATATTTTTATTCGGTCACATCTGGTGTTCTTTACTTGGAGCGTCGGTTTGTTTTCGTTTTGTTTTTGTTTGAATAAGATGGATCCTAGCATTCACTTTGTGGGAGAGAGACACGCTCCGCTGTTGCATATGGACACATGTGTCCTTAGGCTTTACTCATAATGTTCAAGGCGAAGTTTCTTCTTCGTTAATTTGTTATATGGTTGGAATTGGAAAATGCTACATGTAGTAATTCTAAAAATGTCTTGGATAATGTGATACTTGGCAATTGTTGTGCTCATGTTTAAGCTCTTGCATCATATGCTTTGCACCCATTAATGAAGAAATACATAGAGCTTGCTAAAATTTGATTTGCATATTTGGTTTCTCTAAGGTCTAGATAATATCTAGTATTGAGTTTTGAACAACAAGGAAGACAGGTGTAGAGTCTTATAATGTTTACAATATGTCTTTTATGTGAGTCTTGCTGCACTTGTTCATCCTTGAGTTTGCTTCAAATAACCTTGCTAGCCTAAACCTTGTATCGAGAGGGAATACTTCTCATGCATCCAAAATCCTTGAGCCAACCACTATGCCATTTGTGTCCACCATACCTACCTACTACATGGTATTTACCCGCCATTCCAAAGTAAATTGCTTGAGTGCTACCTTTAAAATTCCATCATTCACCTTTGCAATATATAGCTCATGGGACAAAATAGCCTTAAAAACTATCGTAGTATTGAATATGTACTTATGCACTTTATATTTTATTAAGTTGCTTGTTGTGCGATAACCATGTTTCTGGGAACGCCATCAACTATTGTTGAATATCATGTGAGTTGCTATGCATGTCCGTCTTGTCTGAAGGTCTATCATTTTAGTGGTTGGAGCATGCAAAATTGTTAGAGAAGAACATTGGGCAGCTAACTAAAGCCATGAATCATGGTGGAAGTTTCAGTTTTGGACATATATCCTCAATCTCATATGAGAATAATAACTTTGCTACATGCTTATGCATTAAAGAGGAGTCCATTATCTGTTGTCCATGTTGTCCCGGTATGGATGTCTAAGTTGAGAATAATCAAAAGCGAGAAATCCGAAATGCGAGCATTCTCCTTGGACCTTTGTACAGGCGGCATGGAGGTACCCTTTGTGACACTTGGTTGAAACATGGCATGCAAAGATCCGGTAGTCCAAGTTAAGGGACGAGGTGCGGGCACTATTAGTATACTATGCGTGAGGCTTGCAACTTGTAAGATATAATTTTCATAACTCATATGCTTTATTACTACCGTTGACAAAATTGTTTCATGTTTTCAAAATAAAAGCTCTAGCACAAATACAGCAATCGATGCTTTCCTGAAGGACCATTCTTTTACTTTTATTGTTGAGTCAGTTTACCTATCTCCTTCCACCTTAAGAAGCAAACACTTGTGTGAACTGTGCATTGATTCCTACATACTTGTATATTGCACTTGTTATATTACTTTATGTTGACAATATCCATGAGATATACATGTTACAAGTTGAAAGCAACCGCTGAAACTTAATCTTCCTATGTGTTGCTTCAATACCTTTACTTTGATTTATTGCTTTACGAGTTAACTCTTATGCAAGACTTATTGATGCTTGTCTTGAAGTACTATTCATGAAAAGTCTTTGCTATATGATTCAGTTGTTTACTCATGTCATTACCATTGCTTTGATCGCTGCATTCATTACATATGTTTACAAATAGTATGATCAAGATTATGATGGCATGTCACTCAGAAATTATCTTTGTTATCGTTTTACCTGCTCGGGACGAGCAGAACTAAGCTTGGGATGCTGATACGTCTCCAACGTATCGATAATTTCTTATGTTCCATGCTACTTTATTGATGATACCTACATGTTTTATGCACATTATATGTCATATTTATGCATTTTCTGAACTAACCTATTAACAAGATGCCGAAGAGCCGCTGGTTTTCTGCTGTTTTTTTCAGAAATCCTAGTAAAGAAATATTCTCGAATTGGACGAAACTTTCGCCGTGGTCCTATTTTTGCACGAAGCTTCCAAGACCGAAGACCTAACGTGGGGCCACGAGGCAGCGGGGTGGCCGGGCGCCCAGCCTTGGCCCGGGCCCCTGGGCCCCTCGTGTGGCCCCTTGACCTTCCGCCTACTTAAAGCTCCCGTCGCGAAACCCCAGCACCGAGAGCCACGATACGGAAAACCTTACGAGACGCCGCCGCCGCGAATCCCATCTCGGGGATTCGGAGATCGCCTCCGCACCCTGCCGGAGGGGATTCATCTCCTGGAGGACTCTTCATCGCCATGATCGCTCCGGAGTGATGAGTGAGTAGTTCACCCTGGACCATGGGTCCATAGCAGTAGCTAGATGGTCGTCTTCTCCTTGTTGTGCTTCATTGTTAGATCTTGTGAGCTGCCTAACATGATCAAGATCATCTATATGTAATTCTATATGTTGTGTTTGTCGGGATCCGATGGATAGAGAGTACTATGATTATGGTGATTATCAATCTATTGTTCATGTGTTGTTTATGATCTTGCATGCTCTCCGTTATTAGTAGAGGCTCTGGCCAAGTTTTTACTCTTAACTCCAAGAGGGAGTAATTATGCTCGATAGTGGGTTCATGCCTTCATTGATACCTGGGACAGTGACAGAAAGTTCTAAGGTTGTGATGTGCTGTTGCCACTAGGGATAAAACATTGATGCTATGTCTAAGGATGTAGTTATTGATTACATTACGCACAATACTTAATGCAATTGTCTGTTGCTTTGCAACTTAATACTGGAGGGGTTCGGACGATAACTGAAGGTGGACTTTTTAGGCATAGATGCAGTTGGATGGCGGTCTATGTACTTTGTCGTAATGCCCAATTAAATCTCACTATATTTACCATGTCATGTATATGCATTATTATGCCTTTCTCTATTTGTCCGACTGTAATTTGTTCACCCAACATGCTTTTATCTTATGGGAGAGACACCTCTAGTGAACTGTGGACCCCGGTCCTATTCTTTCCATAGCATACAATCTACTTGTTTTTGTTTTCTTTGCAAACATCTTCCACTCGATACGTTTAATCCTTTGTTACAGCAAGCCGGTGAGATTGACAACCTCCTTTCGTTGGGGCAAAGTACTTTGGTTGTGTTGTGCAGGTTCCTAGTTGGCGCCGGAATCCCTGGTGTTGCGCCGCATCACATTTCGCGACCATCAACCTTCAACGTGCTTCTGGCTCCTACTGGTTCGATTAAACCTTGGTTTCATACTGAGGGAAACTTGCTTCTATACGCATCATACCTTCCACTTGGGGTTCCCAACGGACGTGTGCATCTACGCGTATCAATCTCCAGTTCTCCACCCCGCAGGGGTATTTTTGGTATTTCGCGCGGCCTGGTATAAAAGCGAGCCCCCAGGGCAAAAAACCCTAGCCGCCTCACGCCCCCGCCCCGCGCCCGCCCTCGTCGCCGCCGCGCCGCGCCCCGCCGCCCGCTTGCCCTTGTCGTCGCCGGCCGCCGCCTCCCCAGTCCCGTTCCCGCCGCCGGTCTCTCTCCTCCGAGGGCGCTCCTCTCTCCGACGGGCGCCATCGGCCACGTCCTCCCACTTTAGGTGCGGCGGCAGTTGGACGGCAGCAGGGCGTCCTCATGGATGGATAAGGCAATGATGTGCGGAGGACCTTCTCCGTCCTCGAATTCTCGGCGGCGCTGTAGGGCTGGATGAAGCAGATATTTGCGGAGGGTCTTCTCCATCCTCGACTCCTCTTCTCCCCTAGCACATCTCCTGGTTTTCTCCATGGCTCGATTAAGGAGAGGCAAAGGGAAGCAGGGTGCCATGGATAGAGGAGGTAGAGATCGGCATGAGGGAGTAGGTAGGGAAGATGCGGACTGAGGCGATGTTGTGCTATGTGAGACAGCTCTTGAAGCTGCAGGTTGAAGGAGAAAAGACAGGACATGTTCAGGTAACATCCTCCTAGATTCCTCCATCCACGACCTACATAAATCAAATGACCCAGGCTAATTTTTGCTCTCCCTTCGGTTCTTGTACAGCCGCTTCTTGAAGAGAATTGGCAAATAGGCCATGGGAGACCAAAGTGGGAGGCATCTCAGCCCAGCCATGAGGCATTTTTTTTAGGTAATGACACCTGATGAACTTGGTGAAGGTAAAATTATTGTTTCAGTAAGTGGATTTTGGTACATTTGGTCTGCGCTTTGTGAAACCTAAGTAATGTATTATCATTATCATATTAGCAGATTTTTGTCGTTATTATACAAAATATACATTGTCATGAGTTCCACGGTTCTGCTATATTTAGTATATCGCTTGTTGTACCGTTTTGAATTGGTCTGACGTATGAGCTATTTGCCAATTTGGTTGGATGATGATCAGAATCACATGATCTTTTCTACGAGCTGAGAAGAAAATGATGTAAAATTCGTGGTCCAGGTTTGTGCCGTTGAGACCAATTCATCTACTCCGTTGGGTAAGAAGTTCAGAAGTTCGTCCTATGTACTTAATGCTACTTCCAAATCATCTTAGGTTTCTCAGCGTTTCTCGTATAGAGTTTCCATTAGCTTGTCAAACATGTCACTTGAAGTGTAGATGGAAATTGTTTGACTAACATTTTTTTTACAAAACTCTTATTTTTTCCAGGGTGTTGAACAGGAATATGAAAAATAAAATCTAAGTGAGAGGGTAGCCAAACTATCTGTTGGTGTTGCTATAATTCAGGTACGACAGATGTTCCACACCGAGATATGTATGAATGTATGTACTAGGCTTTATTAGCAGAGTAGAACAACTATAAATTGATACATCGTCGTTTGTAGGTAGGAACACGAACTGAAACTGATCTTAGGTAAAATAAAGTGAGAGTTCAAGACTCACAAAATGCAGCAGTGCTTTATTTTGGGTCATGTCAATTGATATTTCAGATTTGTGTACCTATGTGCTCTTATTCAGGAAGGCATCTGATGGTGTTGTAGCACTGTGTTGATTTTATTCTTAGAGAAAATTCCATGTGATTGGTTTTAATTAATTGCTTTCTTTGTGGACATTAGACTGTCGACGAAGTTATTGTTGTTGTTCTGCACTCTTTTAAGGCTTGCATAAAAAATTGATGCCATTAAAAAAAACCATGAGAATCATGTACAAAAGCTATTGAAAAAGCGAATGATATCCTTTTTCTTCAGTATTGGAATGCTATGTTCGGTTCAGAGTGTTCTTTTCTTCCATCAAAATAAATTCATTGTCACTGCGTCTTTTTAAGGTCGGAGCTGAAATTGTACAAAAGTCCTTGACTTATCTACTAAAACTGAATGCACACAATGTTGATGTTAGTGTCCGTGTGATTACTGAAATGGTTCAGACTCAAATATGTTCTCAGGTACCAGTGAGCCAAAAGTTCTTCACAAATAGTCTCTCTCCAACAAAGTTTTTTATCTTATTTTCTTTCAAATGATCCTTTTAGCTTTCATGGTACATTATCTTGCTTTCAAATGACTACTTTCCTCCCTCATTTCATGGTCTAACCAAGATGTTTATTCAGCTCAGTGTCTTGTTCTCTTGCCAATTTTACTGTCAAGCCAAACTGGTAAATGCATGCTTTTCTCAAATTCTCATACTCAACTAACTCTGTATGCAAAAAAGAAAAGAAAATAAATTCAGCTGCAAATGGCATGTCTTGAAACCAAACAGAAGGTAATAATTATGTTCTCCGTTGTTGAGGTTGATTCATAGCCTTGTATTTTAGAAACTTTAAACTTGGATGCTCCTCATCGGTTTCAGGATTTGCAAACTTATCTAACGTTATAATCACTCATTTCTAACATACTGATAAGGGGAGAAAAAGGAGATCAAGATGTTCCTAATCAAATGAAAGTAATTTCAATTTCTTATAGATTATTTATTTTGTGTGCTTTTTCTTGCCCTGTACTAGCCTACATTTAAAATGGGTTCATATGAAAATCCATAACAGCGTGTTGGATATATTATTACTACCTTTTTTGTATTCCTTTAATAGGTAATACCATGGTATTGACATACTGTAGTGTTGCTCAATTCCGTGTAGATGCTCCTACAATGGCGGTGTGAAGAGGAGAATGAATGAGGTGATACATGGCAGCAGCGGCGGGACAAGTTGTGTAAGATAATTGATACCTTCGCATGGCCATCCTAATGGATCGGTAAAAAATGTACATACAATTCAGTTTTCCTACTCAAATTTCTGAGTACCGTGTCATCCAAATGGCAATAACCACGTTTTCTATCTTTGAGTTATACAGGATATGAGCGTGCGTGTAGTCATCATTGATGTGAGATTTTTTAGTTTGTTTATTCATAATCATTGGTCCGTGTGATTTACGACTTCTTTGAAACTATCTAACATGCTTCATTTTTCTTCTGTATATGCACATATCATTATTTGATTGAACTCCACTTTTGGATTGGTGACATCAAGTCATTGTCTCATCATAATTCAGTTTCATGTTTCATGTTCTCATTAGGAAACTACTTGCATTCACTTGCACTGTATTTTGTTAAAAATTATCTTTTGACTACTCAATCTTTGTTTCGGGTCCTCCTAGATGATTCTAATGTTCATTATGGAGGGCATGCCGAACTGCTGGTCTTTTCCTGTTAGAAAATCCTTGATTAGGCAACACGTTTCGAGTGACCTTTATAGTCATCTCAACTGACCAGCCTTCATGATTCAGGTAAAGAAAGGTGAATGGTGAGGATGATAAACGGTAGCATTTGTCGAGGGTTTCAATGAAGAAATCTTGAGATTTGACTTCGATGATGAGCGACCGATCACTCTGTGAATTTTGTGAAGTTTCAAGAAAACATGACATTCGTAATGTTCCATTAGTTTAGATGTTTGGTATTTAGTTCGTGAGTATTGGTTCACCATTCATGTAAAATCTACCGTAGTTTGGACAATGAGCTCCTAGCCTGGTTGTTTGTGAGCTTGCGAGCAGTTTCTGGATGTACTCAAACATTATAGCTTCATTCGGCACATACATGCTACCGTGGTTTCTACATTCCTTTCGTTCTGATCCGTTGGTGTGAAAAAAGGTCGTGCCAGTCTTAATTTGTTGCTTTGCTTGGTTCTGTACCCCCAAGCTATACTCCAAATTCACCCTTTTGCCAAACAATGCAATATGCCATTTGTTTTGCTGCCTATTCCTGCTTGCTGCTGGTGATATGATGAGTATGGCTTTTTTGTTGGTGGTCGATTTTCTAATGTACTGCCTATGTAGATGATGATTTTGGCATTTTCTAATGTTTTCTGATTGTATATAAAGTTATAAACACGTGTTTCTGTGCTTGTAATTTTCCGTGGTTCATACTATTTGTAAAATCTAAAAGATTATCATTTTTCTAACTATACACGAGCCTCACGGGGTCGTGCGCCAAGGCGCACATCTAAATCTAGTTGATATGAAACCCCCACCTGCCTGCGCGCTGCCGTGCGTCCGATCCACGCCGCCGCGCGTGTCCTCGTACGCTCTCTGGCGAGCAGCCGCCTGCATCATCTTGAGGGAGAGTGTCCGCTGCCGGCCATGGCACATCTCAGGAGATGCAGGTCCACGAGCAGTTCGCCAGGGTCGATACCGTCGACTGGAAAATCGTCAGAACCTGAGTCCCCGAAGTCTCAGTCGTACCACCATGGATAGCATCAGTAGGATAAGAACGAACCTCCCGAACACTAAAAATCGAAATCGAAACGGGGCACGGCCGCTCGGGGGCCTGGAGGCGTTGAGGTGACGGTGCCGCGGGCGGGATGGGCGCCGGTTGGCATCGCTGAGGGCAGCTCCGCTACTCCTCTGCCGCCGCTCAGGTCGGGCCGCCGACTGTCCTCCTCCGCAACCTGCCGCTGGGATCCCGGCCCCCGGCAGCTTCCTCTCTATCCCGGCGGCTGCTCATCTTCTCAAGCCACCCCCGGCTCCACTCCATCAGGTGCCCTTCCCACACCGCGGCCGTCGCGTTTTCCTTTAGCTGGCCGACTGCTTAATTTCCAATACAGATTATATCCCCCCATATCAGCAATCCGAGTCTTCCGCTCTCATTGATCATTAGATCTGCTGGCTGCTGCTTATGCTTTTCTAGGCGACTTATCGACATCGAGGAAACTTGAGTATATGAACCGGTAAAAGTCGTCCTAAAGAAACGAGGTGGTACTAATCTGGGCATCTCTTTAGATATTGATTATCCTGGTTACCACGGGGGAAGGATGCGGAACTGGGATATTGATTATATTTTGGTCTTCCATCTCAAATCTCTACTACTTAAAAAGACTAAATTGGTTCCTTATTCTGCCATCCCAATACGTCAAACTTTTGGTCGTCTCGTGTTACTCCCGTCCCGCACGGACCTAGCTGGGCCGCTCCAACATGGGCCCGGCTGCACGGCATGATCATCACATCACCGCCCACACGCCAAGATCCTCGTCCTCGCCTCCCCTCTCGCCGAGCGTCATCTTGGAGGCCATCAAGCGGGAGACGCTGATTTCCCCGGAACCCCCAACGCCCCTCCTCTGCCCCGGGGGTTTCACCACCACCACCCATCGCCGCCCCAATCCCAGTCAGTACCCGCCCCCCACCGCCGCCGCATTCCAAGGCGTCTCCGTCTGTCCTCCGCGTCCGCTGCAGACTCCCCACAGCCCGCCCACCCGTGCGGATCTCGGCTCCCGACGCCGGTGTGGGGGGATTCCGTATCGCGCCCCGAGCCGCCGCCTGCCTGCTTGCCGCGGCGAATCGTCTCCTTCCATGGGGCCGCCGCCGGGGCTCTGATTCCGGGTCTGATTCTCTGCCTTCTTCTATCTGGTTTCTCTCTGCCGCTGGGTCGATTTGGGATCCGTCCGATCGAGTCTGTTCTTGTCGTTTAACTGCACCTCTTTGCTTTTGATACGAGCCTCACTGTGTCCCAGAGGTATGAGCTGCTCTCCTTTGTCACCCACAAATCTTGGGTAATCGAGATCTGACTCATCCAATATAAACAAAATCTTGATTGGTTTCGTGGCGCTTGGTTCTTATTAGGATGACGGCCGCGTCGTCTCTAGATTTGAAATATGGTTGCTTCCGATTGATTGCCTAAAAATTGGATGCCTGAGACTGATGGAGCTCTGTTTAGCTTACTACCGGTCCTATATAAGTTGTCTACCTTATTTTTTTTTTCACTTTCTGCAGTTGTAGGAATCCGTGTTCCAGTCATTGTTGTATAAGAAGAGGATGATTTCCTCTGACCTCAAGGGCGTGGACCTGGAATCAATTTGATTGAACGGGTAGATCCTTGCACATATGGTTAGTGAAGTTAGATGTTATGTGCGGTCTAGCGAGTTTAACGGTTCACTGCTTTTTGCACAGATGGATATTTTTTTTAGTTCAAGCATGGGGTAGTTACTACATGATGGTTACTGAATTTGACGATGGTTTAGCCTACAGTCTTTGAGCACTGGTGATATTCCAAAATTCTTCTTAGTTTAAGCTGATTTTTGTGTGCAGGTTTACATCCTTGGTCATCTTATCTGAAGCTAATGTTGTTGTTTTGCGGAATCTGCTCATGCAAGAATCAAGCACTTCTACAAAAAGGAGGCACAGCAGGTATTTAAACTTAGAACGAGTATTTCTTTTCAGTCTTAAATAGCTTGTGTTCTGAAACATTTTGTTAGCTACTGCCTGTGGAGGTCATGGCACCTATTCGATAAAATGTCATTGACAAGGACATAAGTTCACTCCAGCGGGCCCGATAAAATCATTTTGTATGTCAGACGGTTCACTTATACGTTGGATTTTAGTTTTTTTAATCTTTGTGATGGTACACCGTGGGTCGGTGGTACAGTGGGTGCATTTGTTCTTCGTCCTCCTGCAATTTTGTTCTGTGCACCGGGAAAAAAATATTTGTGCATTTGTTCGACTATTTTGTGATAATGCTAGGTGGTGGGATAATTTTTTTAAATAAATTTTTTGTGATTTGAAGTTCGGAGTGAGATGTATGTAAAGTTTAAAGAGGTTGAGTTGTGAAGTTTTGACAGAAACTATCCTCTGTTCATAAACATATATTTCGGCAAAAAAGTATAAGTTCTTATTCATCCACTGCTCTGCTCCTGCCTCCCCAACAACTCACATGGTCCCTTTTTCATTCTATATGTCAGATGTAAATCCTCTTTTCAGGCATGTAACCTCTCTTTCATTCTATATGTTTTCCTAATTTATCTTGTCTCTCAACCTACCCAGCATATGCATTCATACGAAGTCACCACCAATTACATTAGATGGGATATTAATTATACTACTCTTCTCAAAACTCTGATCTTATAGAAAGTCCCCAGAAAATCTACATATACTAAATAATTATTTAGACACCACAAAGAGTTCTGGCAAATTCGGCGGAACGAGATTCCAGCGAAGTAGTCATAACAACAAAACAGTGGCGAACACATGGCGAGATGGTGGGGTTCCGGCAAGGACGGTGGAACAGCGACGGAGTATTGGCGAGAAGGCGTTGGTCGTATTGCGTGATTTCCCTGCGATTTTGATCCATATTTGCATGTTAGTTCTATTGGAGACAGTTGAGCCCTATGGATTTGCATCTTTTTTGTTGTGGTTTGTACTGAAACTGTCATGAATCTGAGTTAGGCTGGGGTGTTGCTGGCGCGTGGGCATTTTCCTTCCACATATTATGTGGGATTTAGCTGTACATAATGGCCAAGATGGTCTCATGACCTGCAGCTCAATTCTGATGTTGTTCCACGTTGACAAGGTATAGAAAATATGGAGGAACATGCCCAATGGTCTTTATTTCTTGATGATACACAACATATAAATATGTCTTTGATATTTTCGATATGCATATTGCAGTACAAAGCTACAACCCATAGAAAAATAATTGGGCCAGAAAGCAACTGTGTTTTTTTTTTGGATAAATATGAATAAGTGAAAGCAAAAATCCAATCTTTTCTTTCGTTTACATAATTGTTTTTGATACCGCTAATTTTACTCGAGTTTCTTGATATATATACGTATAGGTGAAATTAACTAATAGTATCTCTGTATCGTATCATGCACTAATTTGTCATTTCATTCTTCGGAAGGTGTTTTCCCGATGTGCAGAACCTCTGGCTTCCAAGTTAACTGATCAGCTTCATAGAGACAAGCACTAAAAGGATCGTCTAGCTGGAGATACTGTAAATCCTGCTGCTACATAATTACAAATTTTATCGGTGCATGACTTGTATCCATGGAATTCTGGAGGGCATCTCTTACACGATACATATACTTCACGACATAGTTGCTTATGAAATGGATTACGCGTTTGATAACTATCATTCCAGACGTATGATTAGAGGTATCATACTTGGTATGGCATTTGCTCGTGGATATATGTACCTTGAATTTACTCATGGATATGTCAGTTCTTTAATGTCTGTAAAATTTGTGAACCATGCGCTGAATAAATTCTTAACCATAGTGCACTTTGTAGGTGTGGTACTTTAGGAAAAATTATGTTCATATTCTTTCAACTTGGTTACTGCAGTTCCAAGGTAGAAACAACATTTCTGGGATCTCTAGATTCCAAGGTGGAGGATCTTAGAAAACCCAAATTATAGGTGTTTAACTGATGGTGGCATAATGAAAACCCTGGACCATAAAGCAACTAAGAAGTGAGGGCCTTTCTAGGCCTAGAGTGCAGAAAATCATGGCATGTTTGGATATCTAGGCCTAGAGTGCAGAAAAGCATGGTATGTATTTCGTTAAATCTGCCTATCACCTATTAGATTGCATGCGAGAATGATGAGCTTTATAAAAACAACATTGCAATGCACGACACATGGTGCTATATTCATTAATGTCCCACGAACATGGTGCTATATTCATTAATGTCCCAGATAAATTTTATGTGCCAGCAATGTGGAAGTTCACTTCATTATCCTTTTTACACATGCAGGAGCTTCTAAGGAAAATATCACTCTTATTTAAGATGGCATAAAAAACTGCCCCTCAATTGTATTTATAGATGAGATAGGCGCATGTGCATCCAAGAGGCAGGCTTTGCAATGAGAAATGAATTCCACCGGAATATCTGACTGGATGGTGCTGACTTGGACTTATATTTTCAAAGGAAGAAGCAGGGCTATCTTGTTGCTCGTGATACCTGTCATTTCTATAATGCCTATGACATTATGTGGTAACGTCACCATGTTACTTTTGTTATTGATTTCTTAGTGTAATGTAGCTATAAATATCTATCAAAATGCAAGGACTTGTTTCTGACTAATTTACATTGCAGGTACGGGAGTTGACAGAAGCATAATTCCAATGAGGAGGGAGCTGAAGAAGATGAAGATCCCAATCCATGATGTGAGCATAGGAAATTTAGCAGCCATTTGTCAACACAAATATCAAAGCTAGAGAGTATAAGGGGTGTTTGAAGTGGTTATATTGTCGTAACCAAGATCATCGTGTATTTGAGTATTCTAAGATACCCTTTATAAGTTTACATGTCTTTCTTATAATATTACAAAGAGTAACATCAGTTGGATTGACGCATGAAAGGTAAATTTAATTCTTGCTCGCATCCTCATAATAAATACTCCAGCTCTTATGTGGATACATTCACTGCCTAAAAAAATTAGCATCCGCACCACCGGCTTGCCGACGAAGTTTTTTACCCTAGCCATTATTGAAGATTTGCTAAGCCCCTTTTGTATGCTTGACATAAAAGTCTACAATCTAGGGTTGTCTCCAGATATTTATGAATATCAAAGTGTTCTTCGGACTAATTAGAAATGAAGTATTTATTTAGTTATACCTATGTTTGTAGCACCTGGTTCTGTGAGACAATAATACGTCTAAAAGAAGAGGTTGTTGAGTTGATAGTTATGTCGACCCAGAACACAGGTATGGGACTTACCGCAAAAGAGTAACAAGAATACCTATAGCTTAGAACCATGCAGATGCACAATTATGATGTCTTGTTATTGCGTTCGGTATTATCATGATGTAGTACATTATGATATTCTTGATTTTGTTTTGAATTTTCATAGTGGGTTATGAATTATATATGTGCACTGAGGAATGAAATTTGAGGACCCGTGGATTTTCATGTATGGACCTCAGTTTGTAGATTTGAGATTGGATTTCTTTTACATTGCCTACTCCAGGAAGTAGTAGGTGTTTGTAGTGTTGTGGCTGCCTTAAAAAAATCCACTGTATTTGTACGATTGTGTAGTTGAGCTTGTGACAAAAAGTGTTTTGTACACAGATTTTGGACTAAGCATACACACAATTTTGTCAATCACATAAGTGTAAAACCCTCAATTGCGTGACATAGATTTTTGCCTTTTGATCTTGCTCAATTGTATACAGTTAGAGATATCAATTTGCGAAAATAAATAAGCAAATGCGTCTTGTTCCGATTTACCTATGAGGCTTTAAAAAATATGCGAACAAGATCTGGTGTTTTGTTGCACAAATATTTAACTTCTTGCATGTGATCTGATAGGTATTTTTCTGTTTTCAAATGTACTACATGATTTTATTTATAGAAACCAAACTAGCATATTCTTGTGTAATTGTTTTAGAGGGGAGAAAATGAAACTTGATCCACATAAGAACATAGACGTCAAGAGAAACAATGCAGAAAGAGAGAAGGATGATAGTGATCGTAGCCAAGAAGAAAAGCAAATGTTCAGCATGATATACTTGAAAATCAAGTTCCATTGAGATCACTCTTAATGTGTGTGTTTGCCATATATAGCAATAATTTTTTTTTCTAGATAATTTTTGATAACCCGTGACAATGCATGCGCACTTAACTATTTGAATACAACCGCCTCTTTTCCAACTCCATGCCAAACCATACAGCACAACCTGAAGAAACACTTTTCAGAATCCATGGTTAAGTTTTGTAACTTTTTTAGATTTGTTTACCCGTGCGTTGGCATTTATATAAAATATAAAGGTTGTGAAAATATTTTATTGTTGATTATTATATAGTGCATATCTACATAACATGTTGGGGTATTGTCTTTGCTTTCACTTTGCGAAGTGGTGCTGATATTGAAATGATGTTTCATAAGATATCTTTCCGTGTTGAAATGGTGATTAATAAGATATCTTTTGCTCCACATACCATGGGGAAACTTATGTACATTATGATATAACTGATTTGTTTTAAATTTCTTAGTGAGCTGTAAATTATATATGTTCACTGATAAATAAAAGTTGAGTACCCGTGGCAACGCACGGGCATTCGTACTAGTAATAATAAAATTGCACATCGTAAAGCAAATGCTAGTAACAAGGAGACCTATTGATTTATATCATAGCCATTAACAAGTAAGGTTTGTTATCAGTCTGCTCTGAATTATAAGATGTTTTACTACCCTGGATCCATAAAAATGATTGGGAATTACTAAGCTAGTTCAACTTTTGTACTGTACTATCTTTCCATTTACATGTAGTGGTTTTTTCTAAATTATACTCACTCCTGCACGCACGCCGCTGTAGTCTTCGCGCCATGGACGCATCTGGCACTGGCAGGTCCATGGACTGGACGACGACCTCGTCTACTCACGCGTTGTTGCACCGGAGAACGCCATGGACATCGACCGCGAGCTCCTCATGCGTCGTCGGGCCGGAGGATACGGCACTTGGAGCTCGACCATGGAATACATGTACGACATCTCCCCACCCACAGCCGCGCACTCCCGCCTAGGCCTCCGCTGCAAGCCGGCCACCACGAACTCCCGCCGCCGCGCGCTGCAGTCGTTGCGCCAGAAGCTTCCCCTTTTCCGGCTGCCGCCTCCACTTGTCCCTCGCCGCTGATGCGGGAGAGGTCTTCCCAGTGGCGGATTCATGACCGGCGAGCTCGATTTGTCCATAGTGTCGCCTTCATTATCGGCAGAGAAGACCATTTGTTGGAGGGATTTTTTCTATGTTACATAGGTGTTACAATCTGTCTGAACAAGTAGCACAGATTGTGACACCCTATGTCAAGATGGCAATTTTTCCTATGGGGACGGGTACCCGCAGGGATTTACCCGCCATGGAGCGGGGAGCCGGGGATGGAGGACAAATTCGCCCCGTGGGGATTGTCTGGCGGGTACCCGTTAGTCTAGCGGGGCGGGGATGGGTCTCGAATTCCCGCCGTGGGGACTCAGCGGATACCCACTAAGAGCTGACATGTGGGACACAGAGACATAGTTTGGTAGTATATTATCTAGTAAAACCTATCAGCTCGCTCCGGTCCACTATTTTTTCCCTCACGACCCATCTCTTCTCCCCTTCAGCCGCCACCACTCCCTTTCCCAATCTCACCTGTCCTCCACGATATCTCCCCTACAGCAGCACGACACAACAGCACGCGCGACGAACTCGACGCTGCCGGCAAAGAAGGACGAGCTCGTCGCCAACGTCCTTCCAAGGCTGGACGATCGCTGCTGCATCATCCCGAGTGCCCGCCGCCGGGGCCATCCCGTAGGCCGCATCAGCTTGTCGCTAGCACGCCATCCCGCATTAGCTCCTCGCCGGCACGCCATCCCGCAACAGCTCGTCGCCGGAACGCCATCCCGCATCAGCTCACGATGGGGCCGCACCACCATCTGAGCTTTGGTTTTAGCTTCAGGTCCCCACGGATTCCCCGGTAGGTATCGGGTGCCCGTTGTTTCCGGGGATGGGGGACGATTCCTCCCCGACTAGATGGTCCATGCGCGCTCTGCCGCGCCGACCTTCGATATTAAGATTGGATTCTGTGGCATGGGTCTACCTTTGACGTCCTTATGTACGCATGATTGTTCCTGTATCGGTTATTTCTGTGTATATGTGTTTAGCAGCGGAAAAGGCATGGCACTACACACACGAACCTGTGGAGAACGGCGACATACGTCCTGAGGATTAGCGGATGGCTTCAGGGTCTCAGTACAGATCGACAGGGCAAACTGACAATGGCGCCATACCATCACTCATTGGCTCCCTCAAACTGATTAAAGTTACACATTTTTGACTATTTTTTTGATGTAATGGGATTTCAATTGAACAAACAAGAGGGCATGTCTAGTATTGGATCCACCAAATTCCTACGATAGTGAATGGGGTTAGTTTAGTAGATCTACAACCTCACGTTTTGCTAAATTTCACTTTTCCGAGTCTTTTTTCAGAGTTGTTGCGTCGTGCTGGTGCGACGACATCCTACTGACCTTGTTAGGATGGTCGACTGCCAACTGAACGGGAGACTGCAATGTCTGATGTAGTGTAGCGTCACCGACTGAAGGATGCGACTGTCTAGTACGGCGACTGTCATTGCCTATTCGACGGTACCTCGAAGGAGAGATCCTCACGAGGGGGAAAAGAAGTAGGGGCCATAGGGCGGAGAGTCGTCGAGACGGTGGTACGCGATTTACCCAGCTTCGGAACACCTGCTCGAGAACAGGGCCTACTGCTACTTGTCTGAAATTATCTGGGCGCTTTCGCGTTGTTACAATGAGTTGTGGTTGTGCCTCTAGAACTCCCAGGATCAGGTTTATAAAGGCGTCAGGATCTAGGGTTTACAAGGAGAGTCCTAGCCGGAATACAAGTTGCCTAACTACGATACGTTATCTTGCCGTGTACGTCAAGGATCCGCCTTCCTTACATGTCGTACCGGATCCGGCTACCCCTAATAGGTCAGGCCGGATCCGACTTTCAGAGTCGGTCGGTGGATCCGGCTCCTTGTTCCTGGGCTGGACTTCATCCATCTTGATCTACAGCAACTGGGCCGTCCGATGGGCCACATGCCACCATCAAACTATGGGCCACCCGGGCTTGCCTGATCTAGGCACTGTCGATGGTACACCCATGAAGCATACCCACAACAGCGACTTTGGTTCATCTCGGAGGGCTTGTTGCAACATGTTTTTTTGGGCTTAGAGGAGAAACTGAAAAGATGGTGAGCTTACCGCGCTTACGAACATAATTGAGAGCGTGGTTTATACAATACTCCCTCCATCCATAAAAAGTGCTAAAAATTTATTCAAAATTAAATATATTTATCACTAAAGAGTGTCTCGATGCATTTAAATTTAAAAACAAATTGACAACAATTTATGGTCAAAGGTAGTACTTTATACGGTTGTTGAGGTACATGAGAAGATGGCTTTACGCAGACGTGCAAGACTGGCGTTACGCAGACGTGCAAGACGATCGTTGATAGAGGCACGCTGAGACGCCTTCCCCAGACACACGCTCGAGGGCATTTGCTTGTGAGCAGCTAAACGACGGGAAGCAAGAGAAATCCATATTTACCAGCATGTAGGGTCCACGACAGTGACCTGCCGGTCACTCACAATCTCTCCCAACACTGGGAGCTTAGTTATCTTTAGAGATAGCCTAGCGGGGATTGGCGGGGATGGGGACTAGCGGGGGTCGGTGCGGGGATGGTGGAGTCATACCCGGCCATACCCGTCCCCGTTGCCATCTTGACTTGTTCTCATTGTACAAGCACGTGCAAAGTGATACAAAAAATTTTACGTACATAATACAAAGAGATTGCGCGAATATTACATACATTTTCCTATAATTTTAGATAAGGTAGAACCCTAGAAAAATAGTAGATATACTGTAGAAAAATGTTGCAAAACGATGTAGTAACATTTACACACATAAAAAAATGTTACACTAAAGAAACCCTAGCTACAGCCGGCTGATCCCTAGAATTTGCCATTAGCGGATGAGTCTTTTGGGTTTATTTAGGGGTACACCATCTCTTCAATATATAATAGAGATAGCTGCAAATCACAATCTTTTCTCATGGTTGCCGTGCGAAAGATTATTCTCGTAATATTTGTCCCGGCTGCTACGTCCTCGGTGATTTGTGCTCTCGTCTTTCTAGCGACGTCGATCAGGTTGTTCGGTTAATTTTCCCTGACATACTGGTGTTGGTACTCTTGCCGATGTTGATTGACTAATTCAATGGTTGCGTGCGTGCATGTAGCCTTGGCATTGCGGCTCAAATTAAAACATTCGTTGATATTTTCATGTCTATGATTTGATATCTATTTTTGGGTGCCTTCAGAGAACTACAAGATTGTCGTGGAAGAAAGAAGAATTTGAAGATCTCAATAATTTACTCTTTTTAATACTTTATTTTATATTCGCTGGAGTCTTTTGTATTTGATAAGAGGATCCAACCTGATCCTCTCGGGTGTTTGCCTGATCTTTTACAGCGAGACAGCTTGGTGGTAGATACTTCCAATTACGCGCGGAACGCAACCTGAATTAGAGGATAAATCCAGCAAGCAACGTGATGGAGATCACCACGCTTCAAACCAATCTACGATAATCCTTGATGAACACAAGAACCTCTGCATCAACTTTATTAGATAAACGGTGGCGCCGTCCTCGGAGGGATGCTTCACCAAGCACACACACGCGATTGCATTTAGACTAAACTCAAACTGGTTCTACCTCTAACCCTAGCCACACCAGCCTTTATATGAGGGGGTGGTGACCGGCCAACCCTAGTGGGTCTCCCTAACTTGGTTTGGACAGGCCCAAACAAAAAACTAACTCAATCTTATTAAAAACCCTAATTGGTCCACATATGACCAGAAATATAAAATACATAAAATAAGATAACTAGCTAGGTGGAGTCCTGAAATTGGGCTTCACTCCGGCTTTCATGCCCGTATCATCCTCCCCCCTTCAAGAAGCGTTGTCCCCAACGCGTGAGGGTCTTCTCGAAAAGGTGACGTGATACGAACATCACACGTCCGCGCCGTCTTCAAGTCTTGCCTGCCTACCACACCACATCCTCCCTCTCGGCGTGCTTGACTTGATACAACACTTGGCGCCTCCTTTCTTCGCCATATGAACTTGGACTTTGGCGCCAACATCTTCTTCTTATCAACTCTTGATGGACCCTTGTGTTGCTGAACATGACCCTGCACAAGATGTGTAATGTCTGGCCCACATAAATGTCGAACACGTCCATCCTTGCCTCTATGCATCCGCGGTGTCGCGGAATACTGGACTGCAGTACTGCTAGCACGATAGTACCGCTACCGACTGTCTCGTGTGACGCGCTCGCCTCCCACTCCTCCCACGCGCATCTACGCCATATGCACTGAAATACCATCAGCACAACCATCATCAGTCTGACAACCTGCGTCAACACCAAATGGAAATGTAGGACATAATGCAACATCCTCATCAACAATATGCTTAGCTTCATTCGGCTTGTCACCAACAAGAACTGGCTTGTCATCTACAGGCATGGCTGAAACATCACCAACATCGACGCTCGGAACATCATGCACCTCATGCTGCACTTTAGGCTTGTGCAACTTCTCCTTACGTACCACTAACTCCACATCGGACTTGATATGATCATCACCCATAGGCTTCAAAGTCCGCTGTTTGCCACCATGCATAAAAGAATACTAGATTTAGATGTGCGCCTTGGCGCACGATCCCGTGAAATTCGCGCTGGTTTACAATTTGTACAACAACATAGAAATATGGTGGAAATTGCATGCGTTTCTTCTATTTCATAATTGACAAATCTTAATAATATTTGGATTGGATTTGAAACATCCACATGTACACGAGAACCCGTTCACGCAAATTTTACATTGTCACATTATTCAAGTTGGCACTCAGCCTTACAATATACACACTATGTTTGGAGTATCCTACAATAGTAAATATAGGCATAAGTGTTAGAATTGATTCTATATACACAAGGTTGTACATGCTTGACGGCTTGTCGCATACCAGAAGAACCACCACAGCCTGCACAAAGAGGAAATTTTTTTTTGACCGCACCCTATCCTAAACTAAGCACCCAACCAAAACCGAGCCCAAATTGCTGAAATTCCCGTCGATTGAGTGAAGCTTCTAATTGGTTCCTTTACTCAAAGCTGGACTAACTTTAAAAGCAGACACAAATATATCAAGAACTCTTTTTTACCAGAAAATTATATTTAAAGCACACGCTGGAAAATAAGCAGCATCACAGCAGCATAACATCAACATTCGGTGATAAAAGAATCTGATTCAGTTTGACACCTAGAATACATTAACTATTCTTCTAATATCTATCTTCCGCTAAAACCTAGCAAGATCAAATGCATTTTGAAATAAAGCCTTCAAGTTGAAAATATTATCCAACTGACGTCAAACAACCAGCTGTAATAAATTATATGAAAGCTAGCACCTTAGAACTATTATGTGGTAATCAACTCATAGTGTCATACATGTTGGCAATCAAATTATAAAATATACAGCTTCATGTAAGTTAAAAAGGCATGTCATAAAAAAACACCTGATTGTTTTCATCATAAGAAAGTGTAGGCTTCTCACATTCCAAATCACTGAAATCAAAAAAACAGAAAGCATTCGTTGTTAAAATCACATCAATCAACGGACCACTCTCATTGTAGAAAGCATATGCGCGGACTTTTCCTTTGCTAAAATAAGAGATATGAGGATGAATAGGAAAATACGACAGCGGAAGAAAAAAAAAAAGGTGTCAATTAGCCTGTGATAACCTGCCTAGCACACAGTAAAGCAATTGTGCCATAGGTGCTGATTTCAGTAAAAAAGAATATTTAATTCACATAATAAAGCATCTGAACCATACGGATAGATAAAATAGTACGCAAGGCCTTAACAAACTTCACCATAAGCACGCAAACAAATGGGTGCAGTCTGAACTGCTTGCATAACAACACCAATGCTTCAAGTTACATCTATAAGTAGCAAAAATGAAGGGAAAACGTTAAATAGAATGCTTCAAGTTACATATATAAGTATCAAAAATGAAGGCGTGCACTGTATTGCACAAACAAATGGGTGCAGTCTGAACCGTTGGCATGACAGAACATCAATACTTCAAGTTACATCTATAAGTAGCAAAAATGAAGGTGTGTACTGTATTTGTATATGGAATGTGAATACTAATAAATAGAAGTTAAACACCTAAGCAATTAGCTAATTATACTAAGCTATAAAACACAAATACCTGAGGTATATATGCAAAAAAATACGAAGGAATAAAGGTATAGAGAAACATAGGTGAGTTGTATTATTCCTTTTCAGATGAGCAAAATACTCATATGACTCTGGCTCTTCTATTTTAGGGACACATAATTATAACACAAAACATAGGAATGCACAAATAAGTGACAGAAAGGGAAAGATATCGACTATTTAAAAGTGCTTAATATAAGTGTAGCTCTGAAATTTTGGCAAATTAGCACAATGCAGCCAACAACCATATGCTCTAGAGATGCAACAGAACGACAACACAAGTACCTTTGAAAATAAGCTTGAATTGGTGGGGAACGGAGCAGCACGCACAATTGGTGTAAAATTGATCAACACACGAGATTGAATTGATTACCTTCGCTTCGACCACGACCTCACCAATGGCTTGAGCGTTTCCTTGCCTCTATCGGCCGCGGCTGACCCGCATATGCTCTGCCGTCATCTGCACTTCAATGCCCGCTGCCAACCGACAGTGCTCTGGCCCACTTCCTCCATCCCAGAGGACAACGTCCTTGTTCATGAATCATGCACACCTCAAGTAAAATAACAAGAGCATCAAACAACCTAATAGGCAGTAAGCAAGCCAACAGAACATTAGAGCAGTGATATACTGAAATCCGCTGCATAATAAAAAGGACCCAAAACACAGAGGTACACATGCAAAACTTCTAGTCATGGTGGTCATGGTGCATTGAAAAAAAGTGGTTCACATCTCACATAATGTCATGCATACAAGAAATTCAGAGTAAATCCAAGGGATGACAAGTAGTGCACACCATCTATTGAATTGGAACTTCAAATGGAGGGTGCACAACACCAGGTCAGAGCTACTAAAAAATCCCAGCAGTGATGTGACATTGTTGCGTAATCGACAACAAAACCAATAAAAAGCTAACCTCATTTAATTGAGATCCACCATACTCTGTTTATTCATGGACCAAGCTCTCAACGAATGAAACCTATAACTGGAAAACCATTGAAGCATCAATAACTCAAGTATAGCACAAACTAATATAAAGATAAAAAACTACAGATGGTCCAAGTAAGAATTCAGCGATCATACCACCCTTGAGAAGAAACTACCGACAGCAGATGGTCCAATTAAGAATTCGGCCATCATCTTTTTAACTTGTTCGATACACATGGTACAATATGAATATTTCAGCATTAGCAGTGTCAACACTTGGTTCCAAACAATAAGAGATCAACACAACTTTCAGTAGAGATACAGAAAAGACTATTCAGAGATATATCTCATTAAACCATCAACTTTATTAAAAGTAGCATTAGTGTTTAAGTATCTCAACTGAAAAATACAAAATACCCTACAATTTTAATCCTATTTACACCTCAAACTTAGGACATAATCAAAAGTTAACCAAGCATGAAACATCTGACTTTTATATCATTACCACCTAATCTATGTTTACAACATGCTCACCAAATTACTCTATGCTGGCTAGCTGCACTAATCTAATCATCTGACATGATCTTTGTTTTTCTTTGGCTTCAAAATACATATATACATATCATACTTCACTACAAATTTCATTCCATGGTTTAATGGATAAATAACATTAGTTGTCAAAATCTATAGAATAAGTGCATATATAGTCTAACTTAGGAATAATGTGACATATACTATATCCACGAGAAAATGTTACAAGTAGAAGAAATCATCTGAATTAACTTGGGCTACCTGGCAGACCAAGGGTACTGAAATCATTTTGGGCGCATGTTCCCGTAAAATCTATATAACAATTTAAATTTCGTATAAAGACGATAATAATAAGGTGGAAAAATTAAAAGGAGGGGATATAAATATCAACATAAGTCGCCTATGAGCATTGTCGCAACATGGCCACAGTAAAAAGGAATTTTAGACCTAATAAATAACTATGACAAAACATAAACTTGGGCCAATGTCACCAATGTCGCCAATGTGTTCAGGAACAATATTGTACAATGTCGCCAAAAGAATCGAGTACTAAATCTTAATGCTAATAGAAGAACAACATCCATGTGACAAAGCTACATTATGATTCTACGATATGAACATGAGTTCTATATAAGTTAGCTTTGAGAATCAGTGAACACTATGTGCCATATATTATACAACTTCATCCAGTAAACTTCACCTCTTTAGATAGGGCACGATGGTGGAAGACACGCTAGATCTTTTAGTTGTGATGAACCTAGCTTCATGTATGCCTAGAATCTCCAATCTGTGCAAAGGAGCATTCATGATAAGAACCAGCTAGTAAACTGGAGCACGATGCAAAACTAACCTGTAAATAAGCTGATAGAAGCTCACGATCAAAAGCATGTCCTACGTATGAGAACAAAGAATAGTCCATGATATATTGCTTAAAGATTAAAACTATACAAACATCACGGGAAAATGTGCATGAGCGAACACTGTATCACTAAGCAAACCAGAAACATCCAATGCTTAGTTCTCTGTATCTCTTACTATTATAGCTATCTCAGACTAGAATATTAAACAATAATACATATACAATGCTTCTTAGAGTGCCTGGAAACCCCTAAAACCTACTAACTGCAGCTTCCAGTGTTCAAGCTCTAGGACACACATTTTATTTTAGTTTTTATTTATTCTTCCATAGTTTCTCGGTTTTCGCTAGCAATACTGAAACTTTATCAACATATGGTTCATATCTCAACCTGTTTTAGCTTGTATTAATATCGTACTTGCATTTCAGCAAAGCACAAATATTTATTTCGTAAATTTGGGGTATTACACTACAAAGGTCTATGCAAAGCATGTAGCCCAGGTTTCGTAGAAACATTAAGGAACCGTCACTTGATCTCTAATTTTTTTAAGGAACTTCCTTGCGTACATACATACTCCAATCATGCTACCTATATAATCTAGTCACATATTTCTGTTATGAACTTACAATCCGCACCATAATTTAAGCACACTTGTATTTTTTGCACTGATCATACTACTCTAAAGGAGAACAAAAATTTAATTAGAGAGTAGGGAAGGAATTAGAAAGAGGGACTCATTATATAGTCTACCTTGCTAGATTCAGAGAAACTGCAACCGTGTTAAATAACTTGAAGACGAAGTAATTCACCAACAAGTTCAAATTTCGTGTAATCACGGCAATCATACATGTCACATTAAAATATAGCTCATCTCTGTACAAAGCACGTGCATGCAAATATTTTTACAGTAACTTGTTGTAAAAAGGCAGCAAGGATCAACTTACAATGTGCAAGTTCTGGAGCTTCTCATGCAGTCACTATTCCATTGCTGAAAGCCTGAAACCACATAGAGGCCCAAGTTTAAACACAGAAGTATAAAAACACGAGAAGCGGGAAGTATAGGCTGGATATGAAGAGTGGAAATATCACTAAAAAGGAACGTAACAGTAGAATTATGATATTATGTTATAAATGAATATAATCTAGCTGACCATCTGTAGCAATATCCAAGAATAGGTAGTCCCTGATAATCCTTTCCTTTCTATGGCATGATGTATAAAAACACAATAATCTTACTTTCATTTTTATTTTCGAAAATCTGGTCTATTTTGATTGTTTTTAGGACTAAATAACTGCAGCAAATAGCATACAATTTAACGCGCTGCTCATATTTTCTGCAGATACAATATATGGTACCTGAATCCATCAGATTGAATTGCTTACACAAAGAAAAATAAAAACTAAACTGTGATCATCCTATCTAGCACACAATGCTCGGAACCAAGGATTGTAATGAAACGGGACATTAAGAAGATCACTACAGAAAAAAAAGACCAAAAGAAAAATGTTCTAGGAACCCTGCTGTGATAAAAGTAAACATGTTCATTTTAAAAAGTGAATCATTGTTGAGCCTATATAGGAACTCCTCTGTGGTTAACTAAACCCGAGTAAATATAAGCCATACAATGCTGACTGTTTCATCATTTTCGTGGAACTCTATTTAGTTTCATAGGAACTTCCTATTAGTGTAGCATGCCAATGCAAGTCAACTCATTACCTAAAGATGAATGGGCTCTGCCTTTAGTTGTTCTATTCCTATTAGATTTGAGGTTGAAACTCCTAACCAAGCATAAGGTTCTTGTCCAGAGCTGCAAGAAGACCCACCAGATGCCCTCCTTGAACCTGCATTTCCACAGTTCTGCTAATTAAATCAGATGCAAAATATGCGGTATCATTAATTAGACTGACACAACAAAGCCTATCCAAGTAGAGGGGGCAAACTTACAAAAAGCACAGGCAAACCCCTATCCAAGCCACAACCATCCGATGCGGAAAGATCTAGCACGAAGATAACCTCCAAGCAGGAGAGAGCAACACACAAACCATGTGAGCGAGCAGACAACACTGACAAAAATCATAAGAAAGACGAGCAGAAGAGCAAATCACTGAGAGAAAGGTGGAAGAACCAAAAGTGGCTAGAAAGCAACAACCAGCTCAACACAAGAGACCGAAACGAGAAGAAGTAGTCGGGGACAGCAGCCAAAAAGAATGCCCGGCAGAAGGAGACACCACAGAACCAAGAAATCCGCCAAAGAAAACAAGACCACATGCGCACCTCAACTGAATCCACATGAAAGGAGGGCGGTGAGTAGTAAAATTATTTCTAGTGGCAACAATGTTGGTAGCAATCAGTCCCAAATAAAGTGCAAAAGGAGAAGTACTGAAACCAATTATATTTCAAGAACTTACTATTAGTGTAACATATTAATGCAAGTAAACTCATTACCTAAAGCTCAATGGACTCTTTGCTTTTAGTTGATGTATCCATATAGGTTTGAGGCTCATACCTAGATGATAACCAAGCTTGAGGTTCATGTCCAAAGATGCCTTGGACCTGCAATTTCATTGATATGCTAATGAAATCAGACTATATTTTATTGTATAACCATAAAGCAACATGCAGTCTAAAAAATGAGATGTAACTGTATCCGACTTTTCTTCCGCAATTAAGCGCTTCATGGAAAATCAAAATGCCCAAGTAACAAAATGAGCCAAAAAATTGATTATTGTCCAGTAGCCAATATTCAGCGAGCATAATTAATATATTTACATAAGAGAAGATTGGTATTACTGGGATGAACATTAATCCTAGTTACTGTATGCATGAGCATCGTTTTGGCATATTAGTAAAACAGTCTTACCGCGATTCAATGGCGGGGAAGAGATTTAAAGGCTCAATCTGATGGCCCAACCGCGCTAAGCTGTGTGGTAACTCCATGGGGGTACAACGTTTATATCTATAGATGCATCCACATTAATCTTATAAGATCCTAGCACATGGCTCCGGCATTGAGAAAAGGAAAATTATGAACATGGTGATTAATACTTAACAAAGTATAAACAGGAGAAATAATTTGAGAAAATGATGTCTATTTAGAAACAGGCTAAATATTATTTTATTTGCACTTATGTTACTCTGGTTACAGTTAATTCACCAAGATGGTTGAAGGACAAGGGCAAAGTTTGGAAGAAGCACGGCAATTGCTTGATCAAAGAAAGTACGTGCTCAGGCTCTCCATTATAACTGCAACTTGCTAATAATTTTATGTTGGCGGTATTAACACTCCTAGATATTCAAAGGAATGATAAAATCAACCAAAGGATATGTTAATTACAAATCTGATAATTCCAGGCTCATCATCCTGGCTGTAGCAGCTAGCCCCTCCTAGCCCTCTCTTTCCTTGAGAAGTAAGCCATAGATATACCTACAAACAGAAGTGGAAAACAATCAATGGAATGTTAATGACCTCATTGTCAATCCTTGAAACAAAAAAGAAATCTCACTGTCCGGTACAGAGTGAAATAATCTACCAGGTACAAAATCCTCCTCTCAAAAAGATCAATTCTGGAGATTATCTGGCGGAGAAGGTGGATGCCTGAAACCAGCAAGATTGGCACGAGTTGTTCCTTCTGGTCTTGATGAGTTTAAGACAAGATCAATCGCTGAAAGGAGACAGAGACAGGATGCATCTAGTATAGCAAACGATAATACTCTTGTTAACCAAATAAGAGAAAGAGAGAGAGAACCGTGAGATTGAAGAGGCCGCTTCCCGTCTGGGGCGTATCTGGACGCCGGTGAAGTAGGCCAGGATGGGCATGTCGGCTCGTCCGTCCATATAGTCCGCCACATCTCGCGGTGTGATGTATTCCTCGGCGACCTCAGGCGAGAAGAACTGACCCACGCAGAGCAGCGCGTGGAACGGCCCCGTCGACTGGTTCACCTGGAGCGCACAGACACGAATGAGAGGATGAAACAAGTGAGAGGACGAGGATAGGGGCAGAGTATACCGAATTTGATGCGCTTGAAAAGCGGATGCAGGCGGCCGTGGGCGTCGCCGTCGGTACCTCGTCATGGAGCTGGTCCCCGGCGGTGACCTCCTCTCCGACGCGCCTTCCTTCATCTCGCATCCGCGCTCATCTACTGCCTAGCGCCGGCGTCACCCACCGCGACATGTCGAGGCGGCGGCACTGCTGTAGCCGGCTCGGCCGCCGGAGCTCCACCTGCGGCAAGGACCTCGCCATCGTTCTCACCTCCTCCCACAAGTGGAGGATCGTGCTCCTCGAGAGCAAGGCAGCGGCGCTGCTACAGCCGGCTCGGCGCCGGAGCTCCAACTGCAGCACTCCCCGTCCGGTGACAAGCAAAGATGATGGCGATGTATAAGGACAGAGATGGGGCTTGGGAGGAGGAGAATCGCGGGAGGCGGGGCGTCGCTGCAGGACGTGGGAGGAGAAGGGGGATGGGGAGGAGAACGAGGGGATCGATTGGGGAGGAGAACGCACGCGCGGGGATTGGGGGAGAGGCGGCTAGGGTTTGCTCTGTTGGATACTCTTTTTATACCATCACGGTAAAAAAACGGATGGCTCAGATTTGCATGGGGTAAAATCTAAGGCCAATCAAATTCGATTTACCAGGGTGCCCGGTGAGGTTGCATCTATTATACCTTTAGATGTATTTGCTCTCCAGCATGTGTCACATTACGATCATACTGCCATGGACGCCCAAGTAACAATCCAGACACCTCCAATGGCAACACCTCGCACTCTATCTCATCAACATAATCATCAACTGTAAATGGCACACGCACCTTATGAGTAATCTTCAGCATACCACAGCTATTCAACCACTCAAGACGTTTAGGTTCAGGAAGACGCCATGTAGACAACCCCAATGCTGCCACCATCGCATTGCTTATGCCATTAGTACAACTACCACCATCAATCATCTGCACTGAGTCTGAAACAAACTCCAGCACTGACCCTTGTCAACTGTCTTGCAAGCTTAATCTTGTACCTTCTTGAGTTGCATATTCAGCCCGCTCAATGGTACATCCTCCTCAACAGTCACAGTAGTGCCCATGGTATCAGAGCCAGGTTTCTTCTCCTCTGACGATATTGCCACTGCATCGGTGACTGTCTGCACTAGAACAACCTTCGGGATAGGAACTATGCTCTTGCCAACATCCTTTATTGCATGCACAACTCTGGGCGGCTGCTCACTTGTCTCCATATACGGTAACACGAAACCAGCACGAAGAAAAGTTTTGAAGTCCTCCCAAGTACAAGCAAATTTACCTCTTTCAACCGCATCACACCACCAACGGTCTAGCTCCTCGTCCACTCGCCGGTGAGCAAGGACATACGCATCATACCCACTGAACTTTCCATTGTATCTGTGACATCGATTGAAACGAAACCCAGTATCATGTTCCTTTCCCAATCTTGGTACTCCTCAATTGTCGCAAGACGGTGTAAGTACCAACTAAGCTTGGATGCCTGACGTTCTACTCCATTCATGACGTCAAGATAATCACTGAAAACAACACTGGACTTCTTTCCACGAGAACACCGCATGCCCAAAGCATCTGCTGCAAACGAAGCCATCTCTGGTACCGGTGCTGCTGGACTGGGTATCGTAACGATCGGTCTGGATACCGGTGCTGCCTGCCTGGGTGCCGGGTGTTCCGGTTTGTGGACCGGTGCCGCCGGCCTGGGCGCCGGGTCGGTCCGGTCTGGGGCCCGGTATGCCGGCCTGGAGACCGGGCGAGTCTCCTCGGCTCCCTGGATATCGGCCCGGTGTGCACCGGTGCTGGTCCCAGTTTTCGCCGGCCTACCCGGTCTGGCAGCCGGCCATGCCGGCCGTGGCGCCGGAGCACCCGGTTTGGGGGCCGGTGTGCCGGCCGTGGTGCCGGCCCGACCGGTGGTAGGGCCGGTCTACGGGTTGTGGCGTCAGCCGCCTGATGGAACTGCTGCATCGTCTTCCCGACTCCAAGCATAGAAAATCGCGATTTTGCCAGCAGTAACCGCCCTAGACGGTAGAGAGAGAACAAAACCTTCCTCCACGTCAACCTCCTTCAACGCGGTCAAGATGAGATCGATCAACAACTCCTCGCCGTGAGCAACCCAGAAATCTGATACCACATGATAAGAGGATCCAACCTGATCCTCTCGGGTGTTTGCCCGATCTTTCACAGCGAGACAACCTGGTAGTAGATACTCCCAATTACGCGCGAAACACAACCTGGAGTAGAGGATAAATCAAACAAGCAACGTGATGGAGATCACCACGTCTCAAACCCGTCTACGATAATCCTTGATGAACACAAGAACCTCCGCAACAACTTTATTAGGTAAACGGCAGTACCGTCCCCGTAGGGATGCTTCACCAAGCACACACACGCGATATCGTTTAGACTAAACTCAAAATGGTTCTAACTCTAACCCTAGCCGCACCAGCCTTTATATGAGGGGGTGGTGGCCGGCCAGCCCTAGTGGGCCTCCCTAACTTTGTTTGGACATGCCCAAACCAAAACTAACTCAATCTTATTAAAAACCCTAATTGGCCCACATATGACCATAAATATAAAATATATAAAATAAGATAACTAGCTAGGTGGAGTCCTGAAATTGGGCTTCAACTCAGCCTTCATATCCGTATCATTATCTTTTTTTTGGCGTGCCGTATCATTATCTCTACCATGTACTATTTGTTACTACAAATATAAATATATGTGATAAATATATTGATATTTTTTAAAAAACTCAATACAGAACACGACCTGACCGGACTAGACTACCCGGACGTGAATCGGCCACTTTGTCGATTTCCTTCTTCTCGCCCAAGGCCCAAACCGGTCCTCTCGCGCACTCGCATAGTCGCATCTGCTGACCCGGAAGTCCGGAACCTTGTGCCAGAATCCCCCATCCGCCGTCCGCCGTCCGCCGTCCGCCGAGGGAGCCAATCGAGGAAGATGGCCTCCGAGGACCGCAGCGGGAACCGCGCGCCGGAGATTAAGGAGGAGGCCGCCGCCGCCTCCGCCGGAGCTGGCTTCGGCGATCTGGAGGACCCGCGGTTCCAGTGCTGCGTATGCCTGTGAGTTCCCCGGCGCCCTTTCGCTCCTCTCCTCTGTTGCCGTCGCTAACTGGCCATGGGCACAAGTATCCCTGTCTGGGTTGTGGAAACGCGTGCTGCGCTGTTGATTACGCGCCCTCGTTTTGATCCAATTGCGGATTCGGTCGTGCTACGTACTCGCCCTCCTGTATTTGTGTGTATCGATATTCGATAATTGCATACTCTAGACCATCTCCAATCGAACTAGGAATACCAACAACGAAATGTTGCCCCACTGGTTTGGATGGTCAAGTGAGAACGGGGCCATGCCTCACATATATAAAGGCCTTATCAGCTTAATTCGACACCTCTCATGGAACATTAAGGAACATACAGAAATTGATTGCGATGGTGGCTCTTAGTTTTGTTTCTTTCCCTAAAACATTATCCTGGTTGCTTCACTTATGCTATTTGCCGAGCAATGAACCGTGGTGGCTTTGATTCTGCATAGATGTGCTAATGATCTCATACCCTCCTAATTTTTTTTAATCGCCTTTTATACAAAAATAACCAGATTGACTCCCCTTTTCTCTCTGATGAGCATTCAGTTACTGATGATCTCTAATGCATGTTCAATATGTCTTGCAGGGAGCTTCTCTACAAACCAATTGTTATTGGTAAGGGTTTGTTCTTCTAGTCCGGTCCAAAAGAAAATTGGGCGTACTTCTCAAATCTCATTCATTGTTTGTTGGTGCAGCATGTGGTCATATGTCATGTTTCTGGTGCGTCCACCATGCGATGCATAACGCCCAGGAATCCCATTGTGCGATATGCAGGCGGCCTTATAATCATTTTCCTAGTATCTGCCCGCTCCTCCATCACTTGCTTGTAAAGCTTGAACCTGTGGAATACAAGAAAAGGGAAAAAGAAGTACTAGGTGAGTGAGTGCTCAATGCCCAAAGCATTTCGACCCATTTGTCTAACAGAAAAAAATATTAACTGCTTATTTATCTTGCCGACACAACATGTATTATATTTTTAGTGTAGATCTGAAGTTCTTATGGAACTAGTTCTTTTTTATTTTCTAAATCATGTTGGGAGTTTTTCTTCCGTGGAGGTATTTTTTTTCCAAAGTTATTGTGCAAATGATGCCCATGATTCAAAATACCACCAGTTTACTGAACTTACATTCCTCAATTGTATTCAAATCCATCACAACCAAATTGATTGGTCGAGATAGGGATTATCAGGGTGGGTCAGAACTTGGTAGGGGTATTAAGTGAATATCTTTGAGGTTTTGGGCTGTTGGCTTAGGTTAGGATGGCCCCTCTCATTACTTCGCAGACACTGGTGCCTTATTGGTAACACGGTCCTTGAAACTCACATTTCTCTGTCTATTTCGAAGTACAAATCTATTTCTTCTAGCATCAGATTTCTAGAACTATAGTACATTTGGTAAACCAAACTGATTTTCCCATTCTAATGCCTGTTTCCATTATTTTATGAATTAGTACTCACATGTTACTTGTTATGAAGTATGGACTATTATTATGTTCTAACTGCGTCACATTTCAGAGCTAGAGAAGTTCATGGATGCATACTCTCCACAAAATATTGAGTTTTTAAACTCCAAGGGCAATAATTACGGTAAGAATTCTTTTATGTGATTGCAATAATATCTGCCTCAGTTTAGCCTTTATTCATAAGCTGTGTTGCTTTTTGAAGAA
This sequence comes from Lolium multiflorum, assembly GCA_030979885.1. NCBI lineage: Eukaryota > Viridiplantae > Streptophyta > Magnoliopsida > Poales > Poaceae > Lolium > Lolium multiflorum. The sequence continues at coordinate 151,449,245 of CM061752.1, read as the reverse complement.
AATGGAAAAGATGGGGACAACAAGCTTGAAGATGGCAATACTGGATTTCCAGGAGAAGTTTCAGTTGATGACAATACAATGAACGAGTGTTCAAAGAAAGTAAAGTTAGAGGATGTGTCATGTCCTCTCTGTAAGGAGCTGCTATATCAACCTGCTGTTCTTAACTGCGGTCATGGTAAGCTCTAAATTTGGAATAAAAGGCTGCTCAGTTTTTGTGGTTTTCTTATCTTTCCAGAAACTGACATATCTTGGTTTTGTGGGAAGTGTATTGCATGTCTTGTTTGCCTTCGTTAGGTGATGAGGCATTGAAATGTCAAGTTTGTGGAGGTCTTCATCCCGGAAGTTATCCTAATGTTTGTTTAGATCTTGACCACTTTCTGGAAGAATATTTTCCAGCAGAACATGAATCAAGACGCAAGAAACTTCAGTCTGAGATCACTCAATGCAACCCTGAAGGATCATCTTCAGGTAATTTGTTTCCCAAGATCAGATTCACATATAACATAATATAGCTCTCTACCCTATAACAACATAATACTGTCCATCATGATCGCACAAAAAGATAATCATGAAATTTGTGTTTGACTTGCTCTGTTTAGCTAAATGTAAACCTTTTAAATTGAGTTGTTTATCCTGACTCCTGAGTTACCATATTGATGGCTTTTGGTCTGCTATTATTTTCTTTAACAGTGCTTTGGACTTAGGATAAGCACCAACAATGATGCTTACACCTTCAGCAGTTGCGCTGTCACTTTTTTGATCAATAAAGATTACCTTTAACATAACTGTTTTAATATAAAATACACTCTACTATTATGTGTGCCAGGAACTCTTTATGGAAAATAAAAAAATATAGTATCTAGTTTGTGTCAGCTACACTACATAAAATGATTTACTCCCATGTGATGTTAATTTGGCCACCAAAATTTTCAAATATGTAAGATTTCTGTATACCATATTCATTGACTTTGTGCATACCGAGAGAGACATGATGTTGATATTGATATGTCCAGAGCTGTTATAGTTGGTCAATGGTTATATATATGTTATTAATGTACCGTGAGCTGTGGAGTCAGGAGTGTGAAGTTGAACTGTTTGAATAGGGTTCAGAGTTTGTTGTGGAATTACCCAAGCAATTTGAAACAACCATGGGTTAGAAAACGAGAACAGGTACAGGGGGTTGACACTACATGAGAGCGAGTTAGCCTCTGCTACTGTTTTGTTTGAACTGTCTAGCATAACTCTATGTGGTATCATATCACTTCTTTTATTTCTTCCAAAAATTCTAGGGCACAATGTAGATGGGAAATTTTAGAATTTTTTTCTGTTTCTTTAGGCATAGTAAAGCTCATGCATTGATTACTTATCCTTCATGAAATACAACTTGAGATCTTTGTAAATTATATGTTTTGAAATGAAGCGCATGCCTGATTCATTTTCCTGTGCTGTCTGTGGTTCAGGTACTTCATGCAGCAAAGATGAAATGGATAAAGTATCAAAAGGGGTAACCTATGGACAGAAGAATCTAGACTTATCAAATGTTCACGCTGGAGTTGGATGCGACTCATGTGGGGTATGTACAAGCTGTAGAAACTGTCATAGTTCAGAACCTTGTCGGTATTTAGTCAAGCATCCATCCAATGGATTATCCTTAGCAGTGGTGCCACTATTGGTAGATAAAACTTTTTTTTTTCACAATTTCCCAACGATTTTCTGAGTTTTGTATCTTAATTTTGTTGCCACCTTGTTGGTATTTAGTCAAGCATCCATCCAGTGTGACGTGCATGTCTTCCAGTATAGCATCATTGATGTTACCCAACAAATTAAAAGCTTTCCCAGAAAGACTTAGTTGAGAGTTGAGACCCCTAGTTGTCTCTTTAAGACCAAGACACTTCCTTAGAGCTAGTAAATGTTTTTTTTGTCAAAAAGAACCATTCTGTATGTATTATGCAGACATTAACCAAAAGATACATTTACTTGAGTGTTAGGGCCTACTCCACTTAGTCATTTTCACGGATAACTTGTACTAATCTTAGTACCTATGTCCATTAATATAAATAGTTAAGTGTCACAGTGTTCTTGTTCTAGTTTCATGAATTTTCTTCGATCTATCCTTACATGTTTACCATAAGTAATTATTTATATGTACAAAACGACATGCTTTTGATTCTTGCACTCTTAGAGGACCAATTACAGAGTTTACGTTCCATTTAGTAAGCTGCTCTAGCATCCGTCTTATAACATTTTCTTAATATAAACACAGTTTTACCTTTTATTTTAAGATATTGCACTAGTATGAAATGTAGTAGTTCTTAAATCAACTGCAGGGTATCAAAAACTAGAAATTTGTTCCAAGATTTATTTTTTAAATTTATGTTCTCACTGTTCAATAATAGACACTACCAACTTTTGTGGTCTCTTAAACCATCTAGTATCTTGTCACATGCAAAAGAAAACCTTAACACCGAATCCAATTGGAAGAAATTAATGAGCACAGTTGTGTCTTGGCTTCAATTGCCATTTCTTGAATTACTCTTGTCCTTTTGGTAATATGGAACTGATGAAATGCCTTGCAGGTCTATCCGATCCGAGGGGAGCGATACAAGTGCAAGGATTGCACGGAAGCAATCGGGTTTGACCTGTGCGGGGAGTGCTACAACACCAGGTCGAAACTCCCAGGCCGGTTTAACCAGCAGCATACCTCTGACCACAGGATGGAACTGGATAACTCGTCGCTCTACGACGCGTTCCTGAGATTCCAAGGGATACCTGGGGAAGGTCTACATCAGCTGATTGTAGAAGAGGCGTTTATTGGTCCTGGCGGTATGTTGCATATAATAGGCGATGATCATGAAATGGAGTACAGCGATGAGGAGGAGGAGGAATGAGGACTGCTGGTTGTAGAAAAATGGATTTTGTTTTATAGCAAAGCTGATTCTGGGAGCGAATACATGGATGTAATGATATTGTAATGTGATATAGTGTCCGTGTTTTACTTTTGGGTCCAAGGTCATTGTCTTGTTTGTGCTTTTGTAAATATAGATCTATGTTTTGGTCTTCCGTGTCAAATAATACTAAAAAAGAAGTGCATTTCTTAAAGTAAATGTGAGTAACCAGAAAACCTATTGATTAATATCGCGGGCATGAAACCATGGCGGCTCTTTCCATCGCTAAATTCCCTACTGAGCATTGGCAGCGACAACTTATCACCCACGCCTTTGGCCCCTTTGCCAACCCTCACTCCATTGATCTGATTTGCCTCACCGGCGTCGACTTCTTGGCTGTTCTTGTTACTGTAAAAGCCGAAACCATCTCTGACATCCCCATGCATCTCTGCGTCAAAAACCATTGCAGCACTGGCTCCTACAGCGAGATCACCATCATAGATTTTGATGATCTTGCCCCTGGCTCCGACCCCTCCTCTGGCCCTGACTTTGACCCCATCCCAGAGACCTACTCTTCGGAGGAGGACGAAGATGGTATTGAGTTCGAGGGCGGGACGGGGTATGCTGAGATGATGCGAGTGTTGGGTGTCCCTGCTCCCCTGGTTCCCCACGGTGAACCTCATAGCGCTGCCCCAGCTGCTTCTGTCATCTCCAGGGCTCTTGCAAATGCTCCTCCTCTGCTGCTCGTGTCTGGGCAGCCTATCCTCTCCAAACCAAAAAAAGTGGAGATTAAACTTCACCTGGGCTTCTTCGACGTCTTCGTTTCCGGCGACAACGGCACCGCAGCGACCTTCCGTTTGCCTTTGCGTCGGGCATCCTCCGATCCCGGCTGCAAAGGTCTTATGGTGGCAAACTTCGCTACTGCCACGGTCGGCCTGGTGGACTCCATCGCCACGGTCGGCCCGCTTCGCTGCCTGACGCTCTCGGTCAATATCCTGGCACGCGGGGGGCAGCCCAGCGACAACAATGTTGCCCCTCTTGCCGTGGCTGAGCGCCTCCTCTTGGGCGGTGCCCCGGTGTCGCCGGCTGACCCGGTGATACGCGTAGATGCACACGTCCCTTGGGAACCCCAAGAGGAAGGTATGATGCGCACAGCAGCAAGTTTCCCTCAGTATGAAACCAAGGTTATCGAACCAGTAGGAGCCAAGAAGCACGTTGAAGGTTGATGGTGGAGGAATGTAGTGCGCAACACCGTGAAACCGGCGCCAACGTGGAACCTGCACAACACAATCAAAGTACTTTGCCCCAACGTAAGTGAGGTTGTCAATCTCACCGGCTTGCTGAAAACAAAGGATTAAGCGTATCGAGTGGAAGATGGTGTTTGTTTGCAAAGAACAGTAAAGCAGTAGAATGTATTCAGATGTAAAAGAATGGACGGGATCCACAGTTCACTAGAGGTGTCTCTCCATTAAGATAACTAACATGTGGGTGAACAAATTACGGCGGGCAATTGACAAATAAAGATTCAATACATATCAATGATGATTACTATGTGATTTAATCAGGGCATTACGACAAAGTACATAGACCGCTATCAGCATGCATCTATGCCTAAATAATCCACCTTCGGTTATCATCCGAACCCTTTCGGTATTAAGTTGTAAACAAGATAATTGCATTAAGTAATGTAATCAACACAAATATCCTTAGACAAAGCATCGATGTTTTATCCCTAGTAGCAAAGCACATCCACAACCTTAGAACCTACTGTCACGATCCCGATTCAATGGAGGCATGAACCCACTATCGAGCATAATTACTCCCTCTTGGAGTTACAAGTATCAACTTGGCCAGAGCCTCTACTAGCAACGGAGAGCATGCAAGAACATAAACAACACATATATGATAGATTGATAATCAACTTAACATAGTATTCTATATTCATCGGATCCCGCCAAACACAACATGTAGCATTACAAATAGATGATCTTGATCATGTTAGGCAGCTCACAAGATCTAAACAATGATAGCACAAGCGGAGAAGACAACCATCTAGCTACTTCTATGGACCCATAGTCACAGGATGAACTACTCACGCATCAATCCGGAGGCGGGCATGATGATGTAGAGCCCCCCGGTGATGATTCCCTCTCCGGCAGGGTGCCGGAGGCGATCTCCGAATCCCCGAGATGGGATTCGGCGGCCCCTCCAATGTTTTCCGTATCGTGGCTCTCGGCACGGGGTTTCGCGACGAAGGCTATTTGTGCGGAAGGGTAGGGGGGCGCACGAGGGCCCACACACTAGGGCCGCTCGACCGGCCTGGCCGCGCCACCCTGGTGTGTGGCCGCCTCGTGGCCCCACCTTCTCGGTCTTCTGGAAGCTTCGTGTAAAAATAGGACCCGGGCGTTGATTTCGTCCAATTCCGAGAATATTTCCTTACTAGCATTTCTGAAACCAAAAACAACAAAACAGCAACTGCCCTTCGGCATCTTGTTAATAGGTTAGTGGAAAATGTATAATAATGATGTAAAGTATGCATAAAACATTCAAGTATTGTCATAAAAGTAGCATGGAACATAAGAAATTATAGATACGTTTGAGACGTATCAAGCATCCCCAAGCTTAGTTCCTACTCCTCGAGTAGGTAAACGATAACACAAATAATTTCTAAGTGACATGCTACCAACATAATCTTGATCAACATTATTGTAAAGTATATGAGATGAATGGAGTGATCTGAACAAAAGATTGCTAACAAAGATAATGACTAAACAAATGAATCATATAGCAAAACTTTTCATGAATAGTACTTTCAAACAAGTATCAATAAGACTTGCATAAGAGCTAACTCATAAGCAATAAATTCAAAGTAGAATGCATTGAAGCAACACAAGGATGATTAAGTTTCAGCAATTGCTTTCAACTTGTAACATGTATATCTCATGGATATTTGTCAACATAGAGTAATATAACAGGTGCAATAAGTAAACATGTAAGAATCAATGCACACAAGTGTTTGCTTCTAAGATAGAAAGAAGTGGGTAAACTGACTCAACATAAAGTAAAAGAATGGCCCTTCGCAGGGAAGCATGGATTACTATTTTTGTGCTAGAGCTTTTGTTTTGAAAACATAGAAACAATTTTGTCAACGGTAGTAATAATTCATATGTGCTATGCATAATACTTCCTACAAGTTGCAAGTCTCATGCATAGAGTACTAATAGTGCTCGCACCTTGTCCTACTTAGCTCGGAAACACGGATTATCATCGCATAACATATGTTTCAACCAAGTGTCACAAAGGGGTACCTCTATGCCACAAGTGTCTAAGGAGAAAGCACGCATTGGATTTCTCGCTTTTGATTATTCTCAACTTAGACATCCATACCGGGACAACATAGACAACAGATAATGGACTCCTCTTTTAATGCTTAAGCATTCAACAACAGATAATATTCTCATAAGAGATTGAGGTTGTATGTCCAAACTGAAACTTCCACCATGATACATGGCTTTAGTTAGCGGCCCAATGTTCTTCTCTAACATATGCATACTCAAACCATTTAATCATGAAATCACTTACTTCAGACAAGACGAACATGCATAGCATCTCACATGATATCGAACAAAGGTAAAGTTGATAAACATGGTTATCGCTCAACAAGCAACTTATAAGAACTAAGACACATAACTACATATTCATCACCACAATAGTTTTTAAGCTATTTGTCCCATGAGCTATATATTGCAAAGGTAAAGGAATGAAATTTTAAAGGTAGCACTCAAGTAATTTACTTTGGAATGGCAGAAAAATACCACATAGTAGGTAGATATGGTGGACACAAATGGCATGGGTTTTGGCTCAAGGTGTTTGGATGCACGAGAAGCATTTGCTCTCAGTACAAGGTTTGGGCTAGCAAGGTTGTTTGAAGCAAACACAAGTATGAACAGGTACAGCAAAACTTACACAAGAAAATATTGCAAGCATTATAAGACTCTACACTGTCTTCCTTGTTGTTCAAACACTTTACCCGAAAATATCTAGACTTAGAGAGACCAATCATGCAAACCAAATTAAACAAGCTCTACGGTAGTTCTTCATTAATAGATTAAACTACATGATGCAAGAGCTTAAACATGACCTATGAGAGCTCAAACAATTGCCAAGTTGCCAAACCATATGCAACATTTTCCGATTCCAACCAAATAGCATTTTAACGAAGCAATTTAGCCTTCGCCATGAACATTAAAGCACAATTAAGAACACAAGTGTTCCATATGAAAAAACGGAGCGTAATATCTCCAATATAAGAATGGTGGGATCCAACTTTATTCAAACCAAAACAAAAATAAAAGGAAACCGACGCTCCAAGTAGAGAACATAAGATGTGATGGAATAAAAATATAGTTTCACTAGAAGTGACCTGATAATGTTGTCGATGAAGAAGGGGATGCCTTGGGCATCCCCAAGCTTAGATGCTTGAGTCTTCTTAAAATATGCAGGGATGAACCTGGGGCATCCCCAAGCTTAGACCTTTCACTCTTCTTGATCATAGTATATCATCCTCTTCTCTTTACCCTTGAAAACTTCCTCCACACAAACTTCAAGCAAACTCATTAGAGGGTTAGTGCATAACCAAAAATTCACATATTCAGAGGTGACACAATCATTCTTAACACTTCTGGACATTGCACAAAGCTTCTGAAAATTAATGGAACAAAGAAACTCATTCAACATAGCAAAAGCGGCAATGCGAAATAAAAGGCAGAATCTGTCAAAAACAGAACAGTCAAGTGAAGATGGCAGGGGCACTTAACTTGCTCAAATGGAAAAACTCAAAACTAATGAAAGTTGCGTACATATCTGAGGATCACGCTCGTAAATTTGCAGATTTTTTCGATTTTACAGGGAGATCTGCAAGAATTCGTGACAGACAGCAATGCTGTTTCTGCAGCAATCCCAAATATAGCATCAACTTTAGCATAGAAACTTTACTTGGCACAAAAACATGATAAGGAGAGGTTGCTACAGTAGTAAACAACTTCCAAGACTCAACGATACAGTAAATAAAATAAAACATGGGTTATCTACCAAGAAGTGCTTTTCTTTAACGCCTTTCAGCTAGCAGAAAAATCAAGTAACATCAAGAGATGAAGCATCAACATCATAACTTGTTCTAATAATAGAATCAAAGGCAACTTCATTCTCTTTCTAGGGAAGTGTTCCATACCTTTCTTGAGAAGAAATTGATATTTAATATTACCTTCCTTCATATCAATAACAGCACCAACGGTTCGAAGAAAAGGTCTTCCCAACACAATAGGACAAGATGCATTGCATTCGATATCCAAGACAACAAAATCAACGGGGACAAGGTTATTGTTAACCGTAATGCGCACATTATCAATCCTCCCCAAAGGTTTCATTTTAACATTATCAGTAAGATTAACATCCAAATAACAATTCTTCAATGGTGGCAAGTCAAGCATATCATAAATCTTTTTAGGCATAACAGAAATACTTGCACCAAGATCACATAAAGCATTACACTCAAAATCATTGAATTTCATTTTAATGATGGGCTCCCAACCATCTTCTAACTTCCTAGGAATAGAAGCTTCAAGTTTTAATTTCTCTTCCTAGCTTTAATGAGAGCATTTGTAATATGTTTTGTAAAGGCTAAATTTATAGCACTAGCATTGGGACTTCTAGCAAGTTTTTGTAAGAACTTTATAACTTCAGTAATATGACAATCATCAAAATCTAAACCATTATGTTCTACAACAATGGAATCATTGTCACCAATATTTTGAAAAATTTCAGCAGTTTTATCGCAAACAGCAGTTTCAGGCAATTTTGTACGCTTTGCACTAAGAGTAGAAACATTGCCAACACCAATTATTTTACCATTGATAGTAGGAGGTGCAGCAACATGTGAAGAATCAACATTACTAGTGGTGGTAATAGTCCATACTTTAGCTACATTATTTTCTTTAGCAAGTTTTTCCTCTCTATCCCACCTAGCATGCAATTCAGCCAACAGTCTAATATTATCATTAATTCGAACTTGGATGGCATTTGTTTTAGCAAACCTAGCATCTTTAACTTTCAGGCATAACTTTCAATTTTAAAAGATCAATATCAAGAGCAAGACTATCAACCTTAGAAGCAAGAACATCAATTTTACCAAGCTTTTCTTCAACAGTTTTATTGAAAGCAGTTTGTGTACTAATAAATTCTTTAAGCATCACTTCAAGACCAGAGGGTACACTCTTATTATTGTTGTAAGAATTACCATAAGAATTACCATAACCATTACCATTATTAGAAGGATATGGCCTAAAGTTGTTGTTACCATAATTATTCCTATAAGCATTTTTGTTGAAATTATTATTCTTAATGAAATTCACATCAACATTTTCTTCTTGAGCAACCAATGAAGCTAAAGGAACATTATTAGGATCAGTATGAGATCTACCATTTGCAAGCATAGACATAATAGCATCAATCTTATCACCCAAAGAAGAGGTTTCTTCAACAGAATTTACCTTCTTACCTTGAGGAGTTCTTTCAGGTGCCACTGGAGTAATTGATCATCATATCATCAAGTAGTTTAGTTTGCGGCCCAGGGTGATGGACATAAAAGTACCTCCAGCAGCTGAATCCAATAGGTTCCTTGAGGAAAAATTCAATCCTGCATAAAAGGTTTGGATGATCATCCAAGTAGAAGTCCATGGGTTGGGCAATTTTTACCAAAGATTTCATTCTCTCCCATGCTTGAGAAACATGTTCATTATTAAATTGTTTAAAATTCATTATGCTACTTCTCAAAGATGTAATCTTAGCAGGAGGATAATATTTACTAATAAAAGCATCTTCACATTTAGTCCATGAATCAATACTATTCTTAGGTAAAGATAGCAACCAATTTTAGCTCTTCCTCTTAAGGAGAAAGGAAACAATTTCAGTTTTATAATATCACCATGTATATCCTTATACTTTTGCATTTCACAAAGTTCAACAAAATTATTAAGATGGGCAGCAGCATCATCAGTACTAACACCAGAAAATTGCTCTCTCATAACAAGATTCAGTAAAGCAGGTTTAATTTCATAGAATTCTGCTGTAGTAGCAGGTGGAGCAATAGGAGTACATATAAAATCATTATTATTTGTGCTAGTGAAATCACACAACTTAGTATTTTCAGGAGTACCCATTATAGCAGTAGTAAAATAAACTAAGCAAATAGAATAAAGACAAGTAACTAATTTTTTGTGTTTTTGATATAGAGCTAGTAAATAAGACAGAAAGTAAAGTAACTAATTTTTTTGTGTTTTTAGTATGTAGCAAACAAGACAGTAAATAAAATAAAGTAAAGCAAGACAAAAGCAAAGTAAAGAGATTGGAAGTGGAGACTCCCCTTTTGTCTCTGATTCCCGCAACGCGCTAAAAAGTTGCTTGATACGCGTAGATGCACACGTCGTTGGGAACCCCAAGAGGAAGGTATGATGCGCACAGCAGCAAGTTTCCTGTATGAAACCAAGGTTATCGAACCGAGCCAAGAAGCACGTGAAGGTTGTTGGTGGAGGAATGTAGTGCGGCGCAACACCCAGTGAAACCGGCGCCAACGTGGAACCTGCACAACACAATCAAAGTACTTTGCCCCAACGTAACAGTGAGGTTGTCAATCTCACCGGCTTGCTGAAAACAAAGGATTAAGCGTATCGTCGGAAGATGGTGTTTGTTTGCAAAGAACAATAAGAACATGAGAATGTATTCAGATGTAAAAGAATGGACCGGGTCCACAGTTCACTAGAGGTGTCTCTCCATTAAGATAACTAACATGTGGGTGAAGAAATTACAGGGGAGCAATTGACAAATAAAGATTCAATACATATCAATGATGATTACTATGTGATTTAATCGGGCATTACGACAAAGTACATAGACCGCTATCCAGATGCATCTATGCCTAAATAATCCACCTTCAGGTTATCATCCGAACTTTCAGTATTAAGTTGTAAACAATGATAATTGCATTAAGTATGGTGCGTAATGTAATCAACACAAATATCCTTAGACAAAGCATCGATGTTTTATCCCTAGTAGCAACAACACATCCACAACCTTAGAACCTACTGTCACGATCCCAGATTCAATGGAGGCATGAACCCACTATCGAGCATAATTACTCCTTGGAGTTACAAGTATCAACTTGGCCAGAGGCCTCTACTAGCAACGGAGAGCATGCAAGAACATAAACAACACATATATGATAGATTGATAATCAACTTAACATAGTATTCTATATTCATCGGATCCCGCCAAACACAACATGTAGCATTACAAATAGATGATCTTGATCATGTTAGGCAGCTCACAAGATCTAAACAATAATAGCACAAGCGGAGAAGACAACCATCTAGCTACTGCTATGGACCCATAGTCCAAGGATGAACTACTCACGCATCAATCCGGAGGCGGGCATGATGATGTAGAGCCCCTCCGTGATGATTCCCCTCCGGCGGTGCCGGAGGTGATCTCCTGAATCCCCCGAGATGGGATTGGCGGCGCGGCCTCTCGTAATGTTTTCGTATCGTGGCTATCGGTACATGGGGTTTCGCGACGAAGGCTATTTGTAGGCGGAAGGGTAGGTCGGGCGACGCGAGGGCCCACACTAGGGCCGCGCGGCCAGGGCCTGTGCCGCGCTGCCCCGGTGTGTGGCCGCTCGTGGCCCTTCGTTACTCCTTTCGGTCTTCGGAGCTTCTGTAAAAATTGGACCCGGGGCGTTGATTTCGTCCAATTCGAGAATACTTCCACTAGGATTTCAAACAAAACAGAAAACAGCAATGCACTTCGGCATCTTGTTAATAGGTTAGTGCCGGAAAATGTATAATAATGCTGTAAAGTATGTATAAAACATTCAAGTATTGTCATAAAAGTAGCATGGAACATAAGAAATTATAGATACGTTTGAGACGTATCACCCAACCACTCTCCTTGCGCTTCAAGCGCCTACCCCGGAGGCGCCCCTGGATGCTACCTTGCAGGCTGCCTCTCAGGCTGAGGCGACCGCCTCCGATCCTTCCGAACCTCGCCGCAGCTCAAGGTTTGCCAAAGACGGACTGTTCGTGTCCATTGTGGACAAGGCGATCCTGCGCAAAAAATCTCTCAATGAAGGCGCTCCTCCGTCCACTCAGCCTCCCCGACGCCGTGGCGAGCTCGTCGCCAATGACCTCTTTGCGGTTGCCGTTGAGGACGGAGAAACCTTGAGGGATGGAGATGTGACGGCTCTTGCCGACGCTTGCGACATTTCCGCCTCGGAGCTCGGCGCCCCTGCTCCACCGTTGGCTCTTCAGTCTCCATGATTAGCTCGCTTAGACGCTGCTCTCCGTCGGCCTGCTGTTTCTTCTTACCTTTTTTCGCTGTTGTTGGCTCTATCTTAGAGAGTTCGAGCTGGATCTGTAACCGTGTCTCTGGGCTTGACTTGCCTGGAGCAAACTTTTGGTTCTCCGCTCGTTTGCGCATGGACGCCTATGCTCTTTTTTTTGGCTGTTCTGTAAACTTTGTTCCCATTCATGTTAAGAGCCCTTGGTACTTTTTGGCTTATACTGTCATTTTTCCTTTCAACAAGGAGTTCTCTAGCTGCTACAGCTTACGTCGCCCCTGCATGTACCATGTTAATTAAGCTGCTGTTTGCTTGCTGGAATATTCGCGGGCTCGGCCAACGGAAAAAAAATTGATGTCCGAGCTGCTGTTGAATCCTTTCTTCCTTCCATTCTTTGCCTTCAAGAATTTAAGCTCTCCAGCATCTCCACTTTCCTAGCTTCCTCCTTTCTCCCGCCTTCCCTTAGATCCTTTGTTTTTAAACCTTCGGTTGGTTCCTCCGGAGGCATCTTTACCGCTTGGGATGAAAGTTTGTTCGATCTTGCTTATCACTCCATTGATGACTTCTCCGTTACGACCACTTTCTCTCTGCGTTCCGACAATCTTTGCTTCTCCATCATCAATGTGTATGGCCCTTGCGTTCACGCCCAAAAAAACGCCTTCCTAAACTCCCTCGAGCTGATTTTTGCCTCTCTTACCGGCCCTATTGCTCTTATGGACGATTTCAACTTAGTTCGCGCTCCGCGGGATAAGTCCAACGATAACTTCAACTCTTCTGAAGCCGCTTCCTTCAATGATTTCATCAATAACCTCGGCCTTATCGAGATCCCGCTTCTCGACCGGCAATTTACCTGGTCAAATCAGCAAAATCCTCCCATCCTGGCTCGCCTTGACCGGGTGCCTGTCAACCCGGAATGGAGCCTCGCCCTCCCGGACTCGACGCTCACCTCCTCCTCCCGCCCCACCTCTGACCATGTCCCTCTTCACCTTGCTGCTTCCTCAAAAGCCCCCCGAAGCTCCATCTTCAGGATGGAAAACTCTTGGCTCTCCCACTCCGATTCCCCCCCCCATTGTGTCCGCAAACTGGAACAGTGTGGGCGCCTCGCACTTGCACCTCCCTTCCGTTGGGCGTCTGTGCCTTAAGCTTAAACGGATTAGGTCTGCCGCCAGAGCTTGGGCAAAGGATCGTCGCCTCCCCTCCATCTACCTGGTTAATTGTCGCTCTGTTATCTCCTTCCTTGACCGGCTGGAAGAAGTTCGTAACCTTTCCCCCCTGGAGTCTCGCCTTCGCGCAGTTGCAAAAATTCACCTTAGTAAAAAAATGCTGATAAGGCGAACTACTAGCGACAGCGCGCCAAAATAAAACATGCACTCTGGGTGATGAAAACTCTCGTTACTTCCACCTATGCGCCTCCGGGCGCCTCAGGAAAAACCAAATTAAGTCAGGCTGACGACGGAAACCCCATTTTCTCCCACCTAGGCAAAGCTACCATTCTCCATGGCTTCTTCCGTGACCTTCTGGGGACTCCGGTTCTCTCTTCGGACAACCTTGATCTCTCCTCCCTTGTTCGCTCTACCTCCCTCACCTCCTCCCAGGCTGCCTCGCTGGTTCGCCCCTTCACCATTGAGGAGATAAAAGCCGCCCTTTTCTCTATGAATGACAATTCCATCCCTGGTCCGGACGGTTTTGGTCCTGCTTTCTTCAAACGGAACTGGAACCTCGTGAAAGACAGCCTCCTTGAATCTCTGGCCGATTTCCACTCCCTCAATCCGATCTTCGCCCCATCAACAAATCCTACATTGTTCTCCTCCCGAAAAAAGTGGGTGCCAACAAGGCGGACAGTTTCCGCCCTACCTCCCTTCAAAATTGTTGCCTCAAGATCCACTCTAAATGTCTAACCCTTCGCCTCCGCGACCTGATCCCCTATCTTGTCCACCCCGACCAGACCCGCTTCATCTCTGGGAGGGCCATTGCCGAAAATTTTGTGTATGCTGCGGACATTGTCCAAGCCTGCCACCGCAGACCGGCTCCCGCGGCAGTTTTCAAACTAGACTTCCGCAAGGCCTTTGACTCTATTGGTTGGGACACCCTCGACAGGATCCTTGCGGCCAAGGGGTTCCCTGACCTTTGGTGCACCTGGATTAAAAATCTCAATCTCTCTAGCCACACAGCCGTCCTCCTTAACGGAGTTCCCGGACGGTGGATTCAATGTCGTCGAGGGCTCCGCCAGGGAGACCCCCTGTCTCCTTTCCTCTTCGACATTATTATCGACGTCCTTCAGCAAATGCTCCTCCAAGCTTCCAAGGAGGGACTCCTCCTTCACCCTCTTGTCGATGATCTCCCCTGTCCCATCCTCCAGTATGCGGATGATACCCTCATCATCATCAGGGCCATTCCTGAGCATGTCGTCAACCTGAAAAGGGTCCTCGACGCCTTCTCCGCGGCCACAGGTCTCACTATTAACTTCCATAAAATCACGTTTGTCCCCATCAAGACTGACCAGGCTATATCTCTTGCCATGGCTACCTCCTTTGGGTGCATCGTCTCCTCCTTCCCCTAGACCTATCTTGGCCTTCCCCTCTCAACCCACAAACTTCGCTTCACCGATTTTGCCCCTATCATCTCCAAGAGCGACAAACGCTTCTTCGGATGGAGAGGTCGCTTCCTCCCCATTGGTGGGCGCTTGATTCTTGTCAACTCCGTTCTCACCTCCATGATCTCCCATGCTATGGGCGCCGGCCTCCTTCCGGCCGGCGTTATTGAGGCCATTGACAAACGACGTCGGGCGTTTCTGTGGACCGGCAATGAAACTTGCAATGGCGGGCAGTGCAAAGTTGCCTGGCCCGATGTCTGTGCCCCAAAAGCTCTTGGGGGGGTCTAGGCATTCTCTCTCTCCCCGCCCAAAACTCAGCGCTCCTTGCCAAATTCCTTACAAAACTCCACTCTGATTCCACCGCCCCTTGGGCCTCCTGGTTCCACCGGATGTACGGTTGGGGGCGTCCAGGGATCTTGGCGATCATCACTATCTTGATACTCCCGTTTGGAAGGACGGCTGGCCTTGACACCTTCCGCTCCGTTTCCAAGGTCGTTGTTGGAAACGGTGACTCCACTTCCTTCTGGCTTGACCTTTCGCTCGAATCCACCCCCTTTTCTATCCGCTTCCCCTGCCTCTTCTCCCACTCCATCCGCCCCCCATGCCAACGTCGCTTCCATCCTCCGCTCCGGCCTCCCCCTGAACCTTGGGCCGCGCCTTTCGACCGCTGCCGTGACCGAGCTCCGTGTGCTTACCTCCGAGATTAGCTCCTTGGAGCTCCGTGATAACCCAGACTTTCGTGATAGCCGCCTCAATAACAAAAAAGTTTCAAACAAAAGTTTCTATGTCAATTCTTTCAGGCATCTGCAGACTGACGAGATGGCCGTGGGGATCTGGAGGAGCGCTGCCCCCCTGAAGTGCAAGGTTTTCTGCTGGCTTGACGTTGGCGCCTCCAAACCAATGCCAGACGGCTCCGGCATCACCTCTCCACCTCCGCAACCTGCCTCTCCTGCCCTGAAGACGAAGATATTGATCACCTTCTGTTACCACCCGATTTTGGCCAAATCAGGAGATGGGCCGTAAGTGAAGATGGGCTTTGAAGATTACACGTGGAGCATCTTCGAAGCGGCCTTGCGCGAAGAGTTTGGCTTAGCTGCCTATGTATCTGTAATATATTAGTTCGTATCGTGTTTAGATTAAAAGATAGAGTCTGGCCCGTGCACGATTAGGTGCACGCCTCAATTAGAAAGTCCCTTGGACTATAAATATGTATCTAGGGTTATCGAAAAAAGAGGACAATCATCGTTCAAACAAACACAAATCAGGCGCATCGCCACCCCTTCCGAGGGTTTCTCCGAAGCACCATGCCTAGATCGCATCTAGCGATCTAGGCAGATACGTTTATTCGTCTACCTTGTATTGCTCGTGCTGAAGCCTTGTTGATGGCGAGCAGACTACTTATCATTAGGTGTTTAGGGCTTGCATTGATGCTTTCTCGTGCATATCCGCGTGGCAATGCCGTCCCTCCTTCAGCTGCCCTTACACCTATCCAGGTGTAAGGGAGCATCTTGCTTGTTCGTTACTTAGTAGATCCGATCCGTTATAGTTGCTCCTTCACAGGATTAGTTTAATATCTGCATGTTAGGCCTTATGTGGGTCGGACGATCCGGTAGGCGTTAGGTGTTGTTTACCGTCTCACGAGGGATGTTCCGGGAATCAACGATTATGTTGGTTTTTAGGCCTCTTGTAGTAGTTTGCATCATCTTCCGTAGCTGCAGGCCCGATCACACGTAGGACGTTCCGGTTATGCGGTGAAAACCCTAAACCGTGGATCGTTTTAGCTTTGTTCGATCAAGCCAGATCCCCATGCCATTGCAAATCCAACAAGAACCATGGGCGATCGGCTCTTGAGCCGATCCACAGGAAACCCGAGAGCCGATAGGGCTCGTATTTAATGTTTACGTGTCTACCATGGGAACAATCGAAGCATTAACACCTTCGATCGGGTCTAGGTCAGGTGGCACGCCCTAGCAACCGCCAGACGTGGCTAGAAGATTTGCGGGACGACGCGAGGTGCCAGGGTCCACTAAGCGCCCTAGGAGCCTCCCGGCTCTTCGTGTTGCTTAACCATTGCCCGCCGGTGGGTTTTGGGGTAACACATTCTCGCACGCCCGGTGGGACATCTTCGCAACATCCACGTCAACACCGACATCCGAGACAGAGGAACAGATCACGTACGAGGATCTCCCTCCGGATCACAAGAAGAAATACGATGAGCTGAAGGCCATCCGAAGCCGAGCTCATCGGCTCCTTTGAGAAGACCCGTTCGCACGGCATCAGGTTCAAAGGATTCACGCCACAAGGCGTCCTTGAAGGGGTGGATCTGTCTCTCCCTTCCCAGGAACGCACAGAGCCCTGCGAGAAATCAACTACGTGGTGGCTCATTCACCGCACGCATTCTAAGAGCTCGGTGACTTTGGAGCGTTGCGCCCGTGGTGCAAGAGATTATGGAGCGTCGGTACTCCCCTTCAGACCTGTTCTAGGGACTCACTGGGAGAGATGCAACCTCCCAGGCCACCACTGCCGTACGCGATGGCAGCTCCACAACAACAAGGTTCACCATACGTTGTCTACAAAGTTGGAGGTGATCCCGCGACTATTCTTACATGACCCGCCCAAGGAGATCCCGCACGGATACGTGTGCACGTTTGTGCCGGATCGCAACAACTAGACGCAGCGATCCGGTCTCGATCAGAGGGATTGCAGAGAGCAATTGTTCCCAGAGGAACGATCGCAAAGTGGGAGTTCGGGAGCGAAAGCCGAAACAGGCGGCTGCCAAGTATGCCACCGCACCAGTCCATGAAAGCTCACGCTACTACCTCCACCGCGGATCAGATCAGTGTGCTTTGAGACCAGCTCGGCATCCCGCCGAAGAAGAAGATAATCGGCTATTCCAAGCCGTACCCCATGAGTTTGACCTGATCCCACTACCACCTAAGTACCGGCTTCCGGACTTCAACAAATCTGGGTCGAAGGATCTAGCTCCATCGAGCACGTGAGCGACACCGGCCCATTGGGCATGGTTTCGCACGGATCAGCTACGGTGAGGTTCTTTTCGCAATCCCTCACCGGTCCAGCGTTTGGATGGTACACCTCACATGCCCAAATTGGCAATCATGGAAGCAGCTAGAGGAACTGTTTCACACACAATACCATTCAGAGGCTACGAAGCCGGTATTGCCGAACTAGCACAAAGTTCGGCAAAAGCGAGGAGAGACAGTCCGAGTACATTCAACGTTTCAATCAAAGAACCGATGCTATTCGGTTCACTTAACCGAGAAAGAAGCCGAGCTGGCCGTGGCAGGCCTTGCAGCGTTGTTCAAGGATCTGACATTCCAAGTGGAGTACAACTCGTTGACGCACCTGGTCAATAGACGACCTTATATGAACAGCGCCATCCGAATCAACGGACAAGTTCAAGCGTGCGATAACCCCGGTCAATACCGATGAAGATGAAGATTCGGAGATCAGTCGTGATGAATGGACCGGACGCAGCATCCTGTCCCGCAAATGGGTGAATCCACCAGGGCCTCCAAGAGGGTTTGACTTTGACGTGACCAAAGCTGAGCAGATTTTCGATCTGCTACTAAAAGAGAAACAGTGAAGCTACCCAAGGCCACAAGATCCCTACGCACAAGAGATGAACAAAAGGCCATACTGCAAATGGCATCATACGTTCACGCACGCCACCAACGACCGCAAAGTATTGCGCGCACAAATTCAGATGGCGATAGAATCAGGCCGATTAACTTTCGGACAGTTTGCCATGAAGGTAGACATGCGTCCGTTTCCGGACGTCAACATGGTGGACCTAAGCCACTCCATAGGGAAGGGTTCTCTTTTGATGTCAATATGGCAGGGTTTGTGATCCGCCATGGAAAAGATGAAGCAGAGAGCAGCAACTCTCGTGGCAAAGATAAAGAGGAGGCCGTTCCACACGACCGGCCCCAAGACGACGATAGACGGTACCTAACCGAGGAGGAGGTGAGAAGCATACGGTATCAGCGCCCACTCTCCGTGCATCTCCTCAATAAATATGAGCAGCAACGACCGACGTCGGCGCTACGAAGACGATGAAAGATATCGTCGGTCCGATGAAAACAGGAGGTATCGTCAAGACGACAGAACAACGACGGTACGAACGTCGCGCCGAGGGAGGTCAAGAGAACAAGACAACGTGGATAAGCACTGGACTGTCCTTTCTTCAAACATTGCTGGGACTCAGGAATGAGCCGATTGCCAACAATCGAGAATTGCCCAGAATGCAAACAGCAAAGAAGGAGGACAAATGAAGTGTCAGTGTTCGAGCGTCTAGGGCCTCTCCCACCCCAGAATAAACGAGTTGAGTCATCTTAAGAAGAAGACTTTGAGGAGTCAGATGGAGAAGAAGACACCGACCAAGGTGGTGCCCCGATGGACTCAAACACTCAAAAGCGTAGGGTGCAGCGGCTGCGAAACCCGGAAGAAGCCGAGGCACAAGACAGACACGTTGAGAAGAGCACGGCCCGACCTGGCCGTGAAAATCCAACAAACATCAGAGACGAAGGCGCGCCCGCCAAAGAAAGTATGGCGCCCCAAAACAAAGGCGATGCACAGCCATTGCTGATGCAGAGGCATCGGCGACACTAACATGGTGTCCATGATCCAGACAGAGTAGCACGTCCAAGACATTGGACATATGGCAAGGCCCCTGCGATCGGCCCTCAAAAAAAATGAAAAGCAAAGGATCTTATCTCCAACATGTCACGTAGCTACAATGGAAATCCAAGAAGTTGCAAACCATCGTCAAGCATTGCAACAAAAAGGAGGCCGATTCTCGTCGGCCAAAACTATCCTCGATATACCTTTGTCTGTTCAGCATTGATCCAACGGATGCCCAGAGCCGATACCATCAAGTACTTGATAGAATCGGCGGGGGCACATAGATGGATGAGACACGAGGATACGAAGCTGAGAACGGATGTCAAATGCCAGCAGAGCAGCTATGGGGGCCGATACGTAAACAAATCGGCCGTAAAAATGGAAAACTCCAAAATTTCCAAAATTTTGAGGGCGCGGACATCGACTTAAGAATTAAAAGCCGATGCACGGCCATC
This sequence comes from Lolium multiflorum, assembly GCA_030979885.1. Lineage (NCBI taxonomy): Eukaryota > Viridiplantae > Streptophyta > Magnoliopsida > Poales > Poaceae > Lolium > Lolium multiflorum. The sequence continues at coordinate 151,429,283 of CM061752.1, read as the reverse complement.
GACTCAAGGAATACGACTGTTACAAGCAGAAGCCACCGTTAGCAAATCTTCAAGATTAGCAGCGCCTGCGCAAGCATGCAGATCAGGTTAGGATCATGAGAACAACCGATGACCATCCGATTGGCTGTGGCGTTCTCTCCTGGGGCTTGACCAAGGTGGCAACTTCATCAAATATCATCACCAGAAGCTACGTTAGTCCACCCGAGGTGATGAGCCGATCTGAGCAGCAAGACGCAAGAATGGAGCTAGGAAGAGTTCAAGGGCCACCGCGTTTGAGGCTTCTTAATTCAAGGGAGCTGATCCTTCCAGAGCCGTCCTAGTGCATTGTCTCCTTGGACGTAAAGATTTCCTGCCCAGTTTTGATGAAGAGCTGGAGTGGCTCGGGGGGCAGCTCACCTGGGAGGTTCTCTGCTATTGAAAGCCGATTTGATCAAAATCGGCTAACGCTGCACTACAGTTGGGAAGCCGATGATGGCCCATTCGGCTGGTACACCTTTATCCTCGCCTTGACTGAGGCTCGGGGGGCAGCTCGCCCCTAAGGTTTTGTTCTGCGGAGCTGATTTTGTTGAAATCGGCTGACGTTGCATCGCCGCTTGTTTGAAAGGTGGTGAATTATCGCAGAAGGGAACTGTCGGAGCTGGTGGGAGGAGTTTGAAGAAGGAGCCATCATCGGTGGTTAGGCTCTAGACCAGTTTGTTGTCGAAGGAGTAGAACATCGCAAGGGAAGCTGTGAGCAAACACCTGTTTTGGGTATCAGCTTCAATGTCAAGGTTGTCAGCAACAGGCTAAGGAGCTTTCCTGGAGCATTAATCCAGGAGTTTTGCCGTCAGGACAAACATCACGATCGGATGATTTTGAAGTCTAAAGATCTAGGGGTCTCAAGGCTGCGCGCTGGACCTGTTCGGTTGGAAGTTTGGATCTGAATTTCATGGGTTGCAAGTTAACATCTGAGAAGGCAATTAGATCGATCTGTCTTGCAATCTATTGGAAAAGCTGATGCATTGCCACGCTCATTGAGCATCGACCGAATCGACAATCCACTCAGATGAAGGCAATCGGCTAAATTATCACCGAGGAAGTCAGTAAAATCAAATTGGGGAAATTCTTCATTGATGAACGAGGTTTCTTACATGAAGAGCTGATTGCTCTCAAAAGGAAGTCCTAGGGGATACATGGCCCCATCTACTACTCCTAGCGCTATCCTATCTAGGCCGCCCTCATCGTCGCTGCCGCCGGCGGCGCTGTCCCCGCCGGCTGCCGCTCGCTGTAGCGCGTGCAGACCTTCATTGTCTCTGCCTTCATCAGCTGCCGTCATCGCGTCGGTCGCTGAGGTTCCTTGCGGACGTGGGCATGCTCTCCGGAGGAGGCTGTCCTCCTCCTCCTCTCCTCCTTCACCTCCTGAGGAGGTGACTCCGTCCCAGGAGAAGTCGATCGTCGCTCTCCTCCTCCGATTCCCCAATGGCAAGGAAGCGGAGGTCGCTCTCCCCGTCCGTCAAAGATCGGTCATCTTCGGACCAGACGGAGGAGTCGTGGCTCGACTCGTCCCCGTCGGCTATGGCGCGGCGGATGTTGGCCGCGTGGGCCTCCTGCGGGTCCCACTCCGGTGTCGGTTCACGAAAGGGGGAGGACTGGGTAGAGAGACCCGATGAGGAGGAAGAAGAAGACATGGCGGCAAAGGAGGGCTTTTGGAAGTGCTAGTGATAAAGGGGATGAAGAAGGGAGCTACAGGTAGTGGCCAAATAAAAAGGGGATATAGCGATTTAATGCGGCAGTCCCGAAGACGTGCGAACCCCAAATCGTGCAGAGAAGTTGAGAAGGCAAGACGACATCATGAAGAATATTGCGAGCGCTCTGTTTCGCCATGACATGACCCTTCGAAGGAGACAGATGGTTTTGCAATTATCATTATCAAAACCAGGGGGTGTGTTACACCCGATTTTGGCCAAATCAGGAGATGGGCCGTAAGTGAAGATGGGCTTTGAAGATTACACGTGGAGCATCTTCGAAGCGGCCTTGCGCGAAGAGTTTGGGCTTAGCTGCCTATGTATCTGTAATATATTAGTTCGTATCGTGTTTAGATTAAAAGATAGAGTCTGGCCCGTGTACGATTAGGTGCACGCCTCAATTAGAAAGTCCCTTGGACTATAAATATGTATCTAGGGTTATCGGAAAAAGAGGACAATCATCGTTCAAACAAACACAAATCAGGCGCATCGCCACCCTTCCTTCGAGGGTTTCTCCGGAAAGCACCATGCTGCCTAGATCGCATCTAGCGATCTAGGCAGATACGCTTATTCGTCTACCTTGCTGCTCGTGCTGAAGCCTTGTTGATGGCGAGGCTACTTATCATTAGGTGTTTAGGGGCTTGCATTGATGCTTTCTCGTGCATATCTGTGGCAATGCGCCTCGACATTTAGCTGCCCTTACACCTATGTAAGGGCAGCATCTTGCTTGTTTACTTAGTAGATCCGATCCGTTATAGTTGCTCCTTGCTCCGCAGGATTAGTTTAATATCTGCACGCTAGGCCTTATGCCTTCGGACGATCCGGTGCGTTAGGTGTTGTTTACCGTCCCTGCGAGGGATGTTCCGGGAATCAACGATTATGTTGGTTTTTAGGCCTCTTGTAGGGGTAGTTTGCATCATCTTCCGTAGCTGCTAGGCCCGATCACACGTAGGACGTTCCGGTTATGCGGTGAAACCCTAACCGTGGATCGTTTTAGCTTTGTTCTCAGCAGATCCCCATGCCATTGCAAATCCAACAAGAACCATGGGGCGATCTCTTGAGCCGATCCACAGGGAAACCTGTGAGCCGATAGGCTCGTATTTAATGTTTACGTGTCTACCATGCAGGAACAATCGAAACATTAACACCTTCCCGATCGGGTCTAGGTCAGGTGGCACGCCCTAGCAACCGCCAGATGTGGCTAGAAGATTTGCGGGACGACGCGAGGTGCCAGGGTCCACTAAGTGCCTAGGAGCCTCCCGGCTCTTCGTGTTGCTTAATCATTGCCCGTCGGTGGGTTTTGGCAGGTAACAGCTTCTTTGCCCCCGCGCTCAGGAAGTCTGGCATTTCTTCCACAACAACTTCGGCTCCCGCGGGGTCGCCCGCTTTACAGACATTTGGTTGGCTCAAGATCACTCCTACGAGGAAGCCACGATCAACATCGCCATCGCTTGGACCATTTGGAAGAGGCGGAACGCGCTTGCCTTTAACGGAATTGTGGAAGACCTCTCCCTCGCTTCCCGTCGCTGCATTGAGGATGTTAGGCTTTGGGACTATCGATGTAATACTCCCTCCTCCTCCGACGCTCTTAATTTTTGGTGTAATAGCTATGATCCCCCTGGACTACTCCCTCCTACTCTACTCCCCTCTGCCCTCTAAAAACTGCTGTAATGCTCCCCGATTTTACTCCTTTTACGGAGTAGTTTAATATAATCGTTCAGGCTGGCGCAAGCCCGCCGTAGTCTAGGTCAAAAAAAAAATCGCGGGCAATAACCAGTACACTAATATAGATGTATCTAGATATAGATGTATCTAGATATATTTTTGTTCTAGGTACATCAATTTTCCAATAAAAGGAATATATTAATATCGAAAGATACCATTTACATCTAGCCTCTGCACCAACGTAGTACCCTAATGGTAGTACAGATGCACACAACCAAAAAAAGAAAAAAAAACTATGAAAAAGAAGTCCCGCTCCAGACCTAGCAACAACAGTACAACCAAGGCTCTCCACCAGCGATGCCTCCAAGAAGAGAACAGTGCACAAGCGTCACCGTCACCCGAAATCTTAGGTTTTCACCCTAAAGATAGTTCCCGCTCTCAAAACAATACCTTCAACAAGATCATTGCGAGGCACAATCAATTAAGGCCAGACATTGGATTTTCACCCTGAAAGATAAGACTCTGAACTTCACATGTGTTGCCGCCCCCACTTGCATATTACTGCGAAACCCAGAACACCAAGCAAGCCCCTCAACAACATAGACTCGAACCTCCATTGCTAGTCCTTCCAATCCGGCCTTCGCGATATTCACCATGGACTAGAATACCATCCGATGGCAACACAGAAAAGAGCTTCGCTCCGCTCCCTTCAGCACCAAACGGTCGGAATAAAAGCATGGGTGCGCACGACCGAATACCACCCGATCCAGCGAACTCCAGGCATAAGGTGCACTGTTACATTCGCCGGTGGAGCCTTCCAAAACTCATCACTCTGGCCAGATTTAGACGGACATGCCTGAGGCAGGTCTTCATCTTCGCACAAGAGAGACCCTAGGACCGCCACCATTATTCAGGCCGGGCCCCGACGCCGCCGACCATCCCAGACCAGCCGTGGAAAAGCAGCGACACCAAGCGAATGGACAACGCCTTGTACCGGCCGGCCCTTCTCCGGCGACAACCAGGATGCTCATGCCTTCCTTAGCCATCGTCGGCTTCCACGCCTCTCCACCTCGCCGCCGGGTCTCAGGTGACATATCGAAAGACCCACCACCTCCATCCTCAGGCCGACCATCTCCGGCGAAGAAGAGGGCCGCCTCCGCCATCCAACCCAGGGCTGCTGCCCCGGGCGACCTCGTGCCGAGGGAGAAGCCCAGGAGCACCACCTCGCACAGGGACGGGAGTCAGGGAGATGCAGCATCGTAGATCGAGGACCTGGCCGCCGTCAATCGCTGCCAGCCAGCACGGTGTGCCGTCACCAGCGTCGATGAGGGTCTTGGCCACCGCCACTCAGCGCAACACTAGCAAGATCCGCCGCCGCCGCCACGCCCCACGAGCTATGTCCGGCGGTGCCACCGGCGGCGGCGGGGAGATGAGTTAGGGTTGGGGGGTGCGGGAGGGGGTGCAGGAGATGGGTTAGGTTGGGGTTTACCGCTCTCTAGGTACATCCATACTAGTGACAAGTAATAATGTAATATGAATCCGAGGGAGTAGTATAAATACAGTTGGTAAGGTTTTAATTGAAACATAGTCAAGATAACAAAGATAACAAAAAAGGACACATAACTAAATCTTTTCTAGAATACAAATCAATCATTTTGCTTTAGGTTAGATCTGAGTCATAGGGAGTATATGCAACATAAGATATCTGCAAACATGTGCTAGGCAAACATGGTTAATTTTTTTAAGTGTACAAATCAACCAACCAACCATTTGGGTTTAGGGAAGATCCCAGTCATACGGAGTATACAGCAGAAGATATCTGCAAACGATGTGCTAGGCAAACATGGTTAAATTTTCGAAAGTGTAACCAATGAATCTTTTGGGTTTAGGTAAGATCCGAGCCATACGGAGTATACATCAGAAGATATCTGCAAAGGCATGTGCTAGGCAAACTATGGGTCCAGAGTCAAACAGAGAGAAAACAATTGGAGGGAATTTCTTAGTCAGCTCGATCGGGATCGAGTCAACATTCGGAACTACAAGCACTGGAAGCTGGATCTCATTATAAACTGAGCAATCAGATCAAAATTCTCAATAACAGAATCAAAACGGAGAATGATTTTCTTTGACAAACATTGGAACGATTCATGGAACTGTAGTTGGCAGTTGGCACATATACACATAATTAGTCAATCGATCAACCTTGAGGTTTCAACATTACACTCCATCGATCGATTACATAAAGAATCAAGTTGTACCAATTTGATCACCATGCCAAGAACACAAAAGAAACAAGAAAAGACGCGGTGCGCGGATCCTAAGCGACGATATGCGACGGCCTGAAGCAGGCGGCAAGGTGAGGGATTCTGAAGTGGTGGTGGTGGTGGTGGTGGTGGCGATGCCGTTGCTGGGCCCTCGCCGCGTCGACCGCCTTCTGGAACCTGCCGACGCCGCAGGGGATGACGATGGCGCCGTCGTGCGCGTACCCGTACTTCTCCTGCGCCTCCACGAGCAGCTCCAGGATCCGCGGGTGCCCGAGCAGCGTCACTGGCACCGCGAACCGCCGCGGCGCCTCGTCCTCCTCGTCCGCGCACACCCAGAAGGTGGCGCATCCCTTGGTGGTCGGTGCCGGCGCCTCCGCGAGGAGGTGGCCGTGCGCTTCTTCTTGATGCTGCTTCATCGATCGAATTCTTGCTCTTGCCCGACTTCGCAGGCAGCAGCGAACTGCTGATGTCTCAACTCTCAAGTGAAGGATCGATCAGTAGCTCTGTTCCTCTCTTCTCTTCCGGTTGGAATTCGTGGTCTCTCGTCTGGGCTGATGAATTTATATAGTAGCCGACGGGCGTTGAACTGGTGATGCGGGTGGCGGCTTGAACGCGCTTTTGCTTTGCTTCTCGACGAATCAGTCGTCCTCCGCGCGCGTTGTCGCTATGTCGGTACGCACTCCGGTTACGCGAGGCTTTCGTTTGACGTGACATAAGTTTTTTTTTTAGAAAACATTATTTTTGTTTGTTTTCATATTTGCAAGCCACAGCCCGTGGACTCCCGAATCTGCACAGTTCATGGCGGGCCTCCGAAACACGTCGGCCCCATGGTCCATCTTCACTTCCACGTTTTTTCATGCTTTTTTTTTTCCTTTTTGAAACAGGCTAATTGAATTTATGGCCAGTTTGAGGGGCCTTACATATTTGAAGGATGGAGCAGTTAATGAGCATATTTCGAAGTTTTTAAGAGCCATTTCATCTATTTGATTTCTCATGAGCTCAAACCTAGCCAAAAGTTTCGAGGCTAGCTACTCTAAGGTCAAGTTAGAGGGCAGCCCTAGCTGGCGGTTGTCCGTGCGGTCTAATTCCGACCGACGAATTTAGGGTCATTGACAAGTGGGCTCCATGCCACATAGGGTCCACAAGTCAGTGACCCAAAAGTCAGCCAACACGAAGTCAGCGAATCCTGGCAGCGTCCAGACGACCTGAGAAGAGCCATTTCATCCATTTGATCTCTCATGAGCTCCACGATCGAATTTCGACCAACGAACTTACCTTTTCTGTCCCGCCTACTCGACAGCGCGCTGAAACTTTCCGTTTTGGTCTGTCCCACCTTTCCGAGTTTTTTCCGCGCAAGCTAGCTGCGAAGGATCGAACCCGCGCCTTCGCGACCTCTATACCTGAGCGACATGCTTACCACGTGAGCTACATATGTTTCATGCAAGAAATAGAAACACATCTATTTTGTACCCTACCGTTCACATAGTAAAAATAAAAAACGTGAACTTTTCACGAAACCAGTGACGGTGTCAACCAATAAATACACAAAATCTGACATTAACAAATATGTTTTCTAATTAAGTTTTTTTAAGTTTCAAATGATAATTTCAATTTTAAATTTTTTCAACATATAAATCGATCTTGACGAAATCTTTAAAATTTCAGATAGAGTAGTTTGACATCTTTTTTAGCTTACAAGTTATCAACCCTCCGCTCGTTTTTATCTTACGGTTAATATGAAAAGTTACGAACCCCAAAACTAATTTAATTTAGATTATTTTAGCGACTATCTAATTCACGAGCTATCAACTCTCTTCCCGTTATTTATCAATGGTAATTGTGAAAAGTTATCAACCCTAAAAGTTAATTTCATTTGGAATATTGTGGTGGCTATTTTAACTCACAATTTATCATCCCTCTGCCCGTTATTTATGAATGGAAATGTGAAAAGTTACCGACCTCAAAAGCTAATTTCATTTAGAATAATTTCACGTCTTTTTTTCGGATCAAAAGTTATCAACCCTCTATCCATTATTTATCAACGGCAAATGTGAAAATTACGTAACATCTCCAAAATATAAATTTATTTATAAGATTTTATGTAACATAAAAATACCGGATTATGTTCATGTAAGTTGAAAGTGGTAGTTCATTAATATCATCATTTAAGATGAAAAGTGTTAGTTCATTTAAGTTGAAAGTAATGTTTATTTGAGTTACAAGTGGTAGCTCCCTTAAGTTGCAAGTGATTTTTCTACCCGTTATTTTCCCCGAAAAAACACTAACCCAAAAAAGGGAATTACAAAAAAGTTAAGTCTAAATAAGATGAATTTTAATACATAACAACAAAAAAAAACGAAGAGCCAAAAGAGAATTGAAAAGTTTGCATCGACGAAATTATTCTTAGTGCTGCTGGACAGAAAACGTAGGATGAGCGATAATAGAAAAACCGGGTCTGATAAAAAGGATGTACCGAAATTAAAAGCATACAAATAGCATCTGCCCAGGAATCAAATACGTGGCATTAACAAGTGCAATTAAATGCATGGAATTAAGACGAGAAAAAGATGGTGTTTATTTGCTCTGGCGTGTGTAGGGGCTCTCGAATTAAATACGTGTAATTAGCAAAGGGAATTAAATGCGCGGATTACTGAAACGATAGAAGAAATCATACCGCTTTTGCGAGTGCTCTAGCGCAGAGAACAGACCGCTGGCGCGGTCGAACGCGACCAAGGGAATCCGCAAGTTAGAGGCCTCTCGTTGATTGGGTCCTCCTTCCCGCATGAAGTCCAAAGCCCACTAGAACCTCGTAGTGCTCGGCATGCTTCCACGTTCCATTCATATCTCTCTCGCTCTCCACTAAAATTGTTTCTCTTGTGTAGGCTCGCAAAACCTTCTCCCCTCCTCAACCCCCACACATATGATAATGGCGGCCGCGACACATTATCTTCCTAGGGTCTTTGTAGACATCCATTGTGCAGACATCGCTGGGAATATCGTTGCTGAAAGTGCATAGAGCCCCCATGTGTGGTTTTGGTAATTAATGACAATCCTGATGGACTAATGGTTGCATTGATTTATATGTGTAGGAGGTGTTCATAGGCAATGCTTGAACGATTAGTTGGCGTCAAGGTTGCATTACGAAGAAATGAGATGCACCGAAGAAGAAGCTCGCCCATAGTGAATTATGGGAGAGCAATCCGCAAGACATCAAGCAAGCACAATCAAGAACGGCGTTCCTTCATTGCTGCGGTCAAGATCATTGATGTCTACGGGTGCTTCTATTCTTGTAGACAGTGTTGGGCCTCCAAGAGCAGAGGTTTGTAGAACAGCAGCAAGTTTTCCTTAAGTGGATCACCCAAGGTTTATCGAACTCAGGGAGGAAGAGGTCAAAGATATCCCTCTCAAGCAACCCTGCAATCACGATACAAGAAGTCTCTTGTGTCCCCAACACACCTAATACACTTGTCAGATGTATAGGTGCACTAGTTCGGCGAAGAGATAGTGAAATACAAGTAGTATGGATGTATATGAGTGGTAATAGCAATCTGAATAAAATATGGCAGCAAGTAAACATGCAGTAGAACAGTAAATAAGCGGTGTTCAGTATTGGAAACAAGGCCTAGGGATCATACTTTCACTAGTGGACACTCTCAACATTGATCGCATAATAAATAATAACTTCTCTCATTTGTGCTACATACACTCTTGTTTGATAATGAACACCATTCGTTGCGTAGGATTACACGAACCCTCAATGCCGGAGTTAACAAGCTCCACAACATTCGATATTCATGTTTAAGTAACCTTAGAGCATAATAGATCTTTGCAAAATAGACCGAGTACTAACATAGCATACACACTGTCACCTTTACACTATGAAGGGGAATAAATCACATCAATACTATCATAGCGATAATCAACTCCATAACCTACAAGAGATTATGATCATAATCTACGACAAGAACTACACGATGCACACACCGTCACCATTACACCATGCAGGAGGAATAGACTACTTTAATAACATCACATGAGTAGCACATAAACTAGTAGCGATACAAAGCACATTGCAATCATAAAGGGATATAAATAAGCACTTCATTATGCCATTCATAACAGTGAATAAGTATTCTGTGAAATATAGCCTAAGAGACCCACACGATGCACACACTGTCACCTTTACACACGTGGGACAAGGAGTCTCCTGAGATCACATAAGTAAAATCCACTTGACTAGCATAATGACATCTAGATTACAAGCATCATCATATGAATCTCAATCATGTAAGGCAGCTCATGAGATTATTGTATTGAAGTACATAGGAGAGAGATGAACCACATAGCTACCGGTACAGCCTCGAGCCTCGATGGAGAACTACTCCGTCCTCATGGGAGCAGCAGCGTTGATGAAGATGGCGGTGAAGATGGCAGCGGTGTCGATGGAGAAGCCTTCCTGGGGCACTTCCCCCGTCCCGGCGGAGGCCCAACGAGACCGTCCCCCAGATCTTGGGTCGCGATGGCGGCGGCTCGGGAAGTTTTCGCACCGTGGCTTATTCATATCGTGTTTTAGGTCGTGACCTATATAGGCGAAGAGGCGGAGTCGGAAGGTCGACGAGGCGGTGGCACAACAGGGGGGCGCGGCCCACACCCTGGCCGCGCCAGCCTGGTGTGGGGCCCCGTGGCTCCCTCCGGCGGCTCGGTGTTCCGGAAGCTCCGGTGAAAATAGGGTACCGGGCGTTGATTTCGTCCGATTTCGAGAATATTTCCTTACTAGGATTTCTGAAACCAAAACAGGTAAAACAGAACTGGCACTTCGCATCTCGTCAATAGGTTAGTTCCTGAAAACGCATCAAAACGATATAAAGTGTGAACAAAACATGTAGGTATTGTCATAAAACAAGCATGGAACATCAAATTATAGATACGTTTGAGACGTATCAGCATCCCCAAGCTTAGTTCTTACTCGCCTCGAGTAGGTAAACGATAACACAAATAATTTCTGAAGTGACATGCTACCATCATAATCTTGATCAACATTATTGTAAAGCATATGACATGAATGGAGTGATTCAGCAATGATCTATAGTTTGCTAACATATAGCAAAACTTTTCATGAATAGTACTTTCAAGACAAGCATCAAAAAGTCTTGCATAAGAGTTAACTCATAAAGCAATAAATTCAAAGTAAAGGCATCGAAGCAACACAAAGGAAGATATAAGTTTCAGCAATGCTTTCAACTTTCAACATGCATATCTCATGGATAATTGTCAATAGAGTAATATGATGAATGCAAATAAGCAAGTATGTAAGAATCAATGCACAGTTGACACAAGTGTTTGCTTCTAAGATGGAAGGAAATGGGTAAACTGACTCAACAATAAAGTAAAAGAAAGGCCCTTCGCAGAGGGAAGCAGAGATTAAATCATGTGCTAGAGCTTTTCAAGTTTTGAAATCATAGAGAGAGCATAAAAGTAAAATTTTGAGAGGTGTTTGTTGTTGTCAACGAATGGTAATGGGTACTCTAACTACCTTATCAACCAGACTTTCAAGAGCGGCTCCCATGAAGGACGTTATCTCTACCAGCAAGGTAGATCATCCCTCTTCTTTTGTTTACACATGTACTTTAGTTTTATTTATTAGATGACACTCCCCAACCTTTTGCTTACACAAGCCATGGCTAACCGAATCCTCGGGTGCCTTCCAACATTCACATACCATGGAGGAGGTCTATTTGCAAATTTAAGTTGCTTACTGATAGATCAGAGCAAAACATGTGAAGAGAATTATTAATGCAAGTTAATTAATTGGGGCGGGAACCCCATTGTGAGCTCTTTTGCAAAATTATTGGATAAGCGGATGAAGCCACTAGTCCATTGTGAAAGTCTGTCAAAAGTAAATGACAAGATCGAAAGATAAAACAACACATACTTCCTCATGAGCTATAAAACATTGACACAAATAAGAGGTAATAGCTTTTGAATTGTTTAAAGGTAGCACATGAAGTATTTACTTGGAATGGCAGGAAATACCACATAGTAGGTAGATATGGTGGACACAAATGGCATAGGTTTTGGCTCAAGGTTTTGGATGCACGAGAAGTATTCCCTCTCAAGACAAGGTTTGGCTAGCAAGGTTATTTGAAGCAAACACAAGTATGAACCGGTACAGAAAAACTTATATAAGAACATATTGCAAGCATTATAAGACTCTACACTGCCTTCCTTGTTGGTCAAACACTTTTACCAAAAATATCTAGACCTTAGAGAGACCAATCATGCAAACCAATTTCAAACAAGCTCTACAGTAGTTCCCCACTACTAGATTTAAACTACATGATGCAAGAGCTTAAACATGATCTATGAGAGCTCAAAACAATTGCCAAGTATCAAATTATTCAAGACCATATGAAGCATTTTCTGATTCCAACACAATATCAACAAGTGAAGCGATCAACTTTCGCCCTTGAACATTAAAAGCATAAACGAAGAACACTAGTGTTCATATGAAAAGCGGAGCGTGTCTCTCTCCCACACGAGGATGAACTTATTCAGAGAATGAAAATAACAAAACGAAAATAAAAGCACACAGACGCTCCAAGTAAAGTACATAAGATGTGACTGAATAAAAATATAGTTTCAATAGAAGAAACCTAATAAGTTGATGAAGAAGGGGATGCCTTGGGCATCCCCAAGCTTAGACGCTGAGTCTTCTTGAAATATGCAGGGATGAACCACGGGGCATCCCCAAGCTTAGACCTTTCACTCTTCTCGATCACATTATATCACCCTTCTATTGACCCTTGAAAACTTCCCCACACCAAACTTCAAGCAAACTCATTAGAGGGTTAGTGCATATTAAAAAATTCACATGTTCAGAGGTGACACAATCATTCTTAACACTTCTGGACATTGCACAAAACTTCTGAAAGTTAATGGAACAAAGAAACCCATTCAACAAAGCAAAAGCGGCAATGCTAAATAAAAGGCAGAATCTGTCAAAAACAGAACAGTCCGTAAAGATGAATCTGGCAGGGGCACTTAACTTGCTCAAATGGAAAAACTCAAAACTAATGAAAGTTGCGTACATATCTAAGGATCACACACGTAAATTTGCAGATTTGTTTGATTTTTTTACAGAGACTTCTGCGCGAATTCGTGACAGACAAGAATGCTGTTTCTGCGCAGCAATCCAAATCTAGCATCAACTTTACCATAGAGACTTTACTTGGCACAAAAACATGATAATGAGAGGTTGCTACAGTAGTAAACAACTTCCAAGACTCAAATATAAAACAAAAGTGCTGTAGTAAAACACATGGGTTATCTCCCAAGAAGTTCTTTCTTTATAGCCATTAAGATGGGCTCAAGTTTTAATGATGCTCGCAAGAAATAAGCGTTGAAGCAAAAGAGAGCATCAAGAAGCAAATTCAAAGCACATTTAAGCCTAACCCACTTACTATGAAAAGGAATCTTGTACACAAATAAATTCATGAAGAACAACACAAGCATAGAAAAACAACACAAGCGCAATTTCAAGATTCTCAACATAAAGAGGGGAAACTTAATATATTAAGATGCATATAACCATGTTTCCCTCTCTCATAATAACTTTCAGTAGCATCATGAACAAACTCAACAATATAACTATCACATATAACATTCTTGTCATGAGCCATATGCATAAAATTTTTACTCTCCACATAAGCATAATCAATTTTATTAGTTGTAGTGGGAGCAAATTCAACAAAGTAGCTATCATTATTATTCTCATCAAGTGTAGGAGGCATAGTATAATCATAATAAAATTTACTCTCCATAGTAGGCGGCACCAAAAGACCACTATTATTATAATCATCATAAATAGGAGGCAAAGTATCATCAAAGAAAATTTTCTCCTCAATGCTTGGGGGACTAAAAATATCATGCTCATCAAAACCAGCTTCCCCAAGCTTAGAATTTTCCATATCATTAACAACAATGGTGCTCAAAGCGTTCATACTAATATCATTGCTACTAGCATGCAAATAAGATTCCATAGGTTTTTAATTTTCGCAGCAAACAATCCATGTCTTAACTCAGAAATAGAATAAGAAGCTCATTGTTACTTTCCATTATGCCTAACTAGTGTAAACAAGAAACCAAAAGATGCAATTGCAGATCTAAAGGAAATAGCTTCGAGTACTTACAATGGCGCCGAAAATAGCTTAGTAGCCGAGATCCTGAGTGTGAGTACCTTTTACCTTTCTCCCTGCAACGACGCAAAATAGCTTGATGTCTACGGTGCTTCTATTCTTGTAGACAGTTGTTGGGCCTCCAAGAGCAGAGGTTTGTAGAACAAAACAAGTTTTCCCTTAAGGATCACCCAAGGTTTATCGAACTCAGGAGGAAGAGGTCAAAGATATCCTCTCAAGCCTGCAATCACGATACAAGAAGTCTCTTGTGTCCCCAACACACCTAATACACTTGTCAGATGTATAGGTGCACTAGTTCGACGAAGAGATAGTGAAATACAACTAGTATGGATGTATATGAGTGGTAATAGCAATCTGAATAAAATATGGCAGCAAGTAAACATGTAGTAGAACAGTAAATAAGCGGTGTTTGCAGTATTGGAAACAAGGCCTAGGGATCATACTTTCACTAGTGGACACTCTCAACATTGATCGCATAATAAATAATAACTCTCTCATTTGTGCTACATACACTCTTGTTTGATAATGAACACCATTCTAGGATTACACGAACCCTCAATGCCGGAGTTAACAAGCTCCACAACATTCGATATTCATGTTTAAGTAACCTTAGAGCATAATAGATCTTTGCAAAATATACCGATTACTAACATAGCATACACACTGTCACCATTACACTATGAAGGGGGAATAAATTACATCAATACTATCATAGCGATAATCAACTCCATAACCTACAAGAGATTATGATCATAATCTAAGAATACAGATGCAACACTCACCATTACCATTGCATAGGAATAGACTACTTTAATAACATCACATGAGTAGCACATAAACTAGTAGCGATACAAAGCACATTGCAATCATAAAGGGATATAAATAAGCACTTCACTATGCCATTCATAACAGTGAATAAGTATTCTGTGAAATATAGCCTAAGAGACCCACACGTGCACACACTGTCACCTTTACACACATGGGGACAAGGAGTCTCCGGAGATCACATAAGTAAAATCCACTTGACTAGCATAATGACATCTAGATTACAAGCATCATCATATGAATCTCAATCATGTAAGGCAGCTCATGAGATTATTGTATTGAAGTACATAGAAGAGAGATGAACCACATAGCTACCGGTACAGCCCCGAGCCTCGATGGAGAACTACTCCTCCTCATGGGAGCACAGCGGATGAAGATGGCAGCGTGTCGATGGAGAAGCCTTCCGGGCACTTCCCGTCCCGGCGGCGTGCCGGAACAGAGACTCCCGTCCCCCATCTTGGTTTCGATGGCGCGGCTCGGAAGGTTTCTGCATGGCTTATTCGATCGTGTTTTAGGTCAGGACCTTTATATAGGCGAAGAGGCGGAGGTCAAGGTCGACGAGGCGGTGGCACAACGTGGCGCGGCCCACACCCCGGCCGCGCCACTGGTGTGCCCTGGGCTCCCCTCTCGCGGCCTCGGGTGTTCCGAAGCTTCCGGTGAAAATAGGGTACCGGGCGTTGATTTCGTCCGATTCCGAGAATATTTCCTTACTAGGATTTCTAAAACAAAAACAGCAGAAAACAGAACCTGCACTTCGCATCTCGTCAATAGGTTAGTTCCGGAAAACGCATCAAAACGATATAAAGTGTGAACAAAACATGTAGGTATTGTCATAAAACAAGCATGGAACATCAAAAATTATAGATACGTTTGAGACGTATCAATCATCATCATCGAGCTCAAGTGGAATGCGCAAGGTTAAGGTTTGCTCTCTATAGGGTTTATTTCCCACCGGTCTCGTGGTTTAGTTGAGAGACCGGTTTATAGGCTAAGTGTCATACTATCAAGGGGCTCTCGAGTAAGTAACTCGATCGTATCGTTCGGAGTGCGGTCAAACCTTTGCATCCTTGCATCATATCTCTTGGTTGTTATTTGGATTTTATCCATGTGGTGTTTTAGAGCTTGTGGTTATTTTCATGACAAGCTCTAGTTCATTGAAAACGGTTTTCGCGTATATCACTTGTTGCGTTTTCGAGTTGGGTGGTTTTATTGGTTTCTTGTATTGAGGGGTTTTCACTCTAAAAATCATATAAAATCACCCCCACTAGTTTTCATATTTTCAACAAAATTGGTTTCGTCTCATTTGGATTTTCCAATCTTAAGTTATTTGCTTTTGAAGTTTGTGTTTAAAAGTAGAAAAGAAAATGGAGAGTAGGGAGGAGTGGCCGGAGGCGCAGGCGGTACCACCGGCCTGCCCATGGCCGGAGCCTCCAGGCGTGGTAGCGCCCACGGTACTGATGTCTACTCACGCTTCTTTTCCTATAGACAGTGTTGGGCCTCCAAGAGCAGAGGTTTGTAGAACAAAGTTAGTTTTCTTAAGTGGATCACCCAGGTTTATCGAACTCAGGGAGGAAGAGGTCAAAGATATCCCTCTCAAGCAACCCCGCAATCATGATACAAGAAGTCTCTTGTGGCCCCAACACACCCAATACACTTGTCGATGTATAGGTGCACTAGTTCGGCGAAGAGATAGTGAAATACAAGTAGTATGGATGTATATGAGTGGTAATAGCAATCTGAATAAAATATGGCAGCAAGTAAACATGCAACAGAACAGTAAGTAAACGGTGTTTGCAGTATTGGAAACAAGGCCTAGGGATCATACTTTCACTAGTGGACACTCTCAACATTGATCGCATAATAAATAACTTCTTCTCATATGTGCTACATACACTCTTTTGTTGGATGACAAACACTGTTGTGTAGGGCTACAAGAGCACCCTCAATGTCGGAGTTAACAAGCTCCACAACATTCGATGTTCATATTTAAATAACCTTAGAGCATAATAGATCTTTGCAAAATAAACCAAGAACTAACATAGCATACACACCGTCCACATTACACTATGAAGGGAGGAATAGATCACATCAATACTATCATAATGATAATTAACTCCACAACCTACAAGAGATCATGATCATAGCCACGACAAGAACCACACGGTGCACACACTAGCACCTTTACACCATGCAGAGGAATAGACTACTTTAATAACATCACATGAGTAGCACATAAACTAGTAGCGATACAAATCTCATCATATGGATCTCAATCATGTAAGGCAGCCATGAGATCATTGTATTGAAGTACATAGGAGAGAGATTAACCACATAGCTACCGGTACATCCCTTAGCCTCGGGATGGAGAACTACTCCATCCTCATGGGAGACAGCAGGTGATGAAGATGGCGGTGTCGATGGAGGAGCCTTCCGGGCACTTCCGTCCCGGCGGCGTGCCGAATGGAGACTCTGTCCCCCGCATCTTGGCTTCGCGATGACGGCGGCTCTGGAACTTTTCTCGTCTCGTAGCTTATATTTTTAGGGTTTTCGACGGTGGCTTTATATAGGCGAAGGCAGCCTCGGGACCTGGGGCCACTGCACTATGGGCGCCCAGCTCCCTCGGCCGCGCCGCTCGGTGGTGTGGCCCCGGCTGCCTCCGACTCTTCTTGATGTTCGGAAGCTCCCGGGGAAAATAAGATCTTGGGTTGATTTCGTCCAACCCGAGAATATTTCCTTACTAGGATTTCTCAAACCAAAACAGCAGAAAACAGGAACTGCACTTCGGCATCTCGTCAGGTTAGGTTAAAACGCAGCAAAACGATATAAAGTGTGAACAAAACATGTAGGTATTGTCATAAAACAAGCATGGAACATGAGAAATTATAGATACGTTGAGACGTATCAGCATCCCCAGCTTAGTTCCTACTCGCCCTCGAGTAGGTAAACGATAACAAAAATAATTTCTCAAGTGACATGCTACCATCATAATCTTGATCAACATTATTGTAAAGCATATGACATGAATGGAGTGATTCAAAGCAATGATCTATAGTTTGACAAATAGATGACATATAGCAAAACTTTTCATGAATAGTACTTTCAAGACAAGCATCAAAAAGTCTTGCATAAGAGTTAACTCATAAAGCAATAAATTCAAAGTAAAGGCATCGAACAACACAAAGGAAGATATAAGTTTCAGCAATTGCTTTCAACTTTCAACATGCATATCTCATGGATAATTGTCAAACACGAGTAATATGATGAATGCAAATAAGCAAGTATGTAAGAATCAATGCACAGTTGACACAAGTGTTTGCTTCTAAGATGGAAGGAAGTAGGTAAACTGACTCAACAAGTAAAAGATAGGCCCTTCGCAGAGGGAAGCAGGGATTAAATCATGTGCTAGAGCTTTTCAAGTTTTGAAATCATATAGAGAGTATAAAAAGTAAAATTTTGAGAGGTGTTTGTTGTTGTCAACGAATGGTAATGGGTACTCTAACTACCTTATCAACCAGAATTTCAAGAGCGGCTCCCATGAAGGACGTTATCTCTACCAGCAAGGTAGATCATCCCTCTTCTCTTGTTTACACATGTACTTTAGTTTTATTTATTAGATGACACTCTTCCCAACCTTTGCTTACACAAGCCATGGCTAACCGAATCCCTGTGCCTTCCAACATTCACATACCATGGAGGAGTTTCTATTTGCAAATTTAAGTTGCTTACTGATAATCAGAGCAAAACATGTGAAGAGAATTATTAATGCAAGTTAATTAATTGGGCTGGGAACCCCATTGCCAGCTCTTTTTGCAAAATTATTGGATAAGCGGATGAGCCACTAGTCCATTGTGAAAGTCTGTCAAAAGTAAATGACAAGATTGAAAGATAAAACACCACATACTTCCTCATGAGATATAAAACATTTGACACAAATAAGAGATAATAGCTTTTGAATTGTTTATAGGTAGCACATGAAGTATTTACTTGGAATGGCAGAAAAATACCACATAGTAGGTAAATATGGTGGACACAAATGGCATGGGTTTTGGTTTGGTGTTTGGATGCACGAAGATTTCCTCTCATACAAGGCTTTGGCTAGCAAGGTTGTTTGAAGCAAACACAAGTATAAACTGCGGTACAACAAAACTTACATAAGAACATATTGCAAGCATTATAAGACTCTACACTGTCTTCCTTGTTGCTCAAACACTCTTACCAGAAAATATCTAGACTTAGAGAGACCAATCATGCAAACCAAATTTTAACAAGCTCTACAGTAGTTCTCCACTACTAGATTTAACTACATGATGCAAGAGCTTAAACATGATTTATGAGAGCTCAAAACAATTGCCAAGTATCAAATTATTCAAGACCATATGAATCATTTTCTGATTCCAACCAAATAGAAACAAGTGAAGCGATCAACTTTCGCTCTTGAACATTAAAAGTAAAGCTAAGAACACATGTGTTCATACTAACAGCAGCGTGTCTCTCTCCCACACATGAGCATGAATTTATTCAGAGAATGAAAATAACAAAACAAAAATAAAATCACAGACGCCCAAGTAAAGTACATAAGATGTGACGGAATAAAAATATAGTTTCACTAGAAGTGACCTGATAAGTTGTCGATGAAGAAGGATGCCTTGGGCATCCCCAAGCTTAGATGCTTGGGTCTTCTTGAAGGGGTGAACCACCGGCATCCCCAAGCTTAGACTTTCACTCTTCTTGATCATAGTATATCATCCTCTTCTATTGACCCTTGAAAACTTCCTCCACACCAAACTTCAAGCAAACTCATTAGAGGGTTTGTGCATAATAAAAATTCACATGTTCAGAGGTGACACAATCATTCTTAACACTTCTGGACATTGCACAAAGCTTATGAAAGTTAATGGAACAAAAAAACTATTCAACATAGCAAAAGCGCAATGCTAAATAAAAGGCAATCAAAAACAGAACAGTCCGTAAAGACGAATTTTGCAGGGGCACTTAACTTGCTCAAACGGAAAAACTCAAAACTAATGAAAGTTGCGTACATATCTGAGGATCACACACGTAATTTGCAGATTTTCTGAGTTACCTACAGAGACTTGCGCAAATTCGTGACAGACAGCAAATCTGTTTCTGCGCAGTAATCCAAATCTAACATCAACTTTACCATAGAGACTTTACTTGGCACAAAAACATGATAAGGAGAGGTTGCTACAGTAGTAAACAACTTCCAAGACTCAAATATAAAACAAAAGTGCTGTAGTAAAATAAACACATGGGTTATCTCCCAAGAAGTTCTTTCTTTATAGCCATTAAGATGGGCTCGCAATTTTAATGATACTCGCAAGAAAGAAGAGTTGAAGCAAACGAGAACATCAAAAAGCAAATTTAAAACACATTTAAGCCTAACCCATTTCCTATGAAAAGGAATCTTGTACACAAATAAATTCATGAAGAACAAAGTGACAAGCATAGGAAGGCAACACAAGCGCAATTTCAACATTCTCAACATAAAGAGGGAAAACTTAATATTATTAAGATGCATATAACCATGTTTCCCTCTCTCATAATAACTTTCAGTAGCATCATGAACAAACTCAACAATATAACTATCACATGAAACATTCTTGTCATGAGCCACATGCATAAAATTATTACTATCCACATAAGCATAATTAATTTTATTAGTTGTAGTTGGAGCAAATTCAACAAAGTAGCTATCATTATTATTCTCATCAAGTGTAGGAGGCATAGTATAATCATAATAAAATTTACTCTCCATAGTAATCAAAACCAGCTTGGGGGACCAAAAGACCACTATCATTGTAATCATCATAAATAGGAGGTAAAGTATCATCAAAGAAAATTTTCTCCTCAATTTGGGGGACTAAAAATATCATGCTCATCAAAACCAGCTTCCCCAAGCTTAGAATTTTCCATATCATTAGCAACAATGGTGTTCAAGCGTTCATACTAATATCATTGCTACTAGCATGCAAATAAGATTCCATAGGTTTTTTAATTTTCGCAGCAAACAATCCATGTCTTAACTCAGGAAATAGAATAAAAAGCTCATTGTTTTCCATTATGCCTAACTAGTGTAAACAAGAAACCAAAAGATGCAATTGCGTGATCTAAAGGAAATACCTTCGAGCACTTACAACGGCAAAGAAAATAACTTAGTTACCGGATCTGAGTGCTATGTTCTTACCTCCCGGCAACGGCGCCAAAAAGCTTGTTAGCACAAGTGGCGCGTGGTTGACGTGGGAGGTAGAGATCTCTGTGGTGTAGTTTTTCTTCGTTCCTAAACGCGTAAAATAGCCCTATGTCTACTCACGCATCTTTTCCTGTAGACAGTGTTGGGCTCCAAGAGTAGAGGTTTGTAGAACAGCAAGTTTTCCCTTAAGTGGATCACCCAAGGTTTATCTAACTCAGAGGAAGAGGTCAAAGATATCCCTCTCAAGCCCGCAATCACGATACAAGAAGTTCTTGTGTCCCCAACACACCTAATACACTTGTCAGATGTATAGCACTAGTTCGAAGAGATAGTGAAATACAAGTAGTATGGAATATGAGTGGTAATAGCAATCTGAATAAAATATGGCAGCAAGTAAACATGCAAAGAGAGTAACTAAACGGTGTTTAAGATTGGAAACAAGGCCTAGGGATCATATCACTAGTGGACACTCAACATTGATCGCATAATAAATAACTTCTTCTCATATGTGCTACATACACTCTTTTGTTGGATGACAAACACCAATTGTAGGGCTACAAGAGCACCTCAATGCTGAGTTAACAAGCTCCACAACATTCGATGTTCATATTTAAATAACCTTAGAGCATAATAGATCTTTGCAAAATAAACCAAGAACTAACATAGCATACACACTGTCCACATTACACTATGAAAGGAGGAATAGATCACATCAATACTATCATAATGATAATTAACTCCACAACCTACAAGAGATCATGATCATAGCCTACGACAAGAACCACACGGTGCACACAGCACCTTTACACCATGCAGGAGGAATAGACTACTTTAATAACATCACATGAGTAGCACATAAACTATGAAATACAAAGCTCATCATATGGATCTCAATCATGTAAGGCAGCTCATGAGATCATTGTATTGAAGTACATAGGAGAGATATTAACCACATAGCTACCGGTACAGCCCTTAGCCTCGATGGAGAACTACTCCCTCCTCATGGGAGACAACAGCGGTGATGAAGATGGCGGTGGTGTCGATGGAGGAGCCTTCCACTTTCCCTCCCCCACGCGTGCCGGAATACACTCCCGTCCCCGATCTTGGCTTCGCTGAAGACGGCGGCTCCGGGAACTTTTCTCGTCTCGTAGCTTATATTTTTAGGTTTTCTCATGCAGGGCTTTATATAAGCGAGTGGGGCAGCCTCGGCCGGGGCCGTGCCACTGGGTCCCGCCGCCCTGGCCTGGCCGCCCGGTGGTGTGCCCCCCTCCCGCCCCGACTCTTCTTTGATGTTCGAAGCTCCCGGGAAAAAATAAGATTCGCGTGATTTCTGGCCCAATTCCGAGAATATTTCCCTTCTGATTTCGAAACCAAAAACAGCCGTAGGAACGGCACCTCTGCATCTCGTCAATTCCAGGTTATCAAAATCGATATAAAGGGTGAACAAAACATGTAGGTATTGTCATAAAACAAGCATGGAACATGAGAAATTATAGATACGTTGGGAGATTCGTGTACCGCCTGCATCACACTTTGCCTGTCGTGGCCATGGGCTCCAAAGACATGAGGAGCGCAGCGACCGAAATGAAATCATCTGCCACTCAGGCATGACCAAAATGCTGTCTCGCGGAGGCCATGATGAATATGTGGATCGGATGCATCTTCGAACCGAGCGGACACTTCAAGAATATCCGGCGTCACGCACCGTGGACGCAAGTGCGCCGTATCCCCTGTTTCGTCATATGCCCCAGCAGATGGCAATAATAAAATGCCTATTAGGCAATAATCTTATGTGTTATGGTTATAATACCATCTTTGTGTTAATGAAACATGTTTGCTGATACATGTAATGTGTCCATGTATAGGATGATACATGTGTGGGAAGTGTTACCCAAGTTATTGATCGCACACAAGGGTCTTCAAAGAATACTTGTTGATTGGACATGAAGGGTGAGAAAAAGAACACACGTTGCCTACACAGCCGAGTTGTATCAATAGTAACAGTTTATAGCAGTAGGCAAATACCAAGCAAATAACAACGAAGACAAAGTGAAAAAACACAGCCATATATAATATTAATAGACACATGCAGGTGATTAAAGTAACAGCATGAGGAATAAAATATGCACGATATACGGGCAGTTCAAGGAACGGAAACTCATAACAAACATAAAATGGGCAGTTTGATAAAGTAATCAAAGAGCATCAAAGCAATCAACATGTATGCATGTATCAAATGACATTTAGTCATAGGGGTTCAGGCAATGATACTTGCACAACAGCTTTCTTTTAATCAAGTCAATAGGTGGTGTTGTCCATGGGATAACTAGTCGGATATGCTAATGGTTAAACTTTCCACAACCATCTTTGTCACATACCAGCCGATGATGTGCAACCGGCACATGTCACTAACCGAATCGTACCGGAGTGTCCTTTTAATTGCTGAGTCCCTTCAGCACTTTTTGCATTATTGGGCTTCCACATGAGATCCGTCAAATGTAGCTACCACATACTTCCTCAGGTATGTCAAAAACAACTAATTCTTCATGAAATGCCATATGGTATAACACGGAACAAGAGTGTGAGCACAAGAATTGCAAGGTGGCCACTATGACAATCGCAATAATCGTCATAATCAACTTGCGCAAATAAATAATAAAAGTGTACACTCAAATCTGAGGATACCAGGCACGTATGCTAGTCGATCTAAATAATTATTAGAGCAATGCTATACACATCCAATGCACATCCATCATGTCAATAAATTAACTACAGATCATGATACTAGGACATTATATGCCAACAAACATGGATGGATGAGTAGTAGAATAGATCATATCAGCCTCTCATCACAATCCCTGAAAGCATTGGCCCTGGCATCTCACCGAAGAATTGGGAACTTTCCCGCCGGATTGGGGAACGAAAGATTTTTAGGTATCCCGAGAGGAGTTGGTGGATGGCGGAAGAAAAAAGTTTCCAGGGTAGTGCCAAAACCCGGCAGACTCGCTTCTCCGCAAAGTGACAGGAGTTTAACAACCGAACATAATTGTAACGGGCTGTGCGTCGGGGCATGTCTGGCCACTTCATATCATCCTCCCGGCCCCCTAAACAAGCCGCAAGTACCAGTCCAAAGAATGGTGGGCTGGGCCCCCAAGCTTAGGCCGGCCGAGTTTCCACTCAAGGCCCGCCTGGTCCCCCCGTGGGCAGGGCCATGCCATGATGTTGAGGATTGACCGAAAGTCCTCGTTCCTGCCCTTCACGAGCTCCGTTTAGCATTTTCTGTGGTGCATCTAAACAAAGGAAAGGTTCGTGTTAGTTTGTAAAGTTATACACAAATTAAAGGCACAAACAATAGAGTATCAAATTCTATCTGGAAAAAAATCAAGTTTTAGGAGCGTATCTAAAGTCCCACCATCAAGCTAATAGCAATAAATTTCTCCTTTTCCTCAAGCACTATCCATAAGTTTGAGCGATAAGAAGGAACTTTCACGAACGCTTTTGCTCATATGGCTTGAATACTCTTCATCATTCAGCTATTACAAATCCTTAAGCGAGCTCATAATCAGCATTCTCACGCTGCAAATAAGAGTCATCCAACGAGCTAATGTCCAATCATGGAGGGGAGGTACCATGCAATAAATAATAAACACTAGGATCATCATGGGCAGGTAATAAATTATCTAATCTTAAGATGGGATAATGTATATCTCGCAATTGCAAATCCTTCTATGAAATTTTCAAAATCATAAAGTGTTCGGCTGTTTACATTTGTAGAACAATGAGCAATAAATGCACTTAGAAGTTCATTGACAACAGATATTCAAGATACTCAAATGATAATGCAAAGATCATCAAAGGAGTCAATGCCTTATATGGATCTTGAGCAGGAGATCCAAAAATATGCTAGGAACTTGAGTAGAAAACTATGCTCTGAGAGAAAGCGCTCAAAGAAAGCAATGGAGACACAACATATGTCTCAAATAGAGACACAACATAAAAGTAAAAGATTGACCCTTCGCAGAGGGAAGCAGGGATTAACATGCGCTAGAGCTTTTCATTTGTAAAGCAGAGTAAAATTATTTTGAGAGGTGTTTGTTGTTGTCAACGAATGGTAATGGGTACACTAACTACCTCATCAACCGGACTCACAAGAGCGGCTCCCATTTTATTTTTGGGTGGCACTCCTTCCAACCTTTCTTTCACAAACCATGGCTAACCGAGTCCTCGGGTGCCTGCCAACCATCACATACCATGAAGGAGTGCCTTTTATTTAAGTTTTATGATGATGATGACACTCCCCCAACCTTTGCTTACACAAGCCATGGCTAACCGAATCCTTCGGGTGCCGTCCAACAATCACAAACCATGGAGGAGTGTCTATTTAAGTTAATTAATTCGGGACTGGGAATCCCATTGCCAGCTCTTTTTGCAAAATTATTGGATAAGCGGATGTGCCACTAGTCCATATGAGAGTCCGTCAAAAGTAAATGACAAGGTTGAAAGCTAAACACCACATACTTCCTCATGAGCTATGAAACATTAACACAAATTGAGAAGCATTTTGAAAGTTTTAAAGGTAACGCATGAGAATTTACTTGGAATGGTTTGAAATGCCATGCATAGGTATTTATGGTGGACACTTTTGGAACAACTTGGTTTTCAGGTGTTTGGAAGCACGAGCGGCGTCCCGCTCAGTACAAGTGAAGGCTAGCAAAAGACTAGGGAGCGACAAATCAAGAGAGCAGTAACTGTCATAATCATGCTTGCGGCAAAATAAATTAACGGAGGCATAAAAGTGATACAAGAACTCTGAAACAATATAAATCATCGAGGCTTAATTGACTTTTTGTTCAGTCATATGCATGCGTGAGCATGTGCCAAGTCGATATAAATGAATTATTCAGAGGAGGATACCACAATGCCATACTTACTTATGAATAAAACAATGCAAGCAAACATCCATGACATGCTACTCATATTAATAAATTGGAACTAAACATGAGAGATCATGAGCTACTAGACTTTCTCAAATAACATATACCTCACATGAACCAACTAAGCATGCTCATATGGATGAGTATATGTACAAAAATGAAAGCAAATAGAGTTCATACCAGCCTCTCACCACAATCAGATTGTCGTAGATCGTCATTATTGCCTTTTCACTTGTGTAGCTTGGATAATATGAAATGAAAACCACGCTCCAGCCACCGAAGACCATTGAACTCATGATGAACTTTACAAACCAAAGAATAACAGCAAATATTTTTGGTGTTTTCGAATTAGAAACAAGAACGAAAGAAAACAAGCAAACAAAGCAAAATCTTTTTGGGTTTTCTTATAGCAAACTAACGATAGCAAATAAAGCAAACTAAGAGCAAGATACCAAATAAACAAATGGTGAAGAGAAACAACAGAAATATTTTTGGTCTTTTTGTGTTTTAGGAGAGAAACAAAGCGAAAACAAAAGAATGCAAACTAACAGAAACACAGAAAAGCAGGATGACAGAAATCTGCCAAATCCTGACAGCAGTACAGAAATCGAATTTAACAAAAATCTTCCATTGCTCAGACCAAAAAGTGTTCAACTAATGAAAGTTAGATAACAACCTGGGGAACATGCTCAAAAATTGGCAACTCAAAATAACGTTCTGGCTGTGCGTACGAATTTTTTTGGTAACAGCACAGAATCTGTTTTTGGACAGCACTTCCCCAAATATCATCTCCCTCTCATTAGAAAACCACTCTAGAGACTAAACAAATATGTACAAGTATCCAGCAATCATAATATGCAAAGAATGAGTGATGCCGGTATACCTCCCCCCAAGCTTAGGCTTTTGGCCTAAGTGGAGTTCATTCCCAACGAGGGTCGGAGTTCCACGCCGGTGGATCATACATGGAGTGATAATAGGGCCCCTGTGCAGAAGAATATCGTGGAGGTTCCACATGCCCATGATGTTGATATGAGGAGCTCGCTGCATCGGATGAAGAGTCGGGGTGCTCCTCGGTCTCCTCCACATCTTCCCTTGCACGACGGCTTTCCCTTTCTATGTATGCGTTTAGCTCATTTTCTGTGATCGACCACCCGTTCCTGGCATCAAGGTTAAACAAAGCAGGTGCAGGCAATCGTACTAGTTTTTCAATTTTCTTAGTTATACTCCAATTTTTCTTATATAAAGTTATCCTATAATGCAGGTTGTTCAAGTTAGATGTATCTGAAATAAATTCATGTTTAATCATGGAAAAAACATCAAGTTTCTCTATAGAAAGCGGAATATCTAAATGGTGAGGACCTACACCATGCATAGCTAATAAGCGAGAGGCGATAAGACCTCCACAAATTCCTCCTTTCTCACGGTTAGTAGCAAGTCTACAAGCTATTAAAGCACCCAAATTATAAGTCCTATCCTGTTGCAAAGCAGCAGCTAAGAAAAGTCTGGGACAGATAATTTACCTCCAGTCCTCCTCGCAAGAACGCACTTTGTAATAAAATAGGCAAAGTAGCGGATGGCTGGATGTTGAATGCTACTAATCTTACCACCATCATTGGAGAAACTCCTCCCATTACAAATCCTTGTATAAAGATCTGAGAGCTCCCGCGGTGTTCCCCTGATCTTCTCGCAGGATCCCCACTGCGGCACTCTAATCGCTGTGCAAAAATCACTAAAAGGCAAGTCAATGGTTTTGTTATAAATTTTATACCGGACCATGGGGTCAGTTCGAGACCGGTGAAATTCGAAATCCTGCACAACCGACACCGTTAGTTTAGCATATTGGTGAGGTTCACCAACAGCAAAATTTCCCAATCCTGCATTGGAAATTAGTGTTTGCACATCTTGCAGGATTCCTGCATTCCGCATAAAGTCCGTGCATGGGTAATAAGAGGGGTATACTCCCTCTTCACGATGGACTCTCATAACGTGCTGTACCTCCAACTCTTCTTGGTTCAATTGGGGCACACCTCCTTCCATTTTCTGAAATTTTCAACAATCATTATAAAATTTGATTTCAAGGTGTGTAATTGAAGGGAACTACTATAGGAACTTGCTAGAGTACTACACATGCATCAAAACTAATTTCTTCCACTTAGAACAAGCATGCAAGCTCACTAAACATGTTATCTACAGCAGCAAAATATTCAAGATATACTCAACCAAATGAAATTCTAATTGGACAATCAAAGGAGTCACATACCAAGGAGTAAATGTGCCAAATTTCAGACAGAAATCTGGGCTGAGCAAGGAGATCGAAAAATCGCGAGTTCTTGAGCAGAAACACGAGTGAGAGAAACTTGGTACGAGCTTTTCGGGAGAGAGAAGGTGCTGGGAGGAAGAGATGATGAAGTGGGGCAAGGGGTGGCCCACACCACATGGTGGCGCGGCCCTTGCTGGCCGCCGGCCTATGGTGTGGCACCCCCTGGTGCCCCACAGGTCATCCTCTGGTACTCCCAGGTGCCTCGTCGAAAAATAGGACCAACGGTGTAATTTTTGTAATTTTTAGAGAACTTCGAAAAATGCACATTTCTGGGTATTAAATTAATGATTACTGCGCAGGAAAATGATTTCTAAAATCTTAAATGACTAAAGCATATTGCAAAACAAAAGTGCTACAGCAAGTAAAATAGGTGAAGGGAGAAAGAAAGAAAGAAGTGTTGTTTAGCTCTTTTATGCAATAAAATATACTTGTTAACAAGGTTGATCAAGTCTTGCTATCAAATAAATTTTATATGACATAAGAAGAAATAAACCTCAAATCAATCATGTTACCTTATATTGAATTGATATGGATCCAATCACAAGAATTTGATATTCTTCTTTAGGCTCATATATAGGACAATCAATGGATCCCACTTTGATAGTTTTCACATTAAAAATTGTATTGACTCCACATACTTTATCAATCCTCTTGGGAAAATAGACAGTGTGTTCCTTATCATCAACATTGAAAGTAACCATGCCTTTATTGCAATCAATAACAGCCCCTGCAGTATTAAGAAAGGGTCTTCCAAGAATAATGGACATATTATCATCTTCAGGCATTTCCAACACAACAAAATCAGTTAATATCAAGCAATGTTGAGTAACTTGAACAGGAACATTTTCGCATAAACCAACAGGAATAGCAGTAGATTTATCAGCCATTTGCAAAGATATATCAGTAGGTATCAATTTGTCTAAATCAAGTCTCTTATAAAGAGAAAAAGGCATTACACTAACACCTGCTCCCAAATCACATAGAGCAGTTCTAACATAATTATTCTTGATGGAACAAGGAATAGTCGGTATACCTGGGTCTCCAAGCTTCTTTGGAATCTTACCATTGAAGGAGTAATTAGCGAGCATAGTGGAAATTTCCTCATTGGGGATTTTCCTTTTGTTAGTAACAATATCTTTCATATACTTTGAATAAGGAGGCAATTTAATAGCATCAGTCAAAGGGATTTGCAGAAATAAGGGTTTCATCCAATCACAAAATTTATTATAATGTTCCTCCTCCTTTGATTTTAGTTTCTTAGCAGGAAAAGGCATTTGCTTTTGAACCCAAGGTTCTCTTTCATTACCATGTTTCTCAGTAATAAAATCTTCTTTAGTGTACTTTTTATTTTTAGCATGCTTTTCAGGTTCTTTTTCAATTTCTTCTTTATCAGGAGTATCATTTTTATCATTATCTTTATCATGTTCATTACCACTTTCAGTTTCAGCATCAGAAATAGAAATACTATTAGGATCATTAACAGGTTCAGAGGATTCTACAACATTCTTATGTTTCTTTTTCTTTTTCTTAGATGGAGCACTAGTTTTAATTAGTTGAGAATCTTGTTCAACTCTTTTGGGATGCCCTTCAGGATATAGAGGATCCTGGGTAGAAGCACCACCTCTAGTTGTCACTTCACAAGCATGTTTTTCTTTAGAATTATTTCCCAACAAGTCATTTTGCACTTTAGTAAGTTGATCAATTTGAGTTTGAACCATTTGAAAATGTTTAACAAGTATTTTAACATCATTGGAGGTTCTCTCCACAATACCATGCAATTCACTAATAGCTCGAGAATTTTCCATTAAATGATTCTCTACTCTCATATTAAAGTTTTCTTGCTTAACAATATAATTATCAAATTCATCTAAGCATTGAGCAGGAGATTTTGAATACGGAATATCTTCTCTAGTAAAGTGTTGAAGCGAGTGTACCTCAATCATGGATGAAGGGGGAATTGTCTCACATATATCTTCTATAGGAGGTAAATTCTTCACATCTTCAGGTTTAATACCCTTCTCTTTAAGAGACTTCTTGGCTTCCCTCATATCTTCATCATTTAATTTAATCATACCCCTCTTCTTCACTATCGGTGTCGGGGTTGGTTCAATTGTAGACCAATCATCATGATTCCGGCCTATTTTAGCCAATAATTCTTCAGCGTCGTCTGGAGTTCTTTTCCTGAAAACACAACCAGCACAACTATCCAGGTATGCCCTAGACTCAATAGTTAGTCCACTATAAAATATATCAAGTAAATCATGCTTTTCCAAATCATGGTCAGGCTGAGCTCTAATAAGAGAGCAAAATCTCGCCCAAGCCTCAGGCAATTTCTCTCCATCTTCCTGGTCAAAATTATAAATTCTCTGCAAAGCAGCATGTTGAGCACTAGCAGGAAAGTATTTTCGAAAGAAAACATCACGCAAGTCAGTTGGACTTTTAATAGAACCAGGAGGCAAATTATTATACCAAGTTTTAGCATCATCCTTTAATGAGAACGGAAAAATTTTAGCGACAAAATAAGTACGCATCTTGACATCATCAGAAAACACGCCACTAAGAGTAGATAACTCAGTCAAGTGTTCAACAGCACTTTCTTTTTCAGTACCACAAAAGGGTGTTTTCTCAACAATAGCTATATGAGATAGATCAAGAGAAAAATCATAATCTTTATCCCTAATGTTTATAGGAGATGTGGCAAATTTAGGATCAGGAGATAGTTTATATCTAACAGCATGTTCTGCAAGCAACTTTTTAATTTTTCTTGCATCAGTAGTAGCATTGCATTTTTCAATAAAATTATCATCAAGCTCTACATAATCTTCATCAAGATCATCACTAGAATATTCAACAGACTCAGGTGAATTAACAGGTGTAGCAACATTTTCATTAGGAGTTTCAGTATTTTCAATTTGTCTAGACTTAGCAATTGTAGCATCTAGAAAAGATCCCAATGAACCACTATCATCAAGCACAGCAGAAACATTATCAATATTATGAGAATTTTCAGATTCAGCAGAAGTACCAACACGAAGCATGTGGCGGTGAAACAAGTTTATCAATCACAGATGGTGAATCAAGAGCAGCAGAGGTACTCAGAGTTGTACCTTTTCTTGTAGTGGATGGTAATATGGCGATCTTAGTATCGCGAGGTTTACCCATAATGGAGAATTTGCAGCGAACAATATCAATCCAAGTGAACTTCCAAATAAAGCTATGCTCCCCGGCAACGGCGCCAGAAAATAGTCTTGATGACCCACAAGTATAGGGGATCGCAAGTCTTCGAGGGAAGTATTACCCAATTTATTGATTCGACACAAGGGGAGACAAAGAATACTTGTAAGCCTTAACAGCGGAGTTGTCAATTCAGCTGCACCTGGAAACAGACTTGCTCGCAAGAGTTTATCAGTAGTAACATTTTTATGGCAGTGGAAATAGTGAAATAAGCAGCGGTGAAATAAAGACAGCAGTAGTGATTATAGTAAACAGCAGGATTAAAATACTGTAGGCACAGGGACGGATTTAACGGGCGTTGCATGGATGAGAGAAGCTCATGTAACAATCAAAGCATGGGCATTTGCAGATAATAATAAAACGGTATCCAAGTACTAATCAATCAATAGGCATGTGTTCCATATTTAGTCGTACGTGCTCGCAATGAGAAACTTGCACAACATCTTTTGTCCTACCAGCCGGTGGCAGCCGGGCCTCTAGGGAAACTACTGGATATTAAGGTACTCCTTTTAATAGAGTACCGGAGCAAAGCATTAACACTCCGTGAACACATGTGATCCTCACATCACTACCATCCCCTCCGGTTGTCCCGATTCTTGTCACTTCGGGGCCATTGGTTCCGGACAGCGACATGTGTATACAACTTGTAGGTAAGATCATAAACAACGAATATCTTCATGAATCAATAACATGTTCAGATCTGAGATCATGGCACTCGGGCCCTAGTGACAAGCATTAAGCATAACAAGTTGCAACAATATCATAAAAGTGACATCTACGGATACTAGGCACTATGCCCTAACAATCTTATGACTATTACATGACCAATCTCATCCAATCCCTACCATCCCCTTCAGCCTACAGCGGGAATTACTCACACATGGATGGGGGAAACATTGCTGGTTGATGGAGAGGCGTTGGCGGTGATGGCGGTGAAGATCTCCTCCAATTTCGTCCCGGCGGAGTGCCGAACGGAGACTTCTGGCTCCCGCGACGGAGTTTCGTGATGTGGCGGCTCTCTGGAGGGTTTCGCGACTTCGACTTCTCCCCGTGCGTTTTTAGGTCGAACCCGATAAGTAGTCCAAAGGGGGGCGGAGGGCCGAGGGGGCCACACCATAGGGCCGCGCGGGCCCCCCGGCCGCGCCGCCATATGGTGTGGGGCCCTCGGCCTCCACCTCCTTTGCCCTTCTCTCCGTCAATATTTTGGTAAAATAGGGCCATCTGAAGAAATTCCGAGGATTTTCCCGAAAGTTGGATTTCTGCACAAAAACGAGACACAGAGCAGTTCTGCTGAAAACAGCGTTAGTCCGTGTTAGTTGTATCCAAAATACACAAATTAGAGGCAAAACAATAGCAAAAGTGTTCGGGAAAGTAGATACGTTTTGGACGTATCAGTGTGTTATGTAAACAACAAGGAGTCCCTAGTAAGTCTCTTGTATAACTAGCTTGTTGATTAATAGATGATCATAGTTTCATGATCATGAACATTGGATGTTATTAATAACAAGGTTATGTCATTATGTGAATGATGTAATGGACACACCCAATTAAGCGTAGCATAAGATCACGTCATTAAGTTCATTTGCTATAAGCTTTCGATACATAGTTACCTAGTCCTTCGACCATGAGATCATATAAATCACTTATGCCGGAAGGGTACTTTGATTACATCAAACGCCACTGCGTAAATGGGTGGTTATAAAGGTGGGATTAGGTATTCGGAAAGTATGAGTTGAGGCATATGGATCAACAGTGGGATTTGTCCATCCCGATGACGGATAGATATACTCTGGGCCCTCTCGGTGGAATGTCGTCTAATTAGCTTGCAAGCATATGAATGGTTCATAAGAGATGACATATCACGGTACGAGTAAAGAGTACTTGTCGGAGACGAGGTTGAACGAGGTATAGAGATACCGATGATCAAACCTCGGACAAGTAAAATATCGCGTGACAAAGGGAATCGGTATCGTATGTAAATGGTTCAATCAATCACTAAGTCATCGTTGAATATGTGGGAGCTATTATGGATCTCCAGGTCCCGCTATTAGTTATTGATCGGAGAGGAGTCTCGATCATGTCCGCATAGTTCTCGAACCGTAGGGTGACACACTTAAGGTTTGATGTCGTTTTAAGTAGATATGGAATATGGAATGGAGCTCGAATGTTGTTCGGAGTCTCGGATGGGATCCGAGACATCACGAGGAGGTTCGGAATGGTCCGGAGAATAAGATTCATATATGGGAAGTCATTTTCCGGGGTTCGGAAAAAGTCCGGTGTTTTGACCGGAGCTTCTAGAAGGTCTTGGAAGGATCGGAATAGTCCGGAATATTATGGAAGGTTCCGGAAGTGTCCGGGACGACCCGGGATGTCTAAGGAAGTCCGGAGGGTTCCATAATAGGTGCAACCACGTTGCCTTAAGGGAAAAGGAGTCTTTCCTTAATGCAATTTCGGAATTG
Source organism: Lolium multiflorum (assembly GCA_030979885.1). Lineage (NCBI taxonomy): Eukaryota > Viridiplantae > Streptophyta > Magnoliopsida > Poales > Poaceae > Lolium > Lolium multiflorum. The sequence goes on along the minus strand of CM061752.1, from coordinate 151,395,452 downwards.
GCAAAAGAGTCCGAGTAGGACTAGGTTTTCGGAACCGGAAACCTATCGGAACTCAGTCAAACTTGGGGGCAGGTTTTTGGACGACCCAAGGGGCTTGGCCACCTATTTAAAGAGGCCAAGGGGCACCCCAAGGGCACCACAAGTCGCAGCCCTAGCTCCCCAAGTCGCAGCACCACCCTGCGCCCAAACCCTAGCTATTCCCTCCTCCTTCTCCCGCAGCGCTGCGGCGAAGCCCTGCCGGAGATCTCCACCACCACCGTCACCACGCCGTCGTGCTGGCGGGATTCCGAGGAGGATCTACTACATCCGCTGCCCGCTGGAACGGGGAGGAGGACGTCTTCATCAACACCGTACGTGTGACCGAGTACGGAGGTGCTGCCCGATTGTGGCACGGTCAAGATCTTCTACGCGCTTTTGCAAGCGGCAAGTGATCGACTACATCCACCACGAGATCTAATCTCGTTAGGCTTTGGAAATCTTCGAGGGTTAGTCTCATGATCTTCTCGTTGCTACCATCTACTAGATTAGATCTTGGCTTGTGTTTTCGTTCTTGCGGTAGGAATTTTTTGTTTTCTATGCTACGAATCCCAACAGTGGTATCAGAGCCGTGTCTATGCATAGATTGGTTGCACGAGTAGAACACAATGGTTTTGTGGGCGTTGATGCTTTTGTTGTCTTTAGTTCGTGTACTTTGCATCTTGCGGCATAGTGGGATGAAGCGGCTCGGGCTAACTTTACATGACCGCGTTCATGAGACTTGCTCCACGTTTGACATGCAACTTGTATTGCATAAGTGGCTTTGCGGGTGTCTGTCTCTCCCACTATAGTGAAGATCCAATTTACTCTTTCTATTGACAACACTAGTATCACCGTTGTGGTTCATGTTCGTAGGTAGATTGGATCTTGCTCGAAAACCCTAAACCACGTAAAATATGCAAACCAAATAAGAGACGTCTAACTTGTTTTTGCAGGGTTTGGTGATGTGATATGGCCATGATGTGATGATGAATATGTATGAGATGATCATTATTGTATTGTGGCAACCGGCATGAGCCTTATGGTTGTCTTTAAATTTCATGTTGAGTAGTATTATCAAAGTAGTTGTAATAGTTGCTACATGGAGAACAATCATGAAGACGGCGCCATGGACCTTGACGCTATGCCGACGATGATGGAGATCATGCCCGTTGATGATGGAGATCATGTCCGTGCTTTGGAGATGAAGATCAAAGGCGCAAAGACTAAAGGGCCATATCATATCACATATGAATTGCATGTGATGTTAATCCTTTATGCATCTTATTTTGCTTAGATCGCGACGGTAGCATTATAAGATGATCCCTCACATTAATATCAAGATAATAAAGTGTTCTCCCCTCGTATGCACCGTTGCTACAGTTCGTCGTTTCGAAGCATCTCGTGATGATCGGATGTGATAGACTCAACGTTCACATACAACGGGTGTAAGCCATGTTTGCACACGCGGAATACTTGGGTTTGCTTGACGAGCCTAGCATGTACAGACATGGCCTCGGGACAACGGAAACCGAAAGGTTGAACACGAGTCATATGGATGATATGATCAACATGTTGATGTTCACCATTGAAGCTACATCATCTCACGTGATGATCGGTTTTGGTGTAGTGGATGTGGATCGTGTACCACTTAACAACTATGAGGGATGTTGTATTAAGTGGGAGTTCATTAGTAATTAGATTAAAACTTGAACTAATTATCATAAACATAGTCTGAGTAGTATTTTGAATTAAATTTGTAGAATTGGCATCCGTTTTTCTACCATGCGTTAGTCTTGTAATTGAGATTGAAATACTGTTAAGTCTGACAATTAACTTTACGGACTGGTACCGTATTGTTAAAGAATCAAGAAATAATTAAGTCCTATTGCAAACTTTTAGTAAACCTCACATTGTTGATTCAAAGAGCTATGGTTTCAATTAGTACCTACAATTATCTTGTCTCCGTGAAACTTGATGTTCAAATTTGTTTGAAAAGTAAGGAGCTGAAAAGTTTTGTTTTCAGAAAGAAGCGAGGTATGAGATATATGTGATATCTAAGACCTTACTGCAAGATGATAGAATATAATCTAGTGAGACTACATAAACTCATAAGTTTTATGGGAATGTACGAAGGTTGAAGACGCCAGGCGTCCCAATCCTCCAACTATTGGGGCACTAACAATATTCGCATATCCATGAAGTGATCGTCCTTAGTATGCACCGTTGCTAAGACTCGTTGTTTCGAAGCATCTCGTGATGATCGGGTGTCATAGATTCCACGAGTGCATACAACGGGTGCAAGCCAGATTTGCACATGCGAATACTAAGGTTAAACTTTACGAGCCTAGTATGTACAGACATGGTCTCGGAAAGTCGTCATGATATGATGGATAAAATTATGAGTGAAATTGTTCATCATATTACAAATTTACTAATAGTGAAATCTAGAACACTTGTCATATGATGATCAACTTCAAAGAAAGAACCTCAAGGTTATTGGTATTTGACCAATGGACCTAGAAGTTATTGAAGGTGAAGTGTTTTCTGAGAATGAGGAAAACTAAAAGAGAAACTACAAAAGATATTTTGGCAGAAAGAAAGAAAAGACTAGAAAGTCTAGCTCAGGTGTATATAAATGATATACATGTTATGGATGTATTCCTTGTTTGGTCACATAATGAAATTCTTGGGTATTTGTACCAGATTGGTTAGTATGAGATGTCATACAATACAACGCAATACAAGAATACGATGGCCTAAGTGACTGATAAGGAATATGGTAATAATGCACGTCTGGAACATAATAAAGTGTTATTATGTTTGTCGTTGGCATTCTACCTAACCCTTAGAATTTATAATAAAGAACTTAATAATTGTTATTTTGCTCTGGTCAAATGAAAACAATGAGTTGTTCAAATTATGACATTACTCCATGTACGATGGATAAGTTATTATAAATCTTAATGGTAAAACACACATACATAACACTGACGCTAAAATGCCATAAGGCAAATGATTTGAATTCCACTAATTTGTGGAACCGCCATTTAGGTCATGTTAGAAAGGAACGCATGAAGAAACTTCATGCAGATGGATTTTTGGAGTCATTTGATTTTTGAATCGTTTGGCACTTGCAAATCTTTTCTAAAGAGAATGACTAAAATACCGTTCATAGGCCAAGAGTTCAACGGGCAACTAACTTAGTGGAAACATACATGATGATGTATGTGGTTCACTGGGCATAGTTGTATGTGGGAGATTCTTCTACTTCATGAAAACTTCCAACAATGAATTGAGTATATATATGTGGATATATTCGATAAGGAAGAAGTTTGAAACATTTGAATGGATTCAAATAAAATTCAGCATGAAGTGGAAATCATCGTAATAGAAAAGTCAAATATCTATGATTTGATCATGGTGAAAATATTTGAATTACGATTTTTAGCGAACATCTAAGAGAGTTATGAAATTGTTCTACAACTCACATTTCTTGGAGTATCATAATGATGATGGAGTATCCGAGAGACGTATCCAAACCTTGTTGGGTTGAAGATGAGATAAAATAACGCCATTATATTTTTGTGGATTATGCTTTAGAGACTACCGCTTTTACACTAAATAGAGCATCATCATGATCCGTTGAAATGACACCATACGAGTTATGGCATGGGTATAAACCCTAATAGTCCTTTCTTAAATTTTGATATGCATAGCATATGTAAATAAGTTTACAACCAAAATTGGATGAATGTCTTTGTTGGTTATCCCGAGAATTGATTGGGAATTCTTTCCACTATGAAGTAAAAAGACAAAAGTGTTTGTTATAGTTACTTGCTTATTTCAAGAAATTGTTTTCTAGCGAAATATTTGAGTGGGAGGACAATAGAACTTGATAAGGTTTATGAACCTGAGCATAATGATCAGAGTAGCGCATCGTCGGAAATGGTTCCGGCCACGACGATCATGGCTCCCATGACTACAAAGTGTTTTAGCCATGGAGATCGAAGTACCTATTGAACGTTGTAGGTTTGGTTTACTTTGTGATCAAATAAATGATTTGTGGACAAAGGATTGTTTTTGAACAATGATAAACCAACTACATACAAAGAAGTTATGATGGGCCCTGACTCCGTTAAAATGGCTATGCGCCATGAAATTCAAGATAGGTGAATACTTTTTGAAAGTAAATGAATCTATGAAATTGATGGACTTGGATGAAATATCCTTAAATAAGCACGACTTGTCGAAAAGTTGTTTACGACAAAGTTCAAAGAGTTGACTACGTGAAGATTAGATCTTCCGTAGCAATGCTTATAGTCTATATGGATTATTCTAGTAATCGCTACATATTTCTTTATGAGATATGCTAGTAGGATGGCAAAATATATTACTTAAAAGTGTGTATTAAAGGTGTATACAAGATACAACCAAGAGTTTTGCTAGTCCGTAGAATACTAGATAGGAATACAAACTTCAATTGGATGAAGTGAGTATTGCGGAGTTGGAATCTTCACCGGATGAAATAGTCAAAGAGTTTTGATTTCATCAGAAACGATGAAGGTGCTTGCATTTGCAAGAAATTAAGTGGGAGCGCTGAGACATATTTGTAATACTTTATGTAGATGACATATCGTTGATTATAAATAGTGTAATTATATACTTGATTAAAAGGTTTCATTGAGAATTAACTTCAATGAAAGGATATGTACTAAAACATATTTAGTGTCAAGATCTATGAAGATAGATTGAAACACATAATAAGTTTAAGTCAAAGTACATAGAATGGATATTGAAGTAGTTCAATATATAAATATTAAGAAGGTGTTCTTTTCATACGAAGGTTTAACAAGACTTGAGTATTTTTGACACTCGATGAGTAAAAAAACACATGAGTGATTTTAGATCACGAATAATATGTACAAAATCAGATGTCCTGTGTTTTAAAAGGTTAGGAGCATATACCAGAATGATTCATGTGATGATCATTGGACAAACAGTAAGAATATCCCTGTGTGCTTTAGAAGAACCAAGGATATATATATATATATATATATATATATATATATATAGGGAAGCACTATTCTGAAACCAGTGCTCAGAATAATATTCTGAGCATCTCCGGCCCCTATATAAGGATTCGGCCGAACGGCCCGCTCCGACCGAGACCCCCGACCAAACTCCACCTGCCTCGATCCCGCCCCGCTTCCACCCCGTCCCCGCCGCCACCTCGCAACCGCCGCCACCCCGCGCCCGCCCCGCCTCCCGCGCGTCGCGCGGAGCGACCGAGCTCGCGCGGCGACCGAGCTCGCGCGGCGCGGCGACCGATCTCGGCGACCGAGGCGGCGACCGAGCTCGCGCGGCGACCGAGCTCGCACCGAGCTCGCGCGGCGACCGAGCTCGCGCGGCGACCGAGCTCGCGCGGAGCGACCGAGCACACGGCATTCTTCTTCTCCGGCGAGCAAAATTCTACTCCGGCTCTAGATCCCGGCCGAATTCTTCTCTGGCGCAGCCCACTCTTCTCCGCCGAGTCTCTTGAGGGATCCTTCAGCTCTTTGATCCTTCTCTGCAAATACTGCAGTGCCAAAAATCATAGTGAAAACTTGGATTTTTCTAAATAAATTGTCTGAATTCAAGAAATCCAAGAAAAATGAATCCTCCAACATCTAAGAAGATGCAGAATCGACGGAAAAAGGTTGAAGATGTCGTTCCTACAAGATCTTCACCTCGATTTGCTCCCAAATCTACTTTGCTCTCGGATAAAATAAGGGAAACATGTATATCTGCAGCAGTTACCCCTTTGAAACGAAGTACATCTGAGCAAAATGAGGTGAGATAATGTTGTACAGCTAGAAACTATAATCTTGAACTTCTCAGTGTTAAAACCTGAACTTGTCATGTAGTAATTCTAAAAAGTGATGACCTTATACTTGTCAAATATTGAAACTGTACTTATTCTGAATGCTTATTGTACTTCTCTGCTTCTACTACAACTCCAGTACTTCTCTTTGAACTTAGTAATGCCTGTGTCATGTACTTCTCTGTTATGCTAGTTGTACATAGTAATCCATTTGTCCTGTACTTCTCTGTTTTCAGCACTTGAACTTTAGCAAAAATTGAACTTAGTAACGCCTGTGACCTGTACTACTCTGTTTTGCTAGTTGAACTTAGTACTCCATTTGACATGTACTTCTCTGTTTCAGCAATTGATATTAGAAAATGCCTGTGACCTGTACTTCTCTGTTTCAGCACTTGAACTTTAACAATTTAACTTAGTTATGATTGTGACCTGTACTTCTCTGTTTTGCTAGTTGAACTTAGCACTTGAACTTAGTAATACTTTTGCTACTAGAACTTAGTAACCCCTGAGTGCTGTATTTAGTTATCTTGTACTGCTAATGTTGGTTATATTGTACTTCTATTTCTCCACACTAGTACTTATCTTTTTATCTTGAACTTGTTATTTGATCCAAATTATAATTGTCATATGTGTACAGCCATTACTTATTCGACTAAATCTCTGATATTCTACTATCGCAGGATGATTCAATGGCTAGGCGAAAAAAAGAAGTGAAGTTGTGCTTGATCCAAAACCTCTGCAGTGGGTGACACCTGAAATTCCACGCAACTTCTTTGTCACTGGCTACTCACCTTTTACAACGGGATTGAACTCAGAAATGTATAGTCCAGAACCAGAATGTGATACGAACAAAAGTGCTGAAACAGGAACAACGTCACAATTTCCTTACAATCCAGGTCCTGCTGTGCCACCACATATCCTAAATATTGCACGTGTCCTATCAACTAGACGACCTGCTAGAAAGGTTGCTGAGGTTGGTGCTACGCATCCCCCAGATCATATTCCATATAATGGATATAATGCTAGTGCCTACAAAATGCCTAGTAGGGAACCAGAAGCTACTGAACCAGCAGCACCTTCATCCTCTGGATTTCCTCCTCCACGAGAACATGTACGTCCTTCATCCTCTGGATTTCCTCCTCCACGAGAACATGTACGTCCTTCATCCTCTGGATTTCCTCCTCCACGAGAACATGTACGTCCTTCATCCTCTGGATTTCCTCCTCCACGAGAACATGTACATCCTTCATCCTCTGGATTTCCTCCTCCACGTGCACCTGTACATCCCTCATCCTCTGGATTGCCTCCACGTGCACCTGTACGACCTTCGTCCTCTAGATTGCCTCGCCGTGACCCATCAGATCCATTGTTACACAAATCATTGGTGACACCGCCTTGCCCAATACTCCCTGAAGAAGAAGCAGATACACCAGTGGAGCAACGTCGCTACAGCCATGTGAGTACATTTGAAAGAAATTTAGTTTCTGAACATCTTGCTGTATCACAGTTGTACTTGTTGCTACATCATAGTTGTACTTCCTTGTATATCACACATGTACTCCTCATTTGGAATACCTAATGTACTATTGTTTTTTGTTTTTTGCAGGATGATGATCTTCCAGATTATCTAATACCAAAGATAAAAATGGTATTCAAAGATTTCGAGGCTGCCAAAATATTTTACAACAGATATGCAAGGCATGCTGGTTTTGGAGTCAGAACTGGACAGCACAATGGTGCCAATCGATACCTGTACTGCAGCCGCCAAGGTCATTACGAGAGCACTGTTGCAGAAACTGATCGCGTGCGTGATAAAACAACTAGTCGATGTGGTTGCCTTGCTGGTATTAGAGTAAAAGAGAAGGAAGACAAGACTTATGTAATTGAGAATATAAAGTTTGAACACAACCACCATATGATTCAAAGCCCCAGCATGATGAATTTCATACATTCTCATAAAGATTTCGACCCTTCTTTGCTGGAATTTGTAAAGTTCCTGCAGTTTGAGAATGTATCTCATCGGATAATTTTGTCAATCCTATATTCATCGGTGGGAGGCGCGCAGTACTTAACATTTCATGGGCGTGACTTACTGAACCGGTAAGCAACACTCTACCTTTTTTGCTCTTTTGAACTTAGAATTGAAGTTGTTTGCAAACATCAACTTCCCTTTTACAATAACTCTGTACTTCACGTGTGAACAAACATTCCTGTTACTGCATGTCTATCTTTCAATGTACTTTTGATTGTAGTATGATTGTACTTCCTGCTAAAAGCATTCTGTACTTTCCATCCATATAATTGCAGGAAGGCAATAAATTCCCAAGAGGATATTAGGGACGATATTAATAAGCTTCTGTCTTACTTTGGAGAGATGAAAGCTTGCAACAAGGAGTTTTTCTTCGATTTTCAGCTTGATGATGAAAACCGTATAAAGAATATCTTTTGGGCTACTGCAAGCTGTAGGGGATCATATGAGGATTTTGGGGATTGCATAACATTTGATACAACATACAAAACAAACAGACACCACATGCCCCTCGGTGTCTTTGTTGGAGTAAATCACCACCTACAGTCCACTATTTTTGCTTGTGCCCTAGTCAGGGATGAAAGTGAAGAATCATTTTATTGGCTGTTCAGAACGTTCTTGAGGTGCATGAATGGGAAGCAACCCACAATAATTTTAACAGGTCTGTTTACACACATTCTTTTTGCATATTTCTGTGATAACATATAGCATATTAAAAAATATACATCTGAAAACAATTTCAGTTTGGCTAAATCACTTGTGTATTAATTGGAAAACACCTTCTTTTTATTTGCAGACCAATGCCCGTCCATGGCAGCAGCAATCCCTCGTGTTTTCTTTAAAACCCTGCATAAACTATGCAGATGGCACATGATGAGGAAATTCCACCTGCACTTGTCGAGTCTGTACAAGAAGTATTTGACCTTCAAGGCTGAGTTTACAGCAATCCTGAATTGGCCACTCATGCCTACAGAATTTGAACACGCCTGGCAAAATCTACTTGACAAATACAATCTGCACGATGATCCCATGATGTTGCAGCTCTGGGAAATCAGGGAAGAGTGGATCTCAGCCTATTTCAAAAACGTCTTCTGCGCAAGAATGACATCTACTCAGCGCTCAGAAAGCATGAATGCATCCCTAAAGCGTGGTCTGTTAAATGAGAAGCTCAGTCTGAACCGTTTTGCAGAGCAAGTTACCAAATTAATATTCCAAAGGAGACAGGCAGAAAATTTAAAGACATATGCAATACAGGTACTTGATTTAAAAAACATTTACTCCACATCTTGTGCTTCGTGTTATCATTCTTGTCTATCTTTTCTTCGTATAAGATAAAAAAACATGTCTTGTGTCATCTTTACAGTCAAGCTCAAATAAGAGAACACATTATGGATTTGAGCATCAATTCCAGCAACTTTACACAAAGACTGTGTTCAAAGAGTACCAGGCTATGCTGAAGAAAAGCACACTGTTCCGCGTCAAACAAAACCCAAACTACCCTGAACTTGATGAGTACAATTACCTGGTAACCTATCACCAACCAACGACCGACTTTTCTTGGTCAAACCATCAGTTCAGAGTACTTGCAGATCCAATTGGAGGCGAATACAGGTGCGAGTGTCTCCTATGGGAACACACAGGTACAAAAAAACATTAAAAAAAACAAAAAAATAGAACTTGTACTTCTGTTGCCTTGTGACTTAAACTTCTGTGTCACCTATTCTTGCACTTCTTATAGTTTCTAACGGATTAAAACTTCATATTTTTACAACAGGACTGTTCTGCCTACATATTTTATGCATGCTGGACCACCTGAGGGTTGATAGTGTTCCAGTCAGTTACATACTGAGGAGGTACACTAATGGAGCGCGACAGAGAGGAACTTTTGATAGGAGAGATTACAAGACACAAGCTTCTGATGGTACCTCGTATCTGTACCAGCAGAATGAAGTACTACAGCTGGCTATGAAAGTTGTTCGGAAAGCTACATGCTCAGAAGAACAGCGGGCAAGAGCAAAAGTTGGTCTGCAGGGACTGTACGACGAACTTGATGCAATGGGTTCATCAACACCAGATAATGATGAAGATGCTTCAAGCCAGTGCCCAGATATTGATGAGTTTGAGCCTGATGAAACTCACTGTTGGACAGAAAACCAACAGACATATCCTGATTGTCCTAACCAGCAAGATAATCAGCCTGACAACGATGGTAACAGTATGCCGCAGAAGGTTATACTACCACCACCTAAGTCCAAAACTAAAGGAAGCAGGAACAAGGAACCTGGTGGCTCTAAACCTCCAGGAGCTATGAAGAAGAAGAAGGTGCAGCAGACTGTGAAGAAGGAAGGAAAGAACACGTGCAGTATATGCAAGCTGAAACTGGGTCACAACTCTCGAAATTGTCCAAGTGATCCTAGAGTAATGAAACAACTTGCTATCAGTAAAACAAAACCTCCAAGAAGAAAGATGTGTTCAGGGTGTAAAAAATATGGAACAGGCCACAACTCTCTTACTTGTCCGGTGACAAATGGCTTGAAGCTAAAAGGAAAATCGAAGAAGAAAACGCTAACAAGAAGAAAAACAAAAAAAAGGAGGAAGAGGACGATGAAGAAGAAGAAGAGCAAGACGAGGAAGAGGAAGAGGAACAAGATGAAGAAGAAGAGGATGACGAGGGAGAGGAAGAAGGAGAAGAAGAAGAAGAAGAAGAAGAAGAAGAAGAAGAAGAAGAAGAAAATGATGATGATGACAAAGCGGAAGATGAAGGAAATGAACCAACGCCACCTCCACCAAGAAGGAGCACCAGAAATAAGTTAGCATAAAAAAACATAGAAAAAAGTTACGATATCATAGTTAGTTTACTTCCCATTCAGTAATTATCTGTAAAATACAAAATTATCTTGGTTTACTCCAGTAAGTTATTAGATAACTACCATTAAACAGACTTTCAAGTCTGTACAGCAGCAAACATCAGCAACAAAAATAAAAAATAAAAAAATAAAAGGAAGTACAAAAAATATTAGTAAAAAGTACGAGGTTAAATAAATACGAAGTACAGAGCCTGTTAAATCATACAGGCCTCCAGACGTCAAGTTCTAGCATAAATTTGATATATGAATACACAACTTATTTGTCTTACAGGAAAGAAGCGCAAAAGAAAGTACATAACAAACATTAACATAAAAGGAAAGGAACAAAAGTACAGTATATACTACTAGGAAGTACAAGTTTACTCAGTAGGAAGTGCTAAAAGTCTGTAAAAAATATACAAAAAAAATTCCGACTGGGCGGTTAACTGGCCTATCAGTCAAATAAGTACAGCCTCAACCACAAAGCCAGCAATAAAAAAGAAGTACATGCATGAACGCTAGGAAGTACAGAACTAATATACAAGTAAGTACTAGCTTTATTTACATGAAAAACAAAAGTTTCTGGATACAAGTAAGTACAAGCGTTACATTCTTGAACTCCAGTAAAAAGTTTATATCATAGATTTAGTTTGTAGGGGATACGAATGAAGATTAGAAAAAAATAGAAGATGACCAGGAAGTACAAGAGTAAAACGAAAAGCAGTACAACTGGATAAATTACAAAAGTACTACCTTCGAAACTTGAACTACAATAAAAATATATATCCCAAAAAAATTATATGGGGGATACGGAAGAAGTACAAACAAAAAATCTGCAGGAAGTACAACACTACTCTCAAAAAAGAAAACACAAAAAGCTAATTGAAAAAGAAGAACAAAAAGAATATATTGCAATAAGTACAGGATAACATCAGATTTAAAAGTACAAGCTTCCTCAGTAACAAGTACATGATTAATTAGTATGAAGTACACTGATCTTCCAATATAGAAATGAAAAAGACTAATGTTCCAATAGCTGTTCCAATAGCTCAGACTATATTAAATTACAAATATGAATATTCAAATTATATACTAATATGAAAAGGAGGTTCTATGACATCTGGCTAAGCATCATAATAAGCTCTTCTCCTTGGGTAGACAACACAGAATGAGGCGAAAGGCATTGAATTTCCACTGGCAGATCATGTAGAGGAACCATGTTGTTGACATGGAACACAGTTGAGTACAGGTACTCTGCCTTCCAATCATCAACGCGAACCTGCAAAACAAAAACCAGAAAAACAAAGAATTATGAGAAGAACCAACAGAAAAAATAAGAAAACGTTACTTATTCTATGAAAAATAAACATACATCATCATTTCCAATGTCCAGAACGAGTTGATCACCGTCAAAAGCAGAAGCAAACTTCATACAGTAGTAGCCGCACTGGTTGAAACCCTGCTTGGGGACTTGCACGTAGTTCGGCTTCTTTGAAACATTGATCCAATTGGGATGACCACTTTTGGCATACTGTTGTTTGCCATAAACTCCTTCCATGACTAAGGTCAACCTTCGAGCCTGTTTTAACATTGAAATGAAGAGAAAAGACATTAAGCACAAAAGAATGTTTAAACCTAGATAAGCTGTCAGAAAAAAAGCAGAAAAAAATACAACATACAATCTCCTTGACATCTGCAGCATGGAACGAACTCCGAGAGAGTTCTTTGTGGCTACTCCAATCAAACGAATCGAGAACATCAAAGGTTGCACGATACTTGTTCAAGACATACAAGACATGATGCTTCTGTTGCGAACCAGGCATCGTCTTACAGTAGGGCATGATGATCTGTTATGAAAGAGTAAATCAAAAATAAAGTAAACATGTGCACAGTGAAAAAAATACAAATTAAAAGGAAGTAGGGAGACAATCATGGAAACATGTGCATAGTTAAACTCAGCAGAAGTGCAGGCAGGTTAGGGCATCAAAGTTTTATTGAATGTATTACCAGATTTGCAGTCAAGAGATTCTCTCCTGGTTTCAAATAATCATGGAAACTCTGCACAGCCCTTACAACATCAAAGTTGTTGCTCACAGTCATGCCGTCCATTTCTAGCAAATACTACACAAAAAGATAAAAATGTTATGGCTATTCAACACATAACAACTAGCTTATAAAAAAAGAAAAGAGAAGCTATATTATTCACCGTAAGAAAGTAGGGAGACAATAGGACACGCGTTCCAGAAGCAAAGACATGATTCTGGGTGGGATCTTCCTTCCACTGGCAGATAATATAGCTCATCATTTCACCCTCTAACTCCCCAAGATCTCCAAAGGCCTTAGCCAATTCTTTGCCGGTAAATAATGATTCGATATCATCGCCAAACGTGTCCTTCCCATGGACAAATCTACAGTAATTGACGCTGTATAGACACAAAAAACAAAATCATTACAGAGGGGAAAAAAACAGGTCCAAAAAGAAAAAGAGAAGTTCAGGAAAAAAACATGTGGACAGAAGGATCATAAAAAGACATCATACCTTCCATATTTTTCGACTACGTACTTGCTCAGCATGAAGTCCTTAAGCAGCCTTGCATTTTTAAGGTGATTGAACTCGCCAGGCTTTAAAATCTCTACAGGTCCACTCCACTTCTTGGGTCTTCTTGGAGCCCTCTTTGTAGTCGTGATATTAGCCGAGTCGACCGAAGGATCCTTTCTCTTCTTAACAGGAGTAAGTACCTTTCCAGACCTAGTCTTTGGCGTAACAAAGTCATCATCAGAGGATATAACTTCAGCATCCACAACTGTCTTTTCAATAACAGTAGCCTTCCCAAGAACATCAGCAAGCTTATTCTTCAGAGAATCAAGGGATTTGTTGTCAATTCTCTTCAGAGAATCATCATCTTGACTACTGATGTTAACGACATCAGCTTCAGGGACGAATGTCTGAGTCTGGGTATCGAAAAGACAGAAATTCTCTTCATCAAGATCAAGAGATTCACCTGCAACAAATGTCAGTTGTAAACTTTTAAAAAAATGTATCGGACACTTATTAAAAAATATAGGAAGTACAGGAGAAAACTGAAAAAAAGGAAAGTGCAAGAAGATTAAACAAGAAGTACAAGAAGGTAAAAAAGGGAAGTACATGCAGGAACTCTCCATGAAAAAAGAAAACAACAGGTGAAGAACATGATTTGCAAAAAAAAGGTACTAACCTGGATGATACCCAAACAAACCCACGAGATCCACATCAAAAATTCCACACGTCGACCAGCTAAAAAGCATGGTTTTCTTTATGTTAGGAATGTCCTTGCATGTAAATTCTGTAAGCGACCTACCATTCCAAGACCCAACAGTATGTAACATAAAGAAACCACAGTCCCGACTGCGAAAAAACAAACATACGTCATGGACAAGAAAAAAGAACAAAACATGAAAAAAAGGACAGATAAATGATGTACAAAAATTATAGATTAAAAATAAAACATGTCTCACCCATTGTCCTGCTGCGGTGTACACATGTACTCTGTCTTCAAATCATCAATAGTAAGTGGACTAAGAGGGTCTTGCATGTCATGGGAAGCATCTGCCCAAAGCTGCTTTATATTCTTCGTCATCTTATTGAACATGAACCATCCAGTAGGATCTTTGCATGTATACAAAGAATCAATATACTGGAAAGATCTATCCCTCAGATTTAGAGTAACCACAGCATAATGTCCAACCTCATCTCTCGCTTTTGGAGGATCAAAAGTTGGAAAAACAACCTGTAAAAATGGACAATTAATATATAAGAAAGACATCAGGCAGTAAAATTTGTATATATAGAGGGCAGAAAAATTTATACAAAACAAGTTTAACGTTTTACTCACAATATCATGCCTGTCCATACGCTCAAGTCCAGTTTCAGTAAACCAAGACCTCACATTTTTGTCAAAGGATCCACTCCATATCTTACGCTGAAAAATGTAAGTAACAAACTTCAAATACCAGGGAAAAAAAGATAAGTAAGTAACAAAACTACAATCATAAAATGTCTGCAACTTACGCAAACCCATAAAGGAATAATAAGCTTGGTGGAACCCTTGTATTTCTCCCTCATTAGGTGAATACCAGCTTCAGCTACAGGACTTGATAGCATCCCACGCAGGTTAAAGGATTCTGAAACATCCTTAACAGTAACTTCACAAAATTTATTCTGAAACATCACCTTTTTCCTGAAAAAATAATAATAAAATAATATTTAATTAAAAATGTCAATATGAGAAAGAGTTGCCATAAGAATTGTTGCATAAAAAAATAATAGCAACTTACGCTAATTCATCACTGCTTTTTACTTTTGTAACAGTATAGAAAAACTTGTCAATACTTTCTCGAAGTTTTGCAGAATAATTGCGGTACTGAGAGGCTGCAGAAACAAAAGAAATTAAAAACATCACGACCTTAAAAAGAATAAACATAAAAATGATATGATTCAAAAGATTATAAAAAAAAACAAGTTAAAGTACACAGACTATATAAGTACAGGACTACACAGCAAAACAGTACAGGTCCATGTGCAAAGAAGTACATGCTGAAAAAAGTAGAACTAAGTGTACTCAACTACCTAAATTGTGGGAAGTACAAACACAATTGCCAGGGAAAAGTACAAGAGCAGAAAAATTCATGACTATATAGCTGCAAAGCTGCACTCTTTTTCGTGCAAAAGGATGTACATGTAAGGAAGTACAAGCAAGCTAAACAGAAAGTGAAACAGGAAGTACAAGCAAAATCTGCACACTTCTTTTCTATAATTCCAGAACACAAACTTAATAGAAAAAGAAACTGAATTTTTATTTTACAACCAAGGTCCGAGAACAACAACATACATAATCAAACGATAACTTGTTCAGGACAGTTTACATTTCCCACACCCCCAACACTTCCAAAGCACGCCACGCAAAAAGCAACAAACATAAAGCAAAAACAAACTACCAAAGCATGAACTTTACGAGGTCTTGCCTAAATCTTGAGATGTCGGAGCTGGCTCCTCAGTTTGTTCAGCAGCATTCTCCTCCTGCCTAGAAGGGGCAGCAGCAAATAAAGTACTTGCTGGCACAAGTTGCGAAACCAATGGTGAATGCTCTCGGTCAGGAGCAACAGCAGAAGGGGGCGCGTCAACTTTATAAGTATCTGCTTCAGCATTAAGAGTAGCAGTGACAACATCAGTCTTGGTAACTTCAGTAATAACAGAAGCAATTGTAACATCAGCTGTAGCAGGAGCATGGACAGAACCAGTATTAAGACCTTCAACAGAACGAGGAGACTTGACACCATCAGGAGCTTGCTGCTCATCAAAAGTTTCAGCACCGTCCTTGCCAGACAAGAGATCATCCATGGCATCCACAAAATTGTCCTTCTCAGTCTCCAAATCATCACATGGAGGAGTATCAGCAGCAGGCAACTCTTCATTAGTAGTAGCCTGCATTACAAAAACATTTGAAAAAAGGAAAGCATTAGACAAACATAAAGAAAAAGAAGTTCAGCTTTGCATCTAAAAAGAAGATCAAAATAAAAATACAGAAAATCTCACATCTCCAAGAGATGAACCGGAAACATCGGCAACAGTAGGAGTACGGGGACGCACAGCAGCACTATCAGGCACAGGGGGGAAACCAGCTGCAGCTGCAGCGGAAGAAGCAGCTGCAGCAGCTGCATCAGCATCATTAATGGCCTTCAAAAATGCCTCAGCTTTTTCCTCATATGGTTTGCAACGAGCATCCTGGGATGCCTTGAACAGGGACAAACTCTGGCGCATGTGAACAATGCTAGTCTGAAAGTGCACAATGTTTGCAGCCTCCAAATCAAGGGTATCCTTTGCTGCAACTTCATTAAAACAAAGTTCAGGAGGCAAGAAGCCAGCAGTGTAGCTCAGTCGCTTAGCAGATGTAGGGATTTGAAGAGACAAATCATATGCTTTTGAAAGGAGAGCTTCGATATCCCCACAAACATTAACAGTCAAAGACTCAGCTGGAGCACATTGCGCATCCAGAGCAGATCCACTGCTACTACCTGCCAAAAAAGGTCTGGAAGACTGAAAAGCTGCAAGAGAAGAGCTACTCCTCTTCGAATGAGTCAAACGCCCACCAGCCATTCTAGATACATCATCAAAAAACACAATATCACCACGTGATTTCCACTGCAAACACACATGAAAATAAAAACAATGTTAAAAATCAAAAATGTTACATGAAACAAAAATAAAAAAACAAGAATAAAAGAAGAAAGTGAACTCACCGGTAACTTGCCATAAATCCACGAAGAAGGCTTCCAGTCACCTTCCTTAATACAGTCAAGATCAGAAAGCTTCAAAAGATTCGAAGGATTCATGAAAAGTGCACGAGGTGTGCGTTTATCCCTAGGATTTAGCTTCCTGTGGTCAATGCAGTCAAGATACATGAGAAGAGGAGCAATGGCACAGCCAGGAATAGCAGCCCAATCAGATTTTGATGCCTGCCAGTTCAAAACAGCTTTCCTAAGCTCATCAACTACAAGCTGGCACAAGTTAAAATCCTTAAGCTTGAGGATGTCAAAATCTTCAACCATTGCGGCTTCCCTTGAAACACGAGTAGTATAGCCAGGGCAGATAAATTTGTTATAAAGAACTAGACCGAAAACCTTCAAAGCCAAAGCATCATTGGCTGGGTCTTTCACAAGATTTGCAAGCAACCTCCTAAGATCCTTCGTCTCAATTTGCTTAGTCCTGGCATAACCTAACTCAGCCTTTAACCTCATCAAAGCATCATCATGGATACTATCTGAAGGCCTAGGAGGAGAATTCTCGCCAAAAGGAAGCGCAAACAACTTGTGAATTGCATCAGCATTGATCTGAATAATCTTGGTACCATCTCCAAGATCCAAATTCATCGTGACAGGATCAATATGGTACATCAGAAAGGACATAAGACGTCGATTGATGTTTGTTCTTATCTTGAAATCCCCAATATGACCCAACCCAGCTTCACGAACCAACAGCTTGTGTCTTTCCTCAAGCAAACCAAAGCAAAGAGTTAATTCCTTCAAAGAGCACCTGGCAACAGTATTAAAGCGCTCCTTTTCATCATCAACAACAGCAGAAGGTTCTGCCTGCCCTCTCCTCCTCTTAGCAACCTTATACAAAAATTAAAAGAACATTACATATTAACACAGGAAAAAAAATCATATATGTAATAATGGAACTAATAAATTTTCGTACAAAGTAAGTACAAGCAAATATACATGCATGAGATAGAAGCACAAACAGTACACTAATAAAAGGGAAGTACAAGAGTAGGAACACTTGAAGTACAAGTTATAAAAATGAGGAAGTACTAGCACCAAAATAAGAAAAACCATACATATAAAACAACTAGAGAAGGAAAATATAATAAATATGAAAAGAAAGGGAAGTACAAGAGTAGGAACACTTGAAGTACAAGTTATAAAAATGAGGAAGTACTAGCACCAAAATAAGAAAAAACCATACATATAAAACAACTAGAGAAGGAAATATAATAAATATGAAAAGGAAGTGAAGTACAAGAGAAGGAACACTTGAAGTACAAGTTATAAAAATGAGAAAGTACTAGCACCAAAATAAGAAAAACCATACATATAAAACAACTAGAGAAGGAAAAATAATAAATATGAAAAGGAAGGGAAGTACAAGAGTAGGAACACTTGAAGTACAAGTTATACCTTAGGAATGTCATCATCAGAAACCTGATGATCCTCAGCCACAAAATCCTCATCTTCTTTAAAACAAACAGTTTTCTTTCTCTTAGGAGCAGATTTTTTCACAGCCTTAGGGTTCACCTTCGGCTTATCGACAACACTCTTACCAACAGTAGCATCAGCAGGCTTTTTCTTCTTAGAAGCAGAAACCTACAGATACAAAATTATCAAGTAGTTAGAAAAAATACACAGAAATCAGGTAAGTTGATAAAACTTAAAATGAAGTGAGATGAGCCTGCTTCCACCTTAGATTTAGCTTGCTTTCCCTTAGCAATAACACCAAGAGGGCTAGCTTTCTGCATATTCAGAATACGTGGGCTTTGCCGTGGGCTACCATCAACACTAGACACAGCAGAGACACGTGGACTTCTGCGGGGGCTACCAGCTATACCAGCATCAATCATCCTCTTCTTTCGGACAACACCCCTTTTCCTGTGCGTGATAACAGGACTGCTAGAAACAGCAATGGACAAATTAATATCAGACGCAGGAGCAGCATCTGCGTTATCATCATGGGACGGCCCATCAGCATCTGCATCAGACGCAGGAGAAGCATCTGCGTTATCATCATGGGATGCCACATCAGTATCTGCATCAGACGCAGGAGCAGACTCGGGATCAACGTGAGCACCCACACTATCATCAAGAGTCGCATCGCTATCATCAGGAGCAGCCTCGCTAACATCATGAGCAACCTTGCTCCTCGATTCCCTACGATAGTAAGCTATGGGACCAACATTAGATGCTCCTGCATCATGAATCGACTTACTCTTTCGTTCCCTAGCACGCATAATTTTCTGAGCAACCCTTTCTTCCTCAGCAGCAAGCTGGGCTGGAACATCTTCTATCTGAGTAACTGGTTCAGTGCCGTCAACATCCTGAGTAGGAGTTAACGACAACTCCAAAGAACCTATATCACCTTCACCTTGCTCAGAACCGTCATGAGCAGACATTCGATCTCCATCTCCATAAGTCTCTTCTACAGAAGCAAGTACATCAGAGATATTCTTGTCAACAGTTTCAGTTTGCAAATCTGCATCTGCATTAAAGAAGAAGAAACAAATTAATTACAACAGCAATGAAAAAAAATATTTAATTTCCTAAAATGGTAAAATAAAAGGTAAGGAAGTACAACAATACATATCAGATAAGTGCAATGCAATTAACTGCATTATTTGAAACTAAAAACAAGGGAAGTACAACTGCTACAAAAATAAAAAACACAGTCTTCTTTCTCTTAAGAGCATATATTTTCGTTCCCTTATGATTCACATATCAAAAGAGAATAAGCATGACAATACAAAAATCACAAAAAAAGAAAACGAGCACAAAAACAGGGATAATATTAAAAATGATTACCAGATGTAGAAGAGCTTTTCTTATCCTCAGCCTCAGTTCTAATCCTCACAGTAACATCAGGGGGGACGATAGGAATACCGGCAACGAGACTTAGTTTGCCATCGGCGGCAACCAATCTCGCTTTCTTAATAACTGTAACTTCACCTAAAAAAAGAAATGGGTTCAGACATAGTAAAAATGAACAATGAAAGATGATAAGTAGAATAGAAACAATCATAACAAGAAAAATGCAAACAAAAACTAGGAGAGAGCAGTACTAAAAATAAAGAACTACAAATATGAACATACACATGAAGCTGGAAAAGAAGTACATGTACTAACATCAGATAAGTACATGTACATGTAGAAAACAATAACAAAAACAAAAGGAAGTACAACTGGTACAGATAAATAAGTACATGTAACAACAGCACATAAAACCGTATCTACATGTAGAAAACAAAACCAAAACAAATTAGAATAATTTCTGTTGTCAGATAACACACATCCATGAGTAAAAAAATAACTGCAGTATATGAAAATAAACAAGGGAAGTACAACTTGTACCAACAATTAAGTACATATGTGAATACCATATAAGTATATTTATATGGAGAAACACAAACAATTAGGAGAATTTTTATTGTTAGATTAGAAGTCAAATTCGAACAAAAAAACATGAACCTACTATATACAAACAATGAACATTGGATCTTCAAGCAGTTGAAAAAAATAATAAATAAAAAATAACTGCACAAGCAACGCAAGAATTAACATTGTATAAACTAGTTCGAAATCTAAGGGAAGCACAACAACCATGAGAAACAAAAAAAAAGCATGCAAACAATTTCGCCAGAATTAAGTAACACAAAACAAAAACGAAAACATAAAATTACCTTGGGTTTCCTGAGGCAATGGGGATTTCGGGGCAGGCTCCATGACTAAAGAAATAAAATCGACCACTCGGAGTCAACGCGCAGATCAGAAGCACATGAACACGAACCCTGCAACCAACCACAAATAAAAAAGCAAAAAAAAAACGAATTAGTCCGAGGAGAATGCAGGAGACAAACAAGAAGACACGCTGCGCGATACAAAAGGAAAGAACAAACAAGATCTACAAGCAGGAAACCCTAAGCTATGAACAGTAACCCCTAATCCGGAACACAACCTCACGAGAGCATTCGCGGGAGAAAATTTGAGGGGCCGGAGAAGGATAGAGCCGCGCGAGATAGGGAGGGGCGCGGAGAAGTAGATCCTACCGGAAGAAAGCAGCGGCTCCGTCGCCGCAACCGCGCAGCAGTTCCTCCCTGCGACGAGAGACGAGGAAAGCGAAGAGAGAGTGGGGAAGGTGGAGTAATGAAGTCCGGACCGTGCGGAACGGCTACGCAACTCACAGTTATGGTGTAAGAGACGCATACGGACGCCACCGGGCCACAATTAAATGGGCCGAACATTATGGACTGGGCCAAAAAACAATTACCATAGTTTTGTAATTACAAATAAAAAAAAGAATTAAATACCAATTCGTAACAAATCGGGCCCAGAAAAAGCCAGACTGGGCCCTTACCTGGCCTGTCAGACAAATAAGTACAGCCTCAACAAAAAACAAAGGGCATCAAAAAAGGAAATACAAGCATACACGATAAGGAAGTACAGAATACATGTAAAACTAAGTACAAAACTTAATTTACAGGAATACAAATAAAAAAATATATATCATATATGACTCTGCAGCAAATAGAAGTACAGGCTTGAAAAAAAAAGTACAAAAACGATACAAAAGCAAAGTACAAATTCATAATATTAAATTATAAAATAAATACATCAAGAATATCACATGTAGGATAAAAGTGAAGAAGCGGCAAGTACAGAATAAAACTAATAGAAGTACGAGCTTACAACAAAGAAAAGTACAAACTATGAATCTTGAATTCCAATTTACAAAATTACAGAGGAAGTACAAGAGTAGAGGCACAAGAAGTACATAAAAGTAAGAGCTACGAAGTACACGTTATATATATTGATCTGCAGTAACAAAAATTATAATAGATTTTATGTATGGGGGACCCCCCCCCCCCCCCCCCCCTCCCCACTCCCTAACAGGAAGTACAATAGTAGAGGCACAAGAAGTATATAAAGTAAGAGCTACAAAGTACAACTTATAAATCTTGATCTGCAGTAACAAAATATATATTAGATTATATATATGGGGGGGGGAACCCCCCCCAACCCCCCCAGGAAGTACATGTGTGCACACGGAAGAAGTACATCAGTAAGAAACAGGAAGTACGACTCTACAGATAAGAGAAGTACAGGAGAACGAACTACGCAGTGCAACCTTGTGAATCTTGATATCCAGAAACAAAATCCAAAACTTGTAAACCGGGAGTACAAACATCGGATTAGAGGAAGTACTGAGGTATATAAAAAACAAGTACAACCTCTGAATCTTGAGATCCAGTAAGAATAATAAACAAGAAGTACTGGAGCAGAAAATAAAAAGAATTATATGCTTGTTCACACGAAATAAAATGAAATTTATTAAGAATAAACTCGGATTACACGATAAAAAAATGAACCTATATAAAACTAATGGAACACATATTGAATAAATTTCGTAAGGAAAACATAATCAAACTACTTTAAGGTATTCACCAATCCCTGCCACGTTTATTCTCGGGACGTTTATACAGAGAAAAAAATCCTCTCTCAAAAACATCCAAACGCCTATAGACCTCGTAAGTCACATATGCATCCCTAGCAGCATATAAAATATGAGCAGGTGGGAGGGGAGGCGCATTAGCCCACATGCTATGCTCCGTAGTACCAAATCCATCCTTCATCTTGATGTAAATTGGATCGATAATGGCTGCAGCAACATCCTTCAGACCTTGAGTCCTCTTGCGCAAGTCCGGGTCTCTCCAAATCATCTGGATGTCCTTCATATTATGGATGTAAAATTGAGAACGAGAAAGAACATTACGATCTTCAGCAGTGCAAAATCCAGCGAATGTGTACCGGTACCCATACAGGAAATTATACAACTTCTCACTCCTTTCATCAGCATGGCAAATGTGATACACCAAAACTTCAGTGCCCACACAAAGTTGGATGACAGCCGCCTTCTTCGGATTGTAGCTGGATCCTCTAACCCTATCATACTCAACATCTATCCCCACAATCTTCCTTGCAGAAGCATCAAGGACAGATTCAATTGTAGTCAGCCATGCCTCGACTCTAGATGCCGTGTTGGTGTACAACACTTTCATCTCGGTTGTGCCATGGCAAGGGAGTGTGTATTCGTGGGAGAAGGGAGTTTTGGCCATTGGGAGACGATGGAAAGGTGAAAGATCTGATCAAGTTTATGCGTTCCCTCAACGAGAACACTTATATAGGCCTGCACTCAAAGCGAATGCTTATCCTTAAGAGCACTTTGCGGAACTGAAAATAAACTAACAGAAAAATCCAAACTTATTCGGAAACTGAAAAACAGAAGTACATATAGAGCCCCCGAGAAGTACGGGCGCGGATACGAAGAAGAACACTATACAAACAACCAGCAAAATTATCCATCCGCACGGCTAACAATAAAGACACGCAAAAAAAGCAATAGATAAGATTAACGTTATCTATAAAGGCATGAAAATCGCTACAGAAAACAAAAAAGAAAAAACTACAAACAACGGAAGTACAACTTTGGTACACTGAAAAGTTCAGTTTGCCACATAGATGATCGGTCGATTTGACGAACAGGTCGAAATCAAAATCGAAACAAACGAACTATACATGAGTATATCTGGAACTAATAACGATATAACACCTATTACAACTTTATCAAAACAAGAATACACGAAAAAACCGATGAACTAATCAACACCCACATGATCCAACGCCGCACGGAACGCAAACCTGCCAACGGGTTCGATCGCGAATTCCATTTTGATTTTTAGTAATTCAATACGTATTCTGGTATGAATTTGACGACTAAAAACAAATCAATTTAACAGAAAAACACAACCAAAAGCGAAATCGACTAGAAATCGATGAACTGCGAACGGCGGAACAGCTATCCACGGGCGACTACCGAATCAGAGATTCTCGCAAAATTGAAACTAGATTAAGCATTTGATTCACTCATATATGCATAATGATGCGAATCGAAATCAAATTAACCGTTAAAAACAACGATCTAGACGCCAATTTCCATTCGCGGAAAAAGTACGCCACGGACATGGCGGCGGATCAAACCGATTCAAAAACTTGTTAAATCTTGCAAAAGTTGTTATGCGTGCGTGCGGATTGGTGTAAAATTGCTAGAAAACATAATTACGACGCTATAAAACAATAAACAGGTCGATTTCGGGACAGAAACATCGATTCCATGAAGAACAGAGAGAAGTACGAACGCACACTACCAAAAAGTTCCATGACAGTACAAGCCCGTGTCCAGTACGAATCGGTGCTCAGAATATTATTCTGCAAGGTTGCAGAATATATATATATATATATATATATATATATATATATATATATATATATATATATATATATATATATATATAGACAAAAGCTTTCGTATGTAACCAAACTGCAGTGCATGCTATCATTGCCGTCCACCTCCGCGCCAAGATCCGTGCTAATTATGGTCAATTTCTTTTCCAAACAGCCATATTATCTTTTAGTGGCCCGATGCACTGCAGGCTTTTCTGGCCCGACAGACAGGTCACGGAGGGAGGAGCCGTTGGGCTTGTCTGTTCCTCTGAGTCCCGTTGGGCTTGGCAGTTTCTTCGTGGAAACGAATAGGGCCAGAGGCATCGTGCCATTTTCTCTCCACTGCAGCCCCCGACCTCCACCCTCTCCCAATCCCTGCACATCCAGAACTTCCCCTGACCCTGCCCGTTCCGGCGACCAGCGGCGACCGGCGGCGTCCGGCGGCAGTGCTGCCCCGACCTCCACCCTCCCCAAATCCCTGCACATCTAGTTTGGCGTCCACCTCCTAATCGAGATCCCCCCTGACCCTGCCCGTTCCGGCTACCGGCGGCGACCGGCGGCGTCCGGCGGCGCCCTCGGCAGTGCTAAGGAGTACCACGAGCTGCCGGAAGCTAGATCCAGCGGCATCTGCAGTCTAGCATCTCCACTACCAGCGCCAGCACTCTCGATGTAGCAGTAGAAGCTCGTTTTTCCTCCATCTAGCACTCCAGCCAGACGTCCATCTTTCCTGCCAGCATTGTGTCATGTGGCCGCCTTCAAGGAGATTCAGGGAGGTGGCGCCCGCTGTTCTATCAGATCGGCGGAGCTAGGTCTTCTGGGCGCCATCATCGAGGCGGTGGCGGTGGTGGCCTTTTGGAGTTTTGTTCTCTGGCTCCTTCTCCGCTACGATGGTGGCTGCTCCATTGCCATCGGGGAGCCTGGGAGAAGCTTGTACAGGAGTCGGTTCGCAGGGCTTCAATGCAGGGAAAGTGGTGGTTGAGAGACAGATATGTTGGTCTCTCTCCACCGTGGTAGATGAGAATGGCCGATCTGGGATCTGCTGATCTCTCTCAAGTGCTGCAGGAACCTAAGTGTAAGTCGTTGTTTTTGCCCTTTCAGATTTGTAATGATTTTGCATTTCTCCGGCCGATTTGCAAGACCTCTTTGTCATGCAGAGCCATGGAAATTTGTCCTCCCATTTGTGCAGATAGTCAGTTAGTTTGTGCTATCTGTAGTTGCAGTTTTCTGGCTCCGGTTTACTTTTTCTGAATATTGTATGTTCATGGCGAAGCTGTTCTGAGCTATGCAATTTCCAAGTCTTCAGGCACATGGTGCAACCCATCTATTCCAAGCATTGTTTTGTACTCAGCATGCTAGTTAGAAGGGATTCTTGTTCATAGTTATTATGCTGCTTTTAATCAGCTACGGACCTTTTGTCTCATTAGTTTTTGGAGTTGGGGAGAAGTGTTTCAGAAACAACAACACCATGCCTTAAAACGGACCATGTCTTCAAACTGAAACTTAAGAGCACTTTTAGAATTTCGAAGTTAGAGTAGATGATCATCAACGATGTATGATCAATTAAAACGCCGCTCCGCCCCTGCTTCTTCCCGACCGAGGAGAGTTCCTCGCGGTCGCGGGACCTCAACGCGCCCCTCCTCCTTGTCACCCGACGCGGGACCTCAAACCTGGTTTGTCTTGTTACTCATTCAGAACTACTCGAGACAATTGCTCTGAAACAGAGTTCGTTGCTGAGAGGGGTACCAAGAAGTGTATTTTTCAGCCCCATCTAATGACTTCTTGAATCGATATTAATTTTGATTCCTTCTGAATCGAGGATGATTTCGTGTGTATGGCAGCCGGGTTTAGCATTATCTTCAGTTTCTTCAGGTTATGCAGGATGCGAGCATATCGTTTTACTTTATTAGCGATTGTGCCTTATCGAATTTTTCTCAAATAATTGTGCCGACACACCAAGTTGCTATGTGTGAATTCAGCTAATTCTTGAATCTGTTGTTCGTGCAGGTTGCGACTGTTGTTCCGATTGTCAGGGTAGTCATAACTTTCAACAAGTTCGTTCCCCTTGTGAAGCCAGAGGAGTTCTTCACGTCAATGTCGAGCCAGTCAACCTGTCGCAAGTCGCGGACAACACCCCCTTCACCATCCCGAGAGACTACACCTGGGTAAACCTGGGTTCCACCAAGAACAAAGACAACTAGTCATCCAAGACTAGCAAAAAAAGGCAAGAGCAAAGAGACCTAACGAGCTACCGGTTTAATTCAGGAGTCTTGATCACCAGTTTCAGCTTCACTGATGGCTGGTGGCGTCAGAAACATGTGAACTTCTGTTAGTGTTAGCTAGTGTGTTCTAAATTGATTTGATTCTCAGTTGAAATGATGCCTTGGAAGCATTTTTTTTGTAATCGCTAATCTTGCTCTCTGCCTCTGAACCTGAACGAAGTAGTTGACATGCTAGTGTTCAGCTCTGAGGATGCATTAGTTGCATGTCAGTATTTATATTGGTTTTCATTTCCGAGATTGTATCAATAAATGTTTTATGCTCAGTGTGCTGAGCTTGGTATTCACCCGCAGAGCTTGATATCTATACATGTTCTTTGTTTCGATGCAGTAGTTACATGTCAGTATCTATACAGGTTTTTATTTTCGATGGCTCCAGAGCTTGGTAAGCTTGGTATGCACCCGCAGTATGATGCTGCCACCTTGATCTAGACTGGCTTGTCCGCTGCACCGCAAAGTGCTCCGCCGCAGGGATTTAGGGCCACTTCTTTTGGGCTTATGGAGCAGCTTCGAGGTCCACAGATGCTGAAGCCCAAAAGAAGTGAAAATTTCTGGCCAGCTTCCTCCCACCGCCAGATTCCTCCGTAGTGCAAATTCACAGGTCGAGAGAAACTGGTCCAGGGCAGCTTCCCGAGCTTCTGCCCGAGCTTCTGCCGTTAGAATTGAAGCGACGGATTCGTTTGCCCCTATTCTTTCTAGTTATTACCCCCAAACTGCCACCAAGAGGGTGAACCGTTTTCTCCTTTGTTTTCACCCGAGCCGGCCCTTGGAGCCTAGGTGCCTTTAGGTCCTTGGAGCCAAGCCACAACGATGCTCGGGCCGCCGCCGAGACAGCCTAGCGGTACGCTGTAGTGCCACTGAAGCCTGGGGCAAGTCGTTGGTGGTGGAGCGCCATTCTTGCCGAGCGCCCACGAACCCCGCGAGCAAAAGAGTGCCCGACAAGGTCGGAGTACTCGAGGATGATGTAGGCCCGCCTCGCCATCTCTGATCGAATGGAGGCCTTCCAGGTCTTGCGCACATGCCGCACCTCCTCTTCGATGGCTCCTCACAATTTTAACCGGGTGCCGGATATATTTTTAGAAGGGTGCTAAACAGCTAAGTTGTGGTGCCGAATAATGTGACGATGTAGGTGTCGTATAACATTTCAATTCTCTATATCCCAAGTACCGAATGATCTATTAGCGGGGTAGAACATATACCTAATCATTATGCCTCGACGCCGAGGTTTCGATTGCACAATAGCGAAGGTACGTTATGCCTCGCCGGTAGGTGCTGTAAGAATGAATCAATTGCAATGTGTTCGAGGTACCGATTGCACAATAGCGAAGGTACGTTATGTATCGACGATAGGTGCTGTAAAAATGAATCAAATTCCAATGTGTCTGATGTACTGATTGCACAATAGCGAAGGTACGTTATGCCTCGACGGTAGGTGTTGTAAGAATGAATCGATTGTAATGTGTTCGAGGTACCGATTGCATGATAGCGAAGGTACGCTATGCCTCGATGGTAGGTGTTGTAAGAATGAATCAATTGCAATGTGTTCGAGGTACCGATTGCACAATAGCGAAGGTACGTTATGCCTCGACGGTAGGTGCTGTAAAAATGAATCAAATTCCAATGTGTCTGATGTACTGATTGCACAATAGCGAAGGTACGTTATGCCTCGACGGTAGGTGCTGTAAGAATGAATCGATTGTAATGTGTTCGAGGTACCGATTGCACGATAGCGAAGGTACACTATGCCTCGATGGTAGGTGCTATAAGAATGAATCAATTCCAATGTGTCTGAGGTACCGACTGCACAATAGCGAAGGTACGTTATGCCTCGATGGTAGGTGCTATAAGAATGAATCCATTGCCAATGTGTTCGAGGTACCGATTGCATATTAGTGGAAGGTACCTTATGCCTCGACGTTAGGTGCTTGAAGAATTTGTTAGAGCACGTTTTTGGATTGCCTTTTCCATCCAGCTTACATATATAGCACTGAACACATTGGCCGGCCAATTAATACATGTATGCAATTAGCTTCCTTTTGCTTCACGTCCTTCCAGCAAGTCAGGGGATCACGTGCATGTCTCTGATAGCCATACAACCATCGTCTTAGAATTTACATCGTCATGTACGAAAATTAGTAGACCTAACAGTCCTGAGTGCTACAACAGAAGCTGGCCTGCCACAGAAACATCTAGCACCAACAATTTAAAAAAAAACAAAATCAGCGAGCTATGCCTTTGCATGTCCACGTACCTGATCAAGGCCTCGGTGTGCAGTGACGCACCTGGAGAAATTCCACTACGGTACCGGCCCAAACGACAGGATGTCCATGCATACTAGTAATTTGAAAAAGGAACTGCCAAAATAGATCGGTCTTCTAGGCCTGCTAACCTCAGAACCAAGACTGTTGGCGTGTGCCGTTTCACTGCAGGCTGTTTAGAAAGGGATGAATTTGAATCGAAAACGACTGCTCGCATCACTAGCTAGCTTAAAAGAGAGACCAATTTCAAACTTCTGCACACCACATGCAACCTTGTCAGATTCTAGGAGAGAGAAAATCCTTTCACTCCTTTTTCATGGGCCACACTAGATACTAAAAGGAGAATAAGAGCACCAATCTTGAAGCAAATGGAGGGTGATGATAGCTAGTACTGGGGTAAGGTTACGTACCAAAACCACGTCCTATATATATATATATATATATATATATATATAGGGTCACACTATTCTGAAACCAGTGCTCAAAATATTATTCTGAGCACCACCCGCTATTATAAGGGGCGATCCGTGCCGGAAAATCCACCGTACCACTTGCATATAGAAAGTCAACCGGCAGCCACGCACGAACGGAACCACACCCACCTTTCCCCAACCCACGATCCCCCGCACTGTGCTCTCCGTGGGCCTGGCCACTCCCGTCCTACCGACGGCCAGGCTCTCGCCGCCGGCAGGCGAGCCCCTTCCTGCCGCCGGAAAGCGAGCTCCTTCCCTCCCCCGAATCCCCGCACTAGCTCGATGTTGGCCTTGACCACCGAGCTCGCCGCTGCATCCAAGTCCGGTCGGAGCACCACCGCGACCCAGCTCCTCCGGTCGACATGTTCCCCCGCCTTGGCCGCCTCCGCCGCAGCGTCGCCGATCCCGCTGTGGCCATCTCCCCAGGCCAACGCGTCGCCGGGCTTCTCCACAACGCCTCCGCTAGGGTCGGCTCCCTGGGACTACTGCGCCGCCGTCACAGGCCCAACCCCGCCACCGCTGCCGGATCTCTCCTCTGGCCTAACTGCGCCGGCGCCCCCGGGGGCCCTCCTCCGCCCTACCTGCGACGCGCCCCGCGGGATCTCCTCTGCCTAGATTCTCAGCCGGTCGCGAGCTCAATGGCTCCGCCCGCTGCCCGATACTGGGTTGACCTGTATGGTCGGGAATTCTGTGTGTTCTTTCGAATTTTGCAACAAATTTGAGTTCGAGCTTGACGATGACTAGCTGAAATCCACTTCCGCCCTTCCAGCTGCGACCTTCCGCACCCACGCACGCACGCGAAGCTGCTGCTGTAGACTTTTCCCCTGGCGATGGCCTGACCTCCAAGTGCCACAAGTCCACATCCTGGCCTTCCCACGGCGTGGCACTTCGTCCAGCTGCGGCCACGCTCCTACTAGCACGAGCTGACCGGCCGCAAAATCACGTCACCCGCCTGGTGCTGCTCCTTTCGCATGCTAGCCGTGCTAACGCTCATGTTGCTCTCTCTCTCGCTGATGGTGTGTAGCTGCTTCACGTGATGTGCAGCTGTTCTCTACTCCCAAAGATGCTGCCTATTATTTTCTAATGAAAAGATGCAGCCTATTCTTTGTTTTCTGGCAGGTTAATTTTGTTTATACAGGCAGTACAACTTGTTCCTTAATAGAAGTGCAAGTAGATAAATTTGCCGATGGCGTCGGCCGACAGTGTAGCTCAGTGTCTTCATAGTTCAGGCATGCAATTTAGACTTGCTCTCAGTGTCTTCGTAGTTCAGGCATACAAGTAGATGAATTTGCCTTATTCAGACTTGGTTTTGGTGTATGACGCCAGAAAAGCATGACACGATTTGGCTGCTCACAGCGGAGGCTCTAGAGTGCTGCAGCTGCAGGTATACGTTTCAATGGGCATGCTCTGCAGGGGCATGGACTTGCTAGTGTTGAGCTAATTGATTGATACTGATGCACCTCCAGCAGCAGCGACTTGTCAGCATGTTTCCATGTCTGTTGCCAAAACAAAACAAAAAATAGAATAAGTATTCGGCTGTCTGCGTTTTGATAATAGAGTTGATTTTATTCACGGGAAATACAACACCAGTGCAAAGCAAAAATCGATGTGTTAATCAATTTGCGAAAGCAGCAAATATATCTCTGGTATTCTAACATAATAAGTGACATATACCGCTAGTTAGTGGGAAATCCAAAATACTAATTTGAAAACAATTTCATTTTGTGAAGTGCAACCTTTTCATCGCGGGAAGTACAACTCTCATTCCCGAGAAACTAGTTAACATGTAATTTAATGAATTACATAGGTCAACATTGGAAATCAAAACTGATTGGTTTTGGGAAGTACATGGTTCGCCTTGCAGAGAAGTGCAACCATTCAACACGAGCAGTACACCCGCTTAATATAGGAAGTACAAGAAAACTGACAAAATCCAAATGTACAAAAAACAAATATAATCCCGTCACCCGCGAGGAAGTTCATATACTTGAAACGAGAAGCACAACCATTCGGCACGAGCAGTACACCCACTTAATATAGAAAAGTACAATAAACCCGACAAAGTCCAAATGTAGAAAAAACAAAATAATCCCGTCATCTGCGAGGAAGTACGTGCAGTGATTCCGAGAAGTACAGGCAGAGACAACATGAAGTACAAGCGGTAATTACATGAATTAAAAGTGTTCAAAGAAAAATACTCCCACCTAAGTTCACATAGGAAAAAACAATAATAATCCCATCACCCATAAAGAAGTTCATATACTTGACAATGAGAAGTACAACCATTCAACACGAGCAATACACCCACTTAATATAGGAAGTATAAGAAACCCGACAAATTTGAAATGTAGAAAAAAGAAAATAATCCCGTCATCTGCAAGGAAGTACGAGCAGTGATTCTGAGAAGTACATGCGGAGACAACAGTAAGTACAAGCGGTAATTACATGAAGAAAATACCCCCACATAAGTTCACATAGCAACATTGTGAAGTTCAAATATTAAGATCCGGGAAGTGCAGAATCTCTTAAAATAGAATATAGGGACAATCTAACATTATCATTTTGAAGCACACATGCTAGTTTTTGTAAAACACACTAGTATCAAAACATTTCCAGGAAGTACAACCATTAAGGCCAAGCAGTACAAGGACATGTCGTGGGATGTTCAGATGCGCGTGGTTGTGCTGAGCATTTTGTGTGGCTATGGACCTCAAACGAACACCGTATGAGAAACTTATAGTCTTTTTGCTGAACACTTTCGTGAAACAGCGCCGAGAAGTACAACCGCATTTCCCTAGAAGTGCAAGTTCGTGTCAAGGGAAGTTCAACGCTCTGTTTTTACGGGGCGGAAATCTATTGTCCAAATCTCATCGATTTGATCACCAACCACTTCAATCATTGTCACCAAAAGCTTTATATGGTAGAGTATATGTCTAATTTCATTACCTACAACATTTACAACAAATAAATGGATCTAAGCCATCAAATTCAAACCGTTATCCCACAAAATATACCGGAAACATGATTTCAAAACTTCTAAAATTAGTTTTAAACCTTTCGGATTTGGCAAAAATGGTAAATACAAAAAAGATGCGCCATTTTGACAGCTTTCCAACCGTATATCATTTCCATTGTTTAGATATTCCGAATGGAAATCGCGGGGAAATCATTCGGTGCCCGTCATAAACCGGGCGGACAGTAATTCGAGTTATTCTCTTAAACTGTAAGGAACTAGAGAAAATAATTCGAATAAGAAAGTTGCGCCTAGTCCATAGCTTTCCAACGCCATATCATTTGCATCATTCCGACAAACGGTTGAAAAATTCATCCAAATTATTGTCCGCTTGTTTTAGTACGTTCGGTATTTTCAAAATTGTTCAAAAACTGTGAGGATTTTGAAAAAACTTAAAACATGAAAAGGTTGCGCAATTTCATTATCTTTCCAACGGTATATCATTTGCACGTTTCGATAAGCGATTGAAAATCGAACTAAAAGTTCGTTTTCCATATTCGTATTTTCAAAATTAAATTTAAACCGCAAAATCTGTGAAAAGTGTGAACATGAAAAAGTTGCGGTTTTTCATTATCTATCCAACGGTATATCATTTGCATAGTTCCGACAAATGGTTGAGAAACTCGAGGTATAATCAGTACTGAAGAAAACGGGAAGTTCAGGTAAGTTCGACAGAAAGTTGAACCCTGTTATCCGGGAAGTACAACCTTGCGTCCAGAAAGTACAAGTCGGTGCTCAGAATATTATTCGCAATTCTGAGAATAGTGCGGTATACGAACTTACCCGAACTTCCCGTTTTCTTCGAGGTACGATTATACCTCGTTTCTCAACCATTTGTCGGAACTATACAAATGATATACCGTTGGATAGATAATGAAAAACCGCAACTTTTTCATGTTCACATTTTTCACAGATTTTGCACGGTTTAAATTTAATTTTGAAAATACGAAAACGCTTCTATATGGCCAGAAAACGAACTTTTAGTTCGATTTTTGAATCGCTTATCGAAACTGTGCAAATGATATACCGTTGGAAAGATAATGAAATTGCGCAACTTTTTCATGTTTTACGTTTTTTTCAAAATCCTCACAGATTTTGAACAATTTTGAAAATACCAAAATTCGGACGTACTTAAAAACGAGCGGACAGTAATTTGGATGATTTGTTTCAACCGTTTGTCGGAATGATGCAAATGATATGGCGTTGGAAAGATATGGACAAGGCGCAACTTTCTTATTTCAATTATTTCTCTAATTACTTACAGTTTAAGAGAATATTGCGAATTACTGTCCGCCCATTTTATGTGACGGGCATCGAATGATTTTTCCCGTGATTTCCATGCGGAATATTTAAACCTTGGAAATGATATATGGTTGGAAAGGTGTCAAAAAGGCGCATCTTTTTCATATCTACCATTTTTCCTAAATCTAAAAGGTTTAAAACTAATTTTAGAAGTTTTGAAATCATGTTTTCGGTATACTTTGCGAGATAAAGACTTGAATTTGATGGATTAGATCCATTTATTTGTTGTGAAATGATGTAGGTAACTAAATTAGACTCATACTCTATCATATAAAGCTTTGGGTGGCAATGGTTGAGGTGGTTAGTGATCAAAACAATGAGATTTGCATAATAGATTTCCGCCTCGCAAAAAACAGAGCATTGAACTTACCTCGACATGAGCCTGTACTTCTCGGGCAATGCGGTTGTACTTCTTCGTGCGGTTTCACGAAATTGTTTAGAAAAACTGATAATTTTTTATCTGAACACTTTCTACTTTCCGTAATTACCGCGTGTACTTCCTGCAGTCACCGCTTGTACTTCTCGGAATCACTGATTGTACTTCCTACGGATGAGGTTTTTTTTGTTTTTTGTACATTTAGATTTTGACGATTTTTTGTACTTGCTATATTAAGTGAGTGTACTTCTTGTCGAATGGTTGTACTTCTGAGCTTTAAGTCTTTATACTTCCTCGCGGAGGACGAGATTATTTTGTTTTTTGTATATTTGATTTTCATCGGTTTTCTTGTACTTCCTATAAAAAGTGGTTGTTCTGCCCATGTCGAATGGTTGTACTTCTCATCGTCAAGTATTTGAACTTCCTCGCGGATGATGGGAATTTTTTGTATTGCACTTCCAAAACCGACGCTTTGTGCTTCCCATGGTTAGCTTTTATACCACGTGATAAGTTTACTACCCAACTTGTAGATCTGCAATTATACTTCTCCATCTAATATTGTGTACTTATTTGGATTAATAACTTGTACTTCCCGATCCGAGCTTGTGTACCTTGAGGACCGAATTTGTGTGTGTCTTGGTGGGACAATGTTTTATTCCACCTTTCCTCATGGGTGTATGCTGAATGGGTGTACTTCTCGCCGTCAAGTATTCGCAATGCCGGTACTATTCCTATGTTCTTCCCTAATAAATTTGAACTTTTTTTTGCTTGGACTCCCAATACAGACTACTTGTTCTTATGGGCATTATGAACTTATACTTCCCGACGCTATATACTCATACTTCCGTGCCTAATTTTCTTGAAGCATATCCGCAACGTATTTATTTTTAATTTTTGCCTTTTTTTTAGCTTGACACGGTGATATTTAAAGAAGATCTTAATCGTACTTCCCATTTGCTACTTGTTTGTAATGCATGTACTACCCCTGTGTACTTCCTTGATAAATTTTAACCTTTTTTGTTTGGACATCCAATACGGACAACTTGCACTTATAAATGTTATGAAATTTTACTTCCCGCGACATATACTCGTACTTATGTGCCTAATTTTATTTGAAAGCATATGCTGCAACATATTTATTTTTATTGTTTTGGCTTTTAAGCATGATGCAGTGACAATACGGACTACCTGCACTTTCCGACGTTTTGAACTTGCACTTCTCGACGCCATATAATCGTACTTTCTTGCGTAATTTTCTCGGAAGCATATGCCACCTGCAGCGAGAAGCAGTAGAGTTATTCCCCATATCTTTGAAAATATGACAGGCTCTGTAGCGAGAAGCAGTAGAGTTATTCACTTCGTTTATCATCCTAGTACTGTTAGACTCCAAAATGATTGGTGTATTGCAAAGATCCAGCGCTAACTGAATGGCAATTGTGGGTTCTAAATTTATTGGTGTATTGCAATGGTCCGAACGACAAACCTCAGGTCGCATGCTACTGATTCTGCTAGAAGACCAAAGCTTTGTTTGCATTGTAAGCTAGCTGCTCCCGGGAGTTGATTAATTAATTCATAGATTGTTGTTAGCAGCGGTATTGGATTCCTCTTTTTTTTTTGCGAAATAGTATTGGATTCCTCTAAAGTATATGTACTGCACAATCCAGAGTGCTTGTACTTCGACTAGTATGCAACTATAGTACTATACCATTTCACAATCAAACATCATGTCCAGAAACTGCAGTGAGAGATCCTAAAATGGAGGACAAATATATATATATAGTGACGAGAACTTCAGGTCTCCCGTTTTAAAAGTTCAGAGATTCAGAAATGTGAATAAATCATACACTCATGACGCGGAGAATATTTTGCACAACGGAATTGGAGACGATGCTGTAGTGCTAGCTCCAAGTAGAAGACGGGCATGGACCAGCGCTCGTCCTGGTAACAGCTAGCTCCAAGTTCAGAGATTAAAAACTATTTGCACTTCTGGTAACCATCAGCTGCACTGCCTCTGTGAGCAAGCTTGTACTGTTGTCGAGAGAAACAGAGAGAAGAATATGCAGTGCACGGAGCTGACGATGTGACCAGCAACAGGTCAGGGAGTGAGGCGGCGCCTGAGGTGCTGGCCTCGGTTGGCTGCCATGGAATTCGAGGTATACTCATCATCGTTGGCCACCAGCGGTCACTCGCGATCGTCCCAGCGGCCTCACCCCTTTGTGGCTCCGTCCAGTCGGTGGAGAGCAGCAATGGTGCGGGCGGGCGGAGGACAGGAGTCCGGTGGCGATGGGGCTGGGCGAATTTCTAGCCGGCAGCGCAGGTGCCCTCTAGGTGGAGGCGCGGCGCACACGTCGGGGTTAACGCGGCTGCGGCAGTCGCCTGCGGCCACGAGTGGAGGGCTGGGGTAGGAGCCGATCCCCGCCATCAAGGAGTGGAGCATGAAATTGCAGGCCTGATTCGAGGAGAAGGTGGGCGCGGCGGATACTCGTCGGAGTAGGAGCTTGAGGGAGGTAGTCAGCGGTGGAGCTCGGCCTACCGGCGGGGCAAGGAGGGGCGGCGCGGGATCCTGCCGGCATCGGCGAAGGAGGTGCGGGGAGAGAGCCTGCGAGCGTGAAGGAGAGGCGGCGCGGGCCCCTTCCGGCGGCTGAGAATGCGGGGCGCGACGAGGGCCCTGCCGGCGGCGAGAAAGGTGGAGCAGCGTGGGGGCCCTGCCGGCGGGCGACGGTTTCCATCAGGAAGATACTAATTCGGCCTTCTTCTCTTTATTCCACTCGAGCGCTGCCCTATATACACGGAAAGATGCTCAGAATAATATTCTGAGCACTGGTTTCAGAATAGTGCGACCCTATATATATATATATATATATATATATATAGGACATATTCATGCTACACCCGGGTGTAGTTACTCCCACGTGTGTTTCACACAATCTAGGTAGTATCTATCATACCGAAGAGTATATACATGTAGTATGAAGTATATAAGAATATTTTGGTAATATATATACTACTTTGTAGGTAGTATGTATACTTTTTTACGTACACTATTTCTTTACGTATAAATATGCATGTATTTTGTATATATAATGAAAACTATGGGTGTATTTAATTTTTTTCACCAAAGTTGGTATGGAGTATCTTAGATATAGTGTACGAACATACTCAAACCAATAAAGTATGTTATATACTTTCGTATGGTAGTATATGAGACGTGGGTGTAGTTACACCCAGGAGTAGGAAGTATTTATCCTATATATATATATATATATATATATATATATAGTTTTATATGGGGTAATGACAAACAAATCGCTGTAAGGTGTTGCACCGATATTTGTTTGGTCACATATAAGAATTAATTTCAAATCTCAATTAGGCTAAGTGTTATTAAAAAGGTAGCATAATGATAGATTTAGAAGAGTTCTAAATATTGTGACGGATTCTACAATAGAAGGCAGAGTATGTCATTGTTTTGACAATGATTGAGGATGTTTAGGTCGAGGAGTTCTTTGAGAACTTGGTGTAGTTCCAATAGTGTCAGAACTTTGAAGCTATATTGTGTGTGACAATATTAGTGACATATTTCAGACCGCGGAATTAAGGTTTCACCAGAAGACCAAACATATTTAATGCCGACTCATTTGGAAAATAAGTGATGCGTTGAGACGCAAAAGAATTGCAAAATACATACATTTCTGAGCATGTCAGAACCGTAGACTAAAACCTCTCCAATAAGCAAAACATGATAAAGCACCGGAAGGCCGAGGTGTTATATCTTTACAAATGTAAACTAGATTATTGACTCTAGTGCAAGTGGGAGTCTGTTGCAGATATGCCCAAGAGGCAATAATAAAATGGTTATTATAATATATCTTTGTGTTTATGATAATGTTTGCATACCATGCTATAATTGTATTAACCGAAACATTGATACATGTGTGTTATGTAAACAACAAGGAGTCCCTAGTAAGTCTCTTGTATAACTAGCATGTTGATTAATAGATGATCATAGTTTCATGATCATGAACATTGGATGTTATTAATAACAAGGTTATGTCATTATGTGAATGATGTAATGGACACACCCAATTAAGCGTAGCATAAGATCACGTCATTAAGTTCATTTGCTATAAGCTTTCGATACATAGTTACCTAGTCCTTCGACCATGAGATCATATAAATCACTTATGCCGGAAGGGTACTTTGATTACATCAAACGCCACTGCGTAAATGGGTGGTTATAAAGGTGGGATTAGGTATTCGGAAAGTATGAGTTGAGGCATATGGATCAACAGTGGGATTTGTCCATCCCGATGACGGATAGATATACTCTGGGCCCTCTCGGTGGAATGTCGTCTAATTAGCTTGCAAGCATATGAATGGTTCATAAGAGATGACATATCACGTTACGAGTAAAGAGTACTTGTCAGGAGACGAGGTTGAACGAGGTATAGAGATACCGATGATCAAACCTCGGACAAGTAAAATATCGCGTGACAAAAGCGGTATCGTATGTAAATGGTTCAATCGATCACTAAGTCATCGTTGAATATGTGGGAGCTATTATGGATCTCTAGGTCCCGCTATTAGTTATTGATCGGAGAGGAGTCTCAATCATGTCCGCATAGTTCTCGAACCGTAGGGTGACACACTTAAGGTTTGATGTCGTTTAAGTAGATATGGAATATGGAATGGAGCTCGAATGTTGTTCGGAGTCTCGGATGGGATCCGAGACATCACGAGGAGGTTCGGAATGGTCCGGAGAATAAGATTCATATATGGGAAGTCATTTTCCGGGGTTCGGAAAAAGTCCGGTGTTTTGACCGGAGCTTCTAGAAGGTTCTGGAAGGATCGGAATAGTCCGGAATATTATGGAAGGTTCCGGAAGTGTCCGGGACGACCCGGGATGTCTAAGGAAGTCCGGAGGGTTCCATAATAGGTGCAACCACGTTGCCTTAAGGGAAAAGAGTCTTTCCTTAATGCAATTTCGGAATTGGCAAAAGAGTCCGAGTAGGACTAGGTTTTCGGAACCGGAAACCTATCGGAACTCAGTCAAACTTGGGGGCAGGTTTTTGGACGACCCAAGGGGCTTGGCCACCTATTTAAAGAGGCCAAGGGGCACCCCAAGGGCACCACAAGTCGCAGCCCTAGCTCCCCAAGTCGCAGCACCACCCTGCGCCCAAACCCTAGCTATTCCCTCCTCCTTCTCCCGCATTGCGAAGCCCTGCCGGAGATCTCCACCACCACCACCGTCACCACGCCGTCGTGCTGGCGGAATTCCGAGGAGGATCTACTACATCCGCTGCCCGCTGGAACGGGGAGGAGGACGTCATCTTCATCAACACCGTACGTGTGACCGAGTACGGAGGTGCTGCCCGATTGTGGCACCGTCAAGTTCTTCTACGCGCTTTTGCAAGCGGTCAAGATCTTCTACGCGCTTTTGC
The DNA here is from genome assembly GCA_030979885.1 of Lolium multiflorum. NCBI lineage: Eukaryota > Viridiplantae > Streptophyta > Magnoliopsida > Poales > Poaceae > Lolium > Lolium multiflorum. Next base: position 151,355,976 of record CM061752.1, on the reverse strand, counting down.
AAGCGGCAAGTGATCGACTACATCCACCACGAGATCTAATCTCGTTAGGCTTTGGAAATCTTCGAGGGTTAGTCTCATGATCTTCTCGTTGCTACCATCTACTAGATTATATCTTGGCTTGTGTTTTCGTTCTTGCGGTAGGAATTTTTTTGTTTTCTATGCTACGAATTCCAACATTCCTTACTAGGATTTCTGAAACCAAAAACAGCAGAAAACAGGAACTGGCACTTCGGCATCTCGTCAATAGGTTAGTTCCGGAAAACGCATCAAAACGATATAAAGTGTGAACAAAACATGTAGGTATTGTCATAAAACAAGCATGGAACATGAGAAATTATAGATACGTTGGAGACGTATCAGGTACCGCCTAGATCACTTTGCTCTCAGGGCATCTCCAGCGGCGCGACGCAAATGGTCGCTGAGCGATCGTTTTCGTCCGCCGCGACCGGAAATGCGTCTGGCACCCTCTCCGCGGGCGACGCAAAGTGACCGGGCCGCGGGAGACGCAATCCTGGCCCGAATATGCGCCTCGGATGCGTCTCTGCGGACACTGCGCGGACGCTCCAAGTGTCCGCTCGTATCCGGCGGACGTTTCGTCGGGCCCGCCTGGCAGCGACCATGTGTTGATGCGTCTTCTCAAACGCGCCAGCGACTGGCGCCGCTGCGTCGCTTTGGCAGTCTGCGCCACGTTAATGGCAATGCCTCGGTTGCCGAGCGGCCACAGCCCACCTCCGCCAACCACGTTAATGGCGTCACCATGCGTCCCGCGGCCACCGCATGCCTCCGGCCTATATAAAGGGGCCGCGCGTTCTTCTTCCTCATCCACTCCTCCATAGAAACCCTAGCCGCCACAAAGCTCCAGCGTTCCGCCGCCTAGGTCTTCCTGCGACGCAGCCAGGCCCGCGAGGAAGACCATGGCGGGTCCTGGTGGCCGGCGAGGCGGTCGAGGCCGCGGCCCTGGGCGCCCCGGGGACGGGGCAGGAGCCGCCGTGGTGGAGCAGCTGCGACCCCACGCTCGCCGTCGCCTGCGCCCTCTTCGTCTTCCTCCGACGTGGAGGAACGCTGCTTCGAGTTCCTCATCCGCATCGACGATGACCAGCTCGGCATCAAGCGTCTCCCGGACAAGTTCTCCGAGTTTGTCGATGGCGTCGAGCCAGCGTATTTGCAGCTACGGGAGGCCAGCTGCAACTTCTGCTGCTGGATCGTGGAGGTCCTGTTCGACGGGCAGGGCAAGATGTACCTTCACACCGGGTGGGGCAAGTTCGCCCGTGACCTGGCGCTCGAGCCCGGCTGCCAGCTCACCTTCCTCTACGAGGGAGACGGTGAGATGGTCGTCAAGGTCTTCGACGACACGGCCTGCCGCAGGCACTACCACACCGGCGAATCCGCGTCGGACTCCGATAGTTAGAACGTAGAATGTTCTTTCTTTGCGCGAATGGCTACGGGCCGACGAAGCCGTAGTGGAAGGTTTCTGTCTGTTCTTCCTCGGTAGAACCAACAAGGGCACCGTCAATCCTCCCGCTGGATTTTCCAGTTTGGGTGACTGGTGTGCCCTCGAATGTTCTTTCTTGGCAGCGAACATACGGAAATCAACACATTTGGTTTCTATTTTAAAAATATTTATATTTGTGTCCACCATGGTACAAACTATGTATTAGTTTGTGTAAACCAGTTCCAAACTATGTATTAGTTTGTGTAAAATAATCTTCCAATTTGTAATATTTGGAACTATGTTCAAATGAAAAAGAGAAAAATAAAAAAAATAAAAAATGCGTCGGGCCGCTGGAGCCAACCCCAGACGCAAACGGACACGCGGACGAAAACGGTCATTTGAGCGTCCGCTGCGCGACGCAAACGGACGCGCACGGACAATAAAATGTGTCGCGCCGCTGGAGATGCCCTCAGTAAGGTTCCAGGAGATTGGGGCGTCCCGGCGGTACCCAGGCTGGTACCGCGGCCGGAGCCTCCGCTCTCCCGGTCGCACCACCAGCACACGAGAGCCGTGCTCCCTGGCCTTTACACGCTGGGCCCTGCCCACGTGGCCTGCCAACCACCAGGTCGTCTCCCGCGCCCCCGCCCCCGCTTGCCCGCACGCCTCCCCGCTTGCTCCGCTGGCCACCCCACCCTGGCCCGCTCGCCCAGCGTTCGATCGGCCGCATGCGCTCGACGATCCCCACGCCCCCACGCTGTCCCGCGCGTCCCTGGCCCCGCTCGCCCCCACGTTGCTCCCGCACACGTACGCCCGCCCGCGAGAGGTTTCTCTGCTCGATCTTGCCTGGCCGCTGCTGTTTGGTGGGCTGAGCAGTAGTACCGCAGCCCACTGGGCGGTACTACCGCCTGAGTTCGTTTTTGGCTTGTTTTAGCCTCCAACGGGCAGGAAAAAGGCCTCCCCTTTTTAAGCCTCTTTTATCCCTCTTTTGCCTCAACTACTTCTTCTTCCCCAATAAGCTCTCCACCATTGTTGAACTCAAGAGAGTTTCCCCTCCCTCAATCCCTCCATGATTCTTGCTCATATTTGACGAAAAGAAAGAAGAGATCTAGATCTACATTTGCACCAATCAAATTCTCCTCTTTGTGAGGGAATCACTAGATCTAGATCTTGGAGAGAAATTTGGTGTTCCGCTTCTTCTTTTGTTCTTCCTCTCTTAGTCTCCCAATAGCTTTAGTAGCTTTGTTGGAATTTGAGAGTGAAGGATTGGATCATCTTTGTGGTGTTCTTGCCATTGCATTTGGTGCAACAGTTTGACTTCTCCGCGGTGATACGTGGAGGTGAAAGTTCGTGAGATATTCACTTCGGGAGCTTGTTCCCGGAGCTTATTCCTCTTGGGTCTTTGGACCCTGGACGGCTTAGTGGTCTTTGTCGTGTTCTTGGGGACTCCAATTAAGTTGTGGAGATTCTTCAAGGGCAAGGCCTTTGTGGCGATTTATTGGGAGCCTCCAATTAAGTTGTGGAGATAGCCCCAAGCTTTGTGCGGGTTCGGTGACCATCCTAACGTTCCATAGTGGATCGAGGACATCCCTTTTGGTGGGAATTCTCGAGGAGAATACGGTGGCCTTCGAGCATTTGGAGTGACTTGTCCTCCACACCGCTCCAACAAAGAGTAGCACTCGCAAGAGTGTGAACTTCGGGATACATCGTTGTCTCCGCGTCATTTCGGTTATTCCTATACCCGAGCACTTTACTTATGCACTTTACTTTGTGATAGCCTTCATGCTTGAAGTTATATATCTTGCTATCACATAGTTGTTTGAATTGCTTAGCATAAGTTGTTGGTGCACATAGGTGAACCCTAGTTATATAGGTTTTGTGCTTGACAAATTAAACGCTAGTTTTATTTCGCATTTGTTAAGCCATATTCGTAAAAAATTTAAACCGCCTATTCACCCCCCCTCTAGGCGGCATCCGTGTCCTTTCAGTTGCCCCTCGAGTGTGACACAATCTGCTACCAGCAATGCCAGGGTCATCATATCCCTGTAGAGCCACAACAAGCATCATGGTCCCATCGGCCATAGACTAAGGCGGATAGGCGCAACAACAAGCGACAACGGTTGTTTGCTCCTCCCCAGCGTCTTCCTTGGCCAACATCGTCAGGTTGTAGTACTTCTTTCCACCAGACAAACTTTTGTTTTTTCGTATGACTGTCACTGTCACGTTAGGTTGCAGGATCAAGTTTAAAGTTTAGGGTTTAGAACAAGTCTTAACATTTGATGCCTTCCATATCCCCAATTACTTTCTTCACAAGCACATGCTCACAGCACACCTGTATCCAGACTGTTCATAGTGCATCAAGATTCGCGCTAGCTCTTCTTTTTCTCTCTAACATTTTTTATTTTTTCTACCTCTCACATCATAAAACCTTTGAACTTCAAATTTTGTAGATCACTAAAATATAACAACCACGTGGTAAAAATAGTTCTGATTTTTCATAACATTTAAAGAATTTATTTTGAATTTTAATAATTTTAAATTTTAATTTGCATAAAAAGTTCTGAACGAATTTTCCCACATTCTACATCACACAGGGTTTATATAACCATGTGCGATGGGGCCATCTATCGAAAACAGTTTGTTGATATAAATCGTTTGGGAAATATGAGACCTTCTCACACGCTTTACATTTTCTCTCGTGTGTGCTTGTGACAATCATAGAGTTTAAAGCTAATTGTGTGCTTTTCCAGAATCATTGCAAATGATTTTACCCAATTCTATTAGTAGTACCTACAACCAGTAACACATGCAACATTTTATCAAAATACACTACCAAAATTTCGTCTTATTTGATTGTAAATTTGATACAACACCCATACATGCATTACGATATACATTTAATCGCTAGCTATACAAATGAGACACTATTGGTTTTGTCTTTGCCTCGTAGACAGGTTCCAATGGAAAGATCTGCCACCGTCTTCCCAAGACTGGTTTATAGCCTTTGTTGAATCTTGTCAGCGGTTTCGTGCACGTTCACTAGAGAGGAACTTGGAGGTGGTTCCCTAACCACACGCGACTCTCATGGTCATGCTATGCTATATGAAAGAGAGACAATTGGTACCTCACAACAACCATATTGTAGAGCTTGACACCCTAAGCACAATCCTACAAAACTAAACAAAACATTTATCATGTGAGAATAATAACAAAGAGAAGATAGAAATGGATGTGAGGACCTAAGAGATTAGTGGACTTACTCTTATGTCAAAAGTGTGAGGAGGCTGCATCAAGTGCCAAGTAGAGTGGAAGTAGCGAGTAGTACCTTCTAAGAAAAGTCTAGCAGATGCACTATCTCTCACACCCTCCTTTTGGTTACGTCTTTGTCTATTTATTTTTAATAGATGCTAAGACCATGACATAAGATCGGTAATTAGCTCTTTTTTATGCAGTGTTCCTAAAATTGCATCCTTATTATAAAATACTACCTAGAGTTAAACATGGGAAACATGTATCAAAAATAGTAATGCAAACAGATTTGTACATCCAGACTAGCTAGGCATATGAAATGTTGGCTAGAGATAATACATAAATGTAAAGAAATTTGTACATCTAATTAACACATTTCTACATGTAGATATTAATACATGATAATATATAATGTTAATATAAAATAATAATGTAGATCTAAGTAACACACCGCAATAAATAAATAATTGATCTAACCGCATAAATAAAACATGGATCTAACTCACTATGTAATCCAATGTTGCCACCAAAAACACCGACGCTAAGATTAGTCCCGAACTACAAAATAGAAGGTAAACATGTAGGGGGGGCGAGGGCACAGTCGCGCCCCGCCGTGGCCACAGTGGAGGTCAAGGACAAGCCGGTTTGACCAGTCGTATCAGCAGAAGGTCTTGCCTACGAACGCGTGGATCAACGCGACTCCACGGCGAACGTGCCGCACAGGAGTTCATCGGCGTTCGAGCAAGACAGATCTCTGGCCAAAACCTGCTTCCGCCTCACCGACAAGTCGTAGTCTAAAGAGGATGGCGGTTCTGGAGTGGAGTGAGGCCGGATAAGGTTGTTGGTTCTGATTTATATATAAGAAAGTTGCAAGGGTTGGGTCAGTTGGGCTGATGGGCCTATATTTTGCACACCATCTTTCCTACCAGAACCGCGTGCATTGTTGGAGTTATGCATGCGATGTCAATAATATTAGTAGTCTAGCATCACAAGTATCACACACGGTTCACTGAAGCTTTTCGTCAGCGATATAGAGACAACCACGTACGGTGATAGATAATAAATCATGTGTTCAAGCATAAAATGGATAAAATTAGCTGCACATGGCACACAGTTCATCTTGAAGAAGAGGTTATAATATATTTGAGCTTAGCTCTTCATTGTCCTCCAAATTTCTTCGGCCTTAGTCGTCGTCGGAGGACCAGCAGGAGTACGATGGGGAGGAGCTGGCTTTATTGTAAGTCGGCGGGAGGGACTGCTCCTCCTCCTTGACTGGAGATGCTTGTCTCTCCGTCGCTAAAGGTTCCTGCTCAACACGATGACACTGCACCGACGGGCCCTGGCAAACCCAAGAGAGGCTAGCGGTCTTCTTGTGGCGAACCATGTCGAAGTGTTGTGTGTCTACTGTAATAGTGGTGTGTACCCAGATTTGAAAACGAGCACACACGTGGCTTTGTTTCAACTAGAGATATAAAAAACTAGCAACATCCCCAGTTCTTGGCAACAATGCCTTCGTCCTGGTGTGATCTTCAGATGCACTTTGTTTGATAGACAAAAGGAAGAGAAAACATGGCATCATACACTGAGAATGGAGGATTAGACTGTGGCCAAGTCCCAATGGATATGTTATGGTGTTGTGTACTTGCTCTACAGTTGGGCTTCTGTTCCTAGTCTTCAGTCTATGCAGGCTCATATACATACCATTGTCTTGCCTCTGCAAAAAAAAAAACTTTGCTCTATTTCATAGTTTTAACTGAGTTGTCACAAAGTCCTTGATCATCAAAACTTGGATATTGTGATTCTTCATATCATCAATGGAACAGAAGTAGCCACCGAGACGAGACGATGTTACGGCATGAGAACTGAAGGAAAATAAGCGCAGTTTGGCCCAACCGAAGAAAACTTGCTCTTTCTAGAGAGGAGAGATTTGCATTGCAGCAACCTTTGGTTGTTCACAACAATGGCGTGACCGGGTGTTTATATATGGTATTCACAGGGCTTGATTTATTTTGACAACCTGGAGGTCGTCAGAGTATGACAAAGTAAGCAAGATAATCATTGCACACAAATGACAGGTAACATTTGTGTGCAATGATTAATACTCCTATTTAAATTTGATGAATAGTTTATTTTATATATTTTTGTTAACGGAGAAAAAATCACAATTATATGATAATGATTTAGAACAAATTTAATCGCTATTGATTTAGTAGACTATTTGTTGCAGCCCCATTGGATACTTTTTGCCAGCCAAATGAGCCATACGTGCTATCTATAGAAAAAATCCAACTTTAGGGGCAACCTCCTGCTTTAACGGCAACATTCTCTCATAACAAGAAAAATTAAGAATAGTCTCCATCCAGGAATTCCCAACAGACACTATCATCAGCACGCAAAAAATCAACAATATACCAAGAAGTTCAAGAATGCCACAAGTTCTCACGTACGTTAATTGTTACTACATAGCATTTGAACACCTATAAATATGTAGTGCATGCAGTGCCGAGACTCACACACTCACTGGCATCGGTAAGCATTAAGCATACAGTGAAGCAAACAGAAGAAAGAGTTCTTTGCGATGGATCGTCGTGCTAGCTTCGCTGCCCCGAGCATCCGCGTCAGGATTCCTGACCAGCTTCCAACGCTGTTCGAGCCGCAGAAGACCACGCCGCACGTGCGCACCCGCTCCGACGCCGGCGAAGAAGTGTCGTCTCCGGAGCGCCGCCTCACCGTGCTGGCCCTCCAGCTCGCCGTCCTCGAGAAAGCCGCGAGCCGTCTCGGCACGCTGGCCTTCGTCTGGGCCACGGTCGTCCTCCTCGGCGGGTTCGCCATCACGCTGGGCCGGACCGACTTCTGGTGCATCACGGGCCTCCTCATAATCGAGGGCACCCGCATCCTGGGCCGCAGCCACGAGCTGGAGTGGCAGCACCAGGCCACTTGGCGCCGCCACCGGCCCGTGTCCTGCGCTATTGTGCGCGCCTTCTCCTGGATGCAGCTCGTCTCCGCCTCTGCGTGCGTCTCCCTCTCCCTCATCCGCCTCCTCCACCAGCACTATGGCGGCAGTGAGGAGGCCCGCACCAATCGGAGCGCAGCGCTGAACATCTTCTACGGCCTGGCGCTCGCTGAGGCACTCCTGTTCCTCGCCGAGAAGGCGCTGTGGCAGTGGAAGATGGGCCACCGACGCCTTCTCGAGCGCGTCGCCGAGGACTGCAACCTTGCTAACGCCTGCGGCGGCGAGGTCGCCGTCCGCCGCTTCTTCTATGACTCCTACTCATGCTGCCTCAACGGTAGCATCTTCGACGGCCTTCACATGGACCTCGTCTCCTACGCCGACGACCTCGTCACCGCGGGCTCCCACGACGAGCAGAGCCTTGGCGTCGGCATCCTCGTCTCTCTCGTCGAGTCTGACCGCTTCGCCGACGCCGCGCTCCGTAAGGTAGGCGTTTCCGCGCCCACCATCGAGAGGCTCATCGAGATGCTCAGCTGGAAGGACTCGGCGGAGAGGGAGGTCCGGCGATCGGCGGCGGTAGTGGTGTCCATGCTCACAGAGAGGAAGCACATCGCCCTCCGCATCACCGGCATCCCCGGCGCTATCGAGTCGGTCGCCTCGCTACTCTACGCTGACCTCGACGAGCTCAACATCCTCGGCCTCTCCATCCTCAACAAGCTAGCTCACGACCACGATAACTGCGACAAGATCGGCAACACGCGCGGCCTCCTCGACAAGATCATCTCCTACTCCAGCATCGACCATGGGCGCCTGGCCCCGACGACGCCGAGGGACATGAGGCTCAAGGCGGTGAAGCAGTCGCTCCGTGTGGTGAAGAGGCTGGCAGGAACGACGGGAAACACTGGGAAGCTGCTCCGGAGGGAGCTAACCGACATCGTCTTTACTGTGAGCAATATCAGGGAGGTGCTGCAGCACCATGACAAGAAGGTCCAGTCCGAGCTGCACCAGCTGGCCATTGAGATATTGACGAGCCTTGCCATGGACGAGGAGGCGAGAGAGGTCATCGGCGGGACCGGCGGCGTGGTGAGAGTTCTTGTCTCCATGTTCTTGTCTCCGGTGGCGACGACAGAGTTTCGACAGGCAGACGCGGTCCGGGTGGAGGCCGGCGAGGCGCTCGCGATGCTGGCCCTAGAGAGCAAGAACAACTGTGGCGCGATCATAATCGCTCTTGGCGGAGGGGTCGGGAGGCTCGTCGCCGCGCTGAACGACCCTATCGTCGTCGTAGGTGCCGCCAGGATCCTGCACAACCTATGCTCCTATGCTGGCGACGAGTGGCAGATCAAGCTGAAAGGAGTCACGGCCGGCGCCAACAAGGTGTTGAGGACAATCATGGTGGAGAAGGAGAAGGTCCTCAACATCTTCCTCGGGCTTGCGGCGCAGATGGTCCAGTTTATGGAGCCAAGGGAGCTCAAAGCAAGCCTCGCCACGGCGAGCGTGGTGGACACGGTCCTGGCGGGGACGCTGGTGCAGGTGCTGCGTCAGTACAGCCGCCCGTCCATGGACGTGCCTCGAGTCCGCCGGTACACCATCGAGCTCGCCGTCGCCATGATGCGTTCGGACGCTCGCTACGTGGCCCTGTTCGTGGAGCTCGGGATGGAGGGCGAGCTGAGGCGTGTCGCTGGAACCACATCGCAGCTGGAGTGCTTCAATGTCTTCTCCGGAAGTGTCGGGCTCAGTCGACACACCATGAATGTTCGCTCCCTCGTCACGTCGGCGTTGGAGCTGATGAAGAAGGACTGAGCCAATCCGCAACTACGTACCTAATCAATTGTGTGGTCGATCTACTGTATTTCGTATGTATTGTGATTTGTAATGTAATGTAATCGTATAGGCATGTTGGTGTGGTGTGTGTATTTCATCATGTATGAATGTATCATTTAATCGGCTTCACTATATATACGTACAAGGACTGAACAATTTGTTAATGAACTTTTGGCTTCTGCTAACCCCAAGTCGCATAAGATTTATGTATGTCTATGTCAATTTTATACCACAATTATACACAAATGAACGTAGCGACCATCATCACAACCGGAAAATTTATTTCTGCCGAGTGTGTTAGTTCGAAATCGGATGTATTTTGTTTTTGTATACACTTTTCCATATAAGAAACTTTTCCATCTGACGTCGTATACAAAATCGAGAGTCGTTTTACCTAAACATAGCGTCTTTGTGCAAAATTTGTCAAAATTTAAGATCATTATTTTCCTAACAACTAGATTATGTAATGTACCTACATCTTATAGGATTTTAAAATTTAAAGGTTCTATCATTTTTTGTCCAAAAACTGATGGAGTAGGGGGAGGAACCCCTAATTTAATTTTTTTGAATTTTTACTCATATGTGGTGCACAGGTGGGACCATATCGGCCAGCTCGGTCCAGGAATATCCCTGACGCACCACTTTTATCGATGCCCCACGGGTAATTTAGCATCAGTGATGCACCACTTTTGGGTGCGCCACGATACACTTATAGTGCCTATATAGCCATACCAAATATGTTGAAGATCCCAAACCTGAAAAATGATTGCCTCACTTTCATTAAACCTGCCCAAAAAAATGAGAGTCGCATAAAATGAGAGTCACATGGTAAGAAAGGTGATAAATGGCATGAAGTATACAATCGATGTAATTTTTATTCAAAATAGAAGTATCCCAAGTGGAAAAATGGTTATTCACTGCCGGAAAAAAGGCTTACCAGTGACGAGCATGTTTTCCGCACTGAGTAGAAGAGACCGCCATTAGTATAGTGTTACTGGTAAACTCTTCACATGACATTCATTTGCCCGTCACTGGTATATGGTAGCCGTGATAATGATCACCCCCCGAAGCCGTCACCGGTATGCGTAAATCTGGCGAGCCGCGCCTCACTCGTGAAGTATCTGGTGACATCAATGTATGAAAACATCTATCAGTAGAAGGTATCCAGTTGACGAGAATCGGTAAAATATGACCATCGTCGGTTTGTAATTAATGACGTGCGTTTCTCTTTTCCCTAGGTCTTTGTATTTGCAGTGACACACCGATTCTTCGAATAGTTGTCATTAGTAAAATTCCAGTGGCATCACCTTTGAACTACTACCTCCGATTCAAGGAATAAGACGCCCTCGTTTTACGTGCTTTTTGTTTGACCAAGAATTACTTCAAATATATAAAGATTGTTTGTATGAAATTAGCATCATTAGAAAGTGCTTTTCAATACGAATCCAATGATACTAATTACATATAATATAATCAAGATTGTGTTGCTCAATTTTTATGGTCAAAGTTCGTCTTGGAACACGCGTGCGCCTTATTCATTGGGATGGAGGTAGTACATATCTCATTGGTGAGCATCATGTGACGTTCGAGCTTTTTATCCGCCGTCATAGGAAAGTGTTCACTGCATGTCGTTGGTTCATTTTGCAAGGGAAAGGAAATAATACCGTATTTGTCGTATGTAATACAATTCAAATTGTTATATGTATAAATGCACTAGTTCATGCTTACAATTGTAGCTTAACTAGTCCACAAATTAGTAGGACAACTATTACATCAAGCGATATTTATTTTGTCGCGTACATGAGACATCCATTCCAACAAAAGTATAACTTTGTACAGTTTTCAGCTAATCAAGTTCAACGGGGTGTGAACAATATATAATATCACGTTAAATGGATATTCATATTCGTGTGGCTAATATTCTCACATGCCGCATCTTTCCATGACGTAGCTGTTGCAAGGTAAATAGGACAAGATCATGCAAAAGATAATTAGGCCTCTGCTTCGAACATATACAGTGTGGAGAGGGGTCATAGGGCCCAAAAGAGCATAGGTGGCGCGCCCCTGGCCTGGGCGTGCCCCCATATCCCTTTTGGCCCTCGAACAACGTCTCGCCTCCCTCCTTCGCGTGATGCCTTATGTGCCCTAAAAACCTACTTTGCCAGAGGAACAAAGTGTTTTGCGAAACAGAGCGCCGCCGAGACCACGATCTTCATTTCGGGGGCCAGATTGGTCCTGCTCTCCACCCCGGAGAGAGGGATTTCGAGGGCTTCTTCATCATCACGTCACCAACATCATCACCAACAACCATGGGCTCTCTCTCCATCACCATGAGTAAGTAGTTCTCTGTAGACCTAAAAAGTGGATGGGGTTTGGATGAGACTGATCATGTGATCATCCATATGTATCAAGATTTGAGGTGTTTGTCTTGAGGCTATTCATGTATGAGTGTTGGTATACCCAGTGGCGGAGCCAGGATTGGAGCAAGCCCCGGGCCGAAAAAAATTAAGTGCAAAAGCTCCTAAAGAAACTCATGGAATGACACATATAATTCAAACTCAACTTGTATAGTTTGGGTAGTTCTTGAGTTTCTTCGTTTTAGGAATTCAGCGATTGGTGGGGTGTTGAGGTAAAATCTCTTCATAGTGTATTCTAAAACAGAAAATCGATTACAAAAGTTATTAAATGAATGAATCTGTTTAATAAGTAAGAATATTGGTGTGGAATAAATAAACCGATCACACATTCTGGACAAACACACATATTACCTGCTTCGGAAAAAAAGATACACACATATTACACTGCAGTGGAGCCTGGAGCCTTGGAATGGAAGAGGCAGAGTCGCAGCACAACAACACTCGGCCGGCGCCGGTCGACGGTCGCACAGAGGGCTGCATCAGCAGCGGCAATAGGCAGCAGAACAAGCCAGCAACAGAGAGGGAGCGGCGCCACAGTGGAGAAGGATGGCGCGCCTGGAGACTGCTAGGCTAGGGGCGGCTGGAACTCGGCCTGTCGGCGAGGCAGCGACGAGGAGTGTCTTGGGGCGTGGCAGCTCGTGTCATGCCACAATGAGCGAGAGCCAGGGTTCGAGCATAATGTCTGCTCGCTAGTTTCGTTTCTATGTGAGAAGATGGGCCGACTGAGTACAGGGCAGTAACCCAGGCCAAGTTGGTAATCTAAATACGTAGTAGGCCAGAGTATCTGCTACGCCCCGGGCCATGGCCCTTGTTTCGTGGGGTGTAGCTCCGTCCCTGGGTATACCTTTGCTACGTTTAATGTTTGTTACTAGGGACCGAGTGACATGATTTCAGTACTGAACATATATTTTTATTATATATATGAGGTTGGTATCTATATGCAAGGTGTATTACTTATTATCATATTGATCCTGTAAATTTCTAAGGTGATAGATAGAGGAAAACAAGGGGATTGCTTCTAGTTCCAAGTTGGCCCCGTTAAAATAGACAAGCAGGATAAAAGATGTTATAAAGATGTTATGCATATTCTTTGTTAGTATGCATAGCTATATTGGGAGCACACACCTACACAAAACTGAATTAGGGATGGATTCTATGTTAGCTAGATTACATTATATGATCAGTATCATGCATGCAACACTCCACTATTACCTCATACCTACGCTTTTAGCCACTGAAAATTACATATCCCTACTTCCGATGAAAACTGGAAATTTGCTGCTGCTGTTTACTACTTGTCTTTACTACTTTGAATCAACTGCTATAAAATCACCACTTTCTTTGTGATTTTATTGATATACAAGTGTGGTTGAGAGTGAATTCTCAACTGTTAACGTCTTATTGATATTCTTGTGTCCCGTTGAGTCGAACTATAAATTTGGATAATACTTCTGATCAAATATTTCAGCGACCCCTATACTTATGTGCATCAGAGGGGGCACAAGGATCCAAGGGTGAAAGTCCTTGTGCCCTGCCAACTACCCCTGGAAACTAGGATCACAACACCATTATTCTTGTATCTTCACCTCAACTTGGAAAGCCCAGGGCTTTCAGGGAGACTTTCCTCCCGTGGAGTTGCATGTATGATCACTCTCAGACCAGCACAAGTCACCTCCCTACCAAAATATACATGAAGAGGATTTTTCAACCTCTTTCTATCGATGGTATTGTGGTAGCTTTCACATGGAAGAGACTTATAGTATTGTTTTTGTGGGTAACATGATTAAGGTTAAAAGAATTAAATAGGTAGTAACATGAATGTAGAGCATATATAGTTTTTCGAAAGAGTTAAAGGTTAATAGAGTAGGGAACTCCTATAGGTAGATCGGGCATGCCTACGAGTCCCACACACCCTCCTGCTCAGGTAATTTCTTCTTTTCTTTTTGTTATTCCCGTTTTAGTGTTTTCTTTTGTGTATATAGTATCCTTTCTAAAATCCAACACTTTTGAAAATACATTTTTAGAGAAATATATTCTAAACTTTGAACAGTTTTTAAATCTAAACAATTTTCAAGTATGTTTCTAAATTTGCACATCTTTTAAAAAATTCAAATATTTTTTCAAAAATTAGAGCTAATGAATAGGCACGTGATTCCGTAGAAAGACATCTTCAACGGTTTATGTAGCCATAAATTCTATTTTATCATTGGTATTGATTTTGTATACTATTGGGTTGTAGTTGTAAATACACGATCTTTTCGTAGATCCATTGTAATCTTGAAATTCTATAAAAATGGAAACAACAACTTTAGTCACCATCTTCATATTTGGTTTGGTTTACTTGTAAACGTTACAGTCTAAGATTCTGATTCCCAGTAAAAAAAATATAGAATAGGAAAAAATGGGATAAAAAATAAACCCACTCGGTTTCAACCCAAAAACACCATTTCTTTTGGTTCGCACAACCAAAAAATTATTCTGAAGGTCTACAGGAAGATTAAAAAATTAGGGATTGTATCAAAAACTATATACAAAAGAATAGGAAAACGAGCTCGAATAGAAAACTAGAATCAGACTCAAGTTCCAAAGTGAAAGGACACGGATGTCGCCTAGAGGGGGAGGGTGAATAGGCGATTTAAAACTTTTACGAGATGGGCTTAACAAATGCGGAATAAAACTAGCGTTTACTTTGTCAAGCCCAAAGCCTATATACTATGGTTCACCTATGTGCACCAACAACTTATTCTAAGCAAGAGTTCACCTATGTGCACCAACAACTTATGCTAAGCAATACAAGCAAGTATGTGATAGCAAGATATATATAACTTCAAGCACGATGGCTATCACAAGGTAAAGTGCATAAGTAAAGAGCTCGGGTATAGAGATAACCGAGGCATGCGGGAGACGATGATTTATCCCGGAGTTCACACTCTTGCGAGTGCTAATCTCCGGTGGAGAGGTGCGGTTGCTTAGTGCTCCCGAACGCCACAAGAGGCTCACCTTGAGGTGTGGTTGCTCGATGCACACCAACGCCACAAAGGCCTCACCCCAAGATGCGGTACTCACACCACACACCGAACGCCACGAAGGCGCCTCACCTAAATCTCCGGTGACCCTCGCCACAAAGGCCTAGGTCACGGTTCCACTAAGGGATTTCCTTCGAGGCGGAAACCGGGCCTTACACAAAGGTTGGGGCACACATCCACAACTTAATTGGAGGCTCCCAACAAACCGCCACAAAGGCCTAGAATCCGTCTAGGGTTCCAAGAACCCAAGAGTAACAACTTTCTTGCTTTCACCTCCACGAATCACCGTGGAGAACTCAAACCGATGCACCAAATGCAATGGCAAGAACACCACAAAGATGTTCAAGTCCTTCTCTCTCAAATTCCAACAAAGCTACAAAAGCTATTGGGAGAATAAGAGAGGAAGAACAAATAAGAGGAGGAACACCAAATTTCTCCAAGATCTAGATCTAGTGGATTCCCCTCACAAAGAGAGGGATTTGATTGGTAGGAATGTAGATCTAGATCTCCTCTTCCTTTTCCCTCAAAAAGATTCAAGAAGCATAGGAGGAGTAGAGGGAAAGGGAAGCTCTCAAGGTCAACAATGGTGGAGAGCACAAAGGGGAAGAGGTGGCTGCCCAAGGAGGAAGAAGGGGGCTTAAATACCCCCTCCCATCGAAATATGACCGTTTGGGTCAGCTCAGGCCGGATTTTCCGGGCCGGATATTTGCAAAATATCCGGGCCCCGAAAAACGGCTAAGGACATGAGAAAACTGCTCTCAGGATGGGGGCCGGACATTTGGCCGGATATTTGCCCGGATTTGTCCAAAAACCGGATTTTTCCGGGGGGCCGGATTATCCGCCCCAAACTTGGGCCGGAATATCCGCCCCCTGAAAACTGGCAGAAACATCAAACTGAAACGGGCATAACTTTAGCATCCGGACTCCGATTTTGATGATCTTGGGCTTGTTTTAAAGCTAGGAACAAGCTCTACAAGATCATGCAGGAAACCATCATAGTCCAACAAGGGAGGATAGAAACAAATGATGAAAGGTTTGACCTATCTAAAAAGACATACCGGTAAAACCTCCAATCTTGAAAATGCAACAAGTTGCCCGTGCAAAAACCATTCTTGATGAACTAGAGCTTGTCATGAGAATAAGCACAAGCTCTAAATCATCACATGGATAAGATCCAAATAATAACCAAGAAAGATGATGCAAGGATGCAAAGGTTTGAGCTCTCTCCGAATGATACGATCGAGTTACTCACTCGAGAGCCCTCTTGATAGTACGGCAACTAAACTATAAACCGGTCTCCAACTACACTATGAGACCGGTGAGAAAGAAACCCTATCAAGAGCAAACCTTATACTTGCGCATTCCACTTGAGCTTGATGACGACGATCTTGACCTCAACAAGATGGAACACCTTTCTTGCTTGTGCTTGCTTGACGAAGTCTTGTAGATTGCTCCCCCATAAACCACCATGGGAGAGCTTCTTCTTCGGCGCATCTTCACATAAACATGACCACCATGTGGATTGCTCCCCCATAATCCACCATGGGAGAGCTTCTTCTTCGGCGCATCTTCACATATCCATGATCACCATATGGATGGCAAGACTCAAGCAAAGGATCTCTTCGAGATGGCTCATCTTGAACTTGCACATCATTTCTTCATTCTTCATCATGTTGATGTCTTGAAGTAACTTGAGGGCTCACTTCATCTTCATCTTCAAGACATACTTGACACTTGATATCCTTCATCAATTTCTTCTTATTGCAACCTTGAAGCCAACATATGGTTCAAGAATTGCCTATGGACAACTCCTACAAATATAACTCAATGCAAACATTAGTCCATAGGGATTGTCATTAATTACCAAAACAACACATGGGGGCTCCATGCACTTTCAATCTCCCCCATTTTGGTAATTTATGACAATCTCTTTGAGAGGGTTTATATAAGGAATTTAAGTAACAAAAAAGTTGAATCTATAGAGCAACTCCCCCATCATATATGCATGTGTGAATGATCTTGACTTTCATTGCATATATTGGCATTCAAAGCCTAGTGGAGTTTCCTCTAAATATTCAACTATGCAAAGCAACAAGATGCAATGCAATAAAGGCACATGCTTAAGCACAAAGCAAAGACATAACCAAATTCCCTTAAACCCTCCAAACTTCTCCCCCATTGGCACCAATTGCCGAAATGGGTGAAAAATTTAGAAGGCCAATATAGTGAGAGTTCCTCCATAGCGTGTGCATTTCTCATAATTTGAGTGGAATCAAATGCATATATCCAATTACGAATATTCGGAAGGAGTCACACCATAGATAGGATCAAAGATTGCAAAAAGATAACAAAGTCAAGAAGCTTCAACAAATGAAGCAAGCAACCAAATGAACCACAAAGAAGATACCAAAAGAAAGAAAGATATTATGATAAGATCAAGAAGATTGCTCTAAATAATATGAGGAAGCTCCCCAAGGTTTGTGCACAAAACAAGACAATTTGCATTGGAGTATAAAGTGCACAAACATGGAATCATCACTCCCATAATATCATTCAAAAACAAAATATACCAAGTGAATCAAACTCTAATGATCACCAAAAGATAGTGCTCTAAATCAAATGAGGAAGCTCCCCAAGGTACATGCATAAATTAAAATGTTGTATTTGAATACAATATGCATAACATGGAATCCTCACTCCCTCATTACCATTTAAAACACAAACATTTGGAATAGATCATAGATAGAGAAATAAGCTTAACACTTGCAACAAACAAATAGTTGAGCAACAAGTAAGAGGCACCATTATAAAAAGGCTCAACCAAGAGGATATGTGAAAGGCATGATAAAGCATATTATAAGACTATTACAAGGATGAGCAAAAAGCATCATCATAGTCTTCAATGAATTATATTGCTTAGCATGACCAATCAACACGCAATAAATAAATAAGATATCAAAAGGAGATGTATCATCTCTTATGTGTATAAGTTTCTCTAAGTGGGCAATATCACAAAGATATTTATCCACAAAGAAACATGCACACATAAAATAGATACGCAAGAAAAATAGTATGATATCCAAGACGAAGTCATGCAATATACCAATAAGAATTTTTGCTTAATAGCATGGCCAAAGGCTCAATTTTATCTTATTGTACATTCATGAACTTCAACCACAAACAACTAAAATACATCACAAATATCAACAAGGGATAGAAGATAGTTGGGATGCATTTGAGAAAGGCAACAAGTATCACAAACGGGGATACCAAAAGAAGTAACTAAATTTGCACTTTCATCTATATTGCACATGTGAGAGCCTTGAGGAATTGATATGCAACAAAATTGCTAGATAGGCATAGTTGGGATGGATGAATCATGAGCATGATTTAAAATACTTCCCAACAAATGCACTCATCTCAAATTACTCACATTCACAATAAAGCGGTTTCATTAAGACTTTAGCAAGAAGCACAACATTTGCAAATCAAGAGATTCATGCCAAGATGCAACCACATGGTTGGATGCTAGAACAATATGCATGCGAAGATACTTGTTACCGAGATAGCATTGGTGTGGATGTAGTAGATATGTGTTCGTTGACCATCCTAGCTTGCCTCAAGTTACCATTGAGTCACCACTTATTTCCAAGAGTGAGACAAGCATCCAATGCATATCCATTGTACCTAACACAAAGGTAAGTACAAAATGGTCCCCAAACTAATTGGGTCCGAAGTAGTTAGACACACTACAACATATAGGACAAACTCCACAATTCTATGTGCATATAGATATGAAATTGAATTTCATGCACATCTTAGCCAAATTAGGATTTGATGGAGTTTACCCTATATATTGGATCATAGAAAGTGACACATGCCATAAGATATACATATATTAAATATGCATGCACAATACTTTCAAGAACCAAAGGAAGATATAATTTGGACAAAACACTAAATAAATCAAGAGACAAAGGTTGCCCAAATTATATCAAAGAATCAAATCAACACAAGATTGACTCTAAAGACTTATCTCATTATAAGAAGCTAATTAAGCCTAAGCACAAAGGAATGAGATAACCAACTCCCAAGAGAGCAAGGTTCCAACAAATAAACCAAACTCTCGACACTTCTTATGATGGCACAAAGTACCAAAAAAAACATTTTATATCTCCCAAAACCAAATTTTTGATAATGATCAAGAGATGTTAAGCATTATAACAAATATATAAGAGCTCCCCCAAGATTAGTGCATTATCTAGAATTTTTCATATGAATACAAAATGCACAAAACTAGGATCATCACGCTACCTATATCTACTAAAATGCTAAGAAAGTTTGAATAGTCAAATTAGATCCATAAGATGCAAGGAAGACACATGGGAGTCAAAGCAAAACAAATTCATGGCAATAAATAAGGCAATTTGAACACAAGAGCCAATGTATATATGATCAATAAATATCTACCTCACAATTTATTACCACTTGTCCTAGGACAAGAGGTATTAGGAAATATTTCCCGGTGGTAGTTTGTAAGTATACATAAGATCATATTTACAACGAATAAAGCATATGGTAAAAGATAAGAGTTAACCATCATGCAAAGGGAGTTTCTTGATAGCTTCAATTAGTCATACCAACATGCAAAGCAATTAATAGTATTCATACCAACATGCAAAGCAATTAATAGTATTCATACCAACATGCAAAGCAATTAATAGTATTCATACCAACATGCAAAGCAATTAATAGTATGACTTGAAGCATATGGTTTTCCAAAAATGTATTGAGGGACACATTGTGAAAAACCATGCCAAGAAAAACTTTCACAAATAAGATCCACAAAGATATTAGCAATGAAGCCATTTAAGCAAATTGGAACTTGTTTGAGAAAACATGTCACATATGAGAGATAATTTACAATATCAATTCTATGTGACACAACCTCAAATGTTCACATTTCCTAGGCTTGTAATATGCACAAAGCTTATTACTCCCCCATAATGTGATAAATAATATATTTTCACAAGAGGCAAATAAGATCCAACTAGAGATATTAATGGACATTGGAATTTGAATTTCTCATGACGATGACATACCACATAGAGACTAGATAATCTTGCAATATCAATTCTAAGTGATATTCCTCATGTACACACATTGTTAGGATCATGAAATTCCCAAAGGAATATCACTCCCCCAAAACGGGATAGTCCATTAATCTCTCATAAGAGCCATATAAGATACAACAAGATGCAAAGAGGCTCCAACATAAACACAAGTACACGGTGTGCAACCCAACATACATAGACTTGATTTCTCAAGAAAAGCAAGTAGGAAGCACAACATATACAAACACATGCTAGGAACAAAACTAACACATGCAAAGGGGCGAGTAACTTTCAATATAAGTGAGTTGAGAACATGTTACCGCAAGGAGGAACATTGAATACATGATAGAAGCAAGATAACCAAAAGACTTGGCTTGAGATAATATAAATGATGAAGATCCCTTAATTCTTCATGATGTAGCCAAGTCTCCAATGCCCTCCAACAAGCACCTATTGATCAAATTTTGGATTGTTGGTCCCCAACTAAGTTGGGTCCTAAGAGGTTAGTCACAATAGGCTTGGCAACCCAAATGGTTCTTTTCTTGACACCACTTTGAGCACCAACATATTTGGCAAACACATTGCCACCCTCATCCTTACGAAGAGAATAAACATCATCAATGGTGATAGAGTTGGATGAGGTACCAATAGTGCACAAGGAGGAGATGTGGCCCTTCTCACGGCATATGTAGCAAGTTCTTTTCTTCTCCTTCTTCTCACTAGGTTTCTCCACAATGGGAGCATTGGCTTGTTTCTTCTTGGGAAGTGGTATTTCTTCAACTTGAGGTTGAATATGAGTTTGAGCTTGAGGCCGCTTCCCTTTTTGCTTCTTCTTCAAAGGGCAAGATCTAACATGGTGCCCTTCAATATTGCACTTGAAGCAAACAATCTTGGCCGGGTCTTTGACTTGTACT
Organism: Lolium multiflorum; assembly: GCA_030979885.1. NCBI lineage: Eukaryota > Viridiplantae > Streptophyta > Magnoliopsida > Poales > Poaceae > Lolium > Lolium multiflorum. Next base: position 151,335,056 of record CM061752.1, on the reverse strand, counting down.
TGGCCCTTCTTCTTGTTGTTGTTGTTGGACTTGTTCTTGTTGTTGGATTTGAATCCAAGTCCACTCTTGTCATTGGGGGATTGTTGCATACTCAACATCGTGTCAAGTTTGCATTTCCCTTCATGACCCTTTACCAAGTCATTCTTCAAAGAAGTGACTTGGGCCTTGAGCTCTTTGATTTCCTCTACATGGTTAGTAACAACACAAGTACTAGAGGAAGTAGAATCTTCATTGTTAGAGCAACAAGGCAAGGAAGATAATTCATCACAAGATTTAGCAATATTATGAGTGGATGAATTACTAGGACTAGCACATGGTAATATAGCATTTTGAGTAGTAGTGCTAGTATCCACATGAGGCTCACAAGGTGTTTCCTTTGACATGATAGCCTCATGAGCTAACTTTAGCCTATCATGAGAGGCTAGAAGATCCTCATGGGAGCTAGAGAGCTTTCCATGATTTTCTTCCAATTTCCCATAATTGCTAGTTAGCAAATCAAGGTGAGCCCTTAGCTCAACATTCTCCTTCAAGGTAGATGCTTCACAAGAAGTAGAGTTAGTAGCACAAGCATCATTATCAATAGCAATAGGAGAAGGCAAGTTGGCATGCACTTTTAGATAAGAAGCTTTAAGTTGCTCATGCGACTCGGTGAGTTTGGTGAGCGCACTCTCAATGACCCTTGAGCCCTTTTTGAGTTGCTCAAAATCCTCAAGGAGTTTAGCATTAACAAACACAAGCTTATCATTTTTTAGCTTTAGTTCATTTGCCATCTCAAGAGCTCTATCATGGTTTTCCTTTTCTCTAGACAATTCTAGAGCAAAGGTCTCCTCAAGAGCTTCCTTGATGGTTTGTTCTTCTTCAAGTTCATTCTTTAATGATGCGACATCATCGGCATACTCTCGTTCAAGAGCACCCTTTTTATCAATGGTGTTCTCATGCATCCAAATAAGTTTTTGGCTCTCAATGGCGGTAGTCAAGATTTCAAAGAAGTGAGTGCTAGCAATTTTATCTTTGCAAATAACCTTGAATACGCTCTTACCCTTATCGCGTAGAGAGACAACCCAATCCTCTTCTTCATATTCATCCTCATCCTTATCACCACGAGACATATTAGGTTCCATGGTAGGAGGTACCGTGGAACCCTTGGCCATAAGGCATATATGAGGACCGTGAGATAAAGAGGAGGAGTTACTTGAGGCTCCTTTCAAGATCTTGTCTTGACCAATAGAATCTTTGGTTTCCTCTACATTGTTAGACACACAACAACTAGAGGAAATAGAAGCATTTTTATCATGGCCACAAGACAATGCAAGCATATCATCATTAGATTTATGGATTTCTATTTTTGTGCCCTCGGGTCCTTAGTTGTGCTCAGTTTTCCCCAGCTCCTTAGTTTTTCCTCAGTTTTACCCAAACCTTTGTCTGAAACCATCACACGTGATGTAACGGCCGGTTGCCCGACGGTTGACCGTTATCTTCTGACTAGTGGGGCCACGTAGAGCCCGCAAAGACACGTCAGACCATCCATCTTTGTTTGACCGTAAGCATCGCTGTATCCCTGACCAAAACGCGAACGAGTGGGGCTTCGGTATATCGAATGACAAGTGGGGCCATGACGCTGATACAAGGGGCAATACACGGGTAGGATTAGATTTTTAAATGGAGCTCTACAGCGATGGCACGGAGGAGGTGGCATGCGGGGTGCCGAGATGAGATCGACGTCCACAAAGAACTGCATGAGGCGAGACCAGACGCATTAGATAGATATGAACTAGACGCGTTTAACCATGCAAAGAAGAGAAGAAATGGTCGACGACATCGAAGACTACGTCAAAACTTTGACTGACCGTGTCGGACACGAACACGAGCAATGTAGAGAAAACTAGTGTCTCTCCTTTCTGGCGTGTATAGGTGGGTGCTAGGAGAGTGTGGTGGCGAAGGGAAAGACCTCGCGGCGGTCTGTGGCGTCCAGCATAGCGGGTCGGCGTGGCCGTGCTGTAACATCCCAGAAAATACCACACAAAATAAACAAATTTCCCTAGTTCCAAATTTTGGAACCAACAAAAACTTTTATTAAATTAAGATTGGTACATAATGATCTTGCTTAATTCTTGTGCTATTGCCATGATTGCTTGTTCCTAGTATGTGAAATAACCTTAAACCCTAAACCTCACCCCTCCTCTCATCATTCTAGTGAAAATAAAATAAAAGGAAATTAAATGAGAAAAAGGCATATGTGCCTATGGATATAATTATAAATATTTACCCTAGACCTTTTCACTTTATTTAAAAGATTGGAAAAGCTTTGTAAACCTTATATAGCACTTCTTAAATCATTGCCAGGTTGAAACTAAAAAGAATATAAAGAAATAAGAAAATGCCATAGAGGCATATGAGGGCTAAATAGCATATATGAGAATTTAGGAAAACTAACCCTAGGACTTGTATGAATGGTTGGATCACCTCCATACATCATTTCAACAATTCACAACACCATTGTGAATCAAACCAAGTCAAAGTAAAAATAAAATACCCCATATGCATATAAGCCTATGTGCCGCATAGCCAATTCACCAAACCTTGACCTAGGACATCAAACCTTGACAAAATGGTGTAAAACCATCTATAAACCCCATATAACACTAAATGAACCCTAACACATGTCCAAGTGAAGCAAGATAAACCCTTTGCAAGTTTACTAAAATTGGACACCTCATTTCTTATGTATTAAGGCCAAATTTGCAAATCTTTGAACAAGACCATTTGATTTAGTTTCAATACTCTTAAAAAGTTACTAAACTCATAAGAACCACATTAGAATCAACCAAAGTCAAATCAAATAGAGAGAAATCAAATAGGGAGAGAATTCCCAAAATTCACTCACATACACATATGCCAAAATGCAAATCCTCCACCAAGGCCAAATTTGCTTGCCCCATTGTTTCTAAAATACTTCAATATGATAAACTAACACAATTGCATCATTGGATCAAGAATTAAATCAAAGCAAAACTCAAAATCAACATACATGTGATAATGGTCATTTTGTCACTTTATAAAATGTTCCCCACTTTACCCCTCTGTAATTCTCATTTCTTAAACCAAACTTGGTCAACTAATGCCATGTCATCCAAGACCATGTCAAGGTCAACAACTTTCATGTTGACCATCTCTGCAAATGTTGACTAGGTTGACCAGAAAGACAGGGACAAGTGGAGACTTTGAAACTATGTGAAGATGACCCCATTTTGGAATTCTTGTAAACCTTCACCAAAATGAGCACCACCACCACCATTCCAACACACTAATTATATAAATGAACTCCACCAAAAAGAATTGCAAAATTCTAAATTTTTCTTCATGCGGCCATATCATCGAACACCTTGCAGGCAACAATTGGATTTGGACATACACCCTTTTACACACTGGTTTTTAGCCTCCACCACTTTAGTTTGATGATCATCACACCTTGGTACTTCCTCTGCATCGAACCCAACTCATTTGCTCTGGTTAAAGTGAGGCCATGATCACCAATCCATCCATGCCGTACCCATGCCGGCCACCATGCCATTCATCCTCTCCATCTTTCTCTGGCCCCTTGTACCATGTCAACTAGCTAGCCTGCTCCTCAATGAACCCGCTGATACGAGCCCTAAGCCAGGAGACACACGCTACGGTCCAGAACGCGCGTGCCCAGACAAGCCCAGGGCATGCCAGCGCACGCGGTGAGCGCGCCCTGGCACGACACTGGACGCCGCAGTACACGTCCTCGCCTGGAGCCTCTCGTCCTCCCCTCGCCTTGCCCTCTTACACGCGTGATCACCACTACCCCAGCTACCTCCTAGACACCACCCCTAGCTCGCGCACGCTCCCTGGCCGTCGCCATGATCGACGTCCTGCCGCTCCCGTACCGCGAGGACGCCACCGTCGCCAGCACGCTCCCGTCCTTCCTCTGTCATCTCCTCAAGTGCGCTAGCCTCTCCTAGCCGTCGCCTACCCCGCGCACCCCCTAGCTTGCCCCTTCACCCCATCAGACGGCCGCACCATGGACGACCTCCACGGCACCCCACGGCACCTCCCGTCCTATAAATAGAGCCCCTCCCGTGCTTCAAGCTCCACACCCAACTTGCTCCCCTCCTTCCCCTTGTTCTCCTCGACCACCTCCCCTCCTCAATTAGTCGCTAGTTCGCCGGAATTTCATCGGAGTCCGCCGCCACAGTAGCTCCCCGACGCCGTTGATCTACTTCACCCCAAGCCCTGCTGCGACCACCCTCTGCCTCGCCATCGTCTTCTCGTTCGATCGCCCGCCTCGCCAAGTCCTGCCGGAGCCCAGGTACGCCGCCGACGACCCTCGCTGTCACCGGTAGGGTTAGGACCTCGCCGGAGGAGGTGAGCCGCTCGATCGCTCGAACGCTCCAGATAGCGCCACGTCGCTCCCGCCCACTGCCTGTGTTTCAAACCCAGCCCGTAGCAATGTTGGGCCGGCCCAGTCCGTTTAGCCCGTTTAGCCCAGTTTGCTTTCCCGCCAAGCCCAGTTATTCAAATTCGTTTTAATCCTTTTAGCTAAATTCAATACTGGTGCTAACTTCAAAATTAAATAGTTTGAAATCTACTACACCAAATTTAACCAATTTTATATATTTGGAAAGCTCATGAAGTTGTCTAAATAATGACACTGGCCTCATGTCCAAATTCGAAATTAAATTTAAATGATAAAAATAACAAGGCAGGGACTTTTCTGACTTCAAATAAATATTAGAAATTATCTAGAAATGATTTTAAGTTAATTCCAACTCTAATAAATCACATTGGACATAATATATTTGTTTATGCAAAAATATAGCATGGTTGTTTTGCATGATCATGGACTAGAGTTAAATAATGGCTATGGAGCCATTTCTAGATCATTTAATACATACACATAGAATTCTTTAAATAGTATGAGGGCTTCTCTCTCATTTAAATTGTGATCTTAAGTAATTCAAATAGAGGTACTGACCTAGATCAAATAAGTCTCATGCTTGGTTAATTAGAGAGGTTAATCATTTAGATGATAGTTTAACTTATATGAGGTATATCCTCTCACATAAACCATTAGTCCAAATAGTTCAATAAGAATTAATAACACATAATTAATGACCCATAGGTTTAGATTTGAAAATACTTAATCCTTCTCATAAGTAGTATTCAAATAATTCAAACCTATTAGTTAAATCATATAATGGACTTTGGTCTCATTTAAATCTTACCTCAACCACCTTAATATGAAGTAGATCCCAAGGTCAATTAAAATTCACTTCTAATTAATTAATAATATTAAAACATTACAAGGTGTTACTAAAATAGTATGAGGTGCTCACCTCATTTTAAATCATCTTTCTCAAATATATGAATTAATGTGTGGACCCTTAATTTGGCTAGGCTCAGACTTGCTCCCTCATAAATCCTAAATCTAGAGAATATTTAAATAAATTAAATCACATGAGACGATGAATCTCATTTAACTCACTTTCTCAAAATACTAAGTGCAAAGTGTTGACCTTGGTCAACATGGGATCACCCCTGGTTATTTAATAATAGTAAATCACCTCAATAATAGTCCCTTAACTTAGTTGCAATTATGTGTTACATCATATGAGAGATACTCCTTTCATTTAAATCTTGTTCTCAAGTAATCCAATATGAGGTAGTGATCATAGTCTATATAACCTCATATTGAATTATTTGGTGGCATTAAATCACTACCATATTAGTATTAAATTGCATGAAATATGGAACCTCATTTAAATCATTTTCTCAAATGGTAAGTATGAAGAGGTTGACTTTAGTCAACCTAGGTCATATATTACTCATAAGAGAAATTAAATCTTAAGAAGATTCAATGAGAGGAAATTATTTTTCTATTACTAAATAAGGAAACCCTAGCATAATTTTGTAAATAATATTAAGTAGTGATGCTAGATCATGGTGTGAGCCACTAAGGCTAATTAAGAGTACTTAAGTATTGTTTGGTGATTGTATCCTCGTATTCGTTTATAGACGCTAGTACCGGAGACTATCAAGAGGAGGAGGTATTCTACCAAGAGGAAGAAGAAGAATACTTTGATCACTTCACCAATCAAGGCAAGCTAGTCTACTGCAAGCTGATATTAATATTACCCCTACAAGCAAGCTAACATTCTTGCAAGCTAGACTAATGCAAGCTAATAAACTTGCTAACCATCAGGGTGCAAAGCTCTACCAGAGCAAGGCACCATTACATTTTACTTTATGAACCTATCCCAAAGTTTTTACCTTACAAGCTTTACTTGATTTTATTTATCAAAGTTACTTTTTGGTTTATGATGCACTTGGTGGAAATATCGAGTAGTATCAGAAAATCACACTTAGCCTAGCAAGCTCCAAGATACTTATCACCCCTCATGAAATAGTTGCTAGTGCTAATCAAATAAAATTTGGACTACTCTAGATGGGAACATGTGACTTTGAAATGAAGTTGAAACCTTGGAATGATGCTCATTCCATTGAATGACTTTGAAGGTGAATATGACCAAGAGAAGATGGTGATTTTTGATATAAAACTGATGGTTGGGTTCGGATGCGATACCATTCCAATTTTGAAAGTACCCCCACAATACCCAAAATGGGTACGGGCTTAACTAGAAATTTATGTGCTTTAGTATGGGTTCCCTCTAAACAAGCGTCATAGGGGTTATGCCAAGGGCTGCCTCCGAAGCAATATGAGATATTGCGGAATGACGTGAACGAGGTGAATTGTCCGGCCCAAGCCCTGTGCAGTTCCCGGGTTAACAGGTTGGTTTTCACCGGGAGGCCAAGCTCATGGGGAGAGGTGCCTGTACTAGAGTATATAAGTGAAAGGTTATGGTTGGTAGTCCGCATACGGAGTATGATAAATCAGGGCCAGTTAACCCTGACGGATTATTGCAAATATTGTGGCACAAGTGTACGACCTCTGCAGAGTGTAGAACTATTCGAATAGCCGTGTCCACGGTTACGGACGATTGGAAAGGCCATACTGTTCCGTCATCAGACCATTTTCAAAAATGTGACATATGACTGGTGACTGTTGCAAGTTGAATGGTGATTTGGGATTGAATCACAACTGAGTTGTGGGAATGACACTAATGTTCCCACTTGAGTTAGTCTAGTGATTCAAGCATCTTTACTAAATGTTTATGAAATAAACTTGGCTTTATGCAAATAAACTTAGAGCTTAGTATCCCCTTACCACAATTGATAGTGCTTACACTAGTATTAGTTTGCGAGTACTTTAAAAGTACTCATGGCTTTGTCCCTGGCTATTCAAATGGCCAGACTATGAAGGTGAACAGCAGTACGAGGAAGATGGACAGCAGAACGTCTACGACAACTAGGACCGCTCCTGACGTCAACAGTTGCCTGTGGAACAGATGGACCACGACCGTTACTTCGCTTCCGCTATGTGTTTTGTAATAGGATCTCTAGATCCACTATGTTGTATTAAGACTGGATCATGTGATCCTTTGTTGTAAGACGATGATGTGTTGTAATAAATGATGTGTTGTGATATCAAGCTATTATGTCTCGCAAAAACAATATTCCTGGGATTGCGAGGAATGGCATAATAGGCATCTGGACTTAAAAATCCGGGTGTTGACAAGTTGGTATCAGAGCCATTGTTTGACCTTAGGAGACCCTAGTTAGAATGGACGTTCGGAAAAATTTAGTTTCTAAAAATAAATGAAGGAAGTATTTGTGAAAAACTTATTCCTTTTCTTCTCTACCAAATCTTCTTGAAAATAATGAGCCACGCACCTCCTTATAAATCTATTTAAAATTTTGCCACACTTGTTCATATCTCTAACCTACTCATCCATCTCACTTTCAGATGGAGCCTTACGTCCAGACGGAGACCTACGATCTGGAAAACGGAGGAAGTCTGGTGTTTGAGCGCGACTTGTACCTAGTGTCCGAGAGGCTCGAACGCCCACCTCCCCAGTTCCACGGAGTCCGGATCCACAACACCCCCGCTGGGGAACAGCAGTGGATGATCACCGCTGACTTGAAGGGAAGCTCGGAACCTCCCATCTCGGAGAGGATCCTTTTCTCCTTCAAGGCCTACAGCTGGGTGGACGGTCTTGCTCACGCCCTTCAGGAGGGACTTGCTCGGGTGTGTGGACAGAACATCGCCGCACTCCGGGGAAGCCGCTTCGCCCACTTCGCGAGGCACGACACCATGGGAGAACCCATGGCCCTCTCTTCGCACCCGGTGCTCAAGATCCATGTGCAGCATTTGGACTTTATGCTTCACGAGACCCGGAAGGATCTGGAGTTGACACGTGTTCACTCCCACCGTGCCCAGATGGCTTTGGCTCATCATGCTGACGCCATCAGGCTACTCGCCAAGGACCGCCGATCACGCCTGCAGCGCGCCAAGAATGTCGCTACTATCACCCGTCTTCGCGAGAAGATTCGCACCTTAGAGGTGACTGTCCGGACACAGCAGGACCAGATTCAGGAGATGGAGGAGGATGGAGAAGACATCCAAGGAGGCGATGACTTCCTGAGTGACGACAACGACTTTGAGGATGACGAGTTCACTGATGAGGAGGACTATGAGTTTCTAGAGTCTGCAGAGGATGGGATCATTCCCATCGATGTAGATGAAGACAATGAGGAATAGTTGCACTAGCTTCACTTACGTAGGTGTGAGTTGTACCCCGCACCATGTATCGTAGATTGTGGAAGAAGGGTTCTTAAAACCCTTAGTGCTTTAGCTTGTAATGTGTGATGTTTGTTGTGAATAAATGAAGTAGGTGCTATGTTCATCACAAGAATATTTCAAGTTTTAAGTTTAAACCTAACTCAAACTAAGCCATAGAAAAATTCCCTCTTACCTCATGATATATCTACATAATCAGATGGCCCCACCAAACCGCAACGCCACCCAGGATGCCATGATGCAACTACTGCAGACAATGATGGCAGACCGGGAAGCTGAAAGAGCTGAACGCCAAGCCAACCTTGCCGCACTGCAACAGATAGCCCAGAACAATCAAGGCCGTGGAAACCACGATCACCCTGGGTCAAAACTGAAGAATTTCCAGAACACCAACCCTCCAATGTTCAGCAAAACCGAAGAGCCCCTCGATGCTGATGACTGGATCCAGACAATAGAAAACAACCTTGAAGTTGCGGGAGTTGAAGCCGCAGAAAAAGTACTGTTTGCCACCCACTACCTGTCAGGACCTGCAAGAGCCTGGTGGACTAGTGCCCGTGCAATGAATGCGGGACAGATGATGACATGGGAAGACTTCAAGCTGAAGTTCAGCAAGTACCATGTGCCCCAAGGATTAATCAAGAAAATGAGAGACGAGTTCCGTGAACTCAAGCAAGGAAGAATGTCCGTGGTGGAATACCGCGACAGGTTTCTCACTCTGTCAAGGTACGCCCCGGATGAGACCGACACAAATGAGAAAAGAAAGAAAGATTTCTGAACGGACTGCACGACGAGATGCAAACTGTGTTAGTGAATATCCGTTCGCGACCTCGAAGCCCTCGTAGACTCAGCCATACAGATGGAAGGAAAGCTGCATCAGGCCAATGAGAATCGCAAGCGCAGAATGATGAACCAGAGTGGACCCCACCATACCCAAGCACCGCAATAACTCCTCTGGAGGATTCACCCCGAAACAACAGGCCACCTGCTCAGACTTATCGCCCCAACTACAGCAATAACAACGGAGGACCCCCGAAGCCCGGAGGCAACAACAATAACAACCGCAACCCCAACAGCCACAATAATAATGGGCACAACACCAACACCAACACTGGCCCGAGAACTGGGAGTAATGCCATCCCCGTCACCCCGAAGGACAAATCAACGGTAAACTGCTACGAATGTGGAGTTGTAGGCCACTTTTCCAAAGAATGCCCCAAGAAGCTTGCCAAGATCGCTGCCAACACCGCTGCACCTGCCCAGCAACAGCGTCGCAGGTAGAAGGAACCAGAACAACAACAACGGACGTTTCTACCACATGACGGCCACTGAAGCCAGGAAGCACCCCAGACCCCGACAAGTATGCCTAGCTTCCTGTTAATCAAAATGCTCAATCTCTCTTAGGAACCTAACTCCTCTTAAAATCTCGGGACGAGATTTGTTTAAGGGGGAAGGGTTTGTAACATCCCAGAAAATACCACACAAAATAAACAAATTTCCCTAGTTCCAAATTTTGGAACCAACAAAAACTTTTATTAAATTAAGATTGGTACATAATGATCTTGCTTAATTCTTGTGCTATTGCCATGATTGCTTGTTCCTAGTATGTGAAATAACCTTAAACCCTAAACCTCACCCCTCCTCTCATCATTCTAGTGAAAATAAAATAAAAGGAAATTAAATGAGAAAAAGGCATATGTGCCTATGGCTATAATTATAAATATTTACCCTAGACCTTTTCACTTTATTTAAAAGATTGGAAAAGCTTTGTAAACCTTATATAGCACTTCTTAAATCATTGCCAAGTTGAAACTAAAAAGAATATAAAGAAATTAAAAATGCCATAGAGGCATATGAGAGCTAAATAGCAAATATGAGAATTTAAGAAAACTAACCCTAGGACTTGTATGAATGGTTGGATCACCTCCATACATCATTTCAACAATTCACAACACCATTGTGAATCAAACCAAGTCAAAGTAAAAATAAAATACCCCATATGCATATAAGCCTATGTGCCGCATAGCCAATTCACCAAACCTTGACCTAGGACATCAAACCTTGACAAAATGGTGTAAAACCATCTATAAACCCCATATAACACTAAATGAACCCTAACACATGTCCAAGTGAAGCAAGATAAACCCTTTGCAAGTTTATTAAAATTGGACACCTCATTTCTTATGTATTAAGGCCAAATTTGCAAATCTTTGAACAAGACCATTTGATTTAGTTTCAATACTCTTAAAATGTTACTAAACTCATAAGAACCACATTAGAGTCAACCAAAGTCAAATCAAATAGAGAGAAATCAAATAGGGAGAGAATTCCCAAAATTCACTCACATACACATATGCCAAAATGCAAATCCTCCACCAAGGCCAAATTTGCTTGCCCCATTGTTTCTAAAATACTTCAATATGATAAACTAACACAATTGCATCATTGGATCAAGAATTAAATCAAAGCAAAACTCAAAATCAACATACATGTGATAATGGTCATTTTGTCACTTTATAAAATGTTCCCCACTTTACCCCTCTGTAATTCTCATTTCTTAAACCAAACTTGGTCAACTAATGCCATGTCATCCAAGACCATGTCAAGGTCAACAACTTTCATGTTGACCATCTCTGCAAATGTTGACTAGGTTGACCAGAAAGACAGGGACAAGTGGAGACTTTGAAACTATGTGAAGATGACCCCATTTTGGAATTCTTGTAAACCTTCACCAAAATGAGCACCACCACCACCATTCCAACACACTAATTATATAAATGAACTCCACCAAAAAGAATTGCAAAATTCTAAATTTTTCTTCATGCGGCCATATCATCGAACACCTTGCAGGCAACAATTGGATTTGGACATACACCCTTTTACACACTGGTTTTTAGCCTCCACCACTTTAGTTTGATGATCATCACACCTTGGTACTTCCTCTGCATCGAACCCAACTCATTTGCTCTGGTTAAAGTGAGGCCATGATCACCAATCCATCCATGCCGTACCCATGCCGGCCACCATGCCATTCATCCTCTCCATCTTTCTCTGGCCCCTTGTACCATGTCAACTAGCTAGCCTGCTCCTCAATGAACCCGCTGATACGAGCCCTAAGCCAGGAGACACACGCTACGGTCCAGAACGCGCGTGCCCAGACAAGCCCAGGGCATGCCAGCGCACGCGGTGAGCGCGCCCTGGCACGACACTGGACGCCGCAGTACACGTCCTCGCCTGGAGCCTCTCGTCCTCCCCTCGCCTTGCCCTCTTACACGCGTGATCACCACTACCCCAGCTACCTCCTAGACACCACCCCTAGCTCGCGCACGCTCCCTGGCCGTCGCCATGATCGACGTCCTGCCGCTCCCGTACCGCGAGGACGCCACCGTCGCCAGCCCGCTCCCGTCCTTCCTCTGTCATCTCCTCAAGTGCGCTAGCCTCTCCTAGCCGTCGCCTACCCCGCGCACCCCCTAGCTTGCCCCTTCACCCCATCAGACGGCCGCGCCATGGACGACCTCCACGGCACCCTTGCAGCACCTCCCGTCCTATAAATAGAGCCCCTCCCGTGCTTCAAGCTCCACACCCAACTTGCTCCCCTCCTTCCCCTTGTTCTCCTCGACCACCTCCCCTCCTCAATTAGTCGCTAGTTCGCCGGAATTTCATCGGAGTCCGCCGCCACAGTAGCTCCCCGACGCCGTTGATCTACTTCACCCCAAGCCCTGCTGCGACCACCCTCTGCCTCGCCATCGTCTTCTCGTTCGATCGCCCGCCTCGCCAAGTCCTGCCGGAGCCCAGGTACGCCGCCGACGACCCTCGCTGTCACCGGTAGGGTTAGGACCTCGCCGGAGGAGGTGAGCCGCTCGATCGCTCGAACGCTCCAGATAGCGCCACGTCGCTCCCGCCCACTGCCTGTGTTTCAAACCCAGCCCGTAGCAATGTTGGGCCGGCCCAGTCCGTTTAGCCCGTTTAGCCCAGTATGCTTTCCCGCCAAGCCCAGTTATTCAAATTCGTTTTAATCCTTTTAGCTAAATTCAATACTGGTGCTAACTTCAAAATTAAATAGTTTGAAATCTACTACACCAAATTTAACCAATTTTATATATTTGGAAAGCTCATGAAGTTGTCTAAATAATGACACTGGCCTCATGTCCAAATTCGAAATTAAATTTAAATGATAAAAATAACAAGGCAGGGACTTTTCTGACTTCAAATAAATATTAGAAATTATCTAGAAATGATTTTAAGTTAATTCCAACTCTAATAAATCACATTGGACATAATATATTTGTTTATGCAAAAATATAGCATGGTTGTTTTGCATGATCATGGACTAGAGTTAAATAATGGCTATGGAGCCATTTCTAGATCATTTAATACATACACATAGAATTCTTTAAATAGTATGAGGGCTTCTCTCTCATTTAAATTGTGATCTTAAGTAATTCAAATAGAGGTACTGACCTAGATCAAATAAGTCTCATGCTTGGTTAATTAGAGAGGTTAATCATTTAGATGATAGTTTAACTTATATGAGGTATATCCTCTCACATAAACCATTAGTCCAAATAGTTCAATAAGAATTAATAACACATAATTAATGACCCATAGGTTTAGATTTGAAAATACTTAATCCTTCTCATAAGTAGTATTCAAATAATTCAAACCTATTAGTTAAATCATATAATGGACTTTGGTCTCATTTAAATCTTACCTCAACCACCTTAATATGAAGTAGATCCCAAGGTCAATTAAAATTCACTTCTAATTAATTAATAATATTAAAACATTACAAGGTGTTACTAAAATAGTATGAGGTGCTCACCTCATTTTAAATCATCTTTCTCAAATATATGAATTAATGTGTGGACCCTTAATTTGGCTAGGCTCAGACTTGCTCCCTCATAAATCCTAAATCTAGAGAATATTTAAATAAATTAAATCACATGAGACGATGAATCTCATTTAACTCACTTTCTCAAAATACTAAGTGCAAAGTGTTGACCTTGGTCAACATGGGATCACCCCTGGTTATTTAATAATAGTAAATCACCTCAATAATAGTCCTTTAAATTAGTTACAATTATGTGTTAAATCATATGAGAGATACTCCTCTCATTTAAATCTTGTTCTCAAGTAATCCAATATGAGGTAGTGATCATAGTCTATATAACCTCATATTGAATTATTTGGTGACATTAAATCACTACCATGTTAGTATTAAATTGCATGAGGTATGGAACCTCATTTAAATCATTTTCTCAAATGGTAAGTATGAAGAGGTTGACTTTAGTCAACCTAGGTCATATATTACTCATAAGAGAAATTAAATCTTAAGAAGATTCAATGAGAGGAAATTATTTTTCTATTACTAAATAAGGAAACCCTAGCATAATCTTGTAAATAATATTAAGTAGTGATGCTAGATCATTGTGTGAGCCACTAAGGCTAATTAAGAGTACTTAAGTATTGTTTGGTGATTGTATCCTCGTATTCGTTTATAGACGCTAGTACCGGAGACTATCAAGAGGAGGAGGTATTCTACCAAGAGGAAGAAGAAGAATACTTTGATCACTTCACCAATCAAGGCAAGCTAGTCTACTGCAAGCTGATATTAATATTACCCCTACAAGCAAGCTAACATTCTTGCAAGCTAGACTAATGCAAGCTAATAAACTTGCTAACCATCAGGGTGCAAAGCTCTACCAGAGCAAGGCACCATTACATTTTACTTTATGAACCTATCCCAAAGTTTTTACCTTACAAGCTTTACTTGATTTTATTTATCAAAGTTACTTTTTGGTTTATGATTCACTTGGTGGAAATATAGAGTAGTACCAGAAAATCACACTTAGCCTAGCAAGCTCCAAGATACTTATCACCCCTCATGAAATAGTTGCTAGTGCTAATCAATTAAAATTTGGACTACTCTAGATGGGAACATGTGACTTTGAAATGAAGTTGAAACCTTGGAATGATGCTCATTCCATTGAATGACTTTGAAGGTGAATATGACCAAGAGAAGATGGTGATTTTTGATATAAAACTGATGGTTGGGTTCGGATGCGATACCATTCCAATTTTGAAAGTACCCCCACAATACCCAAAATGGGTACGGGCTTAACTAGAAATTTATGTGCTTTAGTATGGGTTCCCTCTAAACAAGCGTCATAGGGGTTATGCCAAGGGCTGCCTCCGAAGCAATATGAGATATTGCGGAATGACGTGAACGAGGTGAATTGTCCGGCCCAAGCCCTGTGCAGTTCCCGGGTTAACAGGTTGGTTTTCACCGGGAGGCCAAGCTCATGGGGAGAGGTGCCTGTACTAGAGTATATAAGTGAAAGGTTATGGTTGGTAGTCCGCATACGGAGTATGATAAATCAGGGCCAGTTAACCCTGACGGATTATTGCAAATATTGTGGCACAAGTGTACGACCTCTGCAGAGTGTAGAACTATTCGAATAGCCGTGTCCACGGTTACGGACGATTGGAAAGGCCATACTGTTCCGTCATCAGACCATTTTCAAAAATGTGACATATGACTGGTGACTTGCTGTTGCAAGTTGAATGGTGATTTGGGATTGAATCACAACTGAGTTGTGGGAATGACACTAATGTTCCCACTTGAGTTAGTCTAGTGATTCAAGCATCTTTACTAAATGTTTATGAAATAAACTTGGCTTTATGCAAATAAACTTAGAGCTTAGTATCCCCTTACCACAATTGATAGTGCTTACACTAGTATTAGTTTGCGAGTACTTTAAAAGTACTCATGGCTTTGTCCCTGGCTATTCAAATGGCCAGACTATGAAGGTGAACAGCTGTACGAGGAAGATGGACAGCAGAACGTCTACGACAACTAGGACCGCTCCTGACGTCAACAGTTGCCTGTGGAACAGATGGACCACGACCGTTACTTCGCTTCCGCTATGTGTTTTGTAATAGGATCTCTAGATCCACTATGTTGTATTAAGACTGGATCATGTGATCCTTTGTTGTAAGACGATGATGTGTTGTAATAAATGATGTGTTGTGATATCAAGCTATTATGTCTCGCAAAAACAATATTCCTGGGATTGCGAGGAATGGCATAATAGGCATCTGGACTTAAAAATCCGGGTGTTGACAAGTGCCCACAGCGGCGTGCATGCATGTTCGGCATTGGCATCAGCATGTACGTTCGGCATTGGCCTCGGCGGTATCTCTGGTGTGTCAGTGATCGAATGAGGGGACGGGATTGAGGGTGCATCCCGACGTTGACCTAGCAGTGGCGGCGAGCATAGCCGTTCTGACCATGCCGATATCGGCATCGGCATCGTTTGGAGGCTGTGGTGCTCGAATCAAGTTGGGATTTGTTTCTCGTAGGCCAAAATGAATTTGAAACAAGTTTCATGTTGAAGGTTAGGTAACGAAAGTTTGTAACTATCCCAAAATTATACTAGCGCCATGGTGAGGTTCTTTTTGATAGAGCTATACGGTTGGGCAAACTTTTTTGACACTTTTTAGATAGGGTTCCTTGTTGTTACACGTATGGCATCATGTATGGAAAATTTGTGGTCATTTGGAGATGTTCGAAAAAATCACTTTGCTTAAGCGCATGCCGTTTCGTCTCGCTGAAACCAGCTTTTCTAACAAGGTGATTTTTTCTACCTTCTCTAAATAACCTCAAATTTCATACAGCTGATCTTCTATACATAGATAGATAGATTGTTTCGTTTTTACATTTTTCGAACTTTTTATTTCCCTTTATAATACCCAATTGATTTTCAGGTCAAAACCTCGAAAAACAGCATCATGTATGGCATCATTTCACCCTAAATTTCAAATTTTCTGAAACTTTCCCTTTTAGATATTCCTTGTTGTTATAGGTATGCCATCATGTATGCCAAACTTGGTTAGGTCTCACTGAAACCAGCTTTTGTAACAAATTAGGTGATGGTTTATCATTTTTTTTGCGTGAAAAGTAATGGCAACAACAAATCGGTGATGGTTTATCATATTTTTTTGCGTGAAAAGTAATGGCTACAACAAATTGTTGATGGTTTATCATTTTTTGCGTGAAAAGTAATGGCTACAACAAATTGTTGATGGTTTATCATTTTTTTGCGTGAAAAGTAATGGCAACAACAAATCGGTGATGGTTTATCATTTTTTGCGTGAAAAGTAATGGCTACAACAAATTGTTGATGGTTTATCATTTTTTTGCGTGAAAAGTAATGGCAACAACAAATCGGTGATGGTTTATCATTTTTTTTGCGTGAAAAGTAATGGCTACAACAAATTGTTGATGGTTTATCATTTTTTTGCGTGAAAAGTAATGGCAACAACAAATCGGTGATGGTTTATCATTTTTTTGCGTGAAAAGTAATGGCTACAACAAATTGTTGATGGTTTATCATTTTTTTGCGTGAAAAGTAACGCCTAAAATAGTTTATAATTTTTAGCGCGTGAAAAATAATACAGAAAACCGCCCTTCAGCATACTTAGAGGGTGGAAGCTAATTAACCGCCAACAGAGAGAGAGAGGGGTTATCCTGCCCGTTCCCTATATCATACGATCAACGGTCGGCGGGCACGATCCGCGTGACATGGGCTAGACCAATCAGGGCGATGATGCACGTCTGCGAGAATTTGTGAAGAGAGAGGGCAAAACTGAGTACTATCAAGAAACCAAGGGCACCTGAGTAGTAAACAGACTAAGGGATTCAAATTTGAGATTTAAAAAATGGAAAATGTGTGTTTTGTACAATGAAACCCATCTTGGCCTACCTCAAACTATTTGCAATACCAATATACATCAGTGTGAGAATTGTGGCCTCATTTAGACAAAGTATGATTTGGGGGAAGCTGTTTTGGGAAGGGCTTATTGTGGAAAACCATGCACCTTCATAGCTACTAGGTGATTTGAGAAGTGGCAATTTGTGGTAAAACTTGATTTATCTATGATTTGAGAAGTGGCAATTTGTGGTAAAGACTCCATGAGTAAGTGCCACTCTTTTTCGGATTTTTTTGCACATTAAATGACTCATTTAACTAGTTAATCCCATTTGTTGACTCTCTGTTGACCAGCCACTTGAGGGTAAAACTGAGTATATTGCACTAGCCAGTATTAGCACTCGAGGGGAAAATTGAGCACACAAAAAATGCTAGTATAAGACTCGAGGGTATACCTGAGTATATCTAAATTTCCAGGGTTAGACTCGAGGACACGTGCAATTGTTGACGCGTAGACGCGGGTCGCGGTGGAGAAGTCGAGACGTGCAATCGTGGACGCGTGTCGCGTTGCAGAAGTCCAAGACGTGCAGACGTGCACCTGTGCACGCGTAGGACGCGGGTCGCATTAACCACCCCTCGCCTTTATAGACGCCTCCTCGCACTCTCTCTGTCACTCTCACTCGCTCACGCATCGCCAACTCTCTCACGTCCCATCATCTTCTCCAAAGCAAAAAACCCTCTCCCTCTCCCTCTTCCTCTTCCTCCGCCGGAGAGATGGACAAGGAGAATGCCAATCCCATCGTCGAGGTTGGCTCAAAGCGCGACGCCTCCATCTTCGGCGCCGTCCCCTCTACGGACGACGACGCCGCCGCCGCCGTCGCCGGTGCATCGGAGGCTGCTGCCGCCGGTGGCAGTCAGATCCCGGCGGGATGGGACCCCTACGACCCCGTGCCGTACGTCCCGCCCCCGAACCCCTACGACACCTCCCTGGAGGACCCATGGAACGAGGTAACTACGGTTTGCTTCCTTTTTTGTTCCCCATTCCTTTTTGAACCCTATTTTTGCTGGTGTAGATGGATCTGTAGATGGATGAGTATTGGGCTAATATTTGCGCCGATTTTATTCCATTTTGTTTTGATCACTTCTTGATTTCGTTTAAGATTTGGGGTTCGGCTGTTCGGTTAATTTATGCAAGTAATATTGGATCTCAATCAGTTAATTTATGCAAGTAATCATGGGATCTCAATCAGTTATTTTATGCACTAATCAAAAGATATCAACCGTTTAATTTTGCAAATAATCTCGAATGTGTTCAAGTTCAGATCTAGTTCAGATCTAGAATCTGTTTCTTTGCCTATGATGAATGGTTGGGCACAAATTTTTACAGGGAGGGTTCAGCGAACCATTGCTGTGTACAAATCTGTTGTGCATGAGCTTTAGTTCGCTAACTCCTTCCCTGTAGATATATAATCATGTCCACTCTAACTGAGGCTGACTCTGTTTTTCTTAACTTTGTTATCATGTACGTTAGTCATCGTTGCAACTCATTCACTAGTTTCTGTTTGATATGGATCAGATGTCTGGCAGCGACGTCGGCAGCGACGAAGAGGAGGAGGACGTCAAGACTCGCCAAGTGCTGCGGAGGCTGCAGGTCGGCCAGTACATCTCCTACTTCGCCAAGGAGGTGTACAGGTGCCCCTTCTGCACCAGGAGACTCGGCGCCACGGACTTCAACTGCCTCGTCACGCATGCTGAGAACATCAGCAACACCTTCCCCAAAGTCGGCACGACGGTGAACGTCCACTCCTTCCGCGCCAAGCACAGGGCGCTCGGCATGCACCTCCGCAGCTTGCAGCGGGTGGAGATCTCCGCCGGGCGCATGCCTCCGCTCAAGCCCAAGGCTCCCAAGGGGAGCAAGAGCAACAAGTGGAGGCAGAGCCAGATGGGGTAGGCGGAGTCCTGGACGTGTGCTGCTGCTGCTGCTGCCTCCTAGTTTGTTGTTGGGATCCCTTTGTTGTTAGCTAGGGATCCCTTGTTGTTATGTTAGTATGATGGTGCTGTGAAGAACCTGTTACTATGTTGGCTGCTGTGTATGCAGCCTATTATCTATCCATATTATCTAGGGATTATCTATCCCTAGTCTACTATATTTTGTTGGCCGTACTTAGTTTTCTTGATTTACTATGACTGTGAATTTATCGTACATTATCCTGGAGATTTGCTTCTAGATTTAACTACATACATATGGACCAGAGGGAGTACTAGATTTGCTGCCATATTGGGCAAACAACGAGGGCCAAAAGGCACAAATAATTGAAGAAAGTCAGAAATGCAAGCTTCTCTAGATTTTATACTAATTTGGTGAAAAGGACAGAGAGAAAGAGGGGGAAAAGGTGCACTTAATAATGCCAATTTTGGGCCGAGAGAGACAGAACCCAGCTCCTGCTCACGTGCAACCAAACGCTTCTCGTCCTGTCCCACGCGGTCCCTTTCTACCAGCCCCACGCGACGCGGGCCCACACGACGCGGCCCCACACGTGACAGAACGGTCAACTAAACGGGAATCCTGCCGTCTGAGCTGCTTCTGGTTTCAGACAAACGTTTGGGTAAAACTGAGGAAAAACTAAGGAGCCACATGGCCACAAGACAATGCAAGCATATCATCATTAGATTTATTCAAGCAACTTACACATGATATGCAAAGACTATCAACACAAGCATGTAAAACATTTCTAGTGCTAGATGTGTTTGAGTCCGTAGATGAAGCATTACAATGAGATAGAGATGAAGAATCATCAATAGTAAGCTCAATATCAACATTGCAATTTTCATCACCACTCACCATATCATTACCTTGTGTCTTACCACACTTGGGTGAAGTGGAAGAAGATGAGACCTCATCACGGCCGGAAGTGGAAGCAATACAATCATCCTTAATAATATTGGACACATCATATTTATCTTGAATCTTTGTCCATAACTCATGAGCGCTCCAAAAAGGCAAGTATGGAAAGAGACCTACATCTCTCAAAGCATTCATAAGAACATAAGAAGCTTGAGAATTGAGATATAAATTTTTCTCATCCTCTAACGATAGATTTTGTGAATCCATAGGAGGAGAAAAACCTATATCTACAATTTTCTCCATATGAGGGTCAATGTCCCGAAAATGACTAAGCATGCAAATTTTCCAAACATCATAATTTGTGCCATCTAATATAAGAGTGTTATCGTGCACTAATCCTCTAGCCGACATCTTTACTCTCAAGGCGGTGAAGCCTAAGAATGAGAGACCTTGCTCTGATACCAATTGAAAGGACACGGATGTCGCCTAGAGGGGGGGTGAATAGGCGATTTAAAACTTTTACGAGATGGGCTTAACAAATGCGGAATAAAACTAGCGTTTACTTTGTCAAGCCCAAAGCCTATATACTATGGTTCACCTATGTGCACCAACAACTTATTCTAAGCAAGAGTTCACCTATGTGCACCAACAACTTATGCTAAGCAATACAAGCAAGTATGTGATAGCAAGATATATATAACTTCAAGCACGATGGCTATCACAAGGTAAAGTGCATAAGTAAAGAGCTCGGGTATAGAGATAACCGAGGCACGCGGGAGACGATGATTTATCCCGGAGTTCACACTCTTGCGAGTGCTAATCTCCGGTGGAGAGGTGCGGTTGCTTAGTGCTCCCGAACGCCACAAGAGGCTCACCTTGAGGTGTGGTTGCTCGATGCACACCAACGCCACAAAGGCCTCACCCCAAGATGCGGTACTCACACCACACACCGAACGCCACGAAGGCGCCTCACCTAAATCTCCGGTGACCCTCGCCACAAAGGCCTAGGTCACGGTTCCACTAAGGGATTTCCTTCGAGGCGGAAACCGGGCCTTACACAAAGGTTGGGGCACACATCCACAACTTAATTGGAGGCTCCCAACAAACCGCCACAAAGGCCTAGAATCCGTCTAGGGTTCCAAGAACCCAAGAGTAACTGAAAGAACATCTCTCATATTATGTTTTGAGTGTTTGATGTCAATGTATGTGATACACTAATGTTTGTTTAAGTGGTACAGGGATTACATAGATATTTATTCATGTGTGTTGGATTTGATCGTCTGTCAAAAGTAATCAGAAAAAGTTGGCCAGGCCGGATAATCCGGGCCGGATATTGTTGAAATATCCGGCCCCCTGATTTTGGCTAAGTCTCTGAGGAAAAGCAGCGCAGTAGAGGGGCCGGATTTTTGCCCGGATATTGTCCCGGTATTGTACCAGGGCCGGAATATCCGGGCCGGATATTTTGGAAATATCCGGCCCCCTCGATTTTGGCTAAGGACCTGAAGATTTGTGTCTCTGGTTAGGGGCCGGACATTTGGCCGGATAATGTCACTGTTTTGTCCCGAAGGCCGGATTATCCGGGGCGGATTATCCGGCCCTTACTTAGGCCGGAATATCCGGCCCCCCGGAAGCTGCAACGGCTCAATTTTGAGGGGGGTATAAATACCCCCCTTCTTCTACCTTGGTTGCTTGCTCAATCATTACACAAGAAGTCTGCCAAGCCACCACCATTAGAGCCACCTCAAGAAACACAAGATTTGCAAGATCTCCTTCCTCCCCCAACCAAAGCTCTTGATCTTTGGGGATTCGAAGGAGAAGACACCGATCTACATCCTCACCGAAGCGTTCTTCATTTCCCCCTCACTTGTTTGAGGGATCTCATGCTAGTGTTCCTATTTGGTCCCCTAGTTGATTTGTTGTTGATGTGTTGTTGTTGATTGTTGTATTGTTACAGATTTGGGAGCCTCCAATTCAGTTGTGGATGTGTGCCCCAAGAACCTTGTAAAGGCCCGGTTTCCGCCTCGAGGAAATCCCTTAGTGGAAGTGGGCTAGGCCTTCGTGGCGTTGCTCACAGGAGATCTGAGTGAAGCCTTCGTGGCTGTTGGTTTGGCTTGCGTAGCAACCACACTCCTCCAAACGTAGACGTACCTTCTTGCAAAGGAAGGGAACTACGGGAATCATCTCCGTGTCAACGCGTGCTACACTCTCGGTTACCTCTATCCCACTCTATCTCCTATATATTGCGTAGCTATATCTTGCTTAGTTGATAACCTTGTCATATAGGTAAATTCACTTAGTTGCATATCTAGAGAATTTACCTTTGTGTCAAACCTAAATTGAAAAAGAACTAAAAATTGGTTAGCACCTATTCACCCCCCTCTAGGTGCGGCATACGATCCTTTCAATTGGTATCAGAGCCTCGGCTCTTATTTCGGGCTTAACCGCCTAAGAGTATGCCGGACGAGACGCCTATGGAAGAGTCCGATAAGTTGGTCATCATGGAGGAAATCAATTCGTTGAGATCCTCCATGGACGCTCAAATGGAAAGCATGAGAAAATTGATTTCCGAGCTTTTGACTCCGGTCCCTCCTAAGGCTCCCGTCTTAGAGGTAAAGGACACGGGTGTGTTAGAAGAGGGAGGTGCTTCGGCACTACCCTCCTCTACCAAACCCGTGGAAGGTGATAACTTAAACACTAACAAATCTCCCATTACATCTCCTAGTGGAACTAGTGGAGGTGAGAGCTACAATCGAGTAGCTCCACCTTTTCAATCTCCCGATATACCGGTTCCACATCCCCATTTGAACATTCGAGGCGACCCACCTAAGTTTTCCGTTGAGAATTTCGATACTTGGCAATTTGAGTTTCGCTCTCATGTTTGCAGTGCCTCCAATGAACTTTGGAGAATCATCTTGGAAGGCTTCAAGCCCTACAACCCCGACAAGTTGACTAGAAGAGAAGCGGTTGATAGTCAACTCAACAACACCGCCTTGCACATGATTCAAACTAGTGTGGGGACACAAGAGCTTCCTCGTGTTCGGAACTACACCACCGCCAAGGAAGCTTGGGATGGTTTGGCCGCTAGTTGCATGGGAAGTGAGAGCACGAGAAGGAACAAGTATAATGCTCTTCGGAATCAAGCCGAAGGATTCATGAGGCTACCGGATGAAGATCATCAAGTCATGTATGGAAGACTCCTCATTGTTGCCGATGCCTTCCGGCTTAGTGGTGCCACCCACATCAATGACTCTTGGATCAAGGAGAAGTACATTGAATGCATGATGCCTTTTGTTCCCATTGATGTCAAGACCCTTGTTGGGAGAGAATGCTATTCTTCTCTCTCATCTCAAGATGCCGTGCACGAGATGCAAGCCCTCAAGGTGCTCGAGCAAAACTCTCATGATTCTCGCAATCGTGCCATTGGTATGGCAAAAGGGAACAACCTTGCCTTGGTGGTCAACCCCGTTGAAGAAGTGTACCCTCAAGAACAATATAGGGCATCTTGGAGTATGTCCTATCCGGAAGATTTGGAATGCCACTATCATGATCACATGGCCTTCCATGCAAAGTCATTTTGGGTTGATCCCTCCAAGGCCAAGGAAGACAACATCAAGAGAAACCACAAGAGTGGGTTCACTAGCTTTGGTCCAAAGACAAGATCATGCTACAATTGTGATGACAAGCGCCACTTCATTGCCGAATGCCCCTATGAGAATAGAGAGCTTCATAATGGAAGGCTCATTCCCAAGGACAAGAGCAAAGAATCAAAGGGCAAATATTCAAAAGCCCCCAACAAGAAGTTCTACAACAACAAGACCAAGAAGGGCAAGAGGCCCCCAAGAGTTGTGCTAGTGACTAGGGAAGAATATTCTTCCGATGAAGTTGTAAGCTCTAGTGATGATTGATGCGCGTAGATGTACACGTCCGTTGGGAACCCAAAGAGGAAGGTATGATGCGCACAGTGGCAAGTTTCCCTCAGTAAGAAACCAAGGTTTAATCGGACCAGTAGGAGTCAAGAAGCACGTTGAAGGTTGATGGTCGCGAAATGTGATGCGGCGCAACACCAGGGATTCCGGTGCCAACGTGGAACCTGCACAACACAACCAAAGTACTTTGCCCCAACGAAACAGTGAGGTTGTCAATCTCACCGGCTTGCTGTAACAAAGGATTAAACGTATCGAGTGGAAGATGTTTGCAAAGAAAACAGTAAACAAGTATTGCAGTAGATTGTATGCTATGTAAAGAATAGGACCGGGGTCCACAGTTCACTAGAGGTGTCTCTCCCATAAGATAAAAGCATGTTGGGTGAACAAATTACAGTCGGGCAATTGACAAATAGAGAAAGGCATAACAATGCATATACATGATATGATAAATATAGTGAGATTTAATCGGGCATTACGACAAAGTACATAGACCGCCATCCAACTGCATCTATGCCTAAAAAGTCCACCTTCAGGTTATCATCCCCCTTCCAGTATTAAGTTGCAAAGCAACAGACAATTGCATTAAGTATGGTGCGTAATGTAATCGACAACTACATCCTTAGACATAGAATCAATGTTTTATCCCTAGTGGCAACAGCACATCACAACCTTAGAACTTTCTGTCACTGTCCCAGGTGTCAATGAAGGCATGAACCCACTATCGAGCATAAATACTCCCTCTTGGAGTTAAGAGCAAAAACTTGGCCAGAGCCTCTACTAATAACGGAGAGCATGCAAGATCATAAACAACACATAAACAATAGATTGATAATCACCATAGTCATAGTACTCTCTATCCATCGGATCCCGACAAACACAACATATAGAATTACATATAGATGATCTTGATCATGTTAGGCAGCTCACAAGATCCAACAATGAAGCACAACAAGGAGAAGACGACCATCTAGCTACTGCTATGGACCCATGGTCCAGGGGTGAACTACTCACTCATCACTCCGGAGGCGATCATGGCGATGAAGAGTCCTCCGGGAGATGAATCCCCTCTCCGGTGCCGGAGGCGATCTCCTGAATCCTCCGAGATGGGATTCGCGGCGGCGGCGTCTCTGTAAGGTTTTCCGTATCGTGGCTCTCGGGGGGTTTCGCGACGGAGGCTTTAAGTAGGCGAAAGGGCAACGCGAGGGCCACACGAGGTGCCCAGGGCAGGGCCGCGCGCCAGGGCCTGGGCCGCGCCGCCTAGCCCTGGCTGCCTCGTGGCCCCACTTCGTTATCTCTTCGGTCTTCGGAAGCTTCGTGCAAAAATAGGACCCTGGGCGAATGTTTCGTCCAATTCCGAGAATATTTCTTTACTAGGATTTCTGAAACCAAAAACAGCAGAAAACAGCAATGGCTCTTCGGCATCTTGTTAATAGGTTAGTTCCGAAAATGCATAAATATGACATATAATGTGCATAAAACATGTAGGTATCATCAATAAAGTGGCATGGAACATAAGAAATTATCGATACGTTGGAGACGTATCAGCATCCCCAAGCTTAGTTCTGCTCGTCCCGAGCAGGTAAAACGATAACAAAGATAATTTCTAAAGTGACATGCCATCATAATCTTGATCATACTATTTGTAAACATATGTAATGAATGCAGCGATCAAAACAAAGGTAATGACATGAGTAAACAAGTGAATCATATAGCAAAGACTTTTCATGAATAGTACTTCAAGACAAGCATCAATAAGTCTTGCATAAGAGTTAACTCATAAAGCAATAAATCAAAGTAAAGGTGTTGAAGCAACACAAAAGAAGATTAAGTTTCAGCGGTTGCTTTCAACTTATAACATGTATATCTCATGGATATTGTCAACATAAAGTAATATAACAAGTGCAATATGCAAGTATGTAGGAATCAATGCACATTTCACACAAGTGTTTGCTTCTTAAGGTGGAGGGAGATAGGTAAACTGACTCAACAATAAAAGTAAAAGAATGGTCCTTCAAGAGGAAAGCATCGATTGCTGTATTTGTGCTAGAGCTTTTATTTTGAAAACATGAAACAATTTTGTCAACGGTAGTAATAAAGCATATGAGTTATGTAAATTATATCTTACAAGTTGCAAGCCTCATGCATAGTATACTAATAGTGCCCGCACCTCGTCCTACTTAGCTTGGACTACCGGATCTTTGCATGCCATGTTTCAACCAAGTGTCACAAAGGGGTACCTCCATGCCGCCTGTACAAAGGTCTAAGGAGAATGCTCGCATTTTGGATTTCTCGCTTTTGATTATTCTCAACTTAGACATCCATACCGGGACAACATGGACAACAGATAATGGACTCCTCTTAAATGCATAAGCATGTAGCAATGATTATTATTCTCATATGAGATTGAGGATATATGTCCAAAACTGAAACTTCAACCATGATTCATGGCTTTAGTTAGCGGCCCAATGTTCTTCTCTAACAATTTTGCATGCTCCAACCACTAAAATGATAGATCCTTCAGACAAGACGGACATGCATAGCAACTCACATGATATTCAACAATAGTTGATGGCGTTCCCCAGAAGCATGGTTATCGCACAACAAGCAACTTAATAAAAGATAAAGTGCATAAGTACATATTCAATACTACGATAGTTTTTAAGGCTATTTTGTCCCATGAGCTATATATTGCAAAGGTGAATGATGGAATTTTAAAGGTAGCACTCAAGCAATTTACTTTGGAATGGCGGAGAAATACCATGTAGTAGGTAGGTATGGTGGACACAAATGGCATAGTAGTTGGCTCAAGGATTTTGGATGCATGAGAAGTATTCCCTCTCGATACAAGGTTTAGGCTAGCAAGGTTATTTGAAGCAAACTCAAGGATGAACAGGTGCAGCAAGACTCACATAAAAGACATATTGTAAACATTATAAGACTCTACACCGTCTTCCTTGTTGTTCAAAACTCAATACTAGATATTATCTAGACCTTAGAGAGACCAAATATGCAAATCAAATTTTAGCAAGCTCTATGTATTTCTTCATTAATGGGTGCAAAGCATATGATGCAAGAGCTTAAACATGAGCACAACAATTGCCAAGTATCACATTATCCAAGACATTTTACCAATTACTACATGTAGCATTTTCCAATTCCAACCATATAACAATTTAACGAAGAAGAAACTTCGCCTTGAACATTATGAGTAAAGCCTAAGGACACATGTGTCCATATGCAACAGCGGAGCGTGTCTCTCTCCCACAAAGTGAATGCTAGGATCCATTTTATTCAAACAAAAACCAAAACAAACCGACGCTCCAAGTAAAGAACACAAGATGTGACTGAATAAAAATATAGTTTCAGGGGAGGAACCTGATGATGTTGTCGATGAAGAAGGGGATGCCTTGGGCATCCCCAAGCTTAGACGCTTGAGTCTTCTTAAAATATGCAGGGATGAACCACGGGGCATCCCCAAGCTTAGAGCTTTCACTCCTCTTGATCATAGTATATCATACTCCTCTCTTGACCCTTGAAAACTTCCTTCACACCAAACTTCAAGCAAACTCATTAGATTGTTAGTGCACAATTAATAATTCACATGTTCAGAGGTGGCACAATCATTCTTTACACTTCTGGACATTGCATAAAGCTACTGGACATTAATGGATCAAAGTAATAAATCCAACATAGCAAAAGAGGCAATGCGAAATAAAAGGCAGAATCTGTCAAAAACAGAACAGTCCGTAAAGACGAATTTAAAGCTGGCACCAGACTTGCTCAAATGGAAAAACTCAAAACTAATGAAAGTTGCGTACATATCTGAGGATCACGCTCGTAAATTGGTAGATTTTTTCGAATTTTCTACAGAGAACTGTGCCCAGATTCGTGACAGACAGCAATGCTGTTTCTGCGCAGCGATCCAAAATATAACATCAACTTTGACATAGAAACTTTACTTGGCACAAAAACATGATAAGGAGAGGTTGCTACAGTAGTAAACAACTTCCAAGACTCAACAAAACAAAAAATTGCTGTAGTAAAAACATGGGTTGTCTCCCATAAGCGCTTTTCTTTAACGCCTTTCAGCTAGGCGCAGAAAGTGCAAATCAAGTATTATCGAGAGTAGAAGCATCAACATCATAACTTGTTCTAATAATAGAATCAAAAGGCAACTTCATTCTCTTTCTAGGGAAGTGTTCCATACCTTTCTTGAGAGGAAATTGATATTTAATATTACCTTCCCTCATATCAATAACAGCACCAACGGTTCGAAGAAAAGGTCTTCCCAACACAATAGGACAAGATGCATTGCATTCGATATCCAAGACAACAAAATCAACGGGGACAAGGTTATTGTTAACCGTAATGCGCACATTATCAATCCTCCCCAAAGGTTTCTTTTTAACATTATCGGCAAGATTAACATCCAAATAACAATTCTTCAATGGTGGCAAGTCAAGCATATCATAAATCTTTTTAGGCATAACAGAAATACTTGCACCAAGATCACATAAAGCATTACATTCAAAGTCATTGAATTTCATTTTAATGATGGGCTCCCAACCATCTTCTAACTTTCTAGGAATAGAAGTTTCAAGTTTTAGTTTCTCTTCTCTAGCTTTTATGAGAGCATTTGTAATATGTTTTGTAAAGGCTAAATTTATAGCACTAGCATTAGGACTTTTAGCAAGTTTTTGTAAGAACTTTATAAATTCAGAGATGTGGCAATCATCAAAATCTAAATCATTATGAGCTACAGCAATGGGATCATTGTTCCCAAGGTTGGAAAAAATTTCAGCAGTTTTATCACAAGCAGTTTCAGCAGTTTTAGCAATTTTTGTACGCTTTGCACTAGGAGTAGAAACATTGCCAACACCAATTATTCTACCATTGATAGTAGGAGGTGCAGCAACATGTGAAGAATTAGCATTACTAGTGGTGGTAATAGTCCAAACTTTAGCTACATTATTCTCTTTAGCTAGTTTTTCATTTTCTTCTCTATCCCACCTAGCACGCAACTCAGCCATTAATCTTATATTCTCATTAATTCTAACTTGGATGGCATTTGCTGTAGTAGTAATCTTATTATCAATATCATCAGGTTTAGCAGCCATTTTATTAATTAAAGAGGATTGCGATGCGGACATGTATGAGATTCGGGTTTCAGCATTTGAAATTTTAGTTTGCAACCCAGAAATCTCCCTATTCAAGTTTTCAAGTTGATTTCCTATATTTTTCAACAAGGTAGATTGTTCATTCATAGTTTTAGTAAACAATTGATTTTGCTCATATTGCGATTGCATAAAGTTTTTAGTGGATCTTTCAATTTCTAGCATCCTTTCCTCATATCTACCATAAGTATTACCAGAGTTGTTCCTATAAGCATTGTTGTTGAAATTATTATTTTTAATGAAATTCACATCAACATTTTCTTCTTGAGCAACCAATGAAGCTAAAGGAACATTATTTGGATCTACATTAGATCTACCATTCACAAGCATAGACATAATCACATCAATTTTATCATTCAAGGAAGAGGTTTCTTCAACAGAATTTACCTTCTTACCTTGTGGAGCTCTTTCCGTGTGCCATTTAGAGTAATTTATCATCATATCATCAAGAAGTTTTGTAGCCGCCCCCAATGTGATGGACATAAAGGTACCTCCAGCAGCTGAATCCAATAAATTCCGCGAAGAAAAATTTAGTCCTGCATAGAAGGTTTGGATGATCATCCAAGTAGTCAGTCCATGGGTTGGGCAATTCTTTACCAAAGTTTTCATTCTCTCCCATGCTTGAGCAACATGTTCAGTATCTAATTGCTTAAAATTCATTATGCTACTTCTCAAAGATATAATTTTAGCGGGAGGATAATATCTACCAATAAAAGCATCCTTGCATTTAGTCCATGAATCAATACTATTCTTAGGCAAAGATAGCAACCAATCTTTAGCTCTTCCTCTTAATGAGAAAGGAAACACTTTCAATTTAATAATATCACCATCTACATCCTTATACTTTTGCATTTCACAAAGTTCAACAAAATTATTGAGATGGGCAGCAGCATCATCAGAACTAACACCAGAAAATTGTTCTCTCATGACAAGATTTAGTAAAGCAGGTTTAATTTCAAAGAATTCTGCTGTAGTAGCAGGTGGAGCAATAGGTGTGCATAGGAAATCATTATTATTTGCATTTGTGAAGTCACACAACTTAGTATTTTCAGGGGTATTCATTTTAGCAACAGTAAATAAAACAAACTAGATAAAGTAAATGCAAGTAACTAATTTTTTTGTGTTTTTGATATAGAGAGCAAGACAGTAAATAAAGTAAAACTAGCAACTAATTTTTTTGTGTTTTGATTTAGTGCAGCAAACAAAGTAGTAAATAAAATAAAGCAAGACAAAAACAAAGTAAAGAGATTGAGAAGTGGAGACTCCCCTTGCAGCGTGTCTTGATCTAACGGGCCAGAAATTTGCTTTGATGCGCGTAGATGTACACGTCCGTTGGGAACCCAAAGAGGAAGGTATGATGCGCATTGGCAAGTTTCCCTCAGAAGAAACCAAGGTTTAATCGGACCAGTAGGAGTCAAGAAGCACGTTGAAGGTTGATGGTCGCGAAATGTGATGCGGCGCAACACCAGGGATTCCGGTGCCAACGTGGAACCTGCACAACACAACCAAAGTACTTTGCCCCAACGAAACAGTGAGGTTGTCAATCTCACCGGCTTGCTGTAACAAAGGATTAAACGTATCGAGTGGAAGATGTCTGCAAAGAAAACAGTAAACAAAGTAGATTGTATGCTATGTAAAGAATAGGACCGGGGTCCACAGTTCACTAGAGGTGTCTCTCCCATAAGATAAAAGCATGTTGGGTGAACAAATTACAGTCGGGCAATTGACAAATAGAGAAAGGCATAACAATGCATATACATGATATGATAAATATAGTGAGATTTAATCCGGGCATTACGACAAAGTACATAGACCGCCATCCAACTGCATCTATGCCTAAAAAGTCCACCTTCAGGTTATCATCCGAACCCCTTCCAGTATTAAGTTGCAAAGCAACAGACAATTGCATTAAGTATGGTGCGTAATGTAATCGACAACTACATCCTTAGACATAGAATCAATGTTTTATCCCTAGTGGCAACAGCACATCACAACCTTAGAACTTTCTGTCACTGTCCCAGGTGTCAATGAAGGCATGAACCCACTATCGAGCATAAATACTCCCTCTTGGAGTTAAGAGCAAAAACTTGGCCAGAGCCTCTACTAATAACGGAGAGCATGCAAGATCATAAACAACACATAAACAATAGATTGATAATCACCATAGTCATAGTACTCTCTATCCATCGGATCCCGACAAACACAACATATAGAATTACATATAGATGATCTTGATCATGTTAGGCAGCTCACAAGATCCAACAATGAAGCACAACAAGGAGAAGACGACCATCTAGCTACTGCTATGGACCCATGGTCCAGGGGTGAACTACTCACTCATCACTCCGGAGGCGATCATGGCGATGAAGAGTCCTCCGGAGATGAATCCCCTCTCCGGCAGGGTGCCGGAGGCGATCTCCTGAATCCCGAGATGGGACGGCGGCGGCGTCTCTGTAAGGTTTTCCGTATCGTGGCTCTCGGTCCGGGGTTTCGCGACGGAGGCTTTAAGTAGGCGAAAGGCAACGCGAGGGGCCACACGAGGTGCCGGGGGCAGGCCGCGCGGCCGGGCCTGGGCCGCGCCGCCTAGCCCCCTGGCTGCCTCGTGGCCCCACTTCGTTATCTCTCGGTCTTCTGGAAGCTTCGTGCAAAAATAGGACCCCGGGCGAAAGTTTCGTCCAATTCCGAGAATATTTCTTTACTAGGATTTCTGAAACCAAAAACAGCAGAAAAAAGAAACTGGCTCTTCGGCATCTTGTTAATAGGTTAGTTCCAGAAAATGCATAAATATGACATATAATGTGCATAAAACATGTAGGTATCATCAATAAAGTGGCATGGAACATAAGAAATTATCGATACGTTGGAGACGTATCAATGATGAAGGAGAAAGCTCAAAGGAAGTGGCCGCCATTGTCACTACCAACATTCCCTCTTCATCTCTCTTTGAATCCCCCAATGAGAATCCTCATATCAAGAATGCACATTGCTTCATGGCAACGTCCTCCTTGGACACATCTATTGTGCTATCAACTCAAGAAGAATATTCCTCCGGAGATGATGATGTTGATGATGAAGAAGATGCAACCTCTAATGGATTGGTCGCTCTTGCCTCCCTCTCCACTAACTCTTCATCACCAAGTGAATCCCCCAATGAGATCATTCATGTGGAGGAAGAAAGTTGTCTCATGGCCAAATCCTCCGAGGTATCATCTCCTAGCCCCTCTATGCCTAACATATCAAGTGATCTAGGGGTTGATGATGCTAGTCTAAAAGTGAAACAAGAAATGCTAGAATTTGATGAATTCATGTTTAACCTACAAGGTATCAACAAAAAGCATGTTTCAAATCTCATGGCTCGTTTAGCTCAACAAAATGATATGCTTGAGAAAAAGGGTCAAATAGAGAGAGAAGACTCTCTTGAAATCCATGCTCTTAAAAATGCCCTTGAGGAAAGTCAAGAAACTATAGCTTCTCTTGAGGAGAGGCTAGAAAATCTTGAAGAGCCTCAAGATGAAATTAACAAGCTCACTAAAGCTAGAGATCATGCTAGGGCTAAGACTAAATTGCTTAAAAAGGAAAAGGCCCAATTTGGTGTTGATCATGAGAAACTTGTGAAGGATCTAGATGAACTAGACAAAGCTCACAAAGCTTTGAAGAGTGAATACTCTCTCCTATCCAAGTCAAATGAGCAACTTCAAATTAGGCTTGCTTCATATGATGTGCCTAGTTCCTCTACTCCTTCATGTGATCATGCAAATATTATTGAGGAAAATGCTAGGTTGAAGGATGAACTTGCTAAGGCCTCCTCTCCCCAAAGTAAACTTTCTTTGGATGATCTTTTGAGTAAGCAAAGATCAAACAATGGGAAGGAGGGCCTAGGTTATAATGCCAAGGCAAAGAAGGCAAACAAGCAAAAAGCCAAGCCCGCACAAGAGAAGAAGAAAGCTATCACCAATGGTGAAGCTCCTAAGGGAAACACCATCAATAATGATGATGCGGGAAATGCTAACCCTAACTATGTTCTATTTAAAGATTATTATGGTGATGTCTATGCTAAATATGTTGGCCCATATGATGGTTATGTTGCTTGGTCTATTTGGGTCCCAAAGACCCTTGTTGCTAACAAAAGAGGACCCATTGAGAAATGGGTACCTAAATCCAAGAATTGATCTCATGTAGGACTATGCCGCCGGAGGTTCAAAATGGGTACTTGATAGTGGATGTACAAGTCATATGACCGGCGGCAAGAACCTCGTCAAGGAGTTGAGGCCCAACATAAACAATATCACCGTCTCCTTTGGCGATAATTCTACATCCGAGGTAATGGGTTTTGGCAAGGTTGTGGTTGCACACAACATAACACTTGTGGATGTCATGCTTGTCAAAACCCTTGGTTACAATTTGCTTTCCGTTTCCGCCCTTGGCAAGATGGGTTTCGCCGTCTTTATTGATAATGATATTGTGGTCCTCTTGTGGAGCAAGACTCTAAAAGTCGCTTTCGTTGGGTATCGCGAACATAACTTGTATGTGGTGGACTTTTCGGGGACCACCACTTCAAGTGCGATGTGCCTATTCGGAAAGGCGGATGTGGGTTGGTTGTGGCATCGCCGCCTAGCCCATGTCAACATGAGAACTTTGCAAAGTCTTCACAAGGGGAACCATATTGTGGGACTAATGGAAAATGTTTCTTTTGCCAAAGATCGTGTGTGTAGGGCTTGTGTTGAAGGCAAAATGCATGACTCTCCGCATCCAAGCAAGACTATCATCTCTTCCAAGAGGATCTTGGAGCTCCTTCATGTGGATCTCTTTGGTCCCGTTACTCATGCAAGTCTTGGTGCGAAGAAACATTGCTTGGTGATTGTTGATGATTACTCAAGATACACTTGGGTCTACTTTCTCAAGACGAAAGATGAGACTCAACAAATATTCATTGACTTTGCCACCGAGGTGCAACGCCAACACAACCTCCTCATTATGGCAATAAGAAGTGACAACGGCTCCGAGTTCAAGAACTACACACTCAATGATTTTCTTAGTGATGAGGGGATTCGTCATCAATATTCCGCTGCTTACACCCCTCAACAAAATGGTGTTGCGGAGAGGAAGAACCGGACTCTTATGGATATGGCAAGATCTATGATGGCGGAGTATAAATCCCGCTATAACTTTTGGGCCGAAGCCATCTCCACCGCTTGTCACTCTTCTAACCGGCTCTATCTCCGCAAGGGATTGAACAAGACTCCATATGAAATACTCACCGGCAACAAGCCTAATATCTCATACTTCAAGGTGTTCGGTTGTAAGTGTTTCTACAAAATCAAAGGAGTTCGTTTGTCTAAATTTGCTCCTAAAGCTTTGGAGGGTATATTTGTTGGTTACGGTGCCGAATCTCACACTTATAGAATCTTTGATATAGCCTCCGGGATTATCATCGAATCTTGTAGTGTGAGGTTCGAAGAAAATGATGGCTCCCAAGTGGGGCAAGTTGATGTATGTGCAGGTGATGAAATACCTCAAGATGCCATAGTAAGAATGGGTGTGGGATTTTTCCGCCCCATTGAGGGACACGGTGTGGCGTCTCGGGAAGAACTATGCTCTACCACGGTGGAGCCCTCATCCTCTCAACATCAACAAACCCCATCTCTTGAAGCTAATGATGCACCAACCCAAGAACAAGAAGAAAACCCTCCCTCTCATGTACAAGATCAAGGACAAGATCAACCAAGAATTCAAGATCAACCATTTGATATTTGCACTTCACCAAACATTGTCCAAGATCAAGCACATGAGGATGAGCATTCTCAAGAAATTGAGGAAGCTCAAATTGAAGGTCAAGACGGGGACCCAAATGATCAAGTTGATCAAGTGACACCTCCAAGGCCTAGAAAAACCAAGGAGGAGATCGAGGCCCGTCGTCTAGCAAGAAGAGATAGGACCCTTGAAATTCGTGGACACACTCATGACAAGGTCCTTGGTGATGTTCGAGCAAAGGTCTCCACAAGAAGGCAATTGGCTAACTTTAGCAATCATCATGCTTATATCTCCGTTGTGGAACCCAAGAAAGTATTTGAAGCCCTTGAAGATTCGGATTGGGTGGAAGCCATGCATGAGGAACTCAACAACTTCAAGCGCAACAAAGTGTGGACCTTAGTAGAGAAGCCAAAGGAGTGCCGCAATGTTATAGGCACTAAGTGGATATTCAAGAACAAGCAAGATGAGTTTGGAAATATTGTGAGGAACAAGGCAAGATTGGTGGCTCAAGGTTTCTCTCAAGTTGAAGGAATTGACTTTGGAGAGACCTATGCTCCCGTGGCTCGTCTTGAGTCCATCCGTATCCTTCTTGCTTATGCATCGCATCATAACTTTAAGTTACAACAAATGGATGTTAAAAGTGCATTTCTTAATGGTCCTTTGCATGAAGAGGTTTATGTTAAGCAACCCCCGGGGTTCGAGGATCTCAACTTTCCTAACCATGTCTACAAGCTTGATAAAGCACTTTATGGTCTCAAACAAGCTCCTAGAGCTTGGTACGAGCACCTTAAAGAATTGTTGGTAGACCGTGGGTTTGATGTTGGGTTAATCGATCCCACTCTTTTTACTAAGAGGGTCAATGGGGAGCTTTTCGTTTGCCAATTATATGTTGATGATATTATCTTTGGCTCTACTAACAAAGCTTTCAATGATGAATTTTCAAAGCTTATGACCGATAGGTTTGAGATGTCTATGATGGGAGAGATGAAGTTCTTCCTTGGTTTTGAGATCAAGCAATTGAGAGAGGGAACCTTCATCAATCAAGCAAAATATCTCCAAGACATGCTCAAGAGGTTCAAGATGACCGAGTTGAAGGGTGTGGCCACTCCTATGGTCACCAAATGTCATCTTGCACTAGATCCCAATGGTAAAGAGGTGGATCAAAAGGTATACCGCTCCATGATTGGATCCTTGCTTTACCTTTGTGCATCTAGACCGGACATAGTGTTGAGTGTTGGTGTGTGTGCAAGGTATCAAGCTTCTCCTAAGGAGAGCCACATGATGGCTCTCAAAAGAATCTTTCGATATTTGGTTGATACCCCAAGATATGGTATTTGGTACCCCAAAGGCTCAAGCTTTATTCTCAATGGATATACCGATGCGGATTGGGCGGGGGACAAGGATGATAGGAAATCAACTTCCGGGGCTTGCCAATTTCTTGGTAGGTCCTTGGTGTGTTGGTCTTCTAAGAAGCAAAATTGTATATCTCTCTCCACCGCCGAAGCCGAATATGTTGCCGCCGCAAGTGGATGCACTCAATTGTTATGGATGAGGCAAACTTTAAAGGAATACGGTGTCATTTGTGACAAAGTGCCTCTATTATGTGACAATGAAAGTGCTATCAAGATTGCCTATAATCCGGTGCAACATTCAAGAACGAAGCATATTGAGATCCGGAATCACTTCATTAGGGATCATGTTGCCCGTGGTGATATTGAGCTCATCTATGTTCCTACCAAAGATCAACTTGCCGATATATTCACGAAGCCTCTTGATGAAGCAAGGTTCTCTTATTTGAGGAATGAGCTAAATATCATTGATTCAAGGAGTATAGCTTGACCATCTTGCAAACACACCTTTGTCTCAAAACTTTATTTGGTTTAGATGTGGGCATGGAAATAGGGGGAGTGCGGTTTAAACTATTGAGCTATCACTCCCCCCATAATGCCAACATTAAAAGAAATCATTCTCTTTATATCATATAATGATATGTGAGCTTCAATGATGAGTAGTGGTTTTGGGCCCAAGATATATCTTCGCGGTGCCATGCCATAACACTCATATATGGTGGCCTAGGCCACCACACTCTTCTTTGTGAAGAGTTGGAGTTATTTGGGTCTTATCGCCTTTTATTTGACAACTCCATGTTCTTATGGGAAATCACTCTAGTTTGGCCTTATTTGCTCATATCTTGCAAACTTGAGTGATCATGTACCATTAACAGTTTGAACCCTCTAAACCTAAGCCTACACTCTCCTATAAGCCACTTCCATCTTGCTCATTTGTCATGTTTGGTAAAAACTTGGAGTTTGAGGTTTCTCGGTCGGATGATCTAGGTTGCCCCATCTTATTGGTAAATATGCATCTCATATGTGACGTGATAGTTTATTGCACCACATATGGGTTCGCAAATATCCAACTAAAGATAGGCAGGATTTACGGTATTCTGGAATTTTCCAGAACACCGGATAATCCGCCCCCCTGGCGCCCCGGAATATCCGGCCGGGCCGGATTATCCGCCCTCACTTTGGGCCGGATTATCCGGCCTGGGCGTTTTGCGGGAGGATTAAGGGAGGCCGCGGGGTGAACGGTTGGCACACCAATCAGTTCCCCCACGCGCCCCCTTCTCCCTCCTCAGCCGCCGGAGTTCCTCCTCCTCGCCGGAGACGCTCCGTCCGCCCCCTCTCGGAGTTCTTGGGTGGATCGGGTGCATCTCCTCCCTAGCTACCTTCTCCTCCAAGCGGTTTCCACAATGGATGTGGGTATGATTCACAATCTCTAACCCTAGATGTTGTGTTTTATATGTGCTATTTTCTTGGTGGAATTGGTGTCTAGTTGTTCCAAATCATTTGTAGTGTACTCCTCTTGCATGCTATGAGGCCGATCTAGTCTTAGACAAGCTTTTGATTGGAAAACTGCAAATCTCGCAGGGCCGGATTATCCGCCCCCCGAGCTGGCCGGATTATCCGGCCGGGCCGGATTATCCGCCCCCAGGGGACACCGGATTATCCGGCCTGGAGCTTCATCGCCGCTGCAGTTTTTGCTTCAATCTATCATGTCTAGATTTGTACCGACTTATAGCATGTTTCTCGAGTATATTACTGTATCTTACATGACTTATGAGCATTACCTTTCCTTTGCTACCCGCCTTTGCTTCTCACAGGTGGTGCTTCTCGGGGTGGTCGGAGACGCTCAAGGCATGATCGATCTAGTGATGAGTTTGCCTCCAATGCACCTCGCAAGTCCGTCACTTCAAGGCGGAAGAACAAGGAAGTGAGGGAGAACTACAAGGCCATGGACCCAGTTTCTTATTCCGCTATCCGCTTGAAGAACTGGTATGATGATGTCCCAAGGGATGAAGAGATAGAGGGCAGGAGATACTGGTGCATTGAGCAGGAGTTCATCTACAAGGACGTCTATGAGCCCATGAAGAATCTGAGACCCATGCAAGCTATCGATGTGGACATTCTGGCAATCAACGATCACTTTGAAGACGCAATCTGGGTAGCTGGAAGGATGGGCTTGCTTGAGATCATGAAGATTCAATGTGACTATAGCCCAGATTTGGTGAAGCAATTCTTTGCCACTTTGGCAATCAGGAAAGATGAGGAACACACTATGGAATGGATGACTGGCTCCACTCACTGCAGTGCCACTCTGCGCCAGTTTGCTGGTTATCTTGGAGTTCCTGTTGATGGGGGTCGTCGCCTTCATGGACCACAACAGACAGATAAGAATGCTCTTGTGCATCTCTATACCTCAGCGGGAAAGATTGGTCAAGCTAAGGGGCTGCTTCCCATATACAGTCAGTTGCTTCGGTTCTTTCGGGCAACCATTTGCCCAAGTGGTGGTAACAATGATGCTCTCCGGGGAGCCCTTGTGGACCTTATGCACCTCAGCTATAAGTGTGCTCGTGATGTGAATGAAGAACGGGACTACACTCTTGATGTCATGGACTTTATCTTCCATGAGATCCATGATGCCATGGTCTCCCGGACCACCATAACCTATGCACCCTACATTTAGCTTCTCATCAACAACTCTGTGGCTGTGTGTGATGAAGACTTGATGTTGGAGATATGCCCAAGAGGCAATAATAAATGGTTATTATATATCTTTGTGTTTATGATAAATGTTTATATATCATGCTATAATTGTATTAACCGAAACATTAGTACATGTGTGATATGTAGACAACAAAGAAGTCCCTAGTATGCCTCTTAACTAGCTTGTTGATTAATAGATGATTAGTTTCATAATCATGAACATTGGATGTTATTAATAACAAGGTTATATCATTGTATGAATGATGTAATGGACACACCCAATTAAGCGTAGCATAAGATCACGTCATTAAGTTATTTGCTATAAGCTTTCGATACATAGTTACCTAGTCCTTATGACCATGAGATCATGTAAATCACTTATACCGGAAAGGTACTTTGATTACATCAAACGCCACTGCGTAAATGGGTGGTTATAAAGGTGGGATTAAGTATCCGGAAAGTATGAGTTGAGGCATATGGATCAACAGTGGGATTTGTCCATCCCGATGACGGATAGATATACTCTGGGCCCTCTCGGTGGAATGTCGTCTAATGTCTTGCAAGCATATGAATAAGTTCATAAGAGA
The DNA here is from genome assembly GCA_030979885.1 of Lolium multiflorum. Classification (NCBI taxonomy): domain Eukaryota; kingdom Viridiplantae; phylum Streptophyta; class Magnoliopsida; order Poales; family Poaceae; genus Lolium; species Lolium multiflorum. The sequence goes on along the minus strand of CM061752.1, from coordinate 151,295,297 downwards.
CCACATACCACGGTACGAGTAAAGAGTACTTGTCAGGAGACGAGGTTGAACAAGGTATAGAGTGATACCGAAGATCAAACCTCGGACAAGTAAAATATCGCGAGACAAAGGGAATTGGTTTTGTATGTGAATGGTTCATTCGATCACTAAAGTCATCGTTGAATATGTGGGAGCCATTATGGATCTCCAGATCCCGCTATTGGTTATTGGTCGGAGTGAGTACTCAACCATGTCCGCATAGTTCACGAACCGTAGGGTGACACACTTAAAGTTGGATGTTGAAATGGTAGTACTTGAATATGGAATGGAGTTCGAATATTTGTTCGGAGTCCCGGATGAGATCCCGGACATCACGAGGAGTTCCGGAATGGTCCGGAGAATAAGATTCATATATAGGAAGTCATATTCCAAGTTTGGAAATGATCCGGTGCATTTATGGCAGGTTCTAGAAGGTTCTAGAAAAGTCCGGAAGAATGGCACTTTGGAAAGGCATGACCAGCCAACCCTAAAGGGGAGGAGTCCAAGGTGGACTCCCCTAGGGTGGCCGGCCAACCCACCTCAAGGAAAGGTGGGAGTCCCACCTTGAGTGGGACTCCCTCCTTGAGTAGGTTTCCCACATATGGGAGGTTTTAGTGTTGGGGTCTTATTCGAAGACTTGGACTAGAACTCTTGGGGCTTCCACCTATATAATGAGGGGCATAGAGAGGGGGCTGGCCACTTCAAGCCTCAGCCTTGGCCGCACCCCTTAGAGGGCCGGCGCCCAACCCCCCTCTCTCCCCAAACCCTAGCGGTCTCTCTCCTCCACCATATCCCGCACGCTTAAGCGAAGCTCCGCCGGATTTCTCCACCGCCACCGACACCACGCCGTCGTGCTGTCGGATTCAAGAGGAGCTACTACTTCCGCTGCCCGCTGGAACGGGGAGGTGGACGTCGTCTTCATCAACAACCGAACGTGTGACCGAGTACGGAGGTGCTGCCCGTTCGTGGCGCCGGAACCGATCGTGATCAAGATCTTCTACGCGCTTTTGCAAGCGGCAAGTGATCGTCTACCGCAGCAATAAGAGCCTACTCTTATAGGCTTTGGAATCTCTTCAAGGGTTAGTCTTGATCATCCCCTCGTTGCTACCGTCTTCTAGATTGCATCTTGGCTTGGATTGCGTGTTCGCGATAGGAAAATTTTTGTTTTCTATGCAACGTTATCCTACAGTGGTATCAGAGCCGTGTCTATGCATAGATGGTTGCACGAGTAGAACACAATTGTTTTGTGGGCGTTGATACGTCTCAAACGTATCTATAATTTCTTATGTTCCATGCCACTTTATTGATGATATCTACATGTTTTATACACATTATATGTCATTATTATGCGTTTTCCGGAACTAACCTATTGACGAGATGCCGAAGGCCAGTTGCTGTTTTCTGCTGTTTTTGGTTTCAGAAATCCTAGTAACAAAATATTCTCGGAATCGGACGAAATCACCGCCAAAGTTCCTATTTTTCCCGGAAGCTTCCGAGCACCGGAGGGGGACGAGAGGGGAGCCGGGGCCCCAGACCACACCCCGGCGCGGGCCAGGGGCGCGCCCTATGGTCTGGGCACCCCGTGGCCCCTCCGACTCCCTCTCGGCGCCTATTTAAGCCTCCCTGACCTAAAAACACCGCCAGAGACCACGAGACGGAGAAAAACCTTCCAGAGCCGCCGCCATCGCGAAATCAAGATTCGGGGGACAGAACTCTGTTCCGGCACCTGCCGGACGGGGAATTGCCCCCGGAGCCGTCTCCACCGCCGTCTCCACCGCCATCTTCACCGCCATCGCTGCCTCCATGATGAGGAGGGAGTAATTCACCCCCGGGGCTGAGGGCTCCGCTGTAGCTATGTGGTTCATCTCTCTCTTTATGTGATCTAGTTGAATATCGTCTATGTGCTACTCTAGTGATGTTATTAAAGTACTCTATTCCTCCTCCATGTGTGTAATGGTGATAGTGTGTGCACCGTGTGAGTACTTGGCATAGGCTATGATTATGATCTCTTGTAGATTATGAAGTTAATTATTGCTATGATGGTATTGATGTGTATTATTCCTCCTACATATGCATGATGGTGACAGTGTGCATGCTATGTTAGTTCTTGGTGTAATTATGTTGATCTATCTTGCACTCTAAGGTTATTTAAACATGAACATTGCATTGTGGAGCTTGTTAACTCCGGCATTGAGGGTTCGTGTAACCCTACGCAATGCGTTCATCATCCAACAAAAGAGTGTAGAGTAGTCCTATTATGTGATCATTGTTGAGAGTGTCCACTAGTGAAAGCAGGATCCCTAGGCCTTGCTTCCAAGCATCGAATCTCCGTTTGTTTACTGTTTTATTGCATGTTTACTCGCTGCCATATTTTATTCAGATTGCTATTACCACTCATATACATCCATATTACTTGTATTTCACTATCTCTTCGCCGAACTAGTGCACCTATACACCTGACAAGTGTATTTGGTGTGTTGGGGACACAAGAGACTTCTTGCTTTGTGATTACAGGGTTGCTTGAGAGGGATATCTTTGACCTCTTCCTCCCTGAGTTCGATAAACCTTGGGTAATCCACTTAAGGGAAACTTGCTGCTGTTCTACAAACCTCTGCTGGAGGCCCAACACTGTCTACAAGAATAGAAGCACCCGTAGACATCAAGCACTTTTCTGGCGCCGTTGCCGGAGGAAAGGTAAAAGGTACTCACACTCCGGTTCAGGTAACAGTACTTTTCTGGCGCCATTGTGTGTGTACTCGAAGCTATTTCCTTTAGACTCTGCAATTGCATCTTTTTGTTTCTTGTTTTTATTTTTCACTAGTTAGGCATAATGGAAAACAACAAAAAAATTAGTGAGCTTCTTATTCTATTTCCTGATTTAAGACATGGATGGTTTGATGCGAAAATTAAAAAACCTATGGAACCTTATTTACATGATAGTAGCAATGTTATTAGTATGAATGCAATTACTGCTAATGCTATGAAGAAGTCTAAGCTTGGGGAAGCTGGTTTACCTAAAAATAATCTTTTTAGCTCCTCCGCTTTGGAAGAAATATTTTGTTCTGATAATGCTTTATCTCCCATATGCGATAACTTTAATGATGCTTCTGATATTTTAAATCCACCTGCTGAAAGTATTCCGTATAAAATACCTATGAAAATTATTGAACGTGTTATGGATAACCGCTATGAAGGGGATGGAACTGTCCATCCTAGTAATCATTTACTGTTTTTGCATGAATTATGCGGGTTATTCAAGTGTGCAGGTATTTCAATGGATGAAGTTAGAAAGAAATTATTTGATATATCGCTGTCTGGTAAAGCGGCGCATTGGTATAAACTGCTGAAGGACGGGCGCTCTCTTGATTGGAAGGATATTGTGCCTCTATTTTATTCCAAGTTCTATCCTCCAAGTGAAATTCACAAAGATCGAAACCATATATATAATTTTTGGCCTCATGATGGAGAGAGTATTGCCCAAGCATGGGAGAGATTGAAGACTTTAATGCTCAAATGCCCCAATCATGAGCTTCCAGGTAATATCATCATTGATAATTTCTATGCAAGACTTTCTTTTCAAGATAAGACCTTGCTGGATACTACTTGTTCTGGATCATTCACGAGCAATAAAGAAGAGTTTAAAAGGGACCTTCTTGATCGGATTAAGGAGAACGCTGAAGATTGGGAGAACGACAAAGGTAAAGAGTCAGGTATAAACTATGATTATGAATGCATTGAAACTTTTATGAATACTGATAAATTTCGAAATATGAGTGCTACTTATGGTCTTGACTCTCAAGTTGCTGCAAATCTTTATAAAGCCTTTGCTTCTCATTTAGAATTGCCTAAAAAGAATTTTGATAAGTATCATGAACCTTTTAAAGAGGCTTGCATGAAGAATGACATTGTTGTTAATGATTGCAATAAGCATGCTCAAACTCCTAAGAATGCTATTTCCTATAAGCATGTTAATTTTTGTGGAATACATAGACCTTGTGGAATTAATCAAATAGAAGATGAATATTGTATCCATCACAGAAATGAAAAAACTAGAAAATGGTCTAGAGCTCTAGATGATCTTGGAGAAAAAGTGTGTGCCCTCTATCCTTTTATTTGTGAACTTTGCCATAGAGTTGGTCATTTTAATTTTCAATGTTCCTCCAATGATAATTCAAACCCCATGAGTGCTGCAAATTTGTATTGTGATGATGAAATTACTCCTAATAAGCATGATGAACTTACCTTATTTTTGAAGTGTGAAGAGTTGTCAAGAAAAATTTCTTTGTTAAATATTAACGATCTTGATATTGATGATGTCCTGCATGGTTGTCTTTCTTACTGCATTAATAATAGCCATACAAATACTTACATACAAAATATTTTAGAAGACGACACCTTGCCAAAATATGATAGGACCGCTGTGTGTTTTCAACTAATTAATGAGAAGGAGGGATCCTCCCAAGTTTCTTCTATTGTTTCTAAAAGTAAATCAGGTTATGCGGACAAGCCACCCTTCAAGCCTCTTCCTCCTAAAGAAGGGAATGAGGAGAAGGAAGAGAAGAAGAAGAAGAAGAAGAAGGAAGAAGAAGAAGAAGAAGGAGAATAAAAAGAAAGAGGTAACGGCGTATCCCCGCGTGAATGAGATAACGCTAGGTAACCGTAAGTATGTTGCTCCTAATGATTATTGTGATAATGAATCTGAATACGATGATCTTCCTATGCCCTTTACATACATTAGCGATCATGATTTGAATGAGCACACTACCTTTGATATTGGAAATCTCTTTGGTACTGATTATGAAATTAATGATGATAGCATTATTCATGTCCCCTTAAACGATGATATTGAAAGCCCTAAGCTTGGGGATGTTGTGCTTGAAGATCCTATATTTGAGACTTCTACTTTTAGTGAAAATGATGATATTACATATTCAGGTTTAGATAATTACTGTAGAGATGTATATGACACATGCTACAATTATCCTTATGAAACTTGTCATAGTTATGATGGGCTTGCCAAAAACAATTCTTTTAATATGCAACTTGTTTACCATGTTCAAATTCTTGATAATAATCTTGCTCCAATTACTATTAATGAGAATAACTCTTCTTATGCCAAAATTAATGATACTTCTATGCATATGAACCATGATAAGAATGTTTTAAGTGACGGGTATATTGTGGATTTCATCAATGATGCTACTGAAAGTTATTATGAGAGAGGGAAATATGGTTATATGCATCTTAATAATATTAAGTTTCCCCTCTTTATGTTGAGAATCTTTAAGTTACTCGTGTTTTATCCTCTTATGCTTGCCACTTTGCTCTTCATGAATTCATTTGTGTATAAGATTCTTTTGCATAGGAAGCATGTTAGGCTCAAATGTGTTTTGAATTGCCTCTTGAAGCTCTCTTTTGCTTCAAATACTATTTCTTGCGGGTGCATCACCAAAATTGCTGAGCCCATCTTAATGGCTATAAAGAAAGAACTTCTTGGGAGATAACCCATGTGATATTTTTCTACAGTAATTTGTTTTATATTTGTGTCTTGGAAGTTGTTTACTACTGTAGCAACCTCTCCTTATCATGTTTTTGTGCCAAGTAAAGTTTCTATGTCGAAGTTGATGTTATATTTGGGATCGCTGCGCAGAAACAGCATTGCTGTCTGTCACGAATCTGGGCTCAGTTCTCTGTAGAAAATTCGAAAAAATCTGCCAATTTACGAGCGTGATCCTCAGATATGTACGCAACTTTCATTAGTTTTGAGTTTTTCCATTTGAGCAAGTCTGGTGCCATCTTAAAATTCGTCTTTACGGACTGTTCTGTTTTTGACAGATTCTGCCTTTTATTTCGCATTGCCTCTTTTGCTATGTTGGATTTATTTCTTTGATCCATTAATGTCCAGTAGCTTTATGCAATGTCCAGAAGTGAAAAGAATGATTGTGTCACCTCTGAACATGTGAATTTTGATTATGCACTAACCCTCTAATGAGTTTGCTTGAAGTTTGGTGTGAAGGAAGTTTTCAAGGGTCAATAGAAGAGGGTGATATAATGTGATCAAGAAGAGTGAAAGGTCTAAGCTTGGGGATGCCCCGGTGGTTCATCCCTGCATATTTTAAGAAGACTCAAGCATCTAAGCTTGGGGATGCCCAAGGCATCCCCTTCTTCATCGACAACTTATCAGGTTTCTTCTCTTGAAACTATATTTTTATTCGGTCACATCTTGTGTACTTTACTTGGAGCGTCTGTGTGCTTTTATTTTTGTTTTTGTTTTGTTATCTTAGTTCTCTGAATAAGTTCATCCTTGTGTGGGAGAGAGACACGCTCCGCTGGTTCGTATGAACACATGTGTTCTTAGCTTTTAATTTTCATGGCGAAGATTGAAACTGCTTCGTTAATTGTTATATGGTTGGAAACGGGAAATGCTACATGTAGTAATTGGTATAATGTCTTGAATAATGTGAAACTTGGCAATTGTTGTGCTCATATAGATCTTGTTTAAGCTCTTGCATCATGTACCTTGTACCCATTAATGAATAATTACATAGAGCTTGTTAAAATTTGGTTTGCATGATTGGTCTCTCTAAGTCTAGATATTTTCTGGTTGAGGTGTTTGAACAACAAGGAGACGATGTAAAGTCTTATAATGTTTACAATATGTTTATATGTGAGTCTTGCTGCACCATTTCATACTTGAGTTTGCTTCAAATAACCTTGCTAGCCTAAACCTTGTATCGAGAGGGAATACTTCTCATGCATCCAAATACTTGAGCCAATATTCATGCCATTTGTGTCCACCATACCTACCTACTACATGGTATTTCTCCGCCATTCCAAAGTAAATTGCTTGAGTGCTACCTTTAAACAATTCAAAAGTTATTACCTCTTATTTGTGTCAATGTTTTATAGCTCATGAGGAAGTATGTGGTGTTTATCTTTCAATCTTGTTGGGCAACTTTCACCAATGGACTAGTGGCTTCATCCGCTTATCCAATAATTTTGCAAAAAGAGCTGGCAATGGGATTCCCAGTCCCAAATTAATTAACAAAAATAGACACTCCTCCATGGTATGTGATTGTTGGACGGCACCCGAAGGATTCGGTTAGCCATGGCTTGAGAAAGCAAAGGTGGGGAGGAGTGTCATCATAATAAAACTAAAATAAAAAGGCACTCCTTCATGGTATGAGATTGTTGGCAGGCACCCGAGGATTCGGTTAGCCATGGTTTGTGAAAGAAAGGTTGGAAGGAGTGCCACCCAAAAACAAAATAAAATGGGAGCCGCTCTTTGAAGGTTTGTTTGGCAAGGGGGTTAGAGTACCCGCTACCATTCGTTGACAACAACAAACACTTCTCAAAACTTTACTTTTATGCTCTCTATGTGTTTTCAAAATCAAAGCTCTAGCACAAATATAGCAATCAATGCTTTCCTCTTTGAAGGACCATTCTTTTACCTTATTGTTGAGTCAGTTTACCTATTCTTTCTATCCTAGAAGCAAACACTTGTGTAAATTGTGTGCATTGATTCTTACATGTTTACCTATTGCACTTGTTATATTACTTTGTGTTGACAATTATCCACGAGATATACATGTTAAAGTTGAAAGCAACCGCTGAAACTTATATCTTCCTTTGTGTTGTTTCAAAGCTTTCTACCAAGAATTTATTGCTTATGAGTTAACTCTTATGCAAGACTTATTGATGCTTGGCTTGAAAGTATTATTCATGAAAAGTCTTTGTTATATGATTCATTTGTTTACTCATTATCCTCATCATTGCTTCGAATCTCTGCATTCATCTCATGTGCTTTACAATAGTATGATCAAGGCTATGATGGCATGTCACTTAAGAAATTATCATTTGTTATCGTTTTACCTGCTCGGGACGAGCAGAACTAAGCTTGGGGATGCTTGATACGTCTCAAACGTATCTATAATTTCTTATGTTCCATGCCACTTTATTGATGATATCTACATGTTTTATACACATTATATGTCATTATTATGCGTTTTCCGGAACTAACCTATTGACGAGATGCCGAAAGGCCCGTTTTGTTTTTGGTTTCAGAAATCCTAGTAACAAAATATTCTCGGAATCGGACGAAATCACCGCCAAAGTTCCTATTTTTCCGGAAGCTTCCGAGCACCGAGGGGGACGAGAGGGGAGCCGGGGGGCCCCACACCACACCCCGGCGCGGGCCGCGCCCCATGGTCTGGGCACCCCGTGGCCCCTCCGACTCCCTCTCGGCGCCTATTTAAGCCTCCCTGACCTAAAAACACCGCCAGAGACCACGAGACGGAGAAAAACCTTCCAGAGCCGCCGCCATCGCGAAATCAAGATTCGGGGGACAGACTCTCTGTCCGGCACTGCCGGACGGGAATTGCCCCGAGCCGTCTCCACCGCCGTCTCCACCGCCATCTTCACCGCCATCGCTGCCTCCATGATGAGGAGGGAGTAATTCACCCCCGGGGCTGAGGGCTCCGCTGTAGCTATGTGGTTCATCTCTCTCTTTATGTGATCTAGTTGAATATCGTCTATGTGCTACTCTAGTGATGTTATTAAAGTACTCTATTCCTCCTCCATGTGTGTAATGGTGATAGTGTGTGCACCGTGTGAGTACTTGGCATAGGCTATGATTATGATCTCTTGTAGATTATGAAGTTAATTATTGCTATGATGGTATTGATGTGTATTATTCCTCCTACATATGCATGATGGTGACAGTGTGCATGCTATGTTAGTTCTTGGTGTAATTATGTTGATCTATCTTGCACTCTAAGGTTATTTAAACATGAACATTGCATTGTGGAGCTTGTTAACTCCGGCATTGAGGGTTCGTGTAACCCTACGCAATGCGTTCATCATCCAACAAAAGAGTGTAGAGTAGTCCTATTATGTGATCATTGTTGAGAGTGTCCACTAGTGAAAGCAGGATCCCTAGGCCTTGCTTCCAAGCATCGAATCTCCGTTTGTTTACTGTTTTATTGCATGTTTACTCGCTGCCATATTTTATTCAGATTGCTATTACCACTCATATACATCCATATTACTTGTATTTCACTATCTCTTCGCCGAACTAGTGCACCTATACACCTGACAAGTGTATTTGGTGTGTTGGGGACACAAGAGACTTCTTGCTTTGTGATTACAGGGTTGCTTGAGAGGGATATCTTTGACCTCTTCCTCCCGAGTTCGATAAACCTTGGGTAATCCACTTAAGGGAAACTTGCTGCTGTTCTACAAACCTCTGCACTTGGAGGCCCAACACTGTCTACAAGAATAGAAGCACCCGTGGGCGTTGATGCTTATGTTGTCTTTAGTTTGAGTACTTTGCATCTTTGTGGCATAGTGGGATGAAGCGGCTCGGGCTAACTTTACATGACCGCGTTCATGAGATTTGCTCCACGCTTGACATGCAACTTGTATTGCATAAGTGGCTTTGCGGGTGTCTGTCTCTCCTACTATAGTGAAGATTCAATTTACTCTTCTATTGACAACACTAGTATCACCGTTGTGGTTCATGTTCGTAGGTAGATTAGATCTCACTCGAAAACCCTAAACCACGTAAAATATGCAAACCAAATTAGAGAACGTCTAACTTGTTTTTGCAGGGTTTGGTGATGTGATATGGCCATAATGTGATGATGACTATGTATGAGATGATCATTATTGTATTGTGGCAACCGGCAGGAGCCTTATGGTTGTCTTTAAATTTCATGTTGAGTAGTATTTCAAAGTAGTTGTAATAGTTGCTACATGAGGTGAACAACCATGAAGACGGCGCCATGGACCTTGACGCTACGACGATGATGGAGATCATGCCCGTTGATGATGGAGATCATGTCCGTGCTTTGGAGATGAAGATCGAAGGCGCAAAGACTAAAGGGCCATATCATATCACATATGAATTGCATGTGATGTTAATCCTTTATGCATCTTATTTTGCTTAGATCGCGACGGTAGCATTATAAGATGATCCCTCACATTAATATCAAGATAATAAAGTGTTCTCCCCTCGTATGCACCGTTGATATAGTTCGTCGTTTCGAAGCATCTCGTGATGATCGGATGTGATAGACTCAACGTTCACATACAACGGGTGTAAGCCATGTTGCACACGCGGAATACTTGGGTTTGCTTGACGAGCCTAGCATGTACAGACATGGCCTCGGGACAACGGAAACCGAAAGGTTGAACACGAGTCATATGGATGATATGATCAACATGTTGATGTTCACCATTGAAGCTACATCATCTCACGTGATGATCGGTTTTGGTGTAGTGGATCTGGATCGTGTACCACTTAACAACTATGAGGGATGTTGTATTAAGTGGGAGTTCATTAGTAATTAGATTAAAACATGAACTAATTATCATAAACATAGTCTGAGTAGTATTTTGAATTAATTTGTAGTATTGGCATCCGTTTTTCTACCAAGCGCTAGTCTTGTTATTGAGATAGAAATACTGTTAAAATCTGAAAATAAACTTTACGGACTGGTACCGTATTGTTAAAGAATCAAGAAATGATTAAGTCCTATTGCAAACTTTTAGTAAACCTCACATTGTTGATTCAAAGAGCTATGGTTTCAATTAGTACCTAAAGTTATCTTGTCTCCGTGAAACTTGAAGTTCAAATCTGTTTGAAAAGTAAGGAGCTGAAAATTTAGTTTTCAGAAATAATCAAGGTATGAGATATATGTGATATCTAAAGACCTTATTGCAAGATGATAGAATATAATTTGGTGAGACTACATAAACTCATAAGTTTTATGGGAATGTACGAAGGTTGAAGACGCAAGGCGTCCCAATTCTCCAACTATTGGGGCACTAACGATATTCGCATATCCATGAAGTAATCATCCTTAGTATGCATCGTTGCTAAACACTCGTCGTTTCGAATACTAAGGTATAGATTCTACGTGTGCATACAACGGGCGCAAACCAGATTTGCACATGCGAATACTGAGGTTAAACTTTACAAGCCTAGCATGTACAGACATGGTCTTGGAAAGTCATCATGAATTGATGGATAAAATTATGAGTGAAATTGTTCATCATATTACATAGTTACTAATAGTGAAATCTGCAACACTTGTCATATGATGATCAACTTCAGAACCTCAAGGTTATTGGTATTTGACCAACAAACCTAGAAGTTATTGATGTTGAAGTGTTTTTATGAATAATGAGGAAAGCTAAAAGAGAAACTACAAAGGATATTTTGGCAGAAAGAAAAGAAAAGACTAGAAAGTCTAGCTCAGGTGTATATAAATGATATACATGTTATGGTTGTATTTCTAGTTTGATCACACAATGAAATTCTTGGGTATTAGTACCATATTGGTTGGTATGAAGTGTCATACAAAACAACACAATACAAGAATACAATGGCCTAAGTGACTGACAAGAAATATGATAGAAATGCACGTCAAGAACAAAAATAAAGTATTATTATGTTCGTCGTTGGCATTCTATCTAGCCCTTAGAATTTATAATAAAGAACTTAATAATTGTTATTTTGCTCTGGTCAAATGAAAACAATGAGTTGTTCAAATTATGACATTACTCCATGTACGATGGATAAGTTATTATAAATCTTAATGGTGAAAACACACATACATAAACACTGACACTAAAATGCCATAAGGCAAATGATTTGAATTCCACTTATTTGTGGAACCGCCATTTAGGTCATGTTAGAAAGGAACGCATGAAGGAACTCCATGCAAATGGATTTTTGGAGTCATTTGATTTTTGAATCGTTTGACACTTGCAAATCTTTTCTAAAGAGAATGACTAAAATACCGTTCATAGGCCAAGAGTTGAACGGGCAACTAACTTAGTGGAAAAATACATGATGATGTATGTGGTTCACTGGGCATAGTTGTGTGCGGGAGATTCTTCTACTTCATGAAAACTTCCAACAATGAATTGAGTATATATGTATATATTCGATAAGGAAGAAGTTTGAAACATTTGAATGGATTCAAATAAATTTTAGCATGAGGTGGAAATCATCGTAATAGAAAAGTCAAATATCTATGATTGGATCATAGTGTAAATATTTGAATTACGAGTTTTAGCGAACATCTAAGAGAGTTATGAAGTTGTTCTACAACTCACGTTTCTTGGAGTATCATAGTGATGATGGAGTATCCGAGAGATGTATCCAAACCTTGTTGGATCAATGATGAGATAAAATATTGATGCCATTATATTTTTGGGGATTATGCTTTAGAGACTACCGCTTTTACACTGAATAGAGCATCATCATGATCCGTTGAAATGACACCATACGAGTTATGGCATGGGTATGAAACCTAATAGTTATTTCTTAAATTTTGGTATGCATAGCATAAGGTAAATAAAGTTTACAACCAAAATCGGATGTATGTCTTTGTTGGTTATCCCAAAGAATTAATTGGGAATTCTTTCCACTATGGAGACAAAGACAAAAGTGTTTGTCGATGTTTCTTACTTATTTCCAAGAAATTGTTTTTAGCGAAGTATTTGAGTGGGAGGACAATAGAACTTGATAAAGTTTATGAACCTGAGCATAATGATCAGAGTAGCGTAGCATCGGAATTAGTTCCGGAAGCGGCCACGACGATCATGGCTCCCATGTCTACAAAATGTTATAGTCATGGAGATCAAAGTACTTATTGAACCTTGTAGGTATGATTTACTTTGTGATCAAATAAATGATTTGTGAACAAAGGATTGTTTTTGAACAATGATAAACCAACTACAAACAAAGAAGTTATGATGGGCCCTGACTCCGTTAAAATGGCTATACGCCATGAAATCCAAGATAGATGAATACTTTTTGAAAGTAAATGGATCTATAAAATTGATGAACTTGGATGGAATATCCTTGAATAAGCTCGACTTGTCGAAAAGTTGTTTACGACAAAGTTCAAAGAGTTGACTACGATAAGATTAGATCTTCCGTAGTAATGCTTATAGTCTATGTGGATTATTCTAGTAATCGCTACATATTTCTTTCATGAGATATGATAGTAGGATGGCAAAATACATTACTTAACAGAAGTGTGTATTAAAGGTGTATACAAGATACAACCAATTGTTTTGCTAGTCCGTGGAATACTAGATAGGTATACAAACTTCAATTGGATGAAGTGAGTATCGCGGAGTTGGAATCTTCACCGGATGAAATAGTCAAAGAGTTTTGATTTCATCAGAAACGATGAAGGTGCTTGCATTTGCAAGAAATTAAGTGGGAGCGCTGAGACATATTTGTAATACTTTATGTAGATGACATATCGTTGATTATAAATAGTGTAATTATATAATTGATTAAAAGGTTTCATTGAGAATTAACTTCAATGAAAGAATATGGACTGAAACATATTTAGTGTCAAGATCTATGAAGATAGATTGAAACACATAATAAGTTTAAGTCAAAGTACATAGAAAGGATATTGAAGTAGTTCAATATTAAGAAAATGTTCTTGTCATGTGAAGTTTTAACAAGACTTGAGTGTATCTGACACTCAATGAGTAAAAACACATAAGTGATTTTAAATCACAATTAATATGTACACAATCAGATGTCCTGAGCTCTAAAAGTTAGGAGCATATACCAGAATGATTCATGTGATGATCATTGACAAACAGTAAGAATATCCATGTGTGCTTTAGAAGGACCAAGGATATATATATATATATATATATATAGTTTTATATGGGTAATGACAAAACAAAATTGTTGTAAAGTGTTGCACCGATATTAGTTTGGTCATATATAAAATTAAATTTCAATCTCAATTAGGCTAAGTGTTATTAAAAAGGTAGCACAATGCTAGATTTAGAAGAGTTCTAAATATTGTGACGGATTCTACAAAAGAAGGCAGAGTATGTCATTGTTTTGACAATGATTGAGGATGTTGAGTTAAGAAGTTCTTTGAGAACTTGGTGTAGTTCCGATAGTGTCAGAACTTTGAAGCTATATTGTGTGTGACAATATTAGTGACATATTTCAGACCGCGGAATTAAGGTTCCACCAGAAGACCAAACATATTTAATGCCGACTCATTTGGAAAATGATTGATGCGTGAAGACGCAAATGAATTGCAAAATACATACGTTTCTGAGTGTGTCAGAACCGTTGACTAAAACCTCTCCCGTGAGCAAAACATGATAAAACACCAGAAGGCCAAGGTGTTATATCTTTACATATGTAAACTAGATTATTGACTCTAGTGCAAGTGGGAGACTGTTGGAGATATGCCCAAGAGGCAATAATAAATGGTTATTATATATCTTTGTGTTTATGATAAATGTTTATATATCATGCTATAATTGTATTAACCGAAACATTAGTACATGTGTGATATGTAGACAACAAAGAAGTCCCTAGTATGCCTCTTAACTAGCTTGTTGATTAATAGATGATTAGTTTCATAATCATGAACATTGGATGTTATTAATAACAAGGTTATATCATTGTATGAATGATGTAATGGACACACCCAATTAAGCGTAGCATAAGATCACGTCATTAAGTTATTTGCTATAAGCTTTCGATACATAGTTACCTAGTCCTTATGACCATGAGATCATGTAAATCACTTATACCGGAAAGGTACTTTGATTACATCAAACGCCACTGCGTAAATGGGTGGTTATAAAGGTGGGATTAAGTATCCGGAAAGTATGAGTTGAGGCATATGGATCAACAGTGGGATTTGTCCATCCCGATGACGGATAGATATACTCTGGGCCCTCTCGGTGGAATGTCGTCTAATGTCTTGCAAGCATATGAATAAGTTCATAAGAGACCACATACCACGGTACGAGTAAAGAGTACTTGTCAGGAGACGAGGTTGAACAAGGTATAGAGTGATACCGAAGATCAAACCTCGGACAAGTAAAATATCGCGAGACAAAGGGAATTGGTATTGTATGTGAATGGTTCATTCGATCACTAAAGTCATCGTTGAATATGTGGGAGCCATTATGGATCTCCAGATCCCGCTATTGGTTATTGGTCGGAGTGAGTACTCAACCATGTCCGCATAGTTCACGAACCGTAGGGTGACACACTTAAAGTTGGATGTTGAAATGGTAGTACTTGAATATGGAATGGAGTTCGAATATTTGTTCGGAGTCCCGGATGAGATCCCGGACATCACGAGGAGTTCCGGAATGGTCCGGAGAATAAGATTCATATATAGGAAGTCATATTCCAAGTTTGGAAATGATCCGGTGCATTTATGGCAGGTTCTAGAAGGTTCTAGAAAAGTTCGGAAGAATGGCACTTTGGAAAGTGGAGTCCCGAAGAGACTCCACTTGCATGACCAGCCAACCCTAAAGGGGAGGAGTCCAAGGTGGACTCCCCTAGGGTGGCCGGCCAACCCACCTCAAGGAAAGGTGGGAGTCCCACCTTGAGTGGGACTCCCTCCTTGAGTAGGTTTCCCACATATGGGAGGTTTTAGTGTTGGGATCTTATTCGAAGACTTGGACTAGAACTCTTGGGGCTTCCACCTATATAATGAGGGGCATAGAGAGGGGGCTGGCCACTTCAAGCCTCAGCCTTGGCCGCACCCCTTAGAGGGCCGGCGCCCAACCCCCTCTCTCCCCAAACCCTAGCGGTCTCTCTCCTCCACCATATCCCGCACGCTTAGCGAAGCTCCGCCGGATTTCTCCACCGCCACCGACACCACGCCGTCGTGCTGTCGGATTCAAGAGGAGCTACTACTTCCGCTGCCCGCTGGAACGGGGAGGTGGACGTCGTCTTCATCAACAACCGAACGTGTGACCGAGTACGGAGGTGCTGCCCGTTCGTGGCGCCGGAACCGATCGTGATCAAGATCTTCTACGCGCTTTTGCAAGCGGCAAGTGATCGTCTACCGCAGCAATAAGAGCCTATTCTTATAGGCTTTGGAATCTCTTCAAGGGTTAGTCTTGATCATCCCCTCGTTGCTACCGTCTTCTAGATTGCATCTTGGCTTGGATTGCGTGTTCGCGATAGGAAATTTTTGTTTTCTATGCAACGTTATCCTAGACTTGAGTGGGTATCCTTTGGTGAAGCACAGTGTCAAGAAGGCCTACAAGCTTAAGCCAGTCTCTTCAGCCGTACCTGCTCCTGACACTTTCATGCGTGATGCTCGTTCTAGTGGTTTTGCTCCTGCTCGTCATCCTGATGTCCCGGCTATGAGGAAGCAAGTGAGCCGGCTTAGTTGGTTTCAGCGTCACATCCTTTGCATGAACATTGAGATACATAAGGAGAACTATGCAGCTAGCCGAGAGCGTTCTGAGATTAAGCATACTCAGGCGGTTATTCTTCACAAGCTCAGTGGTGATCAAGGACCCCCGCCTCAGCCTCCAGCTCACCAGGGTTACAGTGGATGGCACTCTGCACAGGTTCCATGGAGTGATCTTGATGATTGCCTTCAAAGGTCCAACACCTCTCGCCGCTCTCCGGATGCACCTGACACTGATGAGGAAGAAGAGGAAGCGGCATACCAGTCCGATGATGAAGATGCCTCCGAGTGATCCCCATGGGGCGAGTAGCATCGCGCTTGTCCCCTTTTTGGCGTTTCGATGCCAAAGGGGGAGAAGTGTTCTATTAGGAACTATCTCGGGGATTTGCATGGTTTGGGCACAAGCATATGCGTTTACCATTCCTTTATTGCTTGTGTTCCCTCTTATTTGCACTATTTGCTTTGGTTGTGTCCCGTTTAAAACTATGTGCTATGTGGTGTGAGACATTGTTATGGTTTTCGGATTTCTATATGTTGAGATCAAGGATGCTATATTATGTGTGATGATGCTATATTATGTGTGATGCTATATCTCCGTATCTTATATCTACACATGGGTATGATTTCTTGCATCCTATCTCAACTTCATATTTGTATATGTCTCGTGTTAGAGCTCATGATGGATACCTCTAGTGTTGAGGCACCTCAATCCTATGTGTTGTGTATTTGTATTCAAATGCAAATTACTTATATGCACACATGTAGGGGGAGTGCCTCTATGTTTTTGCCATCATGTTTGTCTCTATAGTTATTCTCTTGCAAATCCGTATATTGTCATCAAACACCAAAAAGGGGGAGATTGAAAGAACATCTCTCATATTATGTTTTGAGTGTTTGATGTCAATGTATGTGATACACTAATGTTTGTTTAAGTGGTACAGGGATTACATAGATATTTATTCATGTGTGTTGGATTTGATCATCTGTCAAAGTAATCAGAAAAAGTTGGCCAGGCCGGATAATCCGGGCCGGATATTGTTGAAATATCCGGCCCCCTGATTTTAAGTCTCTGAGGAAAAGCATATGAGGCCGGATTTTTGCCCGGATATTGTCCCGGTATTGTACCAGGGCCGGAATATCCGGGCCGGATATTTTGGAAATATCCGCCCCCTCGATTTTGGCTAAGGACTGAAGATTTGCTTCTCTGGTTAGGGCCGGACATTTGGCCGGATAATGTCACTGTTTTGTCCCGAAGGCCGGATTATCCGGGGGGGCGGATTATCCGACCTTACTTAGCCGGAATATCCGGCCCCGGAAGCAACGGCTCAATTTTGAGGGGTATAAATACCCCCTTCTTCTACCTTGGTTGCTTGCTCAATCATTACACAAGAAGTCTGCCAAGCCACCACCATTAGAGCCACCTCAAGAAACACAAGATTTGCAAGATCTCCTTCCTCCCCCAACCAAAGCTCTTGATCTTTGGGGATTCGAAGGAGAAGACACCGATCTACATCCTCACCGAAGCGTTCTTCATTTCCCCCTCACTTGTTTGAGGGATCTCATGCTAGTGTTCCTATTTGGTCCCCTAGTTGATTTGTTGTTGATGTGTTGTTGTTGATTGTTGTATTGTTACAGATTTGGGAGCCTCCAATTCAGTTGTGGATGTGTGCCCCAAGAACCTTGTAAAGGCCCGGTTTCCGCCTCGAGGAAATCCCTTAGTGGAAGTGGGCTAGGCCTTCGTGGCGTTGCTCACAGGAGATCTGAGTGAAGCCTTCGTGGCTGTTGGTTTGGCTTGCGTAGCAACCACACTCCTCCAAACGTAGACGTACCTTCTTGCAAAGGAAGGGAACTACGGGAATCATCTCCGTGTCAACGCGTGCTACACTCTCGGTTACCTCTATCCCACTCTATCTCCTATATATTGCGTAGCTATATCTTGCTTAGTTGATAACCTTGTCATATAGGTAAATTCACTTAGTTGCATATCTAGAGAATTTACCTTTGTGTCAAACCTAAATTGAAAAAAAACTAAAAATTGGTTAGCACCTATTCACCCCCCCTCTAGGTGCATACGATCCTTTCAACAACTTTCTTGCTTTCACCTCCACGAATCACCGTGGAGAACTCAAACCGATGCACCAAATGCAATGGCAAGAACACCACAAAGATGCTCAAGTCCTTCTCTCTCAAATTCCAACAAAGCTACAAAAGCTATTGGGAGAATAAGAGAGGAAGAACAAATAAGAGGAGGAACACCAAATTTCTCCAAGATCTAGATCTAGTGGATTCCCCTCACAAAGAGAGGGATTTGATTGGTAGGAATGTAGATCTAGATCTCCTCTTCCTTTTCCCTCAAAAAGATTCAAGAAGCATAGGAGGAGTAGAGGGAAAGGGAAGCTCTCAAGGTCAGCAATGGTGGAGAGCACAAAGGGGAAGAGGGTGGCTGCCCAAGGAGGAAGAAGGGGGGCTTAAATACCCCCTCCCATCGAAATATGACCGTTTGGGTCAGCTCAGGCCGGAGGCGGATATTTGCAAAATATCCGGTGCCCGAAAAACGGCTAAGGACATGAGAAAACTGCTCTCAGGATGAGGGCCGGACATTTGGCCGGATATTTGCCCGGATTTGTCCAAAAACCGGATTTTTCCGGGGCCGGATTATCCCCCCAAACTTGGGCCGGAATATCCGCCCAAACTGGCAGAAACATCAAACCGAAACGGGCATAACTTTAGCATCCGACTCCGATTTTGATGATCTTGGGCTTGTTTTAAAGCTAGGAACAAGCTCTACAAGATCATGCAGGAAACCATCATAGTCCAACAAGGGAGGATAGAAACAAATGATGAAAGGTTTGACCTATCTAAAAAAGACATACCGGTAAAACCTCCAATCTTGAAAATGCAACAAGTTGCCCGTGCAAAAACCATTCTTGATGAACTAGAGCTTGTCATGAGAATAAGCACAAGCTCTAAATCATCACATGGATAAGATCCAAATAATAACCAAGAAAGATGATGCAAGGATGCAAAGGTTTGAGCTCTCTCCGAATGATACGATCGAGTTACTCACTCGAGAGCCCTCTTGATAGTACGGCAACTAAACTATAAACCGGTCTCCAACTACACTATGAGACCGGTGAGAAAGAAACCCTATCAAGAGCAAACCTTATACTTGCGCATTCCACTTGAGCTTGATGACGACGATCTTGACCTCAACAAGATGGAACGCCTTTCTTGCTTGTGCTTGCTTGACGAAGTCTTGTAGATTGCTCCCCCATAAACCACCATGGGAGAGCTTCTTCTTCGGCGCATCTTCACATAAACATGACCACCATGTGGATTGCTCCCCCATAATCCACCATGGGAGAGCTTCTTCTTCGGCGCATCTTCACATATCCATGATCACCATATGGATGGCAAGACTCAAGCAAAGGATCTCTTCGAGATGGCTCATCTTGAACTTGCACATCATTTTTTCATTCTTCATCATGTTGATGTCTTGAAGTAACTTGAGGGCTCACTTCATCTTCATCTTCAAGACATACTTGACACTTGATATCCTTCATCAATTTCTTCTTATTGCAACCTTGAAGCCAACATATGGTTCAAGAATTGCCTATGGACAACTCCTACAAATATAACTCAATGCAAACATTAGTCCATAGGGATTGTCATTAATTACCAAAACCACACATGGGGGCTCCATGCACTTTCAAAAGGCTTGTAACTCCGCGAATTGATCTAATTCCAATTTTGATTTGCCAGCTACTTGTTGCATGGCTTTTATTTGAGCCGCAGATCCTACTCTGGAAATAGAAATACCCACATTAATAACATGTCGAATTCCGGCATTGAATAGATCTGAAGATAAGAATATTTTGTCCATCTGTCGGTTGACGCGCTCCCTGCGGGTAATAGCAAGAGAGTGAAGAACGAACGATCATCAAAATGAGTCCGAGTTCGTGAGTCAAAGGCGTGGCAAGAGAGCGAGTTCGACTCACGAACGATCCTACATTTCTGAAATCGAAACATTATAAACATTTTAAAAAATATTTTAAACAACTTTCCAAATTTAAACATTTTGCAAATCCTGAAAGATTTTAGTAAAAAATAGAACAATTTGGAAAATTGAACATTTTTCCAAATGAACATATCTCGAAAATTAGTATTTCTAAAAAATAAACAAATGTTGAAAACAAGGAAGAAACAATAAAAAACCAGAAAAACACGCGAAACCGGACAAAAAACCTTAAAACTGAGCTACTATGGGCCAAGCCAATGCCTCGCAGACTGTGCGAGGCCGCACGACAACGGTCGATGTTGTGGGGATCCCCTATTCCCCTCCAACGCGGGAGCGAACGAGGCTTCGCCTGCATCAGCACCCATGTTGGTCTAGGGTCCAGGTACCGATATGCTTTCTCAATTTTTATTCATTTTCTCTATTTTTTATTTTTTCATTGAACTTTTTAGATTTAAAAACTATTTGTATTAAATGTTTAGATTTAAAAAATTCAGTTTTTTTAAAATAATTGGAAAATGGTCAAACGTGAAAATGCTTGGACATGAAAAATGTATAAATTTGTAAATTCTTTGAATTTGGAAAATATTTAAATGTAAAAATTGTACAAATTTTAAAAATGTTTGGATTTAAAAATTGTTCAAAATAATGTTCAAAATCTATAGATGTCTCCTTTTTCAATAAAATATGAAAACGGAAAAATAAAAGAAAATAAAAAAGAAAGCTTGATGGAAGAACCGACAAAACAAGGTAAAAATCCATACAAAAGACATAAAATTCTAAAACCTGGAAGAAAAACGGTTATGCTTGGCGCTGTGGGCCGGCCCAACTAATTCGTGCTCTAGTGCGGGGCATATTCGTGATGGAGCATTTTGGGTCGTGTTTCTTTGGGGATATGTTCATTTGGAAAAGTGTTCAATTTTCCAAATTGTTAGATGGCCGTTACCGACATAGTGACGCCCACAAACGCCGCCATTCCTTCTTGAAGGGGCCGGCGTATCGGGAAAATTCTAGGATTTGTCTGGGCAGCAGTGTGGTCATATTCGCATCCTTTTTGAAGGTGTTACTTTGGTATGCGGCGCTTCGGAGGGCTAAGAGTATGGTGGGAATTTTTTGGAGGACGTTAGCCGTCGCGGATCATTAGTGTTTTTGTCAATCTGAGTTTGTTAACATTAAATTTTTTTCTTTCTCTTTTATTTTGTTTAGATGTGTTTGTGTTGATGTCCCAGCAGTTGTACCATGTGGTTGCTATATTAATACAGCGAGAAAAAAAAAGCTTGTTTAAGAGTGTGGGACGTATTTGTTGCCGCACTTTCGAGCGAGCGATAAATAGGGTTCACTCATGTTGTGGGTGCATAGGATTCACCGTCGGACTACGCTAGGCTTCCATTTGGCCCAAGCAGCGGGCCATAAACACTCCCGGGCCAGATCAGGGCCGTTGGCTCTGCAGCCTGCCAGAACACGAGGGTCTTCTTCTTCTTAAAAATAACAAAGCTTTGCTGAAGAGATTTTGTCACTTCATGCATATACATACAATACGTGTGAGAATTGTCGGTAGAGTATTGTTCCCGGGCACAGTAGTAAACGGTGCTGCTTACGTACGAGTGTTGGTCGAACAAGGCACATCCGTTTTTGTGTTGGGTAGTAGTCCTAGCGTATATACGTGTCGACATCTCCGTCCGTGAGGTTGTTGCCGACCGAAAATCCCTTCCCCGAACTTGGCCAGCAGAAGTCAGGTGACGGGAAGCCATCGTGGATCTGGACTGGAACACAACTTGCCGACTCGTTCCCAGCACGTAAACCATGGCGTACGCGCCGGACCAGGCAACGTTTTCGGCGTGACCCGGAACAGATTTATTTCTTTCTTCCGGCTGCAACCGCCTCCGCCAGCCGGCCGGCCTACGTCCGCCCACTAGCCCTCGTCGCCGTGGCCGACGCGCCGCCATTTACATTCGTGGAGCCCGCCGCCCGCCCGCATTACTCCTAGCTACTCTGCGATCAACATTGCTACCACTCCGTACTGCGTATCTGTAACCGCATCAATTCGGCGCAGAGAGCAATCGTGAGATGCCTTTCCATTTCTGCGTATGACCATCAAAGGGTAGGCTTGGGGGGTTGGGGTTTGCCTGGCCGCAACCGGCAGGGATTCATTGGGTGGGGCGGTCGGCATGCATGTGGCGATCCAGCCCAACATGGCGCGTGGAACCAAACGGACCGCTCACGCCGAGCCGTGCAGAGTCTGTGAAGCGCGGTGCAGTCTCTCAGCGCCCCGTGTAGTCCATAGTAATTAGTAAGGGCATCTCAGCGAGGTTTACACCTTCAGTTAACCTAAACAATGATGGCCATCTACTTGCTGTCGTGCGCCCTACCACGGCCAAGCTACTCGCAATTGCGTGACCTACTAGCCACCGGCGTGGCAAGGCGGCCCAACACCATCGGAGCGCAGCCGCGAGGCGCAAGCGACACGGTCTTACCGAACTCGGTAGCAGGCTCGGTGATCCTCTTGGAGGCGCAGGGTCGGCTCCACCTCCATGACGTCCCCCGGCCGCAAGCGCTCCTCCTCCGCCATGTGCCACGACTGGCCCTCCGCCAGAACAGTATCCACACGAGCTCTCTCAGCCTGCAGGGTTGCCTCGAAGCGGGCTTGGTTTTACGTCGTGACCTCCAAAGCCTCGGTCATCTTCTGCATCTCCCGATTCTCTCGGTCCACCCGCAGCTAATTCTGCAGCCTAGCACCTGCTCGGTGACCAAACGCGGTGGACGACTACTCGGCCACCCACCTGACCACCTGGCGGTCGTACCGGAATTGGGATGCTAACGCGATGCGCTGCTGGCAGTCTGCATCCTGCGGATTATCTCGAACGAGGCAAGCATCGCTCGTTGCTTGTCTATCACGTCCAACTCCTCCTCGTCCCCGAAGTCATCGAGGTCCTCGTCACCGTGGCCGAGCCCGTCGAGGTCGACAACGTCGGTGTCCATGCGGGCGAGAGGCCACACCACTGCTGTAAGGGTATTTTACCCTTATCCATTATTTTGGTAACAATGACACAGTTGCTAGAGTAATTGGACTAATACATGCCTATGAGATTATTCCCAGGTATTAGCCAAATAGGCATGATGTTGTATCAATGGAACAAGAAGGAAAAGGGAGACCCCCACTTCGTCAAAAATGAAGAAGGTCGCCTCAGCAACTAGCCGGTCACTGGCCTGGTCAGACCGGCCGTGGCACCGGCCAGCCCGGCGCTGACCGGTGACATAGGCATCCCCAATGGGCTGAAGAAAGTAATCGGAGGCCCACGACCCGAAGTTTTATGAAGCCTGAAAGCCCAATCGAGAGATAGTTTGGAAAGATAGAGTTGTATTAGGAATATCGACTTGTAATTGCTACGGGGCGGTTCAGAAACCTTCCCGGACTTTGTAACTTGTACATCACGAAACCCTCCTCCGCCTCCTATATAAGGGGAGTTGAGGGACAAAGAAATGATCGATTCATTGTTTCACGCAACCCTAGTTTTCATAGCAGTCGAGTACTTTCCGGCTGAAACCTTCGAGATCTACTTGCCCTCTACTTCCAACTAAACCCTAGTCTACAACTTGTAGGCATTGATAAGTTAATCCTTTATCAATTGGCGCCGTCTGTGGAAATTAGAGGCGACAAGGATCTGATCTCGATGGCACGTTCGACATCATCAACATCTTCGGTAGAAAGCAACGCGATGGATCGAGGTAAACAGATCGAAACCGCTCTAGTCGATTTTGTTCCTCACCCACCCTCCCGTATGGATGCATATGCGTATCGGAGGAGCCCATGGACATGGCGTTCGTAAGGTTCCACTTCCGCGGGAGGAGGGATCTCATCGACTCGCGATATCGGATTCGGCGAGATCGGTTGCAGCTGGTTCCGATTCCTCGGGATCGGTGTCATCATTCGAGTCTGGAGATGAAGAGATTTCATCGACAATCTCCACCAAGCTTGCCTCCAGCGGAGAACTCGTCAAGATCTTCAGCAACATATCCGTTGGGTCGTCTGCGGACTCAAATATAAGCAGCGACTCGGATAGTGTCGACACTTTTGACTTCATCGACCAATCTGCGTCTATTCGTGAGGTCTTCGCCGATCTATATGACGATGTCACCAATATCGATGACAATCAAGCTTCAACACATCACCAAGTGTACGTCATTGGGGAAGCAAGCCGAGAGAGGAGACATCAGAGGCTTTCGATGATTTGGGAAATCCATACGTCGATCCCGCTAATCTCATGCGAGGTTTGGGTACCAAATACATCGGTCCCGAACCAAGAGACAAAGTGCAACGCTCGCAAGAAGCCTGGGATAGAGCGACAAGAGCCATGAATGGCATGGAGCCGATGACTACCACTGCAACAGTCGCAGAACTACAGGCGTACCAATATAAACTAGCCCGTAAAGGGAGGGAACTCGAAAAAGAAAGAATCGAACTCAAAAGGAGAAGAGCCGCTTCGCGTCGAGCGAACTGAGCCGACATTCAGAACCGGAGACAACCACAGAGATGGCCGTAACAGGGGAAGATCTCGATTGCAGAACATACCGGAGGCGAGAGGGAGCATCGATCCAACCTCGACATGTCCTTCATGTCGATCGACAAGAGGGAATATTATCCCTAAAACCCAGAGGATATATGGCGACACAGCCTTCATACTGGCGAACAGGCCACCCGCAGGAGATCCAAGAGACGCATTATATAACATGGCTTTGGCAGGAGTTGGAGTTATGGGGACAACGTTCGCGGGTACAAGCACACCTCCCGAGGGTGCTGCAAGGAAAAATAGTCCACGACCTACAGTGGCAGTGCAAGAACCCCCAAGAACGCCGGCAAGAGATACAACTGCGCAAACACGGGTCGACTGGGCGCGACATGAGAGGAGAGAACGTCGGCATCACCTGAAGTAGATGATGAAGATATGTGCGGACTCTGTTTCACTCGACGAGTCCGCAAAACGCGAGTCCCGTCGATTTCAAGTTGCCTGACAGTTATAAGAAATTTGACGGATTGCAAGATCCCGAGGATTGGTTGGTTGATTACTTGGAGACAATAAACTGACGGGTGGAACTAAGGCAACGGCTATGCAAAGCATCCAGGTATATTTAAGGGGTGCAGCTCGACCATGGATTAAAAAGCTACCACCTGGGTCTATCGACAGTTGGGAAACCTTTGAGGACCTGTTTGTAAAGAATTTCTTGTCCACATGCAAGAAACCTGCGTCAATAGAGGAATTGAGAGCCTGTCGACAGAAGTATGACGAGTCGATGAGGGCATACATACAGAAATGGAATATTATCAAAAACTCGGCAGAAAATGTATCTGACGAGAGAGCGATAGATGCTTTTGTCGGCGGGATCCGAAGAAAGGACCTCATCGAGGACCTGGGAAGGACTAATCCAAAGACAATAGCAGCACTCATGGAGATAGCGAATCGTTGGGCAGATGGAGAGGATGCTGTCAACAACAAGCGACATAGGTCGCCCGAGGAGGATCGTAACAGAAACTTTCAAAATAGACGGCGTTTTTCTCGCTAGTATTCAGATCACAACGGTCCCGGCCAAATATCGGTCGGCTTCAGGGGGCTTTTCCCTTCGCCCGGCACTGGCCCGGCCTGAGGTCCGGTCTGGATCGGCACGGTCCGGTCTTCCGCCCGGTCGAACCGGGCTGTGCACCGGACGCCCCGGCGCCGACCGGCCCCTGGACCGGTGCACACCGGGCACGGTCCAGGGGTCTTTTCCCTTCGCCCGGAGCCTGCCCGGCTGACCGCCCGGTTTGGACCGGGGCATCCGGTCGCACGCCCGGTCTGACCGGCCCGTGCACCGGGTGGCCCGGCCCCAGGCCCGGTTAACCAGGTTCCTCGAGGAAATGCTGAGGTGGACAAGTTGCAACGGCTAGATTTCAAGTGACACTATAAATACCCCTTCTCCTACCTCTGAACAGCTAGGCACTACACTACAAACTGTTCTTGCTCTCTCTCTCTCTCATACTCCATTGATAGAAACACCAAAAGCCTTATATCTCCCTCCTCCACTCAAACTCAAATCCCTCCGGGAAAAAGTTAGAGGAGGACCTGATCTACCGTTCTACCGAGCCAAATCTTGTTCCCCCTTGTATTCATCACGAAACTTGCTCTCTAGGGTCCCTTGGAAACCCTAGGTGGGCAAAAAAGGTCCGGAAGGATCCGGGTTGTGGATTTGCTCCTAACAAGATTGTGAAGGTTTGGAGGCTACCTCAAAGTCTACCACAAGTGAGTGAGCTATTCCTTCGTGGGCTCCAGAGAATAGGGTGAGCCTTCGTGGCGTTGGGGAATCCTTCGTGGGACCTCCACCCCTCCAAACATGGCGTACCTTCTTGCAAAGGAAGGGAACACGGGAATAAACCCTCGTCTTCACGTGCTATCGGTTATCTCTAACCGAACTCCTTACTTGTGATATAACTGCCTGTGAGAGCCTTCGTGCTTGAGTTAATTGTATCATCATATAGGGTGCCTCACCTAGTTTGCATTAGGCTCACCTTTATATTCCGCAAAGCCTAATATTGCAAAGAAAGAATTAAAATTTGTAGAAACCTATGCACCCCCCTCTAGGTTTACCATCTCTGAACTTTCAACTTCTCTGACTGCACGAAGAGCATCCTACGATGCCCTAGCTGCACTCGCACCGTGGCGAGCCTGGCCTAGGCCTCAACTAGGGCGGCCTCGGCCTGGACACTTAGTGCGGAGGCGTCGGCCATCATCATCGTCGCCCGCTACGGTTGGCGAAGCAACGACTCCAAGAAAAGCTGGCCATTCTACTCGGCGATGGCCTCCTGCGCCGCCTCCTCAATCTCGGCCTGGTGATCGTACATGGCGGTCTCCTACGCCTTGAATGCCGCCCTCGCGGCGACCTCCGCCGAGTCGGGATCGTCCGGGTAGCGGGCGCACGCCATATCGGCTAGTCGGCTCCAGGTGCGGCCGTGCTCGGCCATGGGTGATGGTAGGTAGGGTTTTGCTGATGGTCGCGGTCGTGCGCCCTTTCCTGCGCGTGGGAATCGAGCGGGCGAGCGCGAGAACGAACCTATGGTGCGCGTGTCGCGGCACCGCATGTCAGCGACCGAGGGCAGAAGGCTCAACGGCGGCAACAACCATGACCGTCAAAGTTGTCGCTGACCACTGCCTCCGTCGCCTCAGCTTCTGCGTCCGCATTGATTCCGATGGCGTTGGGATGCTTCCTGGGCATTGATGGCTTGCCCTACTTAATTACCCGACGTGCGGCCGTCGTCCCCACAACATTGCCATCACCATCAGCTACAAACAAGCGCTGCCACTGGAAGCTTGACACCGATGAAGATGCACAAATGGATCAACAAGACCGACAGGGACCACGAGGCGGGGTCGTCCTCATCCCGCAGCGGGAGTCTCCGCCTCGCCGTAACCCTATGTGCACCCGGAAGCCGCGGTAGCGGCGGCGCTCTAGCAACGTGAGTGCCCTTGCTGGAGTGCAAGCGACGGTGGGTGGAGGCGGACCCCTTCCTTCACCGCAATGTCTTCCCTGCCCGGAGGATGGCACCTGAAAAAGGGCAGGGTGCCCATGCCGCCTGCACCGATGGACGGGCCGACACTTCAGAAGGAGATGCGTTGCCGCATCGCGGCTACCGCAGACACCGCGGTACGACCGTGCCTACCCGCGCAAAGACTTCTAGCATGTGAGCATGAGGTGCGTCGAGTGATCCGGCAGATCCAGGATTTTCATTCCGACGAGGACTACGGCGTCCTCGCAGCCGCTGCCAGTGAGGACGAGTACAAAGAGGAAGACGATGATGAGGACATGGAGGACGAGGCGCCTCCTTCTTCTGTGAAGCGAGAGGTTCTCATCCCTGACTACTACGACAAGGAGGTGGCCAACGCCGCAACCATGGAGCAATCGAGGGTCGAGGAGGAGGCCAAGTGGTCCTGGCCCGGCCTGGACGAGATCGTCTAGCTCACTACCATGGTGGCGGACCACATCGCGTCTCTGCCACCGCTGTTGCCGTACGTGCCTCCCGAGGCAGAGTGAGACAACCCTTTGTAGTAGCAGTCGACACTACCGCAGTACTTGTTGCATCCGCCACAACACATGCCGCCGGCGATCCCTTCCTGGGCGCAGCAGGGGCCATGGATGCCCTCATCGTTCATCGACCTCACGATCGACGACGAGGAAGGTGTAACTAGGGCTTAGTTTAGTTTCTTTCTTTTTTTATTTCTCATATGTAAATTATGTTTGAAAAAATAATTTGCCTAAAATTTTGGGTGCTTCAACTTTTCATTTGAATCCAAATTAAATTGGTGTCTGCCGCCAATGGACCAAAATGGCTAGTGCAGACCGCCGATGTGGGCACAAGCCTAGCATGCCGAACCGCGACTCATATTTTATCCGTGGAGCGATCTAAACGGACCAAAACAAACCAAATGAGTCGCCGTTTTGAAACGCCCCGCCCGATACCCTAACCGAACCGAAACTGAAAACGGATAAAATGTGTGAGCGAAATGGGTCGGGGCGTAATACAAAACGTGCAGTGAAATTGGTACGGTGCGTGCTGTGTCCTGTGTGTACTGGTCTAGCAGCGGTTTGGGCTTTGGGGGTTGGGGCTATAGAGGGTGCCGTGTGCAGCTCACACTGTGAAGCTTATAAAAACCAAGGAGGAGGCGCAGACTGGCTGGGGAGAAGCGGCTCTGCGAAGACTCGGCGCCATCTTCGTTCTGATTGGCCATTGGGGTGGCCGGGTGGGAAGGAAGGAAGGGAGAGGAGGAGGTGACCACACATACACAGGGCAGCCATGGCGATCAGGCCGGGACCTCTGACCGAATGGCCATGGGAGAGGATGGGCAACTTCAAGGTACGAGCGGGATGCAAATGCTCTTCTAGCTCCTCTTCCTCCTTGCTCCTCTGTTCATTGCTCGATTAGAGATGCTTAGGAACAGGCGTTTCTTCTGTCCTCTGTTAGTTGGTCTTGCTAACTACTGGTATGTACTACTACCCCCATCAGCATAGCGATTTGCAGCTCCCAGTGCTTATGTTGCTGGACCTGTTGGCCTATTCTCGTGCTGTCAATGGCGCCCCCAATAATGGGCTAAGATACTCTGCATGCTGTTGCTGTTGGTAGATTTAGCAACAAGAACAAATATGCCAAGACAAGAAGATTGCCCTTTCCTCCTTTACTCATCCCACCTCCATCTCAATTTGGCCTTATGTTGCGGTGACCGGCACTAGATTGTCTGAAATGCTCAAGTTGTTTCAAGCCGTTAGAAGGGGAGGAAGGGGGGATTTCTCCTCCACACTGAAGAGAAGAAATCTTCCTACTAGTTCATTTCGTCTCTAAAGAAAAAAAAGAAATGGCGACAGCTATTCCATGCTCAATCCGTCCGAGGTTAGAAGATGCGGAAGACATTCTTGCTCTTGGCCTGGCCAATTTAATAAGCAGCATGGCAACGGCCGGCGAACGAATCTGTTGGCATCAAGTCATCAATGCAGTCCCAAATCGGAATAGCATGATACTCCTACTACTAACCTTCAACAAACAAACAAATTCTTCTCATACTTCTGTTATGTGATTACGACATGATTGCGCGCTGTACTGCAAATAATTAGCAGGAAAACAGTGCATTTACGTTCCCTGGAGGGAGATTCCTTCTCACAGTACCACCATCGTCTGTTCTATTCTCTGATGCAGTACCTGGTGATGGCGCCGGCGGTGGTCCACGGCGCGCACCGGGTGGCGACCAAGGGGTGGGGGGACATCGACGTGGCCTACGCGCTCATCCTGCCGTCGCTGCTGCTGCGGATGATCCACAACCAGATCTGGATCAGCATCTCGCGCTACCAGACCGCCCGAAGCAAGCACCGCATCGTCGACCGCGCCATCGAGTTCGAGCAGGTCGACCGCGAGCGGGGATGGTGAGCGCCCAATTTACTTTCTGTTACTTCTTCAGACAGTGACGAACTGGATGGATGGTTGGTTGAATAACGCGATAATGGCGACGCATGCAGGGACGACCAGATCATCTTCAACGGGCTCCTCTTCTTCTTTGGCTACCTGGCGCTGCCCAGCGTGCGGCACTTCCCGCTGTGGCGGACGGACGGGGCGGTGATGACGGCGCTGCTGCACGCCGGCCCCGTGGAGTTCCTCTACTACTGGTTCCACCGCGCGCTGCACCACCACTTCCTCTACTCGCGCTACCACTCGCACCACCACGCATCCATCGTCACAGAGCCAATCACCTGTAAGTCGCCTACTTTACCTTGCCATAGTTTTTAATCAACATGAAATGCGTGCGATGGTGTTTGGTTTCCGCTAAGTCTTTTGTTATGTTTTCATTATATCCATGGTGTCACATACGCGTGTGCTCCTGTAGCACCGTACACATGCGAGATATTTTAAAAAAAATACAGGACATGCGAGGTAGCCATGTGACTACAAGAATGAACGAATAGTATGAGGCCGTTTCCTGTTACCAGAAATGTCATACTACCCTACGCCAATTGCCCCCAATGAATCAACGGTACGTCTTGGCATTTTGTTTTTCAAAGAAACGGCTTGGTTTTTGGCAGGACCGCTGGAGACGCGTGTAGCTAGTCTCCACCGTCTGACCGCAAACAGTACTCACGCGAGCACTGAATCGGATTTAAAGCCATGCTCGTGCTGCCACTGCCAGGCAACGAACAACGCCATGTGACTGCCTGAAATACGGCGGCACAGACCACGCCCGTCCAGCCGCAATTATTCATTTTGGCCCAAACTTATCTAGAGAGAGGGCAGACGAAACATGCTCCAAAGAAAGGAGGCTATTAATATGGCGCGTAGAGAGCTGGGACCTATTTCAACGCAGGCAGGATACAGCAAGCACATGAATGGAAGTTTGTTAAATGTCACTGTAGATTTCACACCCCCTGAATTGTGCAAGGAACTCTTTCATGATTAGATACAAATAGAAATCTCTTTGTATTTCTCAAAGGAAATTGAAACATGAGGTTTGAGGAAATGTTTAAAATCCTACAACAAAAAAGCGGACGAAAGAAGAATTACTGTACAAATTTTCAAAGCCAATCTTACAATCCATCGGGCTCCATAGGAAAATCTCATATACGATTCTGTTGCCCTGAAATTCCTATGTGAATTTTACCCTGAGCTTACTTAAGTCGGAAATTACTGATGGGGTGGTTTTGTACACGTGCAGTCCTAATCAACACAAAATATCATTAAAAAGGCACTAAAATAGAGAAAGGAGTAAATAAGACAAAATAAATCAAGGTCAACCATCTTCCTTAGGAAAACTAAATATTATCGAATATATTAAGGAAGAAAAGTATTTATAGGAATGTTTCAACAAAAATAAGAAAAACATAAAATCCATTATTTAGAAATAAAACAAAATTTATAACTATTCCAAAAATTTAGAAATTAGTTTTGAGTTTTCCGTAAAATTCCTCCTTTTGATTAAATTTTCAATTTTACTGATTATCACTAACTTTTATGGAATAATTTATTTTTTTTGCTTCCACTTTTTTTATTCATACAAATTCTGCGACTTTCTCTTGCCACATGTACTTCGGTTTTTTAAATTTTGTGTTCCAAATATTAGGGTCCAAAATGTCTGGTATTGAAATTGAGAGACCAAATCTGAGATCATCTATTAGTTGAAAGATCAAAAGTGGACTGCTTTTTCCTCTTGTCTTCAGGATTGTTGGATTGTGTTGAACATAGTTTCTCCCATAGCTCGGTTCTAACAGGGACGGACAATGTGTTTCGTGTTAATGTGTCAGAACTGGTCTTATTTCCCTTCTGTTGCTCTTAAAACTTCATGTTTTAAACATAATGCAAAATGTAGCAATCATGGTTCCTGAAAAAATATTGGGGTGATATGTCGTGGTTGCGCAACCTTACTGACAATATTTAGATTGGCTGATTTTACCAGCCGTCCACTACTAGGTCGTATGCATTCTAGCCAACAATATCAAAATTGTTTTATTCATGCATAATTACTGTTGTTTCAGCAAGCACGATGGAAGTGTGTCATGTTAATGACAATTTTTTTATTGGTTTCTAATATGTCTGTGTATTGCAGCGGTGATTCATCCTTTTGGCGAACACATCGTCTATTTCACGCTCTTTGCAATCCCGCTGTTGTCCACAGTTTACATGGGAAATGGCTCTGCCCTCGTCTTTGTGCTGTATATCGTTTACATTGACTTCATGAACAACATGGGGCACTGCAATTTTGAGTTGGTGCCGAAGTGGATGTTCCAAGTCTTCCCTCCTCTCAAGTATCTCATGTACACCCCATCGTAAGTGCAGATCTTTAACATAAATCCCTAAGCTTAAACCCAGTCATTTAACCAAAAGATGATGAGACCTGGAGTTCAGAGAATTTCTTATTACTTCACCAAACCTTAACATAACAAATCTTTTGCTGTTTTTTTTATGCAGGTTTCATTCTCTTCACCACACGCAGTTCCGTACAAACTATTCACTCTTCATGCCATTTTACGACTACATATACAGCACTATGGACAAGTCGTCTGACGAGCTGTATGAGAGCTCACTGAAAGGAACAGAGGAGACACCTGACCTTGTTCATCTCACACATATGACCAACTTGCAGTCAGCCTATCATCTAAGGATAGGATTCGCATCCATAGCATCCAAACCATCTGACAACTCCGAGTGGTATATGTGGGCGCTCTGGCCCTTGGCATGGCTGTCAATGGCAGTAGCATGGATTTATGGGTCATCTGCATTCGTGGTTGAGAGAATCAAGCTAAAGAAGATGAAGATGCAAACATGGGTTGTACCGAGATACAACTTTCAAGTAACTAACTCCCCTTACCATGTATGTGTTTATCTAATGGTTCGCAGGTTGCTCTACTCTTTTTCTTTCATTTCTGCAGTATGGTCTGACATGGGATAGAGAATCGATCAACGACTTAATTGAAAAGGCAATATTAGATGCTGATGTAAGAGGGGTTAAAGTGCTCAGTCTAGGACTACTGAACCAGGTAACTAATCCTTACTTCTAGTACTCATATTGCAGAGATGCACAGTGATATGTCAGCATAGAGAAGACGAGAGAATCATAAGAGAACATAACAAAAAAAAAGTAAATAACTGCACATTTATATGTACCCTCATTGGTTGATAGTTAATCTTCATTCATATGAATAAAGATTAGTACTTTGTATCTTAACCAATGTGTAGTCATCAATTGATGATGAGAATATATTTGATTCTTTTTTTTCTTTCAGGCAAAAGAGCTGAATGGAAATGGTGAACTATTTAGACAAAAGTATCCGAAATTGAGAGTTCGAATAGTTGATGGAAGTGGATTAGCAACTGGAGTAGTCCTAAAAAGCATCCCTTTAGATGCAAAACAAGTTTTTCTTCATACAGGGACTTCTAAGATAGCCCGTGCTGTTGCTATGACATTATGTGGCAGAGGCATCCAGGTATATCTATATCTTCCTGCCGCCATGTCTCTAATTTTATAGGTAATAGTTTTGTAGAATATTTTCCCGAGTTTTCATGAAATTATTTTGGACTCAGGTGATCATGAAACAGAAGAAAGAATATGATATGCTCAAGTCACAGATGCCAGAGAACAAAGCAAGCTATTTGAAGTGCTCCAGTAATAATGTAACCAAGGTAAAAGTCATGTCGACAAATTAGAAATTTCCTGGAAAGTGCAGCATTGTCGTACATAGAACTAAGTTCTTTATTCATAGATATGTCCTTGAGAAGGAAGTTGTTGGTCACAACTTCAAATATTGTCAGTATCGAGTAAGCATTTCCATGAAATGTCTTTAGACTAGCTCCCATAAATTTTCTGAATAACAACTTAAGTCATGAAAACAGTAACCCTGAATAAGTGCTACATGATTTTTTTTCTGTAAAAGAAGAATATGGTAAGTCAGAAACCATTTATATTAGTCTTATCACTGAATCTTATGATTATCCAGAGTTGAGCCATGGTGAAAATCAGCAGTAGAACATGTGAACTAGGGCGTAACGCTTCTAGATTCTTACTATACCAATCTTGCAAGAAGCCTGTATTTACACTTTTCAATTTCTGCAGATTTGGATAGTAGACAAGATCGATGACACAGAACAAAGGATGGCACCAAAAGGAACAGTATTCATTCCTATAACGCAGTTCCCCCCTAAGAAAGTTCGCAAGGACTGCACTTACCTGAGCACCCCGGCGATGAAGATCCCTGAGACAATGCAGAACATCCACTCCTGCGAGGTAATACCAATATAAACCACCATGCTATCTTTCATCAAGACAATCATAATGGCAACACATCGCATAAACGAACCTCTCCTGACCAGCACTCTGTATATTTGCTTCCTTGACAGAACTGGCTGCCAAGAAGGGTGATGAGCGCGTGGCACATCGCCGGAATACTCCACGTCCTGGAAGGATGGAGTACGCACGAGTGCGGGGACGACATGATGGACGTCGAGAAGGCATGGGCGGCTGCTATCAGACACGGGTTCGTCCCTCTGACGAAAGCTTGACAGTGTTCTGAAGCCTGGGAGATGATATGTATCCGATGCTAAGATGGTGCTGAGAATTGGTGCAAGGCTTCGATTAAACCAAAGTTTCCCTTTTCGGTAGGACAGCTAAATAAGCTATGGTTTAGCTGAAATTCTTTAGACTGGCTATGGATCTTAAGGCTACGCGATGTGAACGTCGACCACTGTAATTTCATTGGCTTAGTACTCCTACTATTTGTTCGCATAACGTGTGTAAGGTTATGGGAGATGTTTGGTGTTTGAGTTCAGTAGGAAAGAAGCAAATGCATGTGGTAAGAAGAACGAAGGTGGTATGACAGCACTATGCACTACTTGGATTTGCTTCTCCCTTGAGTTTGAATTAGTAATGTCCTTGTTTTCGCCTATGGATTTGGATCTCCGGAGTTTAATGTTGGTGCCAAAGCTAGTGCAATGTTCACTGTTGTCCGTCCAAGGTTCTTTAAAAGAACAGCTTATGGTGGATTCCTGAGACGAAATTGTATTCAGGAAAAGTAGTTGCACTGCATTTCAGCGCGGTTGAGAATATTATGGTCATTAGATCTGCATTCGTAAAAACATCATAAGGCACCAGTGGTCTAGTGGTAGAATAGTACCCTGCCACGGTACAGACCCGGGTTCGATTCCCGGCTGGTGCAATTTCTAGTTTTTGTTCCTAACCACAACAACGGATTTTGTCTGATATCCTTATCACGAACTCTGTCGTAAAGGCATCCTTGTTAAATTAGTGTGCCACCTTTTTTTTGTTCCTATCCCACAGGCTGATCACAACGTTTTAGCTCATTCTACAAGGCAGTGGGATTTTGTCCTAGTACTCTCTCCATTCATAAAAAGAAGTTAAGTCGTTATTTTTTTACAGAGGGGGTACTATTTTTAGCATTCCAGAAGACAGGTGATACGGCTAAACAAAGACTAAACTGCAAAGTTACATTGCGATTTTTGTCAGATATCCTTCTCACGAACTCTTTCATAAAGGCACCCTTATTAAATTTATAATTTGACGAATTAAACTCAAGGCACTTTTTATGGATTGGAGAGAGTACTATTTTGTGAAGGATTTCTAAGTTGATGTGCTAAAATGAACATCTCCAGAAGTTGAAGTACCAACCATGCATTTTACTCAAATTACAGTATAAAAATATCTACCCAAACCTTTTTTTAAATAGAGAAACCGAAGTCCCTGTTCCTTGAGTAGCATCCAATTGGGACATCTGTATGCACGCACATACGGAGGTTTAAACTGAAGCACTTTGTCCAAGGAGATTTGAGCGGTTATAACCTTTCAAACTTTTCAGTACGCAATGACTAAAATTGATGTGTGTGGAAGCTAATATATATCCTAATTTATGCTGCTGTGCATGCATCTCCATGCATAACTAATTACTCTTTAACTGCGACCAACCTAACATCATTCAAAACGAAAATGAATTGGCAGTGATGGTATTATAGTAAATATTCCATGTCTACAAGTTATAAGAGTATGCACCTCTCATCAGTCATCACATAGCATACTCCACTACGTTCTCAGGTGAATGGCGTACACACATGCCACCTATCCCACGCCCAATACAGCTGCTATAATTTAAACGCACCATACTTTGATGGTAGAACATGGAAAACAATCTGTAACATCACTTATCTCGTTGAGAAAAGGGATGAAAAACGCTTTCCAAAACAAAAGGAGTCATGAAACAGCAACCAAAATGTCCTCCCTGGACAACAAGCTTGGTAGGACAACACTTGAAGAGGCAATCCAGATATATAGATGACAAGACATAATCTGGAACATTTGTTCTAGCCACAGCAAAATATCACCTATTATCACAAAACCATGAACACTACTTGGAAGATGTTAATGTTATCTTAAATCTCCTTTCTGGCTTATCTTTTGACCAGTAGTCATAGTAGCACCAGGTCTCGGGATTTAGATCCTGCAGCATATCAACATTTGTGGTCAGCTGATGTAATTCAATGGTAGACCGTATCACTGGAATATCTGATGAAAAATAGATCTTGTTGGAAAAAAACATTTTTCTTTAACAGATGGAAATATTAACAAAAATAACGGATGGAAAAAATCCATTTTCACAGTTTAGAAGTTTCTAGACATTCTTAAAAAATTGAGATGTTGGGAAGGGTATGTTCTATATATGCTACAAGATGAAACTCAATCACTTTTGTGTCTACCTTCTGAATTCTCATGATGATTTGGTTGCTTTCAACTGATACAACCATATCAGAGACATCATATGTGCTTAACCAAGTAAATTTTCACCCAAAATTTTTCAATACCAAGAAACTTCTATGTTGAGGGATACACATGAGCAAAGGGCACATGCTAGTTTTCTGCTAAATTAAGTTTGTCACAGATATACTCTCTATTAGCCACCATGTGCATAGACAAAAAAAAGATACAACACATACCCTGTTAAATGACAGAGCTAAAACCATTGACATCTTCAAAAGCATTAGAGTAGGGTAGGGATTAAGAAAACACTACATTAACTACGCTCTTGATTCCTTCAATGGACATATATATTCTAAAACTGGGAATCTCGAGGACGACTGTTAAGCAAAAATGAGGGAATAGTACAGAAAGTTGAGAAACTAGCAACAATAACCATTAAGTCACCAAGAAAAAGCTTGAAGCACCTACTTGAGATGTTTTCTTTGTCCCGGCAATGTTTGCTTCCACAAAGACATTTGAATGCTTTGATTGGGTGGTTCACATCGCCAAAATCCATACCGTAGTCCTGTGGTCAAGATGTACATAAAACAAGGTTATGCATTTCGACATATATGACTTAAAGTAAGCAATAATAATGGCAAGAAGATTTCACTACACAAATAAAGGGATAGTTGCGTGGCAAAACTATTGATTGATCTGCAATGGTACAATCCAACGTAAGGTCTAGAAGTCTAAAATATAAGATCAAACTGAATTCAGATAGGATGGTAGAAACTGGTTAACCCATATCTCCATATTCACATCAGGATGATGCAGCAAAATGGAGCTTAAGTGTATTTGGTTAACTGCATGAAGTACAACAGTGTACAGGCAACCTACCCATGTGAGTTCCTCAAATCGCTTTATTTTCCTTTTGGTGAAAAAAGCTATCTGAACAAAACAAAAAAAATAAATTAAGAATCTTCAAATATTTCAAATTGCATTAACACACAAACAACAGTAGTTCGAGTTGCATATACATACATGGTAGTAGTGGTGGTCGGGTGTCTCAATCTCAACAGGTACTTCAATAATATTGGCATCTTTACACCTGCAACATACAATGAAATTTTTACTCAGCAGTTTCCACACCATTGAGGAGTTATATTTTTGTTAAATTTGATATTTCCATGACTTCTTTGCGGGGCATTTTCTATTTTTTTCTCGAGGAAGCAATTTTTACAGATTTAGCTACAAACAGCATGTATTGCATGTCCAATCATGCACAAATAACCCCAAACTACCAATCTCAACCCTAAAGTGCACCTGGTCCACAACGGATAAGAAAAGCAGTAACTAATGGGAACCAAAAACATCCTGTAATATAAAGAACTGTGAAGGGTCATTATGCATTTCTGTTTCAAATAGAAGCTGCATGATGAAAAAATAATAAAATAAGTATTACCTATGATTTATGAACCGTGCCACATTCCCATAAAAGGTGGCATCTAGACAGAGAGCAGTGTCATCCTCCAGAATATCTTCAGTTTGACGATCAGAATTAAGATACACAGGGTATGTATGTCTAGCATTTGCTGTCTCTTGATTATTTCTTTCATACAGTTCATTATTTGTTAATATTTCACCAGCATACTCACAAACAAATGTGCCACGAGCAAGTTCCTCGGCAGCCCGCAGTCCCCATCCCTTGTTTCCAGGGGTTAAGAATACCTGAAATGGTGATATATTCATTACAAATGAATCATAAACAGAATGACGATATATTCATTACAAACATGTAAGGTCGTGCAGTTTAATGTCCTCAGAACATGAGCATAGACAGAATGCACTGCATCGCAAAACAAAAATGCTGCAGTTACTATCATACTCGATTGGTCGATTATACTATTACACAAGGTAAAAGTGAGATTCTACATTGGGTCAACATTGGCACGTTAACTGAAGGGAAATTAGAAAAAAAGGCTCAATTTCCAGATTTATCGAAAGAAAAATAGGAAAATTCTACACAACTTATTTGAAGTCATATAAACCTGTTGAAGTCATATAACAAATACAACTATTCTGAATCGTAAGCATTAAAACTGCATAACCATATTTTTAATATATGCATATGTAGCTGCACAATTGCACAGGAATAGTTAGTTCCACCATATTCGCCAAATGGCACTGATTAGTCACGACTTCATCTTTAGTGAAGAAGGGTAATACTAAGAGCTTAAATGGGTACATATGTCTTACCTGCAGACGTCGACTGATACCTCGCTGCACCACCCGGTTTCCACAATTTCTAGCACAACCGCACTTGCTCCAGCATTCTTTAATAAATCTTTTTTGCTTCTGTGGTTCTTGAAGCATGGAGATACAAGAATCCAGAAACTCTTCTCTTAGAAGTCCATCTCTGGTATAAGCAAATTCTCCTCCAGTTTCTGCTGCACATGCGCATGGATAAGGTCCTGCTAAGCAATCTCCAAAGCAGCCTGAGCAGCAACTTTCATCTCCTATTCTAGCAAGTGAAATATGGACATGCGCATCCTGGAAGGTGATGTTGCCTTGTATGTACTGAAAGTAAGGAGGAAGAATCCCATTGCCACTTTCATTGATTATAGGAATGCTCACATGTTCTTCGCCTTTTGTTATATCATTGACATTATGAGCAGGAGTTATTTGTACCATTCCTTTTTCTCTAGGTCCACTAAATTCTACGCCCAAGTCAACAATACACTGGCACGTATCTTGCAGAAGTTTCATGATAGAGAAATTGGGTTCTTGGACCTTGTATGTCCTGAGACATCTAGCCTCCATTACCTTGCATACCGACTCCATGTCAGGCATGTGGAAATCAGAACGATTTTCCGAGGTATATGTAAATGATAGTTTCCCTGTTCCAGAATTTGACAAAGCTACCTCAAAGTTAGTTGAAGAATCTTTTTTGTTTGTGATTGTTTGACTTCTGCGTGTATTAGCCTTTCTTTCATGAGCAACAGAAACATCTTTCACAGCATACTGTGCACTAGAAATCATGTGTGCATCCTTGAAAGCTGGAGGGTTTTGAAAAAAATAACAGAAATTCTGAATTAGTTAGATGTTATTAGAGATTAATCCCAGGTTAACAACGCAATGAAAACAGTATTAACAGACACAACAAGATAATGCTATCTTCGCAGGAAAGACAGAATATATCTGCAGCAGTTGCGGTACATATATTATTATCACTAGAAGAGTTATGGCATTGTTGTATCAATTCAGAGTTCACAATAGTACAGTTCCTATGTCAGTATGCCATATGCCCAGATGGTTTACACGTATGCCAAAGATTTCTATACAAACGGGTAAACGATGCAAACCAAAACTAGTGATGCGTTCAGAAAATAACACTGAAACTAAACAATGTTTCCCAAGAAGTCATAACTGACTTTCCAGTCTTTCTTTAACACATATCAAGATGCATGTCATTTTGTATATTACGAAGTGCGGGCAGTGGCGGAAGTAATAACAGACCCCAAAAACTAAGAACAAAGAACTGGTAAACAAGAGCCTTTATTATCTTTCTAGCCCCACAAAATGACTAAAAACAAGAGCAAAACAAAAAAAAGCAACAATATCTAAACTAGAAATGGTCAAAGCGTAGAGTGGCAACTGTCGAAGCGCCTTGGATCCAGCGACCTGTCACAGATCTGCTTTGCCAAACATGAACACCAACTCCTGGCACCTTAGGATCACACCATCAAACACGCATTGCATAGCCACCAAATTTTCCACGACTTCAGGATGATCATAGAGTGTGTGACTTTTAAGTGTACCAACTATACAATTTATGACCGTCTATCACACTATAAACTATATTATGAAGGTAACTGAAAGTAACTATATTATGAATAGACATGCTAGAGTGTGTCCAGATACATGCGCGACAAGTATTATGGATCGGAGGGAGTAATATTTTTAGGAGGCAAATTTAGGTGCATTGACATGTGTAAATACTAAAAGTTTTGTATTCCGCAAGCAGACTATATTTGGAAACCATAACAAAACTATCCAACTCAAGACATCCAGATAGATATAACAGACCTGATGGAAAAAAATAACTCTTTTGTATATGTATAGAAGATACACATATAAACGTGGGAGCTCACCAAGCAAGTTAATGAAAAGTGCGAGACATTTGCCTGAACAGAAATTACCTCTCTGATGGCTGAAATCTTGAACTCGTGGCTGCATAATTGCCAATGGGGCCTGAAAAGTAGGAAGGTGGCCTTGGAGTGATAAAGCTGAACTATCCTCATCTGTCAGTGTATCCTCCAGAACATTGGTGTCAATACGTCTCTCTTTAATTGGCAGTCGTGAAGAAGATGGCTGTGATGTGTTCTCAGACGCACAAACTGTTTGACGGCACTGCTTGCCTGATTCTTGCTGCAGTGGGGCTTCAGCCAATTTTCTCTTGCAGACCTTTGAAGATGTCATCCTAGATGCAATGGAAGAAATCAGCATATGCATAATACATCATGCAAAAAGTGACATCCTAGAAAAACGGAGTGATAAGAAGGAAGACAAAGAGAGCATTAGATTGGTGAGAAGGCGCATGCTTCACTCTTGCTTGAAGAGGATGCTTGCAATACTGAAACTACCCTTCTTTAAAATCAAAACAATAATTACTAGTGTAGTGGTGACTGTTTAGAATCTCTACTGGTCATGAGAAGTCTGAATAAATAAATTATACAGCATCAACACAAAAGGCATATAAATTACAAACGTTATCCGAATTTCGTAAACACATTTCCAAATTTCATATACACATTGAGAGCCAAAAGGAAAAAATCATACTGTGTATAGTACTCCCGACCTAGTATTCACACGAAATTTCGTTGAAATTTTGCATCGCCATTGGAGATGTTAATTGTGACTTCAGCGCAGTTATTACTAGTAGGCCTTGTATGGCTAGTGCACTAACATATCATCCGGAAGTTGCAAACTTTTAAGTGATCTAAAGCAGAGCATCCAGTCGGTATTATTATCAGCACAAGACTGCAAACTCAAAAAGGCGAAGCACATAACCAAGCACCAACAACAGTAACCACCTCCCCAGACTCTGACTGAGCACAAACAAAGGAAGAAAGACAACACGGGTATACCTCCTTGTTGTCAGTACAAAACCAGCAAAATCAGAGGATCTGGACAACAGCCCCTCTTCCCAAGGTTCCCCAGTGGCGATTCAGCTGAAAACTCCGAGCAAACTGCACCAAAAAGGAACAGAGCACGTCAGAATCCACAGAAACTTAACCTTATCTTTAAAATTGAAATAATATTCAAAATAACTTTGTGTCAGAAACATTCCAGTAACAAATATTTGTCCTAGAAAGCAACAGGTATATAGGAAACTGGAAACCTGCTTGATAAAGAAGGCATTCGTATTATTCGCTAGCGGATAGTCATGAAGGAAATGCCACCCACTAGAGCGGTAGAGCCCGGCTGACACAACAATGCTGAAGGCCTGACAAAACAGCTACAATTTCTGTGTATCGCCAGCCACCAAATCTACAATCTTAATCCTCAGAATAGGATATTTCTGTGTATATCGAATTTAGACTCGAAACATTCTGACATGATAAACTGAGCGCACCACACCAAAAAGCTAGGATGCTGCATGCAAATCCAGTTCCTAACACTCATCTGGCATGGGAAAGCGAATGACTTTGACGCAAATCAAGACAGATTTTGGAGCGCCGGTGCTAAATGTGTTCCCCTGGAATTGGGAGCAATTTGTGGTTGCGCTGTTGCAGACTTGCAGTGGAGTTTCAGTTAGGACCTCTAATGTGGCCATGAGAAGTTTGAAATAAATCAAACAAGATCAACACCAAAGGCATCCAAATCGCAAGCATCACCCAAATTTTCGTACGCGCATCGAGAACCGAAAACACAGAAATCGTATCGTATCGTGGATAGCACTCCAGACCTGCTGCTATTCACACTGAAATTTGTCGGAAAATTTCGGATATCGTCCGGAAGTTGCGAACTTTGAAGCATAATAAGCCAAAGCAGAGCATAACGCCGCAACGGAGCCCAAAAGGAATCGATTTTGATCCCGGCATTGCGCGGCGCAACGGAGACGATAGAACACGCGCGTGCGTACGTACCTCCTTTGTCGTCCTGGGGGTACAAAGCCAGCAGAGGAGGTCGAAGCAGAGGATCTTCTGGACGACCGCGCCTCCTCCCAAGGTTCACCCGGCGGCGAAGCGGCTGGAAACCCCGACCTGGCCGCGCCGAGCAGGAAAGCAGAGCGCGTCAGAATCCGCAGAAATGGACCGGAAAAGGAAAGAAAAGAAAAGCAAAGCAAAAACCCCGTTCCGCGCGCACCTCCTACGGCGACAACCGTCCAGGGAGACGAAGCCGAGGCACGGGGAGGCCCCCGCGGGAGGCGCGGTCGCCGGCGGCGATCGCCACCGGCCTAGGGTTTCGGTGCGGTTGCGGCCTGCCGGGGGTTTTTGGAGAGGCGTTACGGCGTCGCTGGGGCTTTTGGCGTGGCTGGCGTATATAGCAGCAGAGGGCAGGATGGCCAAACAGAGGTGGCGTGGAAGTC
Source organism: Lolium multiflorum (assembly GCA_030979885.1). Classification (NCBI taxonomy): domain Eukaryota; kingdom Viridiplantae; phylum Streptophyta; class Magnoliopsida; order Poales; family Poaceae; genus Lolium; species Lolium multiflorum. The sequence goes on along the minus strand of CM061752.1, from coordinate 151,251,707 downwards.
TAGACGACGAGAGCAGGGGAGACACTGGCTGGTAGTAGTATTTCATTTTTGCTGATAGCCCCCCCTTGTTGTGCTGGAATGTGATCTTGCAAAGCCAGCCATGCTTTAGTTAATCGGCCAGCATTTTTCTTCATTAAGAGATGCACATATGGTAAGACAGACTGTTTGGTGTTGCCTACACTCCACAGGATATATCAAGAGGAATTCCAGTTACAATTCCCGCAATCATTAACAACTTTCTTTTTATGCACGTGTATTCTTACTTCGTACTGGTTTATTAGACTGATACGTAGATTAAGAAAAAAATGACTTAAAATTTAATCAAGAAAATATAATTTTCATTTTGTAGGCCAAGTTTATAGCGATAATTTTTCTTGAACTATATCAACCTACTAATAAACCTGTACGGAGGGTGTAGTTGCTTGAAGACAGCTCGTCGGAGCTCCTAAGGGCATCTCCAACGGTTCGGCCTATTTTGGACAAGGTTTGTGTTAGTCCGTCTCGGACGAGAACACGATTTGTAATTTGATGTTTGCATGCATCTGGCTCTATTTCAATGCCTATTTTTTATTCCAAAGGCTGGTCACACCAGCCATACAATAATTAAAGAGGAGAGAGAAAAAAAAAGATGCTTTTTGTGTGGTCAAGAGTGGCCAGCACATGGCACTGCATTAATTAAAAGAGGAGAAAGAAGGGCCAGCCAGACTGCGTCCGCGCAGCGTCAAACTGATCACCACTGGAGATTGATTAAAGTCCTGGTGCGGGCTTCAGAATTGCGGGCAATTGTTACAAGGTCAATGCAGCAAAGTTGGACTGTTTTGTGGCAATCACCGAAGAGGCGGGGCAGCTCCATGAAGTTCTCAACTGTCGAGCTGATCAGAAGATGCTTGCTTGATTTAGAGAAGTTCGCGTGGGAAAGAGGGCTGTGCAGCAAAGAACTGGAATTCGGTGGTCCGGCAAGAGGCGTGGTGACATGACTCATCACTCCTCGGCCGTGTCATGTGGTGTACTACAAGATGCTACCGTCTTTGACACAAATTTTGACCACTGTGTAGCAGAGAAGACTCGAGATGTTTGCCCTTACTTTTGACCACCAATTTGGCTGATATAAAACATGAGTCATTTGCTGATTTTTGTAGCATAAAACTCATACTTTTACTAGACAAATCCCTAGTCAAAGTTAGACTCAAACTTTGAGAGGGATTACGTAATTTAAGGCGCTACATCCTTTTAGTCCAAGTTAATTACCTTTAGCTACACTTATTTTAGCACCTCATATACGTTTATCAACAACTATCCCATGGATGCTTCCTTTTATAAAATTGAAACAATGTTATTTTAAAAAAATCACAAAAAAGGAAATTGTTAGTTTATTATAGTATTATTATTACCTTAGAATCTACAAGGGCGGACATATGGTTCCAGCTATATGTAGCCCAAAGTTAACATCGGCAATTAGAAGTTTCAAATAATCTTTTTTTACACAAATATATACCGATGGTTTCTATGAATGTAAAAGAATTACCAAGTTTTGTATTTTGGGAGCCAGATCCTAACCGTGGCGGCACGGCTTGGCGCTGACCCTGCTGCCCCAGCTCAAGTCAGCTATTAGGCGCGAAGGTAGCCAGTTTTTCATGTGGGTCTGATGTTTGCGGCAACAAATCTTTGCAAGCGGATGTGACAGCACATGTGGACAACATTTCGAGCCACGATTTTAGAGTGAAATCGTAAGGTTTGTTCTTATCGGTTCTACCTGGCAATGTTCTTGTTGAAGGTATTGTTTTAGAAACTCGGATTTTCTTCATGGTGAAGACCCAAGATCTACGTGATGGATTCGTAGCATAGAAAACAAAAAAAATCCTACGAGATGCGAACAAAACCAAGATCCAATCTAGAAAGATTCAAGATCTAATCTAAGAAGCTGCATGAAACAAGAGACATTAGATCTGCATACCCCTGTAGATCGTAAAGCGGAAGCGATTTAGCGCAGTTGATATAGTCGTTCCCTCCACGATCCAATCCGATCAGCAGCACCGCTACGAGTGGCGCCTCTGAGTTATGCACTCATGTAGGCCAACAAAGTATCCTCCTTCTTGATCCAGCAATATAGGTGGAGAGGTAGATGGTATCTACATGCCAACAACACAAATGTAGTGGATGCTATGGTGGAGAACCCCGCAGGGCTTCACCAAGCTACTGTGGAGAAGGAGATAGGAGAGGAGAGGGGGGCGACGGCTAGGGTTTTATGTGCAACACCCCTGCCCCATCCCCTCTTTATAAAGGCCAGGGGGGTCGGCAAAATTGGCCTTCTTTCCAAGTCTGGGCTGGTGGGCCCCCTAGGGAGAAAACTTACCCCTTAAGGGTCTGTTCGGAACAAAGGATAGAAACCAGAGGTCTGAAAGAAAACATAGGAAAGTAAAAGGAAGAGAGGTGCAAAACATAGGAATACAAAACAATGTATCGAATCACACGTGAGGCGTTCGAAATGCTTGAGCAAAAACCACAGGAAATCAACACCGATGGGTCCCATGTAGTGATTCTTTAAATACTATTCAAGCTTGGATTCTTCAGTGTATGGGTCCCAATATGCATGGTTGAGCTGCCTTTTCCTCTGCTTTGCCTCCGGCTTCCACGCAAAAAATTGGCTCGCGGCAGATGTTTCATTTCCCGTAAAATCGCAGGAAAGGCTATATTTCCAAAGGAATTGGGAAGGTTCTTTCCTTCGTTCCAAACGCTGCTAGAGGAAAAAATTCCAGAGGAAAACAATCCTCCAAAATTCCTTTGAGTTTCCTTTGTTCCGAACGCAGCCTAAGTTTCCCTTTCGGCAGCCCCCCTTTAGGGTTTCCCTTGGGCTGGCCGCATGGGCCTTGTGGGGCTGATGCCCTAGGCCCATGTAGGCATGAGCACTCCCACTTGGCCCATGTGCCCCCCGAAAGGTGTGGACCCACTGGTGATCCTTCTGGAACCTTCTAGAACTTCCTCGATATGATACGAGAAAAATCCTAATCATTTATGAAGCCCTAAAATGACTTTCCCATATATGAATCTTATTCTCAGGACCATTCCTAAGCTCCTTATGATGTTTTCGATCACATCCAAGACTCCGAGAAAACCTTCGATGTCACCATTATGAATAATGAATATCTCATTTCTACCCTAGTGATGTTGAGCGTTAAGCAAGGTTTAAAATAACAAGCTATTTCTCCGCTAATAGCGCGCTATAGCATATCTATAGGGTCCAGCCTAGTAATTTTGCTCGTTGTGGCGCTATTTGCGAAACAGCGTGCTATATCACGTTAGCGCGCTATTTTTTCAGGCAAGTTGGTTTCACTTTTTCGTGGTGATGAACTAATCTGTTGGTTCCACTTCTAAATCAGAAGATAATATCGCTAATGCTAATAATTTTTAATAAATAATCCTATATAACTAAATAGTTCATCTCCACTAACTTATTTCTCTAAACATGCAGCTATGCCACATCAGCAGTCCCACCACATCACATCTCACCTCCACGCCATCCCATGCATGCATACCAAGCGCAGCTTCCCTGTTCACGTTGATGAATTCATGGTTTTCAGACCAGTCGCTTCCCCTTTCAATTGCATTAAAAAACACCCCTTCATTTCACTTCTGCTGCTTATTGCCATTCCCTCGCCAAGGGGTGGCAGATTTAATTATGAGCCGATGAGTTGTACTCCTCTGGCACCCATCGTTTCCCCTCCCCACTATCGAAATCCTCCTCACCCACGCCTTATATCATTCATCGACATGGTCGCCAATCTACACAGGGGGCTCAGGCGAGCATCCGAGGATTCTCCTTGAAGCTCGGATCAATTTCTTGCAGTGTGACTCAAGCGTCACGTGATTTTGATTTCTCTCTCATGCTCCTGGATGATTCGTTCCTCCATATCAAGTTTTAGTCGACATCTCCGCTTCAGCAAAAGGTATAGCTCTCTGTCTGTATTTATGGTCGATAGGTTAGGTATGTGGTTAATTCTTGATCGATTTGTTTTCAGATTCCCTACAAGTTCGTCCTTGCTTCTGGCATCAGACGCACGTACTTTCCCTTGATGACTAGCTACCCGTGTGTACTTCAGTGTTTAATGGCGTGGCACGATCAAGTGTCAGAACCATTACCTGCATTCATATCGATGGCCAGTCGTGGCCTACCCTTTGAGATTTGCACAAGAAATCTGCGTATGGTTTGCATGTCTTGGTTGCTTATTTCCTCTTTAGATATGGCGAGGAGTGGAAATGGAGGTAATGTGATTTACTTATCAGAGTATGAACAGTGCTGTTTTATAATCTGCGCTTATGATATTCTTTAGAGAGGAAACCCAGCGGCTCCTTCATTGTTGATCACTCAGGCATAATCCTTTTAGCTGATACAAATGTCAATTCAATTTTACTTGACCGATTTTGGTTTTGAGGCTCAACAGCATGAATGCTCTGCGAGTAATGTTTAATATTTACACAAGGGCTACTCTTGAAGAGATTGAGATACTGACACAATATGTTTCAGCGCATAACCCAACTTCTGAATATTGGAATTGACACAGCTGAGTTTGGCACAAGGCTATTTCTTGAGGTTACTACTGTGCAGTTTGATCAAATGAGGCCTATTTCTTTTACATGGTCTGCTCTAGCAAGTATCCCAACGTATGGTAGATCCATATCAAAAAGCCTTGAAGCGTGTTTTATAAATCAACTTTCCTCTTATTTTTATGTGCTTTTCTTATTTCCTTATTTTAAACAATTATCTGTGAATAATATATGCATATTCATTGACATCATCTATTTCTGAAATGACTATCCCCGAATAGTTGAAAGATGCTTCTTCAATACTTTGGATTATATAATTGGCTTGGATATTCTTCTATTTCATGGATCCGTGAAGGTGTTTCGTCAATTTTTAGTTTCATGCACATGTGAACAACCGTTTTGTGTGTTTTCATGGGTTAGCACTTAGCATACAAAAATAGCTTTCTTCCCTGGTGTAATTTTCTAAGCCACACCTAATATATGCTACAAAGCAGCAACTTGGTGTACTACTGTTTGATGTGTGAGATTTCAACAAAAGAAAATGCATGTTGGACCATACTTATGGTTATGTGCTGAAATGCCCTCCTTCCAAGAAAATATACAATTACTTCCTTACATTTCTCTAAATTGTTTGTTCGGTTTCTCGCAGCAACGCGCGGACAATCATCTAGTTTATACTATGTTGTTGCCTTCTAAAATGTTGATGTTAGCCTTCTAAAATACCTGATCTATTTTTATATGTGGTTATGTATGTATGATTCACTCACTTTTGGACTATATATATTCATTCGTTCTAGTAAAATTATTTATTTTTAGGCTATATTTAGTATTATTTTAAAAATGCTATTTAAAATATACCACGCTATTATCACGATATAGCGTCCATATCGTTTGAAGGAGGTTGCCGCTATTTCATTTAGCACGCTATTTTAAACCTTGACGTTAAGTGTGTGACCCTACCGGTTTGAGAAACCGTGACCATGATTGAGACACCTCACTAATCAATAGTCAATAGTGGGACCTAGATGTCCATAATGATTCCCACAAATTCAACGAAGATATTTATCGGTTATATCACGATGGCAAGGATTCAAACAATCTCATATTACATTCTCTTTCTCTCACGATATTTTACTTGCTCGAGATTTGATCATCATCATACCTAGTATAATCTCGTTTCTAGCAAGTAATCTTTACTCGTGTTGTAACACATCATTCACTTGTGGCTAACTCATTAGTCACGTGGTTGCAAGCGATATAGAATGTGTGTTACCTGAACGGACCCTCGGTATATCTATCCATTACGTGGATGGACAAATTACACTTTCAATACATAATTGGTTCATCAATCATTTTGACAGGATAGTGTAGCAATCTAATTGGTTCATACGTCCAAACAAGAAGATTTAACTATGCAGATATACATTGTATTATTTTGCACGAAGATGTATCAAGTTGATGTGCTGCGTTGCACGTGCACACTTACTACCGTGGTCAATCTTCTCACACATTTATCAAAAAGTTGTTGGATGTGTGCCCGGGCTTTGGGCTTGTACGTATGTGGGTTTTTGGCAGGCTATCCCTCGTTAACCGGGCAACTCTCTTTGAAGATATCAAAATGGGCTCAAATTTGAATTCGAACTAGTTTGGAAGTAGGTCTGGAATGACTTGGGGAAGCTTCTGCGATTTTCCAGGATTTTGAACTTCAAAACATTACACGTTTCGGACTCTTTATTTTTTTACCAAACCTCACCGTGGTCATGACTCCACTGTATCCGTATCCGAGTACAACATTTGTTTGACCAAGAGTCCATACATACACCTCGGTTCGAGTCGGACCCGCGCAGCGATGATATATACGTACCTCTCTGTCTGTGTCTCTTTCTCAAAGTTTCGATCGAGGAAAGCCGCTGGTCCGGAGCAATCGACCATGGAGATGGAGAACGAGGAGCCTTTCGACTTCGAGCGCCTGAACCCCGAGTACTGCTGGACGCCCCTGTACCACGACCCAGGGTACAGCTTCTCCATGGACGAGCTCCTCGGCTGGCTGTCCGACATGCCCACCCGCGACACGGAGCGCTGCACCACCGCCGTGGAGCACCTGTACATGATCTGCCCCTGCTTCCTCCCGCCCGCCCCGCCCGTCGATGATCACCGGTCGGACTCGGAGAGGCAGGAGGCGGCATTGGAGTCACTGAGGAAACTGAGTGCCTCCATCCGCGAATCGAGGCTCCGACGTGCCGGAAGCAAGGTCAAGAAGGCGGTGAAAGCCGTGTACGGCGACGGCGAGGCGTCATCGGCGGCAACTGGCGCGCGGCAGGATGACAAGATTCAAGTAGACGACACACCGTATACGCTTCCTGAGCTGATGGATAGCGAGTGGTTAGATTGGGTTGTGGTAAGTGGTAATAGACTTGGGCCGACGACAGAGGTCGATTAGTCCTTTGCCTCGGTTTTCGGTGGTGTAACACTTGTACCAAACTTCTCCTTTCAACCTTAATCCAATGATAGCTAGATAGATGTCCTGTAGTTTCTCGAAAAAGGTAGAAACACCATGGCTAGCAACACAAGCGCGCATTTGACCATCGATTTGATGTTTTCTTGTACGTAATTTGTTAAGGAAAAATTTGTTACATGATACCGTTATATTTTGGTGTTTCCTGAAAGATGCCACTCAATTGTATCTTTGTGGTACATTTGCAGAAACTCAATTCGGCTCCCGGGTGCGTATGATCCCTCTACCATAAAAATATATTTTCAAGTGTTAAAAAAATTTGACAAACAAATTTACATGTACATCTCCATAACATATGTGTATTCGTCAAGTTTCACAAAAAATGATATTTTTTGTAGTCTAAGCGAAAAAGAGAAAATTTATCTTGCGACAAGTCTTTGTTTCAGCACCGAATTTTGTCTTTTTTACACATGCCACATGACATGTCGATTTTTCATGAAACGACTTTGTAAGCGCGTAGCACATGAAGATGTACGTGCGAAATTTTTGTTTCAATTTTTTGACATTTTAAAATGTGTCTAACATGTATTTCAAGATAAAGGGAGCATACGCTCCCATGTGCCAAAACATCACTCCCGTACATTTGTCAAAACGCACCGCACCACTAAAAAATATTGACAATTTTGCTTGCGATGACCATGTTAATTATAGTCGGTTTTGAAGGCAATGTGCCAAACTTTCTATTTTTTGCCATGTAATGTGTTCTGGCAAACATGTCAAGAAATTGTAATAACAAAAATAACAATGTCATATAGCAAAATTTTCCTTTAAACATATTGCAGGGCTATGAATTGCTGAACTGAGGGAGGAAGAATCGATTTCAGGACTTGGTGTTCAGGTTCTACCTTGTTTTTTTAGAACAGGGTGACGTAGTAATTTGGTACACAACACATGTTCTTTGTGTGCATCAGGTATTCCATTGTTTTTTTCATGAAAAGGTCCTCCAACCTATTAATCATAATCACCAATAGTACAAAGATCCACGCCGCCATTGCTCCTTCCTCATGGAGCCACACAAATCTTGTTGTACTAGATATTTGAAAAGTCGTCATGTTAAGATTAGAAAGGACCGGTGCATCAGAGCAGCTGACGTTGAGAAACATCGATAGGAAGTGCCATACAACCACACTAACAAACATGAAAGTCGTTCGGGTCCAAGCAGAACCATCAGAGGCCAACACCGACTGAACCATAGAGATCGGTCGAAAACACAACTCCACACGCTCTGCGTCGATGCTAGGCGCACTATCAGACCGAGATAGGGCGCGATGACCTTATTCTAACTTTCGAATATCCATGTCCACTAGCGGAGCTTGGCATTAAATGTTGGATGGGCCAGTCCATGTGATAGCTCGAAATTTTACATGTGTCGCCTGGTCGGCTTGTCGGGCAGGGCCTTGTCTTGCTGGGTCTGGCCTTGGTGGGCTTCAAGAGTAGTGATAGATCATATTGGCTCTACTTAAAATAGCGGGCTATAGCCTATAGCCGCAGCGATTTCTGGGGCTACAAAAAGCTATAGCCGGGCTATAGCGGGTTAATAAATAATGGGAAAAAATTCAATATTTTCGCAGCACATAACCATATATAGTATATGCATCACTATTTCACAAATGCATAGCATATTAGTCACATAAGAGATGCACATAACTAAAAATAGTTTACATATATAGTTATGTCCAAAACATAGTTCACATATAGTTAAGGATATAGTATGTCCAAATATCAAGGTTGGAAAAAGCGCTACGCGTAAGCGAGGTGGTTGGCATTCGCCTATTGAAAATTGGGCAGCTCTGAAAATTTTGACTTCAATTTTTTAGACCCGTTGAGCGGGAAGATAGCCGCTATTGAGCTAAAATTGGGCTAAATTTCTATAGGCAGGCTATTAGCTGATATTTATATTTTAACCTATTTACATTTTGGCCTAAGCTCTAGCCGTAGCCACATGCATTTTGAAAGGCTATAGCCGAGCTATAGGAGGCTATTTTAAACAGAGCGTATTGGGCCTCACACAGCCTTGATGCTTCTTCCCTTCTCTCGGTGGGTGTGGCGTTTGTATCGGTAGCTATGTTGGATGTGTGCCCGGGCTTTGGACCAATTAACTGGGCAACTCTCTTTGAAGAGATCAAAATGGACTCAAATTTGAATTTGAAATAGTTCAGAAATTCTGGCTACGAGGGAGTTTCAAGGAAGTAGGTCTGGAATGAACTTGGGGACGCTTATGTGATTTTCTAGGATTTTCGAAAACTTCAAAACATGACATGTTTGTACCAATCCTCACTGGCAAAGACTCCACTGTATACCAGTATACGTATCCGAGTAGGAGTACAGCATTTGCTTGACCAAGAGTCCATGTACACACCTCGGTTCGAGTCGGACCGGCGCTGGGCGCCGCGCTGCGGAGATATATACGTACGTCTCTGTCTATGTCTCTCTCATAGTTTCGATCGAGGAAAGCCGCTGGTCCTGAACAATCGACCATGGAGATGGAGAAGGAGGAGCCTTTCGACTTCGAGCGCCTGAACCCCCAGTAGGCCAGTACTGCTGGACGCCCCTGTACCACGACCCAGGGTACAGCTTCTCCATGGACGAGCTCGTCGGCTGCCTGTCTGACATAGCCACCCGCGACACGGAGCGCTGCACCATCGCCGTGGAGCACCTGTACATGATCTGCCCCTGCTTCCTCCCGCCCGTCCCGCCCGTCGATGATCACCGGTCGGACTCGGAGAGGCAGGAGGCGGCATTGGAGTCCCTGAGGAAGCTGAGTGCCTCCATCCGTGAATCCAGGCTCCGACGTGCCGAAAGCAAGGTAAGAAGGCGGCGAAAACCGTGGACGGCGAGGGCGAGGCGTCGGCGGCGGCAACTGGCGCGCGGCAGGATGACAAGATTCAAGTAGACACACCGTATACGCTTCCTGAGCTCATGGATAGCGAGTGGTTGGATTGGGTCGTGGTAAGTGGTAATAGCTTTCAAGCTTAATAGAATGATAGATAGATCTCCTGTGCGTTCTCCAAAAAGGTAGACACACCATGGCTAGCAATGGAAGCGCGCGTTTGACCATCAATTTGATGTTTTCTTGTACATATTTTTTTAAGTGGACATTTGGTACATGACACTAGAAAGACATACGATGGGTCTTTGTTGAAACATACCGTCCAATTATATCTTTATCAAGTACCATTATAATGTTGTGGCACATTTATGAGAACACACCGCATTATCAAAAATAGAAAGACACAGTCTTGTTGTACTAGATAGTTAGAAAGTTATCATGTTAACACTAGAGAGGCCCATCGTATCAGAGCAGCAACCGTCCCCGACGTTGAGAAACATCGATCGGAAGTGACATACCTGCAACCACACTAACAACCATGAAAGTCGTTCGGGTCCAAGCAGAACCCTCGGAGGACAACACCGACCGAACCATAGAGATCGGTCGGAAGCATATCTCCACACACTCTCCGCCGATGCCAGGTGCACCATCGAACCGAGATAGGGAGGGATGACCTTATTATGACTTCTGAATGTCGATGTCCACTCTAGCGGAGCTTGACATTAAATATTGGACGGGCTAGCCCATGGAAGATCACTTTTTTCTTTTCTTTGATGGCCCAGTTTAGCTCATATCCTTCAGCGTTTTGGGCTGAGCTGGGCGGGCCACAACCTAGTTGGAGGCTTCAACATAACTCTGCCCATATTGCTATCGCCTCACCATTCCGATCAAGATAATAAAACAAACTAAAATTTTAAAAAAGGACACGATCCCTCCCATTGACAAGAGGCCTGGGTTCGCCGCACCTCCAAGGCCCAAAGGTCCACCTCCACCCAAGGCGGGGCGGACCAACGATGTCGTTGATGAGGGGACCATAATCCTAATCGCCTCTAGAGCGTGTTTCCTCTTTCCCTTGCAGGTGTTCAATTATTTAGTATCATCTGAATCTAACCAAGAATCTCCACTAAGACTACCTTAAATGATGATCATTTCATTTACTACTAAGACTAATTTAAATGATGGTTAACTAATTTATGAATTGATTTATTCCATAGCCCGAGTTTTGTATTTTGTATGGAGAGCCCTGCATTCGATCCCCTTTCTCCCTTTCTCTTCATCGTTTCTATCCCAGAGTACTTTGTTGCAGCTTTTATTTCCCCCCTCTAGTTTCTGCTCGTCTTCACTAGGTCATCGGAGGGTACTAATGATGTCGCCTCTAGTGATTGATCTACCTTTAAATGATTGAATTAACCCTTTATTTGAAAATTTGACAACTTTGAACAAATAAGCAAACAACTAGTACTCAACTTCAACTCTCAACTAAGAAGTAATCACTTCATTACTATCATCTTTACACCAAGAAGTTACCACCTTATCACCTATGGAGTAATATATTTATGATAAACTGTCTCAACTTTCAGCTTAGAAGTGACCACCTTATTACTACCATCTTTCAATCTCACTCTAGGTATCTTAAAAAATATCTTTTTGCAGTAGGTTTCTATTTCTACACACGAGGTTTCAACTTCAATACTGGAGCTTCCTTCTACTCAAACATGAAGGTGTCAACAAATCTAATAAATCATAATAAACTCCAGCGCCTAGCCCTTTCTGGATGAAGGCATAACATACGATGTATGTGTCGTGCCCCTGGAACTGCCATGCTCATTGGGGCTAGCGTGAACCCTAGCATCACCAATATAAGACAATGGACACGTTGCAGGTACGCAAGAGGAAAGCAAGCGGCGGACACTGGCGGAGGGGGGGGGGGGCAGTAGCCCCCTTCCCATGCACACGAGAAAAACTTTCTATGTGGCCCTTCTTTTCTATGATAAAACCTCCCTATACTTATACATTTTAGTGGCATGCTCTCCTTAACAAATTTCATGCACCCACCGCTTAGCGGTGGCTCAAGGAAGCGGATATCATGTAGTACCAAAGTTAGGCGGATATGAGTGATGAAGATAGGATAGAGTGTGTGGAAGGAAAGAAACATGGTACTATAAGGAAGTCTTTTTAACAAGATCAGGATCATAATACGAAATAAATATGTAAGTAAAAAAGTGTTAATAGCCCGTAGTGTCTATGACCAGTAGCCCCCCTCCCACGCACACAAGGAAAACTTTCTATTTGGCCCCTTCTTTTCTACGATAAAACCTCTCTATACTTATGCATTTTAGTGCCATGCCTTCCTTAACAAATTTCATGCACCCACCGCTTAGCGGCGGCTCAAGAAAGCGGATATCATGTAGCGGCAAAGTGAGGCGGATATGAGTGATGAGAATAGGATGAAGTGTGTGTGGATGGAAAGAAACATGGTAATATAAGGAAATCCTTTTAACAAAATCAGGATCATAATATGAAATAAATATGTAAGTAAAAAAAGTGTTAATAGCCCGTAGTGTCTATGCCATGCTCAGCATTTTGAAACAAAAATAACAAATTTTGAGGGGCTGGAAATAAATTTGTAATGGCATCTATTTTTTTTTAATGGACACAGGCCCTTTTTGCCTACTACTACGCCGTTTGCAGACACAGCCTGCAGGCCAAAGCCCACCAATCCACACGACGAAAACGGAACGCACAGAACTCGAACCAAACCAAACCCCGCGCGACGCGGCGCCACCGCAAGGATGCTTCCGCCACCTCAGTTCTCCCACGGCGACTTCGTCGCCGCCCTCTCCCGCTGCGCCACCCTCGCGCACCTCAAGCAGCTCCACGCCCGCTCCTTCCTCACCGGCCGCGCCGCCGCGCAGACCACCACCTTCCACCTCCTCCGCTTCGCGTCGCTCCGCCTCTCCTGCCTCCCCTACGCCCGCCGCCTCTTCGACTCCACGCCCCACCCCAACGTCTTCCTCTACTCCGCCATGCTCTCCGCCTACGCCGCCGCCGCGTCCCCAGCTCACACACACTCCCGGGACGCGCTCGCCCTCTTCCTCCGCATGCTCCGCGCCGGCCGCCCCGCGCCCAACCACTTCGTCTACCCGCTCGCCCTCCGCGCCGCCTGCGCCGTCGGCGTCCACCTGATCAGGTCCATCCATTCCCACGCCTGCAAGACCGGGTTCCACGCATACGATGTCATAAGCACCTCGATGCTCGACGGGTACTCGAGGTACGGGATGATGCAGGACGCGCGGAAGCTGTTCGACGGTTTGACCGACAGGAACGTGGTCTCCTGGACCGCGCTCGTGTCTGGCTACGCGAGGGCCGGGAAGGTCGGCAACGCGCTCGTGATGTTTGAACGGATGCCCGAGAGGGATGTACCCGCGTGGAACGCGGCGATCGCTGGCTGCACGCAGAATGGGCTGTTTGTGGAGGCTGTGGGGATCTGTAGAAGGATGGTGGACGAGGGGTTCCGGCCGAATGGGACCACAGTTGCCTGTGTTCTGTCTGCGTGCGGGCATCTCGGGATGCTGAAAATCGGGAAGGTGATCCATGGTTATGCGTGGAGGAGCCATGTTGGTTTTGGCTCGTCTGTTGTGAACGGGCTGATTGATATGTATGGTAAATGTGGGAATTTGAAGGAGGCGAGGTGGGTGTTCGATGAGGTTTCTGATAGGAGTCTGACCACATGGAATTCCCTGATTAATTGCCTTGCGCTACATGGCCACAGCGAGAGTGCAATTGCTGTGTTCAGTCAGATGAGGGATGAAGGAATTGAACCTGACGAGGTTACGTTCGTTGGACTGTTAAATGCATGCGCCCATGGTGGATTTGTCGATGAAGGGCTTAAATACTTTAAACTCATGTGTGATGAGCTGAGGATTGAGCCGGAGATTGAGCATTACGGGTGTATTGTTGACCTTCTTGGTCGAGCAGGGCGGTTTGAAGATGTAATGAATGTTATCAAAGATATGGAAGTCCAACCAGACGAGGTCATTTGGGGGTCACTACTCAATGCCTGTAGGACACACAGACAGCTAGAGCTTGCTGAGTTTGCTATAAGAAAGCTACTGCAGTTGAATCCAAACAATGCTAATTATGTCGTGATGCTGGCAAACTTATACAGTGAAGGTGGATTCTGGGAAGAAGTTACGAGGGTGAGGAAGCTCATGCAGGAGGAAATTATGGGCAAGAAACTGCCTGGTTGTAGCTGGATCGAGGTGGACCGCAAAACACACATATTTTACTCTGGTGATGATGCTCATCCTGAATCAGAGGATATCTGTAACATTCTCGAGGAATTAGCGGCCTCAATGGAAATCTATCAGGATTGATTTTTTTTTAAATATGACATGAGTTCTCCTTTAATTTGATATTTGGAGAACTGAACACCACAGGGTGAAACCTAAATGGCCATGAGTATTGCTGTGTTCAGTGAGATGAGGAATGAAGGAATTGAACCTGATGAGGTTACATTCGTTGGACTGTTAAATGCATGCGCCCATGGTGGATTTGTCGATGAAGGGCTTAAATACTTTGAACTCATGTGCGATGAGCTGAGGATTGAGCCAGAGATTGAGCATTACGGGTGTATTGTTGACCTTCTTGGTCGAGCGGGGCGGTTTGAAGATGTAATGAATGTTATCAAAGATATGGAAGTCCAGCCAGACGAGGTCATTTGGGGGTCACTACTCAATGCCTGTAGGACACACAGACAGCTAGAGCTTGCTGAGTTTGCTATAAGAAAGCTACTGCAGTTGAATCCAAACAATGCTAATTATGTCGTGATGCTGGCAAACTTATACAGTGAAGGTGGATTCTGGGAAGAAGTTACGAGGGTGAGGAAGCTCATGCAGGAGGAAATTATGGGCAAGAAACTGCCTGGTTGTAGCTGGATCGAGGTGGACCGCAAGACACACATTTTTTACTCTGGTGATGATGCTCATCCTGAATCAGAGGATATCTGTAACATTCTCGAGGAATTAGCGGCCTCAATGGAAATCTGTCAAGATTGATTTTTTTTTAAATACGACATGAGTTCTCCCTTAATTTGATATTTGGAGAACTGAACACCATAGGGTGAAACTTAAATAGGAAAAATGGCCATGAGTATTGGTTAGGATATATTTACAATTTCAATTCGCAAGTCAGAAAACTTCTATTACGGAAATGAAGTGAGATAAGTTGAAGAAAATGACCAAGGCATCTTTGCGCTGGATGTACATATGAAGATCTTCCCTCGAACCCTACTATCAAGCTACTTCATGCCAGAGATAGTACTTATTCCAGTACTGTACTAAACTTCTATGGCTGACTTACTATTTCATACGCAAATTGGTGCACAAGGTATGCATATATTTCATGTATAATTCATACTCCCTCTGTCCCATAGGACGTGGCGTATAAACTTAGTTAAAAAGTCAATGTTTTCAAACTTTGACCAAATATATTGAAGAAACTATCAACAACTATAATATTTAATAAGTATATTATGAAAATATATCTATTGATGATTCTATTTTTATCTAAGTTTACGTGCCACCTATTTAGGGACACGGAGGGAGTGATTATTCAAGTTATGGATAACATAGTAACTATGTTAATCCTAGTTATTAATTGGGGCCAGCTTAATAATCATTACTGCTGCTAGCAGCCCCACATCTTGGTGAGCTTTTGTTTCTTCACCACTGTTTTGTTGATTATATTTATATCACTATTGTGTGCTGTGATATGTTAGCCAACATTGCCTGACAATCTGACTTGCCATTTTGCCTTGCAACCAGTGTAAGCTAACCTACTATCTAGTATTTGTCAATGACTCAATGGTAACATGTCAAACAGAAATGGACACCTCTGTATGTAGAAACTTACCCTCTGACATCATATGTACTCAATTTTCTCCTCTTTATTGGTTCGCCACTTTATTAGCAAAGTAGCTGAAGGTGTCATTCGAGTTTCTTGTTGTCCATACTGTTCTTGAGTGGTAATTGGATGATTTCATGAAAATAGGTTCAGACCGAGGACATTCCATGAGTTTATCCATCTTTGAGTTAGTGCAAGTGTGCAACTGTCGAAGAGAGACACACATTTGCAATCAGTTACCTCACCCTTTACAAAGCATTGGTAGGTTTGAAAATGTTCTGCACAAAAGGATTTCATGCTGTGTATATCACATCAGACTATTCTCAGAGCATGGCTTGATTGTGTCCTTGGCGTACATGGCTGACAGAAAAGATCACAACTAATCTGGTTTGTGCTGGCTTGAGGTGAAGTTAGTTTTCTAAAGGTTCTGGCTGCTGTAATGTCTATGAACACTTTAGTAACTATGACTGCTTTATCTGTTTCTCTTCTTAACAAAAGGAATTTACTTAAAACAAAAGGGTAACTCTGGCAGCTTGCACCTGAGATTTTAGGGGCCCAAACTAAAAGTAAGCCCTCCAACTTATTTTGATTCATGTGGTATAATGACTTCAAAGTACATAAAGTACGTATTGACCAATTACTTCCACTAGTAAGACGAGATCATAAGAAGCAAAGAAGATAAAATGCAGTTGGTACAATTTTATAATGTGTCATATAATGCTATTATTCTCAGTCCTTGAGAAATATTCAAGATAAATAGGATACGTTTCAATTCACAAAAGTGTAATAGTTGAGGGCAAATGATGCTGTATTGTTCTGGATAGGTAAAGTGGAGAGTTGAAGATATCATACAAAATTTGGAGGGTATAGTTAAAATTGGTGCATACGAGTTTCTATTTATCCAAGAGATCTCTGTTTTTGTTTTCCTCACAGTGTTGTTCTTGTTGACTTCCTCATATATCAAGATCAAATAATTATTTCTCTTGCAGTCAACTAACTAGAACCACACATTTATGATATATTAGAAATTTGGGGACCCTAATTTTTTAAATTAACTTGAGGCCATCATTTTTGTTCTTAAATTTTGTTGACTAATAATTTGATGGGGACCTGTGAGGTTGCTCACACCACTCAACCTATTGGTACGAGCTGGCTGCTTGGGATTGTTTATTGGCAGTAGTTGACTAGATCACCCTATGCTAGTACAGTTGTCTGCTATGAAGCATCCAAGCAGATAAACAGTTCTGGGGCTAGGATGCCACATTTTTGGATGAATAAAACTAGTACAACTGACTGAAACAAACTATAATATTGTTGCTAAATGACTTGAAACAGTACCAACTTCGCTGCATGCATTGCAATAGCAACGACCATGCTTGGAGTTGGAACTATCCTTTACTGATAGGTGGGTTCTTGTTACAACTCTTAGCTCATTTTGTAGAATGTACACACACCATTATGAAGTCCAGATGAAAATACAAGTTGGCAAAACGAGTTCAATCAAATGCAACTGTTCACCTCAGGAGCCTTTTGATTGTCTTGGAGCAAAACATTTTGTACCACCTGTTACTCCACTTTATGATTACAGCTTCAAACCTCTATGGTTCTGTAACCGCTGCTGTTGTTTAATACCAATTTTTTTATGCACGATTTTCATCCAATTATTTTATTTGCTCAGTCAAATTGCTCGTTTCCCCTATGTATCTTTTCATGAAGTTGATATTACCTTTTTGTTGGTAGACCATAGCAAGTTTGTGGTTTTTTTGTCGGATTTAACATGTATGCTGATTATGACATTATGTGAAAGATAAATCTTTCCTGGCATTGCTTCTGCCTCCTTTTGTTGTACAAGAGAGCAAAAAGAAATGAGAGTAAGAAGTTAAAGGTGGGGTGAAGAACAAATGGTAGAAGTTTCCAACACATTTGCATGCAATGTCAATTCAGCAGGTAATTCCATATTTACTCTTTGTGGTGTTGTCTTAAACAATTATATCAGTTCAAGGTAGTTTGGCCCAATAAGAAGCGTTAACTTAGCAGCTGCAATAGCTAGTTGAGGCGGCAGATATATGTGGGAAGTTGGAGTATATTGCACATTGCTGGCCCGATTAACATCGGTACTTTCAGCACATTTGGTTGGATGAGAATTGTAGTGACCTGGCCCTAGCAATATGCTCTGTGCTGCAGTATGACCATACATATTTCACAATTGTAGATTTTGCTCTTTATAGGTTAGCAGGGTTATCTTTTCCCTATTAATTTGTTGTAAACTGAGGTATTCTCGTCCTCTCGTCATGTTTCCACAACTTGGTGAAAAGTTGATTCTTTAAAGGGAAAAGAAGACCAAGTTAGCAGATGCCTGTAGTTTCCATATCTTCCTACTCATATTGTGTCAAATGGCAGGATCAATTGAAGACATGGGAAAATGACCACCACCGGCCACTGCTTTTAAAATTTAGACAGAAGAAATGGAGGTAGAAAATGGATGGTGCAGATTATAGAACAAACATGCAAGGTACAATGAAATGAAACAACAATTTGAGACAGAGAATAAAAGTATCAAAGAATAATTCTTGCAATGCCTCACCATGTAAACTATGAACCGAATATTTCACCATGATCATCCAAAACCAGATAAGATCTTAGATCCTTTAAATGATGTGACCTGTAGCCCATGAGAACTGATAAGTACGGTTATTTCCTGGCAATTATTAAGACTCGTGAACTATAAGATAATTTTAGTGCTCCATTGAAGGTAGGAACATGATGATTCTACATAAAATCGCAGTTCTGCATTTAAGGGTACGTGTAAGGTGAAGTTTTTCCATAAGGTGTGACCTATATATTGCGGAAATAGCTACAATGTACAAAGTCAACTTTGCCATAAGCTGTAATCATCATATCTGTTGAAGTACACACCATGCAAGAGATAGTAAATTATTTTAAATCTTCATGCGCAATGCACAAGTTTGAGGTAGACCTTAACGCTATACTGTGTCTTAAAAAATGTCACATATGCCGTATGAT
Source organism: Lolium multiflorum (assembly GCA_030979885.1). Lineage (NCBI taxonomy): Eukaryota > Viridiplantae > Streptophyta > Magnoliopsida > Poales > Poaceae > Lolium > Lolium multiflorum. Next base: position 151,232,892 of record CM061752.1, on the reverse strand, counting down.
GTGGTTATTTGCACACAGTACTTCCCTAAGCACCATAAAAATGTGAGTGCCTTGTAGCACTGAGCGACAAATTGAGTAAAGATTGTGCATCATGTGGGCTGTAGAGTCTAATGCTTATTGAAACACAAAACTGGTTTATAGCACGACCTCTATGCTAACTTGAAAGTATATTTCAATGTAGTAGTGTTAATTTAATGTCATAGATGCTGTTATATTTTTACATATGTGATGATTCAATTTTAGTACGAAGTTTGACTTTCACTAAAACTAATATTAGTACATTTTAGCGTAGAGCGGGTACCAAATTTTCATGCACCTAGATAGTACAATGTGGTAAGAGGTGAGAAGTCCATATCCAACATCACCGGAACTGCTTGATGACCGATGAATCATCCATGAACACATGCCAGACATTTTTGGTATGTCCTCCACTCTTTTTCAAGGCACTTCAGGACTCCAGATAAGAGTGATCCCTGGCAAGATATAAAATTTCTCGTTTGAGCATTCCACCCGAAAAAACACCGAACTCCAATACATCAGCAAATCTGAACCATCAGGCTCCCATTATGAGGGGAATCACAATCACACGTTGGGATTTGTCAACCCTTCGAGCTTCCAAAATCTGTGTCCCAGTCCTTTGCTTCCACACCACACAGCTTACACAGAAAATGGTACTCCACTTTCTCCCGTGGACCTTATTATACAATCAAGCACGTACTTAACACGTACTAGATGAGGAGTTCGAGACCCAATCCGACAAAAAAGGGGGAGAAATACAACGAGGCGTTGCACTTGAACGCGTGTCATTTGTGCGTGCATATGATATATTTTTGAGTTTGTAGAAAATTACATACTGTATATACTACTACTGCATATACTAGACCTGGCCGCCCTCGCCCTCGGCGGCCGCGACCTGTGAGGTCTGCGCTGACCTGAGCATGAACGACGCGCCGACGCCGCGTTCCGGCTTGCCGCTGGCGTCGTCGTCGTTGTAGGCGTAGGCGAACCCGCCGTGCCGCGTCTGGTCCATGCCGGCCATCTCGTCCTCCGCCGAGATGCGCAGCAGCCCGATCTTATTCAGCACCAGGAACAGCGGGCCCATGGTGAAGCTCACCCACGCCGCGATGACCAGGATCATCACGATGTGCGCACCCAGCAGCCGGCCCCCGCCGCCCATGAACAGCCCGTACGGTCTGCCCGGCACGCCGTAGATCTGCTCCACGTACTCCTTCTGCGCGAACAGCGCCGTGAAGATGACGCCCCACGCGCCGCACCCGCCGTGCAGCTGCGCCGCCTCCAGCGGGTCGTCGAACTTGAACCGCGCGGCCACCGCGTTGAGCCCGATGAGCACCCACGCCGACACGAACCCGCAGATGATCGCCGCCCACGGCTCCACCACGGCGCACCCGGCGGTGATCGCGGCGAACCCGCCGAGGAGGCCGTTGCAGACGTCCAGCACGTTCCAGTGCCCCGTCTGGAGCCTCTTCCCGAACAACGTCGTGAGCGCGGCCGTGCTGCCGGCGAGGGTGGTCGTCACAGCCGCGCGGCCCACCGCAGACCACTGCCCGTGGATGCTACCGGCCGGGCCGTAGGACTTGAGGATTGTGAGGAAGGAGCCGGGGTTAAACCCGTACCAGCCGAACCACAGCAGGAAGGTGCCGAGCACGACGAGCGACGCGCTGTGCCCGCGCAGCGCCACGGAGCGCCCGGCGTGGTCGAACCGCCCAATGCGGGGGCCCTCGATGAGCGCGCCCCAAAGCCCGGCCACGCCGCCGACCATGTGGACAACCCCGGACCCGGCGAAGTCAATCATGCCAGACTTGAAGAGCAGCGGCCCCGACGTCCGGGAGGCGGAGGCCCAGCCGTCGGCGGACCACACCCAGTGGGACACCACCGGGTAGACGAAGCCGGTGAGGAAGGCGGAGTAGATGAGGTAGGCCACGAACTGCGTGCGCTCCGCGATGGAGCCGGAGGTTATCCCCGCGGCGGCGATGGCGAAGGCCCACTGGAAGAGGAAGAAGCTGTAGTCGAAGCCGACCGCGGGGACGTCGCGGAGGCCGAAGAAGTGCTTCCCGATGAAGCCATTGGAGGGGGCCCCGAAGGCAAAGGCGAAGCCGAAGAGGTAGTAGAAGAGCGCGCCGGCGGCGGCGTCGAGCACGTTGGTGAGCATGATGTTCATGGTGTTCTTGGCCCGGACGGACCCGGCGCAGAGCATGGCGAAGCCGAGCTGCATGGCGAAGACGAGGTAGGCGGAGAAGAGCAGGTAGGTGGAGTCCACCGCGGTCGTGGTGTCCGTGAACCTGTTGCATAGGTACTCCGTGGCGTTCATCGCCGCCGAACCCAGCAGCGGCGCCAGGTCCGCTGCGCACGTCGACATCTTGGGCCGCCTTGCTTGCTTCCTTTGCCTTTGAAACGAGGTGCAACCGTGCAATGGCAAGTGCAGATCAAGGTGTGGCGTGAGATGGAGCTGCACAGGGTGGAGGGGACGGATTTATAGGCGACGCGGGGCTGCTCCACCTTGCTCGGGTGCCTTGATGATCTTGGAGTATTTTAAAACGCAAACAATGAAGCCGACTGATTGAAAATTGATCCGTATTGCAGTTGTGTCCGTTCCCTCCTCCTTTTGAGAAATGTAAGAGCAACTCCAAGAGATGACGAAGATATAAAATAAATAAGCAATTTAAGTTCATGCTCTCTCAAGTCCAACATCATTGGATTGCATTGTAATTCGTGTATATAAGTTGCAAGTTAAGATGCAACCAGGTTTTTTCAGTTGTAATTGGAGTTTTAACCGAGACATTTTTAGTTGCAAGTGGGGATGCAACCGAGAAAAAAATATCCGGCTCGTTGGATTTGTTGATTTGTGATAGTTTTCAGTTGCAATGTGAGTTGCAACTAAAATTTAATGACGTCATCTGACTTAGAATAAAGTTAGTTCTCAGTTAGCTGAGAAATAGCCGTAATCGTAAAATTAATTGTCGTTAATATTATATTAGAGCAAAAAAAGCTCCAACATATAATGTGGATGCAAAAAAGTGGCCAAATTTTTTTACATCGCGATGTAAAATTTTCACCACACGCTGCAAATATAATCACCTAGATGTATCGCATAAAATCGGTCACCCGCAGCCACCCAACTGCCACTTTGGCGCCCCCTCGCCCCTCTCCCGTGTGTCCATTCTCCTCCTGTGCCGAGCCGCCCGCCTCCACCCCCCAACCACCGCCGCGTCGATTCCCCCAAAAATCCGCCGCCTCAGCCGCCGATCAGCGTCGCGCATGACAATGATGCCCCACCGCCGCCTGGGCAGCAACAACGGCTTCCACGGTGTTCGACTGCGCCACTCCGGCCTTTTGGGCGGCCACGATCACGCGTCGCGGCAACCACTTTGGTTCGACACGTTCGAGACACTGTAGCTCACCGCCCGCGTGTTCGACGCGCTGGTGTGGCGGCTCGACGGCCCGCGCGGCCCACTGAACTTCCCGGAGGTCTAGAGTCACGAGGAAGCCGAGTTCCTCGCGCCGCCGTTCGAGGTGGTCCGCCGCGACAAGGACCGTGCCGTCCGCCGGGAGTACATGCGAATGGCCGTCCACCAATCCCACGAGGCGGACATGGTCGCATACCGCGCCGTACACCCTGAGCCGGTCGCACCGTGATGCTCCACCGTTGTACAAGCGTTCATAAATGGAGTCTAGCCATACACCGGTAGATTACCTACATGAGAGAAGATTTTTTATCATTTAAAACATTGTCCTCTCTACATAGCCAAAGCGACCAAATTATGGCATGCACTCTCATCCTAATAAGTAGTTTAAAAATGTTATATTGTGATCTAAATTTATAAACTAAAAGGAGGCTAACTTCTGACGAGCGGAGCGAGGCCTGTCGCCGGTACGGATCGTATATATACATCTTGTAAGCCGCCTGCTAGGGTTTACCAGATTATAAGATAACCCACGGAGTTTGTAAACACTCCCCGATATAGTGAAGTATTTGCTGGTTGGTGCCCGTGGTTTTTTCCTCTTCTGTGTTGGAAGAGGTTTTCCACGTTAAATCTTGTGTCTCCGCTGCGTTTTCTTTATGGTTCTTCGTTATTTGCTTGTCGCGTTTATAACAAAAGGTATGATCCACACCATTTAGTCAAATGCCAAATATATTAGCAACGCTGCGTGGTGGGTATAAGGTAGAACCTATATGGATGAATGACCATATACATCTAGCAAATTTACATTGGAAAAATAAGTGTTTAATAGTCTTATTCTGGTAACAGAAAACACACTTTTTACATTAAAAAATATCTATATACATATTTTATGAGACGGACGGAGTATAATACTATCATTAGCGAAGGAAAGAAATTATCTTAGATAGGCGATCTCGAGTATTTTCTGATGATGCGAAAACCAAAATGGTCAGAGACGATCTTAATAATCATTAGTAGTACAATATAAATAGAAGCATATTTGTGGAATACAAAATGCAAAATGAAACATACCAATGATGAAAGTTTTAGCAAAAGTTCTAGACAATGGAAAAACTCTACCTCCTTTTGAAAATCTTCTCTAATTTGATGGGTAAAAGAGTTTTAAATATGTCTTTCTCAGTGTAGCACTTCATCAAGAAGCCATCACGGCCATCTTGTTGCTCAACTCGGTCTTGATGATATTTGTTGATGAGAAAGCACTGTGAACTATTTTCCCCGTCACTGCTAAAGCATTGTCAGCTCAATGAGGCGATAACGCAGAAAACATGGCATGCCTCTAAAATATCTACACAATTACCAGAGTCTCCAATGATATGCGTATAAATGATGAACATCTCAAGACAAGAACTTATGATAAGATCCATGATAAATCTTTCTAAGACTAGCAATTTTATTCACATGAGTCTCTTATGTCAAGACAAGATAAGTTTAAGGTAACGCTAAAGAAAACTCATTAAAGTGATAGTTGTGCTAATAGTCTATAACAACATAGAAGGTGTCCACACTTTAAAATTAATCAATTGATGTAGAGACTATTTTTTTGCTTCACCCATTTTGTTACCATTTTATCCATACTTTGAATTGTGATGTAATTGTGTGCACAAATTGACATCTTCCAACATGAGTTATTAACCATAATTTCTCCAATTGAGCAAACATGTCCTGACATATTTAACACAAGTTTGACTGAAAACGATCCTTTCACAAAAAAAAAGAGAATACAAGTAACAATCAATAAAAAAAATCATGAAGGAGACAACGCCCTAGGCTTTGCATTTATTGCGCGGCTTTTTATTGCCTTTTTATAGTTTAAGTCAAAGTAGATCCGCAAAATATAATCCATAGACTACCTATAGTTGGTTTCGGACACACTCCATAAGCCAAGATGTCTTCAAGTCCTCCTTAAATACCCCAGAGTTGGGTTTTGTTAGATTGGAAATTAGTGATTATGAAAAGAAGAGTTTGGTTCCGACTAAACTAAATCCAACCCCTGTTTCGGTTAAAAATTGGTTTTGTACAGTGTTCACTAAAATAAGGATAACTTTTCATATAGATAACTCAATTTACCTTGCTATTGCCTTCCCGGTCAAATAAGCTGCCGCAGTTATCAGAGCATCCGCATCGGATTTCACCGTCAGTGAACGATCAACATATCTCTTCCCCCGATTTGTTTACTGCCTCTCTGCAGCTGTGACTGTGAGCAGCCATCGTGCCGGCCAGGACTAACGATCGCCCGATCCCCAAAAAACGGTACTAGCATCGCGGCGATTGGAGCGCGGATCGCCGTCACCAGAGTCCACGGGCCACGCTGACGTCCGGCGGTGAAAGACTAACCAACCACCGATTCAGAGTTTCAGACAGAAAACAAATGGAGGCATGCGTCCGTTTCATCAGCAAAATCGTAGCTTAATCTCCAGTTGCAATTTGTGAATCCTCCTCCATCCGCCAGCAAAGTTCCCTTTTGCATGTTGGGTGATTGATTCCCCTTCTGGTGTGGCCATGAGAGCTACCTCTGACTAGTTTACGCCCTGCCCAGGCTCCAGAAACATTTATGTTTTGGGGATCTTTCGTCGTTGACATTGGATCGGGGCAAGGTTTTCTTCTTGTTTGAGTGCTACATTGCCTGTGACAGGCTAACATCATGAAAAGTACCGCAGAGTATAGAAATATTAAGCTTCCGGCGCGTTTCTGCCTCTGCTTCCATTGGATGAGACAAGGCAGTCTGTCATGTCCAGCGCAGCGAAATTGTACTATTGATCAATTATATTACCACTCCGTGTTATATCAGTCGTCGGTGATTTAGATGTATTTGAATATATTTTGTGTATAGATACATCCACATCAGTGGCAATTAATATGAAAACGGAGGAGCGAAAATGATAAACTATATATTTCTCAAGGCTCACAGCTTGAACAACTAATACTTAGTACCTCTCAAGAGAAAACGGCATACGTTCATATATACATGGCGCATTAGTCCAACCGTTTCATCATCTGGGTACGTTGCATCATCCAAGAGGCCAGCTCAAGACAACACATAGTATATCATTGCTTGTTTCGCCTCTCTTTATTTATTTATTTTGAAAAATAAATCAGAAGTACCAAGACAAAGGTCATTTGTCATGCGTCCGCTCTGAATCCTCATACACCGTACCTCTGCCTACTGCACCGTGTTAACCAAGCTTTAGAAGGAGTACCATTCAATCGTAGCTGTTTTGCTTCAAATTATGAATAATCTGACCTGTTTCCGGCCGGGTCTTTCCAGGTGTGGTGGCTCCGCTTGCCACCGCGAACAATCTATCATCGGTAGCACAATTGTGTAGGTTTCGCGATTGGGACGAGGATTAATTCGGTGTGCTTTGACCTATGAGGTTTGTTTGTGTGTGCTTCTGTCGGCGAAGCTCATCGTCAGTCCGTCACCGTGCGCGGAGTGGCGGCTACCACTGCCAGCAAAAAACAAAAACAAAAATCGAATGGACTACCAGGAGTTCTGTGGGCCGGCTGGTAATCCTACGTGCTGACCAGGTCGCCGCTTGCACCGCGCCGCACACACCGCACGGACGCACGCAGTGTGGGCCGGCTCGGTTAGGAGCTAGGCTTTGTCGGTTTCTTTTCGTTTTTTTTTCTGATTCTTTTCTGTTTCTATTTTTTCTGTTTCTTTTTCTTGAAAGATTTAAAAAATGTTAAAGTTTTTAAAATTTAAGTTTTTTAAAAAATCTCAAACTTGAGAATGTTTAAATTTTAAAAATTTCAACTTAAAAAATGTTTAAAATCAAAAACTGTTCAAATTTAGGAAATGTTCGAACTCAAAAATTGTTTAAATTTAAAATTGATTAAATTTTAAAAATTTCATTTTAATTTTTTTTTCAAATCATAATAATATTCATATTTTTTAAACTTATTCAAATTTCATACATATTTAGATTTAAAAATATTCAATTTTTAAAAAAATATTCGAACATTTTAAAACCCGACTATTTAAAAAATCACGCAAACAACCAAAAAACCCAGACAAAAAACCAATAGAACAGGAGAAAAACCAGGCAGAAAAACGTACCACGCTATATGGGCCTCGCCCAAGAGCCACCAGCGGGTGTGCGGTGCGGCGATTCGCAACGACCTGGTTGGCGTAAGCGCCCTAGCAAGGCGGCTGGGGATGATCTGGTTTACCACGAGCCTTAGAATTTTCTGTTCCCAAGAAGCTTCTTTATGGGCTATTTTGCAATAAGGCCTCCCACATTGCACGTATAAAAAAACAGATATGCACCTTCACAATGCAATGGAGATCCACTTATCATAGTGTTACCTTAATATTTTTTCTTGTGATAGACCTTATGATATGATACTTGAAAGTGCATGGAGCCCCCATGTGTGGTTTTGGTGATTAATGACAATCCCTATGGACTAATGTTTGCATTGAGTTATATTTGTAGGTGTTGTCCATAGGCAATGCTTGAACCATATGTTGGCATCAAGGTTGCAATAAGAGAAATTGATGAAGGATATCAAGTGTCAAGTATGTCTTGAAGATGGAGATGAAGTGAGCCCTCAAGTTACTTCAAGACATCAACATTAAGAAATGAAGTGCAAGTTCAAGATGAGCCAACTCGAAGAGATCATATGCTTGAAGCTTGCCATGAAGAAATCAAGTGCAAGTTCAAGATGAGCCAACTTGAAGAGATCATATGCTTGAAGCTTGCCATGAAGAAATGAAGTGCAAGTTCAAGATGAGCCATCTCGAAGAGATCCTTTGTTTGACTCTTGCCATCCATATGGTGTTCATGGATATGTGAAGTTGCGCCGAAGAAGAAGCTCTCCCATGGTGGATTATGGGGGAGCAATCCACAAGACTTCGTCAAGCAAGCACAATCAAGAAAGGCGTTCCATCTTGTTGCGGTCAAGATCGTCATCATCGAGCTCATGTGGAATGCGCAAGTATAAGGTTTGCTCTTGATAGGGTTTCTCTCTCACCGGTCTCATAGTATAGTTGGAGACCGGTTTATAGCTTAGTTGCCGTACTAACAAGAGGGCTCTCGAGTGAGTAACTCGATCGTATCGTTCGGAGAGAGCTCAAACCTTTGCATCCTTGCATCATCTTTCTTGGTTGTTATTTGGATCGTATCCATGTGATGTTTTAGAGCTTGTGCTTATTCTCATGACAAGCTCTAGTTCATCGAAAACGGATTTTGCATAGATCACTTGTTGCATTTTCAAGGTTGGAGGTTTTACCGGTATGTACTTTCTAGATAGGTCAAACCTTTCATAATTTTTTTCTATCCTCCCTTGTTGGACTATGATGGTTCCCTGCATGATCTTGTAGAGCTTGTTCCTAGCTTCAAAACAAGCCCAAGATCATCAAAATCGGAGTCGGGATGCTAAAGTTATGCCCGTTTTAGTTTTGGTGTTTCTGCAGTTTTCTGGGGGGCGGATAATCCGGCCCGAATGCCAATTCCGGGCAAATATCCGGCCAAATATCCGGCCGAGTCCAGGGGCGATTTTCGGGGCGGATAATCCAGCCCGGGGCGGATTTTCCGGCCTGGGAGGTCCCAAACGGTCATATTTCGTTGGGAGGGGGTATATAAGACCCCCTTCTTCCTCCTTGGGCTGGTTGGTTCACTCTCTCTCTCTCCCTCCATTGTTGTCCTTCAAAGCTTGCCCTAGTTCTTGATTCCTCCCATGATTCTTGCATATTCTTGAGGGAAAAGAGAGAGGAGATCTAGATCTACATCTTCACCAATCAAATCCCTCTCTTTGTGAGGGGAATCCACTAGATCTAGATCTTGGAGAAATTTGGTGTTCCTCCTTGATGACCCACAAGTATAGGGGATCGCAACAGTCTTCGAGGGAAGTAAAACCCAATTTATTGATTCGACACAAGGGGAGCCAAAGAATATTTGTAAGCCTTAACAATGAGTTGTCAATTCAAAGACTGAAACAGACTGCTCGCAAGGGTTTATCAGCAACGATTTATAGCAAGAGGAGTAGTGAAATAACAAGCGAGTGGAATAAAGACAGAAGTAGTGATTATAGTAAACAACAGGATTAAAATACTGTAGGCACAGGGATGGATGAACGGGCGTTGCATGGATGAGAGAAACTCATGTAACAATCAAGATTGGGCATTTGCAGATAATAATAAAACGGTATCCAAGTACTAATCAATCAATAGGCATGTGTTCCATATTTAGTCGTACGTGCTCGCAATGAGAAACTTGCACAACATCTTTTGTCCTACCAGCCGGTGGCAGCCGGGCCTCTAGGGAATCTATGGAAATTAAGGTACTCCTTTTAATAGAGCACCGGAGCAAAGCATTAACACTCCGTGAACACATGTGATCCTCACATCACCGCCTTCCCCTCCGGTTGTCCCAATTTCTATCACTTTGGGGCCTCGGGTTCCGGACAGCAACATGTGTATACAACTTGCAGGTAAGATCATAAAACAATGAATATTATCATGAAACAATAACATGTTCAGATCTGAGATCATGGCACTCGGGCCCTAGTGACAAGCATTAAGCATAACAAGTTGCAACAATATCATAAAAGTACCAACAACGGATACTAGACACCATGCCCTAACAATCTTATGACTATTACATGACCAATCTCATGCAATCCCTACCATCCCCTTCAGCCTACAGCAGGGGAATTACTCACACATGGATGGGGGAAACATGGCTGGTCGATGGAGAGGCGTCGGTGGTGATGATGGCGATGATCTCCTCCAATTCCCCGTCCCGGCGAGGTGCCAGAACGGAGTTTCCGGTCCCGAGACGGAGTTTCGCGATGGCGGCGGTGTTCTGGATGGTTTCTGGCGACTTCGACTTCCCGTCTCGCGTTTTTAGATCGAAACCCTTAAGTAGTCCAAGGGGGCTGATGACCCACAAGTATAGGGGATCGCAACTTCGAGGGAAGTATTACCCAATTTATTGATTCGACACAAGGGGAGACAAAGAATACTTGTAAGCCTTAACAGCGGAGTTGTCAATTCAGCACTGGAAACAGACTTGCTCGCAAGAGTTTATCAGAGTCTTTATGGCGTGGAAATAGTGAAATAACAAGGTGAAATAAAGACAGTAGTGATTGTAGTAAACAAGCAGGATTAAAATACGTAGGCACGGGACGGATTTAACGGGCGTTGCATGGATGAGAGAAACTCATATAACAATCAAAGCATGGGCATTTGCAGATAATAATAAAACGGTATCCAAGTACTAATCAATCAATAGGCATGTGTTCCATATATAGTTGTACGTGCTCGCAATGAGAAACTTGCACAACATCTTCTCCTACCAGCCATGGCAGCCGGGCCTCTAGGGAAACTACTGGATATTAAGGTACTCCTTTTAATAGAGTACCGGAGCAAAGCATTAACACTCCGTGAACACATGTGATCCTCACATCACTACCATCCCCTCCGGTTGTCCCGATTCTGTCACTTCGGGGCCATTGGTTCCGGAGCGACATGTGTATACAACTTGCAGGTAAGATCAATAAACAATGAATATCTTCATGAAACAATAACATGTTCAGATCTGAGATCATGGCACTCGGGCCCTAGTGACAAGCATTAAGCATAACAAGTTGCAACAATATCATAAAAGTGACATCTACGGATACTAGGCACTATGCCCTAACATTCTTATGACTATTACATGACCAATCTCATCCAATCCCTACCATCCCCTTCAGCCTACAGCGGGGGAATTACTCACACATGGATGGGGGAAACATTGCTGGTTGATGGAGAGGCGTTGGCGGTGATGGCGGTGAAGATCTCCTCCATTCCCCGTCCGGCGGAGTGCCGAACGGAGACTGGCTCCCGCGACGGAGTTTCGCGATGTGGCGGCTTTCTGGAGGGTTTCCGCGATGTCGACTCTCTCTCGTGCGTTTTTAGGTCGAGGCGAATAAGTAGTCCGAAGGGGGCGTCGGAGGCCGGCCGAGGGGCCACACCACATGGCCGCGCGGCCCCCTGGGCCGCGCCGCCATGTGGTGTGGGGCCCTGCCTCCACCTCCTTCGCCCTTCTGCTCCGTCAATATTTTGGTAAAATAGGGCCATCTGAAGAAATTCCGAGGATTTTCCCGAAAGTTGGATTTCGCACAAAAACGAGACACCAGAGCAATGCTGAAAAAGCGTTAGTCCGTGTTAGTTGTATCCAAAATACACAAATTAGAGGCAAAACAATAGCAAAAGTGTTCGGGAAAGTAGATACGTTTTGGACGTATCAACTCCCCCAAGCTTAGCTTATTGCTTGTCCTCAAGCAATTCAGTTAACAACTGAGCGATAAAAGAACTTTCACGAACACATTTGCTCATATGATGTATATATTCTCATGCTATGGCTAATACTTAAGCAGTTCATAATGGGATACATGCAAATAAGATCATCCAACAGCTATGTCAATCATGGAGAAGTACCAACATTTAATAATAAGCATCATGAATCATGTATGTAAGCAAGATTGCAATGTTCATAAGAGAATATGATAAAGTGGTATCTCGCTTGCCTGTATTTGATCGGCAAAACATAAATGCCGAGGCACCTCTTGAGTTCATAGAAAGACTAGAAATAGTGATTGTCAAAGATAAAAGCATCAAAGTTATACCACAATTAATCATATTTTGAGACAAGCATATTATACTAAGAATGACATTGTGCTCTCAAGATAGTGCTCGAAGAAAGAATGGAGACACAACATAAAAGTAAAAGATTGACCCTTCGCAGAGGGAAGCAGGGATTAACATGCGCTAGAGCTTTTTATTTGTAAAACAGGAGTAAAATTATTTTGAGAGGTGTTTGTTGTTGTCAACGAATGGTAATGGGTACACTAACTCCCTCATCAACCGGACTCACAAGAGCGGCTCCCATTTATTTATTTTTGGTTGGCACTCCTTCCAACCTTTCTTTCACAAACCATGGCTAACCGAATCCTCGGGTGCCTGCCAACAATCTCATACCATGAAGGAGTGCCTTTTTATTTAAGTTTTATTATGATGATGACACTCCCCCAACCTTTGCTTACACAAGCCATGGCTAACCGAATCCTTCGGGTGCCGTCCAACAATCACAAACCATGGAGGAGTGTCTATTTAAGTTAATTAATTGACTGGGAATCCCATTGCCAGCTCTTTTTGCAAAATTATTGGATAAGCGGATGTGCCACTAGTCCATATGAGAGTCCGTCAAAAGTAAATGACAAGGTCGAAAGCTAAACACCACATACTTCCTCATGAGCTATGAAACATTAACACAAATTGAGAAGCATTTTGAAGGTTTTAAAGGTAGCGCATGAGAATTTACTTGGAATGGTTTGAAATGCCATGCATAGGTATTTATGGTGGACACTTTTGGAACAACTTGGTTTTCAGGTGTTTGGAAGCACGAGCGGCGTCACCGCTCAGTACAAGTGAAGGCTAGCAAAAGACTAGGGAGCGACAAATCAAGAGAGCAAGAACCGTCATAATCATGCTTGCGGCAAAATAAATTAACGGAGGCATAAAAGTGATACAATAACTGAAGCAATATAAATCATCGAGGCTTAATTGACTTTTTGTTCAGTCACATGCATGCGTGAGCATGTGCCAAGTCGATATAAATGAATTATTCAGAGGAGGATACCACAATGCCATACTTACTTATGAATAAAACAATGCAAGCAAACATCCACGACATGCTACTCATATTAATAAATTGGAACTAAACATGAGAGATCATGAGCTACTAGACTTTCTCAAATAACATATACCTCACATGAACCAACTAAGCATGCTCATATGGATGAGTATATGTACAAAAATGAAAGCAAATAGAGTTCATACCAGCCTCTCACCACAATCAGATTGTCGTAGATCGTCATTATTGCCTTTTCACTTGTGTAGCTTGGATAATATAAAATGAAAACCACGCTCCAGCCACCGAAGACCATTGAACTCATGATGAACTTTACAAACCAAAGAAGAACAGCAAATATTTTTGGTGTTTTCGAATTAGAAATAAGAACAAAAGAAAACAAGCAAACAAAGCAAAATCTTTTTGGGTTTTCTCATAGTAAACTAACGATAGCAAATAAAGCAAACTAAGAGCAAGGTACCAAATAAATAAATGGTGAAGAGAAACAACAGAAATATTTTTGGTCTTTTTGTGTTTTAGGAAAGAAACAAAGTGAAAACAAAAGAATGCAAACTAACAGAAACACAGAAAAGCAGGATGACAGAAATCTGCCAAATCCTGACAGCAGTACAGAAATCGAATTTAACAAAAATCTTCCATTGCTCAGACCAAAAAGTGTTCAACTAATGAAAGTTAGATAACAACCTGGGGCACATGCTCAAAAATTGGCAACTCAAAATAACGTTCTGGCTGTGCGTACGAATTTTTTTGGTAACAGCACAGAATCTGTTTTTGGACAGCACTTCCCCAAATATCATCTCCCTCTCATTAGAAAACCACTCTAAGAGACTAAGCAAGTATGTACAAGTATCCAGCAATCATAATATGCCAAGAATGAGTGATGCCGGTATACCTCCCCCAAGCTTAGGCTTTTGGCCTAAGTGGAGTTCATTCCCAACGAGGGTCGGGGTTCCACGCCGGTGGATCATACATGGAGTGGTAATAAGGCCCCTGTGCAGAAGAATATCGTGGAGGCTCCACGTGACCATGATGTTGATATGAGGAGCTTGCTGCATCGGATGAAGAGTCGGGATGCTCCTCGGTCTCCTCCACATCTTCCCTCGCACGACGGCTTTCTCTTTCTATGTATGCATTTAGCTCATTTTCTGTGATCGACCACCCGTCCCATCATCATTGGAGAGGCTCCTCCCATTACAAATCCTTGTATAAAGATCTGAGAGCTCCCGCGGTGTTCCCCTGATCTTCTCGCAGGATCCCCATTGCGGTACTCCAATTGCTGCACAAAAAACACCAAATGGCAAGTTGACAGCTTTATTGTAAATTTTATACTGGACCATGGGGTCGGACCGCGACCAATTGAACTTGAAGTCCTGCACAAAAGACATAGTTAATTTTACATATTGTCTTGGCTCTCCTTCAACAAAACCACTCAGCCCTGCACGAGAGATTAGAGTTTGCACATCTTGTAAAATCCCCGCACTTCTCATAAAGTCCACGCATGGGTAGTAAGAGGGGTATACTCCCTCCTCACGATTGACTCTTGAAACTTGCTGGACTTCCAATTCTTCTTGGTTCAATTGGGGCACACCTTCCATTTTCTGAAATTTTCAACAATCATTATAAAATTTGATTTCAAGGTGTGTAAATGAAGGGAACTACTATAGGAACTTGCTAGAGTACTTCACATGCATCAAAACTAATTCCTACCACTTAGAACAAGCATGCAAGCTCACTAAACATGTTACATACAGCAGCAAAATATTCAAGATATACTCAACCAAATGAGATTCTAATTGGACAATCAAAGGAGTCACATACCAAGGAGTAAATGTGCCAAATTTCATCTGGGCTGAGCAAGGAGATCGAAAAATCGCGAGTTCTTGAGAGCAGAAACACGAGTGAGAGAAACTTGGTACGAGTTTTTTCGGGAGAGAGAAGGTGCTGGGAGGAAGAGATGGTGTAGTGGGGCAAGGGGTGGCCCACACCACATGGTGGCCCACAGGTCATCCTCTGGTGCTCCCAGGTGCCTCGTCGAAAAATAGGACCAACGGTGTAATTTTTGTAATTTTTAGAGAACTTTGAAAAATGCACATTTCTGGGTATTAAATTAATGATTACTGCGCAGGAAAATGATTTCTAAAATCTTAAATGACCTAAGCATATTGCAAAACAAAAGTGCTACAGCAAATAAAATAAGTGGAGGGAGAAAGAAAGAAAGAAGTGTTGTTTAGCTCTCCTATGCAATAAAATATACTTGTTAACAAGGTTGATCAAGTCTTGCTACCAAATAAATTTTATATGACATAAGAAGAAATAAACCTCAAATCAATCATGTTACCTTATATTGAATTGATATGGATCCAATCACAAGAGTTTGATATTCTTCTTTAGGCTCATATATAGGACAATCAATGGATCCCACTTTGATAGTTTTCACATTAAAAATTGTATTGACTCCACATACTTTATCAATCCTCTTGGGAAAATAGACAGTGTGTTCCTTATTATCAACATTAAAAGTAACCATGCCTTTATTGCAATCAATAACAGCCCCTGCAGTATTAAGAAAGGGTCTTCCAAGAATAATGGACATATTATCATCTTCAGGCATTTCCAACACAACAAAATCAGTTAATATTAAGCAATGCTGAGTAACTTGAAGGAACATTTTCACATAAACCAACAGGAATAGCAGTAGATTTATCAGCCATTTGCAAAGATATATCAGTTGGTATCAATTTATCTAAATCAAGTCTCTTATAAAGAGAAAAAGGCATCACACTCACACCGCTCCCAAATCACATAGAGCAGTTCTAACATAATTATTCTTAATGGAACAAGGAATAGTCGGTATACCTGGGTCGCCCAACTTCTTTGGAATCTTACCATTGAAGGAGTAATTAGCGAGCATAGTAGAAATTTCCTCATTGGGGACTTTCCTTTTGTTAGTAACAATATCTTTCATATACTTTGAATAAGGAGGCAATTTAATAGCATCAGTCAAAGGGATTTGCAGAAATAAAGGTTTCATCCAATCACAAAATTTATTATAATGTTCCTCCTCCTTTGATTTTAGTTTCTTAGCAGGAAAAGGCATTTGCTTTTGAACCCAAGGTTCTCTTTCATTACCATGTTTCTTTGTAATAAAATCTTCTTTAGTGTACTTTTTATTTTTAGCATGCTTTTCAGGTTCTTTTTCAATTTCTTCTTTATCAGGAGTATCATCCTTATCATTATCTTTATCATGTTCATTACCACTTTCAGTTTCAGCATCAGAAATAGAAATACTATTAGGATCATTAACAGGTTCAGAGGATTCTACAACATTCTTATGTTTCTTTTTCTTTTTCTTAGATGGAGCACTAGTTTTAATTAGTTGAGAATCTTGTTCAACTCTTTTGGGATGCCCTTCAGATATAGAGGATCCTGGGTAGAAACACCACCTCTAGTTGTTACTTCATAAGCATGTTTTTCTTTAGAATTATTTCCCAACAAGTCATTTTGCACTTTAGTAAGTTGATCAATTTGAGTTTGAACCATTTGAAAATGTTTAACAAGTATCTTAACATCATTGGAGGTTCTCTCCACAATACCATGCAATTCACTAATAGCTCGAGAATTTTCCATTAAATGATTCTCTACTCTCATATTAAAGTTTTCTTGCTTAACAATATAATTATCAAATTCATCTAAGCATTGAGCAGGAGATTTTGAATACGGAATATCTTCCCTAGTAAAGTGTTGAAGCGAGTGTACCTCAATCATGGATGAAGGGGGAATTGTCTCACATATATCTTCTATAGGAGGTAAATTCTTCACATCTTCAGGTTTAATACCTTTCTCCTTAAGAGACTTCTTGGCTTCCCTCATATCTTCATCATTTAATTTAATCATACCCTCTTCTTCACTATCGGTGTCGGGGTTGGTTCTGTGTAGACCAATCATCATGATTCCGGCCTATTTTAGCCAATAATTCTTCAGCGTCGTCTGGAGTTCTTTTCCTGAAAACACAACCAGCACAACTATCCAGGTATGCCCTAGACTTAATAGTTAGTCCACTATAAAATATATCAAGTAAATCATTCTTTTCCAAATCATGGTCAGGCTGAGCTCTAATAAGAGAACAAAATCTAGCCCAAGCCTCGGGCAATTTCTCTCCATCTTCCTGGTCAAAATTATAAATTCTCTGCAAAGCAGCATGTTGAGCACTAGCAGGAAAGTATTTTCGAAAGAAAACATCACGCAAATCAGTTGGACTTTTAATAGAACCAGGAGGCAAATTATTATACCAAGTTTTAGCATCATCCTTTAATGAGAACGGAAAAATTTTAGCGACAAAATAAGTACGCATCTTGACATCATCGGAAAACACGCCACTAAGAGTAGATAACTCAGTCAGGTGTTCAACAGCACTTTCTTTTTCAGTACCACAAAAGGGTGTTTTCTCAACAATAGCTATATGAGATAGATCAAGAGAAAAATCATAATCTTTATCCCTAATGTTTATAGGAGATGTGGCAAATTTAGGATCAGGAGATGGTTTATATCTAACAGCATGTTCTGCAAGCAACTTTTTAATTTTTCTTGCATCAGTAGTAGCATTGCATTTTTCAATAAAATCATCATTAAGCTCTACATAATCCTCATCAAGATCATCACTAGAATATTCAACAGACTCAGGTGAATTAACAGGTGTAGCAGCATTTTCATTAGGAGTTTCAGTATTTTCAATTTGTCTAGACTTAGCAATTGTAGCATCTAGAAAAGATCCCAATGAACCACTATCATCAAGCACACAGAAACATTATCAATATTATGAGAATTTTCAGATTCAGCAGTACCAGCACGTGAAGCATGTGGCGGTGAAACAAGTTTATCAATAACAGATGGTGAATCAAGAGCAGCAGAGGTACTCAGAGTTGTACCTTTTCTTGTAGTGGATGGTAATATGGCGATCTTAGTATCGCGAGGTTTACCCATAATGGAGAATTTGCAGCGAACAATATCAATCCAAGTGAACTTCCAAATAAAGCTATGCTCCCCGGCAACGGCGCCAGAAAATAGTCTTGATGACCCACAAGTATAGGGGATCGCAACAGTCTTCGAGGGAAGTATTACCCAATTTATTGATTCGACACAAGGGGAGACAAAGAATACTTGTAAGCCTTAACAATGAGTTGTCAATTCAGCTGCACTGAAACAGACTTGCTCGCAAGAGTTTATCGTAGTAATGGCTATGTGGAAATAGTGAAATAACAAGGTGAAATAAAGACAACAGTAGTGATTGTAGTAAACAGAGATTAAAATCGAGGCACAGGACGGATTTAACGGCGTTGCATGGATGAGAGAAACTCATATAACAATCAAAGCATGGGCATTTGCAGATAATAATAAAACGGTATCCAAGTACTAATCAATCAATAGGCATGTGTTCCATATATAGTTGTACGTGCTCGCAATGAGAAACTTGCACAACATCTTTTGTCCTACCAGCCGGTGGCCGGGCCTCTAGGGAAACTACTGGATATTAAGGTACTCCTTTTAATAGAGTACCGGAGCAAAGCATTAACACTCCGTGAACACATGTGATCCTCACATCACTACCATCCCTCCGGTTGTCCCGATTTCTGTCACTTCGGGGCCATTGGTTCCGGACAGCGACATGTGTATACAACTTGCAGGTAAGATCAATAAACAATGAATATCTTCATGAAACAATAACATGTTCAGATCTGAGATCATGGCACTCGGGCCCTAGTGACAAGCATTAAGCATAACAAGTTGCAACAATATCATAAAAGTGACATCTACGGATACTAGGCACTATGCCCTAACATTCTTATGACTATTACATGACCAATCTCATCCAATCCCTACCATCCCCTTCAGCCTACAGCGGGGGAATTACTCACACATGGATGGGGGAAACATTGCTGGTTGATGGAGAGGCGTTGGCGGTGATGGCGGTGAAGATCTCCTCCAATTCCCCGTCCGGCGGAGTGCCGGAACGGAGACTTCTGGCTCCCGCGACGGAGTTTCGCGATGTGGCGGCTCGGAGGGTTTCCGGCGATGACTTCTCCGTGCGTTTTTAGGTCGAGGCGAATAAGTAGTCCGAAGGGGGCGTCGGAGGCCGGCCGAGGGGGCCACACCACATGGCCGCGCGGGCCCCCCCGGGCCGCGCCGCCATGTGGTGTGGGGCCCTCGGCCTCCACCTCCTTCGCCCTTCTGGCTCCGTCAATATTTTGTAAAATAGGGCCATCTGAAGAAATTCCGAGGATTTTCCCGAAAGTTGGATTTCTGCACAAAAACGAGACACCAGAGCAATTCTGCTGAAAACAGCGTTAGTCCGTGTTAGTTGTATCCAAAATACACAAATTAGAGGCAAAACAATAGCAAAAGTGTCCGGAAAGTAGATACGTTTTGGACGCGTCGGAGGTCGGCCGAGGGGGCCACACGCTAGGGCGGCGCGCTCCCTCCAGCCGCGCCACTTGTTCTGGGGGCCTGGGCCTCCCCTGTCTGCCCTTCTGGCTCCGTGATTCTTCCGGAAAAATAAGCCCTTCGACATAAATTCCGAGGATTTTCCGAAAGTTGAATTTCTGCACAAAAACGAGACACTGGGCAATTCTGCTGAAAACAGCGTTAGTCCGTGTTAGTTGTATCCAAAATACACAAATTAGAGGCAAAACAATAGCAAAAGTGTTCGGGAAAGTAGATACGTTTTGGACGTATCACTCCTTCTATTTGTTCTTCCTCTCTTATTCCCCCAATAGCTTTTGTAGCTTTTTTGGAATTTGAGAGAGAAGGACTTGAACATCTTTGTGGTGTTCTTGCCATTGCATTTGGTGCATCGGTTTGAGTTCTCCACGGTGATTCGTGGTGGTGAAAGCAAGAAGGTTATTACTCTTGGGTTCTTGGAACCCTAGACGGATTCTAGACCTTTGTGGTGATTTGTTGGGAGCCTCCAATTAAGTTGTGGATGTGTGCCCCAACCTTTGTGTAAGGCCCGGTTTCCGCCTCGAAGGAAATCCCTTAGTGGAACCGTGACCTAGGCCTTTGTGGCGAGGGTCACCGGAGATTTAGGTGAGGCGCCTTCGTGGCGCGGTGTGTGGTGTGAGTACCGCATCTTGGGGTGAGGCCTTTGTGGCGTTGGTGTGCATCGAGCAACCACACCTCAAGGTGAGCCTCTTGTGGCGTTCGGGAGCACTAAGCCACCGCACCTCTCCACCGGAGATTAGCACTCGCAAGAGTGTGAACTCCGGGATAAATCATCGTCTCCCGCGTGCCTCGGTTATCTCTATACCCGAGCTCTTTACTTATGCACTTTACCTTGTGATAGCCATCGTGCTTGAAGTTATATATATCTTGCTATCACATAAGTTGCTTGTCTTGCTTAGCATAAGTTGTTGGTGCACATAGGTGAACCATTGCTTAGAATAAGTTGTTGGTGCACATAGGTGAACCATAGTATATAGGCTTTGGGCTTGACAAAGTAAACGCTAGTTTTATTCCGCATTTGTTAAGTCCATCTTGTAAAAGTTTTAAAACGCCTATTCACCTCCCCCCTCTAGGCGACATCCGTGTCCTTTCAATTGGTATCAGAGCAAGGTCTCTCATTCTTAGGCTTCACCGCCTTGAGAGTAAAGATGTCGGCTAGAGGATTAGTGCACGATAACACTCTTATATTAGATGGCACAAATTATGATGTTTGGAAAATTTGCATGCTTAGTCATTTTCGGGACATTGACCCTCATATGGAGAAAATTGTAGATATAGGTTTTTCTCCTCCTATGGATTCACAAAATCTATCGTTAGAGGATGAGAAAAATTTATATCTCAATTCTCAAGCTTCTTATGTTCTTATGAATGCTTTGAGAGATGTAGGTATTTTTCCATACTTGCCTTTTTGGAGCGCTCATGAGTTATGGACAAAGATTCAAGATAAATATGATGTGTCCAATATTAGTAAGGATGATTGTATTGCTTCCACTTCCGGCCGTGATGAGGTCTCATCTTCTTCCACTTCACCAATGTGTGGCAAGACACAAGGTAATGATATGGTGAGTGGTGATGAAAATTGCAATGTTGATATTGAGCTTAATATTGATGATTCTTCATCTCTATCTCATTGCAATGCTTCATCTATGGACATAAACACATATAGCACTATAAATCATCTACATGCTTGTGTTAATAGTCCTTGCATATCATGTGTAAGTTTGTTGAATAAATCTCAAGATGATATGCTTTCTTTGTCTTGTGACCATGATAAAAATGCTTCTATTTCCTCTAGTTGTTATGTGACTAACAATGTAGAGGAAACCAAAAATTCTATTGGTCAAGACAAGATCTTGAAAGGAGCCTCAAGTAACTCCTCATCTTTATCTCACGGTCCTCATATATGCCTTATGGCCAAGGGTTCCACGGTACCTCCTACCATGGAACCTAATATTTCTCGTGGTGATAAGGATGAGGATGAATATGAAGAAGAGGATTGGTTTGTCTCTCTACGCGATAAGGGTAAGAGTGTATTCAAGGTTCTTTGCAAAGATAAAATTGCTAGCTCTCACTTCTTTGAAATCTTGACTATCGCTATTGAGAGCCAAAAACTTATTTGGATGCATGAGAACACCATTGATAAAAGGGTGCTCTTGAACGAGAGTATGCCAATGATGTAGCATCCCTAAAGAATGATCTTGAAGAAGAACAAGAGACCGTAGCCTCTCTTGAAGAGCAACTTGAAACCCTTGAAGTGTCTCAAAATGAAATAGTTTCTAAACTCACTAAGGAAAGAGACCATGCTAAAGCTCAAGTAAAAATGCTTAAAAAGGAAAATTCCAAAGTTGGTGTTGGTCATGATAAACTTGTTAAGGATCTAGATGATCTAGACAAGGCCCACAAGGTCTTGGAGAGCGAACACTCTATCCTCACCAAGTCCCATGAGCAACTGATACGTCTCCAACGTATCGATAATTTCTTATGTTCCATGCTACTTTATTGATGATACCTACATGTTTTATGCACATTATATGTCGTATTTATGCATTTTCCGGAACTAACCTATTAACAAGATGCCGAAGTGCCAGTTCTGTTTTCTGCTGTTTTTGGTTTCAGAAATCCTAGTAACGAAATATTCTGAATCGGACGAAATCAACGCCCAAGTTCCTATTTTTCCACGAAGCTTCCAACACCCGGGAAGGACCAGAGGGGGCCACAGGCCCACCAGAGGGTGGCCGGCGCGGCCTAGGGTTGGCCCGCGCCGCCTTACCCCCTCGCCGCCTCTTCGACCTTCCGACGCCGCCTCTTCGCCTATATAAAGCCCCTGCATCGAAAACCCTTACGGAGGAAGCCACGATACGAGAAAAGTTCCAGCCGCCGCCGCCGAAGCCAAGATCCGGGGACAGGAGTCTCTGTTCCGGCACCCTGCCGGAGCGGGGAAGTGCCCCGGAAGGCTTCTCCATCAACACCGCTGCCATCTCCACCGCCATCTTCATCACGCTGCTCCCATGAGGAGGGAGTAGTTCTCCATCGAGGCTCGGGGCTGTACCGGTAGCTATGTGGTTAATCTCTCTCCTATGTACTTCAATACAATGATCTCATGAGCTGCTTTACATGATTGAGATTCATATGAGTTTTGTATCACTACTATCTATGTGCTACTCTAGTGATGTGTTATTAAAGTAGTTTTATTCCTCCTGCATGTGTGCAAAGGTGACAGTGCGTGCACCGTGTTAGTACTTGGTTTATGCTATGATCATGATCTCTTGTAGATTGCGAAGTTAACTATTGCTATGATAATATTGATGTGATCTATTCCTCCTACATATGCATGAAGGTGACAGTGTGCATGCTATGCTAGTACTTGGTTTAGTCGTTTTGATCTATCTTACACTTAAGGTTACTTAAACATGAGCATTATTGTGGAGCTTGTTAACTCCGGCATTGAGGGTTCGTGTAATCCTACGCAATGTGTTCATCATCCAACAAGAGTGTAGAGTATGCATTTATCTATTCTGTTATGTGATCAATGTTGAGAGTGTCCACTAGTGAAAGTGTAATCCCTAGGCCTTGTTCCTAAATATGCTATCGCTGCTTGTTTACTGTTTTACTGTGTTACTACTGCTGCAATACTACCACCATCAACTACACGCCATCAAGCTATTTTCTGGCACCGTTGCTACTGCTCATATATATTCATACCACCTGTATTTCACTATCTCTTCGCCGAACTAGTGCACCTATTTGGTGTGTTGGGGACACAAGAGACTTCTTGCTTTGTGGTTGCAGGGTTGCATGAGAGGGATATCTTTGACCTCTTCCTCCCCGAGTTCGATAAACCTTGGGTGATCCACTTAAGGGAAAACTTGCTCTGTTCTACAAACCGCACTTGGAGGCCCAACACTGTCTACAGAAAGGAGGGGGAACGTAGACATCAAGCACTTTTTCTGGCGCCGTTGCCGGGGAGGAAAGGTAAAAGGTACTCACACTCCGGACTCGGCTACTAAGCTAATTTTCCGGCGCCGTTGTAAGTACTCGAAGCTATTTCCTTTAGACTCTGCAATTGCGACATTTGGTTTCTTGTTTACACTAGTTAGGCATAATGGACAACAATGACCTTTTTATTCTATTTCCTGATTTAAGACATGGATGGTTTGATGCGAAAATTAAAAAACCCATGGAACATATTAATATGAATGCTAATGAATAATTCTAAGCTTGGGGAAGCTGGCTTTGATGAGCATGATATTTTTAGTCCCCCAAGCATTAAGGAGAAAATTTACTTTGATGATACTTTGCCTCCTATATTTGATGATGAGAATAATAATGATAGCTACTTTGTTGAATTTGCTCCCACTACAACTAATAAAATTGATTATGCTTATGTTGGGAGTAGTAATAATTTTATGCATGAGACTCATGATAAGAATACTTTATGTGATAGTTATATTGTTGAGTTTGCTCATGATGCTACTGAAAGTTATTATGAGAGAGGAAAATATGGTTGTAAAATTTTTCATGTTACTAAAACACCTCTCTATGTGCTGAAATTTTTGAAGCTACACTTGTTTTATCTTCCTATGCTTGTTACTTTGCTCTTCATGAACTTGTTTATTTACAAGATTCCTATGCATAGGAAGCATGTTAGACTTAAATGTGTTTTGAATTTGCCTCTTGATGCTCTCTTTTGCTCAACTTCTATTTCTTGCGAGTGTATCATTAAAACTGCTGAGCCCATCTTAATGGCTATAAAGAAAGAACTTCTTGGGAGATAACCCATGTGTTTATTTTACTACAGCAATTTTTATTTTGTTAAGTCTTGGAAGTTGTTTACTACTGTAGCAACCTCTCCTTATCATGTTTTTGTGCCAAGTAAAGTTTCTATGTCAAAGTTGATGTTATATTTGGGATCGCTGCGCAGAAACAGCATTGCTGTCTGTCACGAATCTGGGCTCAGTTCTCTGTAGAAAATTCGAAAAAATCTGCCAATTTACGAGCGTGATCCTCAGATATGTACGCAACTTTCATTAGTTTTGAGTTTTTCCATTTGAGCAAGTCTGGTGCCATCTTAAAATTCGTCTTTACGGACTGTTCTGTTTTTGACAGATTCTGCCTTTTATTTCGCATTGCCGCTTTTGTTAAGTTGAATGAGTTTCTTTGTTCCATTAACTTTCAGAAGTTTTGTGCAATGTCCAGAAGTGTTAAGAATGATTGTGTCACCTCTGAACATGTGAATTTTGATTATGCACTAACCCTCTAATGAGTTTGCTTGAAGTTTGGTGTGTCGAAGTTTTCAAGGGTCAATAGAAGAGGGTGATATAATGTGATCGAGAAGAGTGAAAGGTCTAAGCTTGGGGATGCCCCGGTGGTTCATCCCTGCATATTTTAAGAAGACTCAAGCATCTAAGCTTGGGGATGCCCAAGGCATCCCCTTCTTCATCGACAACTTATCGGTTTCTTCTAGTGAAACTATATTTTTATTCAGTCACATCTTATGTACTTTACTTGGAGCGTGTGTGTGCTTTTATTTTTGTTTTGTTATTTTCATTCTCTGAATAAGTTCATCCTTGTGTGGGAGAGAGACACGCCGCTGGTTCGTATGAACACATGTGTTCTTAGCTCATAATATTCATGGCGAAGTTTCCTCTTCGTTATATTGTTATATGGTTGGAATTGGAAAATGCTACATGTAGTAATTGGTAAAATGTCTTGGATAATGTGATACTTGGCAATTGTTGTGCTCATGTTTAAGCTCTTGCATCATATACTTTGCACCTATTAGTGAAGAAATACATAGAGCATGCTAAAATTTGGTTTGCATAATTGGTCTCTCTAAGGTCTAGATAATTTCTAGTATTGAGTTTGAACAACAAGGAAGACGGTGTAGAGTCTTATAATGTTTACAATATGTCTTTTATGTGAGTTTTGCTGCACCGGTTCATCCTTGTGTTTGTTTCAAATAACCTTGCTAGCCTAAACCTTGTATCGAGAGGGAATACTTCTCATGCATCCAAATCCTTGAGCCATCCACTATGCCATTTGTGTCCACCATACCTACCTACTACATGGTATTTCTCCGCCATTCCAAAGTAAATTGCTTGAGTGCTACCTTTAAACAATTCAAAAGTTATTACCTCTTATTTGTGTCAATGTTTTATAGCTCATGAGGAAGTATGTGGTGTTTTATCTTTCGATCTTGTCATTTACTTTTGACAGACTTTCACAATGGACTAGTGGCTTCATCCGCTTATCCAATAATTTTGCAAAAAGAGCTGGCAATGAGGTTCCCAGCCTCAATTAATTAACTTGCATTAATAATTCTCTTCACATGTTTTGCTCTGATTCATCAGTAAGCAACTTAATTTTGCAAATAGACACTCCTCCATGGTATGTGAATGTTGGAAGGCACCCGAGGATTCGGTTAGCCATGGCTTGTGTAAGCAAAAGGTTGGGAGGAGTGTCATCCATAAATAAAGAAAAACTAAACTAAAGTACATGTGTAAACAAAAGAGAAGAGGGATGATCTACCTTGCTGGTAGAGATAACGTCCTTCATGGGAGCCGCTCTCTCTGGTTGATGAGGTAGTTAGAGTGCCCATTACCATTCGTTGACAACAACAAACACCTCTCAAAACTTTACTTTTATGCTCTCTATATGTTTTCAAAATCAAAGCTCTAGCACAAATATAGCAATCGATGCTTTCCTCTTTGAAGGACCATTCTTTTACTTTTATTGTTGAGTCAGTTTACCTATCTCCCTCCACCTTAAGAAGCAAACACTTGTGTGAACTGTGCATTGATTCCTACATACTTGCATATTGCACTTGTTATATTACTTTATGTTGACAATATCCATGAGATATACATGTTATAAGTTGAAAGCAACCGCTGAAACTTAATCTTCCTATGTGTTGCTTCAACACTTTTACTTTGATTTATTGCTTTATGAGTTAACTCTTATGCAAGACTTATTGATGCTTGTCTTGAAGTACTATTCATGAAAAGTCTTTGCTTTATGATTCAGTTGTTTACTCATGTCATTACCATTGTTTTGATCGCTGCATTCATTACATATGTTTACAATATGATCAAGTTTATGATGGCATGTCACTTAAGAAATTATCTTTGTTATCGTTTTACCTGCTCGGGACGAGCAGAACTGAGCTTGGGGATGCTGATACGTCTCCAACGTATCGATAATTTCTTATGTTCCATGCTACTTTATTGATGATACCTACATGTTTTATGCACATTATATGTCGTATTTATGCATTTTCTGAACTAACCTATTAACAAGATGCCGAAGTGCCGGTTTTCTGCTGTTTTTGGTTTCAAATCCTAGTAACGAAATATTCTCGGAATCGGACGAAATCAACGCCCAAGTTCCTATTTTTCCACGAAGCTTCCACCGGGAAGGACCAGAGGGGGCCACAGGCCCACCAGGAGGGTGGCCGGCGCGGCCTAGGGTTGGCCCGCGCCGCCTTACCCCTCGCCGCCTCTTCGACCTTCCGACGCCGCCTCTTCGCCTATATAAAGCCCCCGCATCGAAAACCCTTACGGAGGAAGCCACGATACGAGAAAAGTTCCAGAGCCGCCGCCATCGCGAAGCCAAGATCGGGGACAGGAGTCTCTGTTCCGGCACCCGCCGAGGGGGAAGTGCCCCGGAAGGCTTCTCCATCAACACCGCTGCCATCTCCACCGCCATCTTCATCACGCGCTGCTGCTCCCATGAGGAGGGAGTAGTTCTCCATCGAGGCTCGGGGCTGTACCGGTAGCTATGTGGTTAATCTCTCTCCTATGTACTTCAATACAATGATCTCATGAGCTGCTTTACATGATTGAGATTCATATGAGTTTTGTATCACTACTATCTATGTGCTACTCTAGTGATGTGTTATTAAAGTAGTTTTATTCCTCCTGCATGTGTGCAAAGGTGACAGTGCGTGCACCGTGTTAGTACTTGGTTTATGCTATGATCATGATCTCTTGTAGATTGCGAAGTTAACTATTGCTATGATAATATTGATGTGATCTATTCCTCCTACATATGCATGAAGGTGACAGTGTGCATGCTATGCTAGTACTTGGTTTAGTCGTTTTGATCTATCTTACACTTAAGGTTACTTAAACATGAGCATTATTGTGGAGCTTGTTAACTCCGGCATTGAGGGTTCGTGTAATCCTACGCAATGTGTTCATCATCCAACAAGAGTGTAGAGTATGCATTTATCTATTCTGTTATGTGATCAATGTTGAGAGTGTCCACTAGTGAAAGTGTAATCCCTAGGCCTTGTTCCTAAATATGCTATCGCTGCTTGTTTACTGTTTTACTGTGTTACTACTGCTGCAATACTACCACCATCAACTACACGCCATCAAGCTATTTTCTGGCACCGTTGCTACTGCTCATATATATTCATACCACCTGTATTTCACTATCTCTTCGCCGAACTAGTGCACCTATTTGGTGTGTTGGGGACACAAGAGACTTCTTGCTTTGTGGTTGCAGGGTTGCATGAGAGGGATATCTTTGACCTCTTCCTCCCGAGTTCGATAAACCTTGGGTGATCCACTTAAGGGAAAACTTGCTGCTGTTCTACAAACCTCTGCACTTGGAGGCCCAACACTGTCTACAGGAAAGGAGGGGGAACGTAGACATCAGCAACTTCAAGCTTCCTATTTAAAAGAGCATGCTATGTTACCATCTCTTCTTGATATGTCTTGTGATGATGCTTGTGCTACTAACTCTACTTCTTGTGAAGCATCTATCTTGAAGGAGAATGTTGAGCTAAGGGCTCAACTTGATTTGCTAACTTGCAATTATGGGAAATTGGAAGAAAATCATGGAAAGCTTTCTAGCTCCCATGAGGATCTTCTAGCCTCTCATGATAGGCTAAAGTTAGCTCATGAGGCTATCATATCTAAGGCAACACCTTGTGAGCCTCATGTGGATACTAGCACTACTACTCAAAATGCTATATTGCCATGTGCTAGTCCTTGTAATTCATCCACTCATAGTATTGCTAAATCTTGTGATGAATTATCTTCCTTGCCTTGTTGCTCTAACAATGAAGATTCTACTTCCTCTAGTACTTGTGTTGTTACTAACCATGTAGAGGAAATCAAAGAGCTCAAGGCCCAAGTCACTTCTTTGAAGAATGACTTGGTAAAGAGTCATGAAGGGAAATGCAAACTTGACACGATGTTGAGTGTGCAACAATCCCCCAATGACAAGAGTGGACTTGGATTCAAATCCAACATCAAGAACAAGTCCAAGAACAACAACAACAAGAAGGGCCAAGTACAAGTCAAAGACCCGGCCAAGATTGTTTGCTTCAAGTGCAATATTGAAGGGCACCATGTTAGATCTTGCCCTTTGAAGAAGAAGCAAAAAGGGAAGCGGCCTCAAGCTCAAACTCATATTCAACCTCAAGTTGAAGAAATGCCACTTCCCAAGAAGAAACAAGCCAATGCTCCCATTGTGGAGAAATCTAGTGAGAAGAAGGAGAAGAAAAGAACTTGCTACATATGCCGTGAGAAGGGCCACATCTCCTCCTTGTGCACTATTGGTACCTCATCCAACTCTATCACCATTGATGATGTTTATTCTCTTCGTAAGGATGAGGGTGGCAATGTGTTTGCCAAATATGTTGGTGCTCAAAGTGGTGTCAAGAAAAGAACCATTTGGGTTGCCAAGCCTATTGTGACTAACCTCTTAGGACCCAACTTAGTTGGGGACCAACAATCCAAAATTTGATCAATAGGTGCTTGTTGGAGGGCATTGGAGACTTTGCTACATCATGAAGAATTAAGGGATCTTCATCATTTATATTATCTCAAGCCAAGTCTTTTGGTTATCTTGCTTCTATCATGTATTCAATGTTCCTCCTTGCGGTAACATGTTCTCAACTCACTTATATTGAAAGTTACTCGCCCCTTTTGATACGTCTCCAACGTATCGATAATTTCTTATGTTCCATGCTACATTATTGATGATATATACATGTTTTATGCACACTTTATGTCATATTCGTGCATTTTCTGGAACTAACCTATTAACAAGATGCCAGTTGCTGTTTTCTGCTGTTTTTGGTTTCAGAAATCCTAGTAAGGAAATATTCTCGGAATTGGACGAAATCAACGCCAGGGTCCTATTTTGCCACGGAGCTTCCAAGACCGAAGGAGAGTCGGTGGGGAGGGTGGCGACACAGGCGGCGCGGCCCAGGCCCTGGCCGCGCCGGCCTATGGTGTGGGCCCCTCGTGCCGCCTCTTGACCTGCCCTTTCGCCTACAAATAGCCTCCGTCGCGAAACCCCCAGTAGAGAGCCACGATACGGAAAACCTTCCAGAGACGCCGCCGCCGCCAATCCCATCTCGGGGGATTCAGGAGATCGCCGGCACCCTGCCGGAGAGGGGATTCATCTCCGGAGGACTCTACACCGCCATGGTCGCCTCCGGAGTGATGAGTGAGTAGTTCACCCCTGGACTATGGGTCCATAGCAGTAGCTAGATGGTCGTCTTCTCCTTATGTGCTTCATTGTTGGATCTTGTGAGCTGCCTAACATGATCAAGATCATCTATCTGTAATTCTATATGTTGTGTTTGTCGGGATCCGATGGATAGAGAATACTATGTTATGGTGATTATCAATCTATTACCTATGTGTTGTTTATGATCTTGCATGCTCTCCGTTATTAGTAGAGGCTCTGGCCAAGTTTTTACTCTTAACTCCAAGAGGGAGTATTTATGCTCGATAGTGGGTTCATGCCTTCATTGATACCTGGGACAGTGACAGAAAGTTCTAAGGTTGTGTTGTGTTGTTGCCACTAGGGATAAAACATTGATGCTATGTCTAAGGATGTAGTTGTTGATTACATTACGCACCATACTTAATGCAATTGTCTGTTGCTTTGCAACTTAATACTGAAGGGGTTCGGATGATAACCTGAAGGTGGACTTTTTAGGCATAGATGCAGTTGGATGGCGGTCTATGTACTTTGTCGTAATGCCCAATTAAATCTCACTATATTTATCATGTCATGTATGTGCATTATTATGCCTCTCTATTTGTCAATTGCCCATGTAATTTGTTCACCCAACATGCTTTTATCTTATGGGAGAGACACCTCTAGTGAACTGTGGACCCCGGTCCTATTCTTTACATCGCATACAATCTACTGCAATACTTGTTTTACTGTTTTCTTGCAAACAATCATCTTCCACACAATACGGTTAATCCTTTGTTACAGCAAGCCGGTGAGATTGACAACCTCACTGTTTCGTTGGGGCAAAGTACTTTGGTTGTGTTGTGCAGGTTCCACGTTGGCGCCGGAATCCCTGGTGTTGCGCCGCACTACATCCCGCCGCCATCAACCTTCAACGTGCTTCTTGACTCCTACTGGTCCGATTAAACCTTGGTTTCTTTCTGAGGGAAAACTTGCCGCTGTGCGCATCATACCTTCCTCTTGGGGTTCCCAACGGACATGTACATCTACGCGCATCACCTTTGCATGTGTTAGTACATGTTGTGCTTCCTACTTGCTTTTCTTGAGAAATCAAGTCTATGTATGTTGGGTTGCACACCGTGTACTTGTGTTTGTGTTGGAGCCTCTTTGCATCTTGTTGTATCTTATATGGCTCTTATGAGAGATTAATGGACTATCCCGTTTTGGGGGAGTGATATTCCTTTGGGAATTTCATGATCCTAACAATGTGTGTACATGAGGAATATCACTTAGAATTGATATTGCAAGATTATCTAGTCTCTATGCGGTATGTCATCTTCATGAGAAATTCAAATTCCAATGTTCATTAATATCTCTTGTTGGATCTTTTTTGCCTCTTGTGAAAATAAATTCTTTATCACATTATGGGGGAGTAATAAGCTTTGTGCATATTACAAGCCTAGGAAATGTGAACATTTGAGGTTGTGTCACATAGAATTGATATTGTAAATTATCTCTCATATGTGGCATGTTTTCTCAAACAAGTTCCAATTTGCTTAAATGGCTTCATTGCTAATATCTTTGTGGATCTTATTTGTGAAAGTTTTTCTTGGCATGGTTTTTCACAATGTGTCCCTCAATACATTTTTGGAAAACCATATGCTTCAAGTCATACTATTAATTGCTTTGCATGTTGGTATGAATACTATTAATTGATTTGCATGTTGGTATGAATACTATTAATTGCTTTGCATGTTGGTATGAATACTATTAATTGCTTTGCATGTTGGTATGAATACTATTAATTGCTTTGCATGTTGGTATGACTAATTGAAGCTATCAAGAAACTCTCTTTGCATGATGGTTAACTCTTATCTTTTACCATATGCTTTATTTGGTGTAAATATGATCTTACATATACTTACAAACTACCACCGGGAAATATTTCCTAATACCTTTTGTCCTAGGACAATTGGCAATCTATTATGAGGTAGAAATTTATTGATCATATTTACATTGGCTCTTGTGTTTAAATTGTCTTATTTATTGCCATGAATGTGTTGTGCTTTGACTCCCATGTGTCTTCCTTGCATCTTATGGATCTAATTTGTCTATTCAAACTTTCTTAGCATTTTAGTAGATATAGGTAGCGTGATGATCCTAGTTTTGTGCATTTAGTATTCATATGCAAAATCCTAGATAATGCACTAATCTTGGGGGAGCTCTCCTATATTTGTTAGAATGCTTAACATCTCTTGATCATTATCAAAAATTTGGTTTTGGGAGACATAAACTTTCTTTTTGGTACTTTGTGCCATCATAAAAGTGTTGAGGGTTTGGTTTGTTTGTTGGAACCTTGCTCTCTTGGGAGTTGGTTATCTCATTCCTTTGTGTTTAGGTTTAATTAGCTTCTTATAATGAGATAATTATTTGGAGTCAATCTTGTGTTGATTTGATTCTTTGATATAATTTGGACAACAATTGTCTCTTGATTTATTTGGTGTCTTGTCCAAATTATATCTTTCTTTGGTTCTTGAAAGTATTGTGCATGCATCTTTAATATATGTCTATCTTATGGCATGTGTTACTTTCTTTGATCCAATATATAGGGTAAACTCCATCAAATCCTAATTTGGCTAAGATGTGCATGAAATTCAATTTCATATCTATATGCACATAGTATTGTGGAGTTTGTCCTATATGTTGTAGTGTGTCTAACTACTTTGGACCCAATTAGTTTGGGGACCTTTTTGTACTTACCTTTGTGTTAGGTACAATGGATATGCATTGGATGCTTGTCTCACTCTTGGGGAGAAGTGGTGACTCAATGGTAACTTGAGGCAAGCTAGGATGGTCAACGAACACATATCTACTACATCCACACCAATGTTATCTCGGTAACAAGTATCTTCTCATGCATATTTTTCTAGCATCCAACCATGTGGTTGCATCTTGGCATGAATCTCTTGATTTGCAAATGTTGTGCTTCTTGCAAAAGTCTTAATGAAACCTCTTTATTGTGAATGTGAGTAATTTGAGATGAGTGCATTTGTTGGGAAGTATTTTAAATCATGCTCATGATTCATCCATCCCAACTATGCCTATCTAGCAATTTTATTGCATATCAATTCCTCAAGGCTCTCACATGTGCAATATAGATGAAAGTGCAAATTTAGTTACTTCTTTTGGTATCCTCGTTTGTGATACTTGTTGCCTTTCTCAAATGCATCCCAACTATCTTCTATCCCTTGTTGATATTTGTGATGTATTTTAGTTGTTTGTGGTTGAAGTTCATGAATGTACAATAAGATAAAATTGAGCCTTTGGCCATGCTATTAAGCAAAAATTCTTATTGGTATATTGCATGACTTCGTCTTGGATATCATACTATATTTCTTGCGTATCTATTTTGTGTGTGCATGTTTCTTTGTGGATAAATATCTTTGTGATATTGCCCACTTAGAGAAACTTATACACATAAGAGATGATACATCTCCTTTTGATATCTTATTTATTTATTGCGTGTTGATTGGTCATGCTAAGCATATAATTCATTGAAGACTATGATGATGCTTTTTGCTCATCCTTGTAATAGTCTTATAATATGCTTTATCATGCCTTTCACATATCCTCTTGGTTGAGCCTTTTATTATGGTGCCTCCTACTTGTTGCTCAACCATTTGTTTGTTGCAAGTGTTAAGCTTAATTTTCTATCTATGATCTATTGCAAATGTTTGTGTTTTAAATGGTAATGAGGGAGTAAGGATTCCATGTTATGCATATTGTATTCAAATGCAACATTTTAATTTATGCATGTACCTTGGGGAGCTTCCTCATTCTATTTAAGGCACTATTTTATGGTGATCATTAGAGTTTGGTTCACTTGGTATCTTTTGTTTCGAATGATATTATGGGAGTGATGATTCCATGTTTGTGCACTTTATTCTCCAATGCAATTTGTCTAGTTTTGTGCACAAACCTTGGGGAGCTTCCTCATATTATTTAGAGCAATCTTCTTGATCTTATCATAATATCTATCTTTCTTTTGGTATCTTCTTTGTGGTTCATTTGGTTGCTTGCTTCATTTGTTGAAGCTTCTTGACTTTGTTATCTTTTTGCAATCTTTGATCCTATCTATGGTGTGATTCCTTCCGAATATTCGTTATTGGATATGTGCATTTGATTCCACTTAAATTATGAGAAATGCACACGCTATGGAGGAACTCTCACTATATTGGCCATCTAAATTTTTCACCCATTTCGGCAATTGGTGCCAATGGGGGAGAAGTTTGGAGGGTTTAAGGGAATTTGGTTATGTCTTTGCTTTGTGCCTAAGCATGTGCCTTTATTGCATTGCATCTTGTTGCTTTGCATAGTTGAATATTTAGAGGAAACTCCACTAGGCTTTGAATGCCAATATATGCAATGAAAGTCAAGGTCATTCACACTTGCATATATTATGGGGGAGTTTGCTCTATATATTCAACTTGTTTGTTACTTAAATTCCTTATATAAACCCTCTCAAAGAGATTGTCATCAATTACCAAAATGGGGGAGATTGAAAGTGCATGGAGCCCCCATGTGTGGTTTTGGTAATTAATGACAATCCCTATGGACTAATGTTTGCATTGAGTTATATTTGTAGGTGTTGTCCATAGGCAATGCTTGAACCATATGTTGGCATCAAGGTTGCAATAAGAAGAAATTGATGAAGGATATCAAGTGTCAAGTATGTCTTGAAGATGAAGATGAAGTGAGCCCTCAAGTTACTTCAAGACATCAACATTAAGAAATGAAGTGCAAGTTCAAGATGAGCCAACTCGAAGAGATCATATGCTTGAAGCTTGCCATGAAGAAATCAAGTGCAAGTTCAAGATGAGCCAACTTGAAGAGATCATATGCTTGAAGCTTGCCATGAAGAAATGAAGTGCAAGTTCAAGATGAGCCATCTCGAAGAGATCCTTTGCTTGACTCTTGCCATCCATATGGTGTTCATGGATATTGAAGTTGCGCCGAAGAAGAAGCTCTCCCATGGTGGATTATGGGGGAGCAATCCACAAGAGTCAAGCAAGCACAATCAAGAAAGGAGTTCCATCTTGTTGCGGTCAAGATCGTCATCATCGAGCTCATGTGGAATGCGCAAGTATAAGGTTTGCTCTTGATAGGGTTTCTCTCTCACCGGTCTCATAGTATAGTTGGAGACCGGTTTATAGCTTAGTTGCCGTACTATCAAGAGGGCTCTCGAGTGAGTAACTCGATCGTATCGTTCGGAGAGAGCTCAAACCTTTGCATCCTTGCATCATCTTTCTTGGTTGTTATTTGGATCTTATCCATGTGATGTTTTAGAGCTTGTGCTTATTCCCATGACAAGCTCTAGTTCATCGAAAACGGATTTTGCATAGATCACTTGTTGCATTTTCAAGGTTGGAGGTTTTACCGGTATGTACTTTCTACATAGGTCAAACCTTTCATAATTTGTTTTTATCCTCCCTTGTTCAACTATGATGGTTTCCTGCATGATCTTGTAGAGCTTGTTCCTAGCTTCAAAACAAACCCAAGATCATCAAAATCGGAGTCCGGATGCTAAAGTTATGCCCGTTTTAGTTTTGGTATTTCTGCAGTTTTCTGGGGGGCGGATAATCCGGCCCGAATGCCAATTCCGGGCAAATATCCGGCCAAATATCCAGCCCGAGTCCAGGGGCAATTTTTGGGGGCGGATAATCCGGCCCGGGGGCGGATTTTCCGGCCTGGGAGGTCCCAAACGGTCATATTTCGTTGGGAGGGGGTATATAAGACCCCCTTCTTCCTCCTTGGGCTGGTTGGTTCACTCTCTCTCTCCCCTCCATTGTTGTCCTTCAAAGCTTGCCCTAGTTCTTGATTCCTCCCATGATTCTTGCATATTCTTGAGGGAAAAGAGAGAGGAGATCTAGATCTACATCTTCACCAATCAAATCCCTCTCTTTGTGAGGGGAATCCACTAGATCTAGATCTTGGAGAAATTTGGTGTTCCTCCTTCTATTTGTTCTTCCTCTCTTATTCCCCCAATAGCTTTTGTAGCTTTGTTGGAATTTGAGAGAGAAGGACTTGAGCATCTTTGTGGTGTTCTTGTCATTGCATTTGGTGCATCGGTTTGAGTTCTCCACGGTGATTCGTGGTGGTGAAAGCAAGAAGGTTATTACTCTTGGGTTCTTGGAACCCTAGAGATTCTAGACCTTTGTGGTGATTTGTTGGGAGCCTCCAATTAAGTTGTGGATGTGTGCCCCAACCTTTGTGTAAGGCCCGGTTTCCGCCTCGAAGGAAATCCCTTAGTGGAACCGTGACCTAGGCCTTTGTGGCGAGGGTCACCGGAGATTTAGGTGAGGCGCCTTCGTGGCCGGTGTGTGGTGTGAGTACCGCATCTTGGGGTGAGGCCTTTGTGGCGTTGGTGTGCATCGAGCAACCACACCTCAAGGTGAGCCTCTTGTGGCGTTCGGGAGCACTAAGCCACCGCACCTCTCCACCGGAGATTAGCACTCGCAAGAGTGTGAACTCCGGGATATATCATCGTCTCCCGCGTGTCCGGTTATCTCTATACCCGAGCTCTTTACTTATGCACTTTACCTTGTGATAGCCATCGTGCTTGAAGTTATATATATCTTGCTATCACATAAGTTGCTTGTCTTGCTTAGCATAAGTTGTTGGTGCACATAGGTGAACCATTGCTTAGAATAAGTTGTTGGTGCACATAGGTGAACCATAGTATATAGGCTTTGGGCTTGACAAAGTAAATGTTAGTTTTATTCCGCATTTGTTAAGCCCATCTCGTAAAAGTTTTAAATTGCCTATTCACCCCCACCCCCTCTAGGCGACATCCGTGTCCTTTCAATACTACCACCTGACTTTCCCTTTGTGCTTGTTTGGCATTACATAGTACTAGAGTGACATGCAAGCTTTGCCTCACCGCATTCATAGCATTGTCACATGGCGTGTCTGCTATGATGTATTTGGTGCGGTAAATGTTTTGCCTTTGTCTAATTTTTTACTTATCCTCTGTTGTCTTCTCTAGTTATTTAGATTAGCTAAGGTAAGCTGGTCATAATGCGATTTTAAATGAAATAGCAGGTCTTGGCCTTGATATATAAGACCATAAATACTTGCAAAAGTTAGTAGCAGTTTATAATATCACAATAACAACCTATAAAGTTATTATATTATGACAAATAAAGTAATACTAAACAATTGAACCTTTTGCAGACCATTCACCGCCCCCCTCCCTACTATGTCACACGTTCTAAAATAGCTCTGCGGCGCAAGGATGAAGAGCATTATACAAAAATGATTGAGTCCAACCAAATTAGTTATTAGTAGGCACATCTTGGATCAATATAACAAGTATTATTGAGGAGGATTAACATTGTGATGACAACATGGTAGAGAAAGCGCCCATTCTGTCCAATGAAATAAATCGAAAGCATGCATCTCTCAATTATCTAAATTT
The DNA here is from genome assembly GCA_030979885.1 of Lolium multiflorum. Lineage (NCBI taxonomy): Eukaryota > Viridiplantae > Streptophyta > Magnoliopsida > Poales > Poaceae > Lolium > Lolium multiflorum. The sequence continues at coordinate 151,195,360 of CM061752.1, read as the reverse complement.
GGTGAACTAAAACATAGCCGAGATTCAGTGAAGGAAGCTAATTTCAGTGATGTAGAGTTTATATGACCTATTTAAAGACTAATATTTTGAACCCCCTAACTATGAGGTACTACAATTGTAGCCCATACATGCTACCTAACACAGTAAGATCACATATAAAAAATAGAAGCTATTCGTAATTATAAATTGCCTCGACCAAATCATGCCAAATACTGATGGAACAAAAAACCTACATGTCTCCCTATCTTCTAAGAGCTCTAAGCTCCCAGGGTTGCCACGGCCTGTGGTCGCTCCGCACGTCCCTCTCGCTGGGCCTACATCGTTTGACTGCCCGTGGAGTCGGTACACGGTGGGGTTGTGGCCCGAGTCGGTTCCGCCGAGCAAGATCAAGTTGTGAACGAACCCAAGTCAACTCTCGCTCTCGCACAACTCCTACTCCTGATCCCCTTTCCTCTTCTCTATTCTGCGGCCAAAACGGCTCCTCCGATTCAGCCTTCCTCCTCCACCTCCGGCATTGCTGCTCACCGGCGCGAGTTCTTCTCGGTCTTGAGTCCTCTGCTGATTCCTCGCCGTTGTTGCGTTTTGCCACCGCATGAACCCCGCAGCAAACCCTAGATGTGCGCGTCGGTGATATGGTGCGGGCTAGCCGTGGGCAGCGGCTGCTCGCCCGCCTGCGCTGCACCCCGACGACCTGCGCATGGACGCCCGTCAATGAGGGTGTTCGAGCTGAGCGACGCAACAGGTCTCCTGAAGAAAAGATGCCTCCAAATAAAGTAATTTTCCATTAAGGAATACTTAATCGAAGAGAGGAAGTCCGGCCCAGCCTGCTGCAACCTTTCCCATTCATCTGGGTGCCCCGGGTTCGCCTATTCATCTGCTCGCAGGATGCCTTGACCACCATTCATTCGTGCGGCTGCGGCGCCGGCGCCTGTTCATCTGCAATGTGGGTGCCGCCGGCAGTACATCGTCTACAGATCGGGTAAGTACTCCCTCATGTTGTATTTGCCTCTCTACATTACGAGATATACTCCTACTTCTCTTTTTCCTCTATCAATCATCAAGCCCGTGAGGCGGTTGAAATTAGCCTTGATATATGTCGTGTCAGCCATTCATCATCACTCCTACTAGATTAACTGTCAGGCTCCCTTCAAGGGTGGATCTTGGCCATTTATTAAGGTTTGAAATATCCAATGATTTTTAGGTTAGTGCAGCTTGCAAGTATTGAGTAACTAAAAGGATGATGCATGCACGGTTTATTTTATTTGTCAATGGAAAAGACTACATATATGGTTGATGGACGATCAGTTATTTCATATGTTCAGACTGCAACATGGACTTTTGGACTTATAAAAAAGTTAGCAATGACGTTGATTTACGGCCTCATTTCACGATTCACACCGGCAGCTAATTTTTTTTAGCAATGATCTTGTATGGTATGTTCTCGAGTTGCTTGTGAGCTTCAGCTATTGCATGGTAGCTAGAACATTGGATTAGTTTGCTCTGATGGGTCAGATATCAGGAAGTCATGAGGGAATTATTAATTTAATCATTTCAAGAGTATATTCCATCTTTGGGATAGTGTCTACGGTTTTAATTGCACAGATAAACACACATGGATCCTATCTGTTTAATTAGAACGCTCGGTGTTTCCCTCATGAGAATTTTTTTGTACTGAAATTGACATGATTATGTCTATTTTTGCGGGCATTGAACTGGTCCACAAGATCATGACTATGGTATGCTCTTCAGTTCAGAATTTCAGTTTCCTTTTAGAAGCTGAAGGTTCTCCATGTAAATAGAATTACACTTTTACTGCTTCACTAACTTAAATGATGCTTCACAGAAAACAAATCAATAGCATGATACATTAGTTGCATATTTTGCTTGGCTCTACATGTTTTCTTTGTTTCTCTGTAAGCTCTTTGTTTGTGACGTGTCCTTACATAAAATCCCAAAATGATCATATTACCATTTGATCTCATATTTTTCATATTTGCACCGTGAGAATCTGAGAAAAAACTAAGTATCATGTATGCACTGTTGATCCCCTCCTCCACTTTATTCCTTTCATGTATTTTTGTAGCCCCACTTTGTCAGAAGTGTTAATTAATTGGCAGTTTTATAAAAATAATAATACCATAATTTCAGAACCATGAGTGGTCCGTGATATTTCCAAACAGAGTGAAATCAAAATTTTAAAACTAAATTTCTTTATTTTGGTCCACTAGGTAAGCTTAATGTGAAAGTTCAGAGTTAGAATGCATTATTTGTTCATTGATACCATATCGATGCGGATATGCCTTAAGAGGTAACCTAACTTGGCATTAATATTTATACGTTTAGAAATACAAGTTGAGTAGCCCATAAATATAGTAAAGATGGATAGCAGAATGATGTACTTCGGAAGTCGGAATGGAAATTCAGATAATGGTTCCATGCACACCAGTTTACCTATTAACATTGGTTAATTTCTTCATAATGAAACATTCCTAGCTATTTATTTTCCAAACAAGAGTGAACTCCATCCTGAACAAGTTGGGGTTTATTTTATTTGCATCCTTTCAGTTTCAGAGAGCCAGAAATTATTTGTTTCTGAATAGACACGCTTAATTTCAAGAAAATAAAAGTTGGTGACTCAATAGTGGTTTAGGCCACCAATGTCATGATACAGTAATGCGTGCTAAGGTTAGATTGTGATAACTAAATTACATTGCTATTCCTGGTGTTTCCTTTTGTCTGCTCACACCCCTCGATAATGTTGGGGCCACGGAGCAGTGCATATATGGGGTCGTAGTGCAGTCAATAATGCAATCGACTTTAAGCATTGCATATTGTTGCACTGCAATCAATCGTGCCATCCAGTTTTTTTTTGATTAAATTACAGCAGGTGCATCATCTGAACAATGGAGCTGTTTTTAGACACATTTTCTTCTTTTTAGCGAGCCTATGCTGCCGAGATTTTGTGAGCTTTGGGCTTAGATGCTTCTGTTTTTGATGGTAGGTAAAATCAAATCCATCGGTGCAAAGCTAGGCAGATCTCTCATGTATGTTCTGTGCATGTGGATGCCTCTTATGCTATATTTCCGCATGCATCATTTTATTCGGTCAAGGCACTATGTATTTTTATCTGGTCGATATTAATATGATTACCAGCAGTATTTCAATATCAGGTGGTGTCTATTTGTGCCATTAGAAGGAGTTATTATTAATTTTCCACTGTCAAAAGGTATGATTGTGTCAGAAATAGGGATACACTATGTATTGGAAGGGTTGAAATTTACCCAAGGGGCTGAATCCAATTAGTCACGACACTTCTGATTGGCATCCCAATATCATGGAGCTGCAGGTCGTAGATCTGATAATTTGAAATTTTACTTAACAGGTTGGCCCTAAAATTTAGAAATAGATAACATTTCTGTTTCAAATTTTAGCTAATGATGACATGCTGGTGATCTATTCTTCTCTGGACCTTCAACCTGTACACCTTTTGTGTGTTCCCTGATTTGGCCTAATGTAGCTCGATGGCCTCTTATATTGGAGCTTGGTATTTCAGTTTTTCTATCCACATTTCCATTGAAGTTTGAATATGTTCGAGTAGAGAGAGAGAGAGGGAGGGAGGGAGAGAGAGAGAGAGAGAGATTCCTGCTTACAAGAAAGATGCAGTTCCATATGTTATTGCGATATCAATGTATTTATGAGTTATTTTTGTCAGTTTTTCTGTAAACATATTATAATACACATGTGGTTGCTTATTTTCAAGCATTAGTTCCAAGATGTGTGCTTGCTTACGAATGTTAATTACAGGTGTGTGTGTGGCAGGGGTTCCAAGCTACACTAATTAATAACACATCTTTATCTGCAAACCCTATTTGGTAGAGTCATTTTCAACTAATTTTATTATTGCTTCTAATAGTAAGAGCAGCATGATCAGTCTCACAGAGTTCATTTTTACATCTATTCAGCAAATAGATAGATCTGATTAGCTTGTGCATTGGAAAAAATAGTGGATTCCTTGCTTCATACATACTTGGGGGGTGTTCTGGTCCAGTGGTAGTTCTCTTTGTCCGTAAAGAAAGAGCCTTTGTCATAGCTAATATTGATTGTCTCAAAATGTATCGAATATTTTACGAGTTATTGGTGAAGACTATCAGGTGCTCACTCATTCGTTTTTATTGAGTGCATTGACCATTGTACATGTACATATATAGACATTCTATTTAGATCCATCAATACTGGAGTGAACAATCTTGAAAAATAATAATTATAATGTCATGTCTTGCTGGATGCTTGATGTCTTTCTTTGATTAGAAACTTCTTTTTTCTGCTCATCTCATTTAGCAGAATAAGTAGATAAAATATTATATGTCTTCTTCAGTTCAGTCACATGTAATATTTTTCAATTGTGTTACCTTTTTAACTCTTTGCAACATTACAGGAGATTTTGATGTAGTTAAGATTTGCCTGGTGCTGCTAATGGTGCTGCTAATGGGAAGACAGGGTGCTCCGGATCATCTCCAACCCAGGCCCTACACATGTCAACACATCTTCACACCTATTGCATAGAATTTAAATGATATTTGCACGGAAAACGGCGCAGCAAAGCGCGCTAGGTCCATCTAGTTCATTATGAAGGGCATGCAAAACTAAGGAACTGCAGATGTCATCCTTGACGAAGATCTCGTGACCCTAATGAGAGCCTCGATCTTTCAAACACTACAACATGACAACAGAAGTACCAAAGGGTAGAAATACGTGCATCTAGCCCAAATCTAACATAATACTTTTTATGGATCATGACATCGACAAGGCTCGGAATCTAAAGTTAATTCTTTCAGCTTTCGAGCATTTGTCGGGTTTAAAAATTAATTTCCATAAAAGTGAATTGTTTTTTTTTGTGAGGCCCAAGACCATGTTGCAGATTATGCTGAGCTTTTCGGCTGCGGCCAAGGCTAATTTCCAATTAGGTACTTAGGAATTCCGATTCATTATCGTAGACTTACCAATGTCGAATGTAAATTGGTTGAGGAAAGACTACAAATTAGATTAAGTAGTTGGAAAGGTAAATTACTGTCCTAGGGAGGAAGATTAGTTCTCATAAATGCGGTACTAAGTAACATGGTACTATATATGATATCTTTCTTTCAACTTCGTAGAGGAGTCTTAAAAAGATTGGATTATTTCCGATCAAGATTCTTCTGGCAAGGGGATAGTGTGAAGCGTAAATATCGACTGGCTAAATGGAGTGTGTTGTGTCGACCCAAAGATCATGGAGGACTTGGTATCCAAGACCTCCAGGTGAAGAATAGGGCACTTCTCGGTAAATGGCTATCTAAGTTACTTACCGAAGAGGGTATATGGCAAACACTCCTCAAGAGGAAGTATATTGGCTCAACGGCTCTATCTCAGGTTCTTTGGAAACCACGAGATTCACATTTTTGGGCTGGTCTTATGGAAACAAAGAAGTATTTCTTTCCATATGGATCTTTCTCTATTAAGGATGGGTCAGAAATTTGTTTTTGGAAGGATAAATGGTTAGGTAATACCATACTCCGAGAACAGTATCCGGTATTGTACAATATAGTGCGCCACAAAAGCGATACTATCGCCAAGGTGTTGGAAACCTTCCTATCAAATGTGGCTTTTAGAAGAAGTCACATCGGTCCCAGACAAACCTCTTGGCAGGAATTGTTACATCGTCTTGAGTTTGTTCAATTGACGCAGGGATCTGATGTATTTCGTTGGAATCTTACCGAAAATGGATCATTCTCAGTGGCTTCCATGTACAATGATCTCATTCAGCCCGAGATCCCGGTCGATAATAATTTAAAAATTTGGAAGATGAAGATACCGCTGAAAACAAAAATCTTTGCATGGTATCTTCGTCGGGTGGTAATTCTTACTAAAGATAATCTTGCCAAACGCAACTGGCATGGAAGTAAAAAGTGTGTCTTATGTCATCAGGACGAGACTATTAAACACTTATTCTTCCAATGTAAGTTTGCTAGGTCTATATGGTCAGCCATTCAAATAGGGTCTACCTTATACCCACCACGTAGTGTTGTCAATTTATTTGGCAACTGGCACAATGGTGTGGATGTTAGGTTTAAGCGTCTTATTAGGATGGAAGCGATTGCAATTATTTGGTCGTTGTGTCTGGTGTAGAAATAACAAGATTTTCAATAATATTTCTTCCTCCTTTATGCAGGTCATTTACTGGTGCACAACTATGCTTCGTTCATGGGTGCCACTGGAGCGTGTGGAGCACCGTGACCTCTTTACGGAGGTGTCTTCACGGTTAGAGGATACGACGAGGGATATTTTCTCCCAACATGGGTGCCAGCGTGACCTTCGACTAGATCCTCCTAGCTAGTCTTTTTGTCTTCCACGAACTTTGTTTTTATCTTCGAACACCACTGTGGTTTCTGTAACAGATATTTGTGCGGCTGTGTACATCTTAGTTATGCAGATGCCGGGTATATTGCGTTAAGTAATAAAGTGCCCATTTTCAAAAAAAACAAGTGCATATTAGGGAAAATATGAATTCAGGCAAATCATCTACATAGTATAAACACATTTTAGCTTAGTTCATCTAATTGATGCTTGGACCGAATACTTCGGCTGTGAATAGGTAGTCACGAACTCTTACAGCAATAGATGTACATAATTTCTAAAGAACATAGTTATTTTCATGACTTCAATTACTAAAAATAAAATCAATAACCATCAAAAGAAGGTAGTGTGTTAGACATAGCTTTTGATAACACATCAAAGGTTCATGTGGAGAAGCGGGAATACAAAGAACAATGAAAATCAAGGTGCATGTCGATATAGAACATCACATGAGAGATAGTGTTCAGTTCCGTTAGCATCAGAAACGTACAAAGGCAAACAATAGATTGGTCAATGTCATACGTGCATGCTATTTGGCATAATACATACATGCATTTTACTTGCACCGCAATATAGATCATAAAAACACAAATCTCAATACACAAGCTCACTAACTTTACACTTGTTTATTTCAGCTTCTCGAGACAAATAAGAAATTAAATACAGAGATGTCGTTGACATTCAACTAAGCAAACCTTATTTTCAGAATTGAGGATCATCTCAGCCTAACTCTCTAATATTTCTTGACATTCTTCCGTTGGTCTAGAAGTTCCTACGACCAACCTTCCATAGTTCTTTAGCAGTCGTCTGTGTACAAAAACAAAAATCTGAACCATGGTCTTCTTTATCATTTGTCTTTTAAACCAACAACACTTGATCAAGTGTGCATGCTTCCGAATACTTGTAACTAGAAGAGGGTCTGCAGACATAATATTTTTTATCAACACCAGTCTACCTGGCCTGTCGATCAATCCTCGTTGCCAAGCTGGAACACACGAGATGACTTGGTCAAGCGAGCATGAATTCAAGGAGATCTATATGGATGGACGGCTTTACACGTGGATCAACGAGAGGGAGGTGCTGAAGATGTCAAGAATTGATTGTGCTCTTGCATCGGTAGATTGGGACTTGGCTTACCCCAGATTGTTTTCTCCAAGCCCTATCCTCTAACATCTTGGATCATGCACCTTTAGACCTCTCTCTGAAAGCTGCCTTCATACCATAGAAACATTTCATGTTTGAGCTTTTCTGGGCACAGTTGGATGGCTTCGAGGATGCAGTGAAGGAGGGATGGCGATGCGATGAGTCCATTGTGGATCCGTTTGCACGCTTGGATGCTCTTTTCGAAAACACGGCGGCTCATCTTCAGGCATGGGGACAACGAGAAGTGGGCAACGTGAAGCTGAACATTGCCATCGCCAACTCGACGATCTTCAGGTTGTATGTGGCACAAGAGCGCAGGCTGCCATATGGAAGGGAGTTGCGGGTATGAAAATCTTTGAAGCTAACAGTTTTTGGGCTCTCTTCGATGGAGCGCACGATTGCGCACAAGAGGTCCAGAATTCGTTGGCTCCAAGAGGGAGACACTAATACCCATCTGTTTCATTCGATGGTTAATGGGTGCCGAATTAAGAAATTTATCCCGGCCATCAAAGTGGGGGATCGAAGAGCTTTTTACTGACCCAACACAGAAGGAAACTCTGTTTCACGACCACGAGTCCACGATGCCTATAAGGAGCTCATGGGAACAATCAGAAACCGAGATTTTACGGTGTACTTGGAGGCCATTGGCATTCATGCAGTTTATTTGGTTGAATTGGATGCTCTGGTGATAGAAGAAGAAGCCTGGCACTCTGGCGCATTATAATGAAGATGCCAAGTGACCGTGCTCCTAGCCCGGATCGCTTCATTGGTATCTTATACCAGAAGGCATGGCCGATCATAAAGAAGGATGTCATGGCTGGTATTTTAAAGCTTTGGTGGAAGAGGGTTTGGTAAACTAAACAAGGCGCTAATTACCCTTATCCCTAAGAAGCTGAGCGCCTCGGAGATCGGTGATTATCGGCCTATAAGCCTTGTGCATAGTTTTTCGAAGCTATGCTCCAAGATCATCGCCATCAGATTGCAACCTGTGATCGGACAGCTAGCCACCCTAACCATTCAGCACAACTTTATGCTCGTTTGGCAGATGGCGAGGAAAATCAACACAAGACGTGAGAAAGGAGTGTTCCTCAAATTGGATATCTCTCGAGCTTTCGACTCCCTCTCTCGCTCTCTTGGGCTTTCGATTTTGAGGTTTTAAGAAGTATGAGTTTTAGTGACATTTGGTGTTCCTGGATTGCAATTCTTCTTTCTTTTGTGATCACTAAGCTCATTGTCAATGGTGCACCAGGCCCCAGCATTCGTCATGCTCGTGGCCTGCGGCAGGGCCGGTCCATAGATTTTGGGGGGCCTAGGGCGAAATGACACCATGACCATGGTCCCCCTACTCTAGAAAATTCCTTAAAGATGCCAATTTATGCTAAGTTTTTAAATATTACTTAAAGTTTAAACATGATTGGTGTTGGCCCCTTAACAATCTCAGTTAGGCTCCGCCACTTGGTCACACACAAAAAACTTAAAAATGATAGTATTTCTCAAGAGAAATATTAGGATAATGTAATAACAAACTAAATAATATTTATATTTGAAAGATCCATGGTATTCGAAATCTTTGTGAAGACATTTAACTATTTATTTTTATTATTTGAGAGAGAATTATATACCATGATTATCATTTCTAATAATAGCTACTTGTGTACACGTGTATATACATATGTACTCTAGAATTGATTCCTAGAAATTTGCGAGGGTCGGTGTTGTTATACACATTTAGGAAGGCTAGAAGAAAATTGTGCAGTAGGGAAAAATTATATTGTAATATTAAAATATTTTTTTGTTAAAAGAAGTTGGAACTGAGACACGGTAAGGTGCAGGGCCTTCTATATTTCGTAGAATTATTCTAAATTGTACGACCATAAAAGGTAAATACTGAAATATTTTTATATTTTCTAGAATTATTATAATTTGTGTACAAATAAATCTTGGGCTAGGGCCCCAGCTCCTGAGGGCCCAGGCGAGCACCCCTCTGCCCCGCCCTATGGGCTGGCCCTAGAACACAGCGATTTACTGGCAACGGTACCTACCGGTGCCACATCTACCATCCACTCCCTGCTTTGAGATTGGTGAGCCTTTTGACATTTGTCTAATATAAAACTAATAATTGAAACACAAATGAAACTTTTATGAAATTAAAGCGATACATGAAAAACATTGTAACAAAAAGTGAAACTGATGACATCACTGCTGACGTCACTCCGGTTTGCTTTACAAAAATATCCGTGTTTCAGTTATGTTTTAGATTTGTTTTATAATTTTGTGAAAGAATTGGTTACCACATGGGTGACGTCCCTGTAGGTGAAGTGGCCGGCCCTGCACATAAACTACACAAAGTCTACGGCTACACTGATTCCAGAAGGTGATCTACGAGAAGCAAATCGTGGAGGTGTACCTGCAATGCAATGTGGTACCCTTACCAATCAAATATTTGGGTTTGCAGCTGGCTCTTCGGCCTCTCACCAAAGCCGAGAAGGGTTTATTTCATCTGATGATGTGAGCTGAAGCAAGGAGTGCGAGTGCAGAAACGGCCCAGACTATATCATACTGTTGCTTGCTATTTACAGACAAGAAGATTCAGAAAAACACTCCTCATTCTGCAGAAGACATGAAGCAGCTAAATAGCTCGACCTAGGGAGTACTCTGCTCCTCGGCAGAGTACACAACGTATACATATACTCCAACAATTCTCGTCACTCCAGAATGCAGATTACTCCAACGCATACATATACAGCCAAACACTACCCTTCAAGATAAATATTACAGTAGATATTTTCACTCACATTTTGTCACAAAATTACAATCCATATAACTACTTTTACAGGAGTCATACGCCCACAGTGAAATCCGTAGACACAATTCATCACAACTGAGTCATATATCCATTGGCTGAAAACCCGACAAAATAATGCAGAAAAACATCAAATACTACTCTAAACAGCACTGACAAATTAACCTCTGCTTTCCCTACGACAAGGAAACTCTGATTTCATTCCTCGATCAATGAATAAAGTCCTATCTTATAGTTGTCTTCGTCTTCCTCCAGGTACTTGGTATATTCATTGATCCTCTCGACCATGTGCTCGGACCACGGGCACGGATAGAGGTTGGCTACCCTAGCAAAGCGTTTTTGCTTCTCCTTGTCCGAATCGTAGGTGTGAAGCTTCCCTGCCCGCCGGTACTCATCGACCATGCCCTCCATCCCCATGGCGTTACAGCGCTGGTACTCTTCCAACCCCGCCTTGAGGAACGCCAGTTGCGCCGCCTGCCGCGCCGCCTTCTGTTCCTCTGTCTGGGTCGTCGTCGCCCTGAGGAACGCCAGCTGCGCTGCCAGCTGCACCACCTGCTCCTGTTCCTCTCTCTCGGTCATAGCCTTCTGCTGCCCTATACGGCTACCCGCGCCGGCGCCGGCGACGCCCGCAGTCTTCGCCGCGTTCGACCTGGCTCCTTTCTTCATCAATCGAGTTGCTGCTTCTTCCCGAAATCCCCCGCTGCGTACGACGAGGCTCGATTATTTGATGGTGGTGCACGCACGGCTCGGTTGCATTATATACTGTCGGAGGCGACGTAAACGGCCTACCCCATCGGGACTCGGTATCGGAAACTGGTAAGCAAACTTGTATACGGACCTGAACTACGTACTGTCCCTGTATCGTGACGTATCGGACTGGAGATTCGGATTGCATTACTCCAGTTTTCGACCCTTTGCGAGGTTCCTTGACGAAGCTCCGACGAGCGGGGGAGCTCGATCGCTAGATAGTACCACTACCGACACAGCGAGTACACATGATTTTAATGTGATCTCATCTTCCCGGCAGGGCCAGCCCTATGTTTTTCGTGGCCCTTGGGTGAAATAGACACCCTTAAAGATAATATATGTGTACGCATAACTAGATATATATAACTATATAAGTACCTAATTTCACTTTATACGCATATTTATGATAGAAATAATAATAAAATGGTAAAGCAAAATAATAAGTATTTTCAATGACGCTTTTCAATGATTCACAAAAAGGTTTCTTCGCGCATTTCTAAATGCAAAATAATTGAAAATAATTGAAAATAATTTAAGATCAATGTTGTCCAAAATATCCTTCTCAACACAACATGTAACTAAGCCATTCAATGTGTCTTGTAATATAGTTGACCACAAACAATTTTCCGGGAGCTTCAATTTCGGAAACTTCTTGATAAGGGGATGCTCGATCTTCTTAGTAAGCACGGTGGTGATGATAAACACTCGATGACCACAGCGGAGATAACACGATGAGGAGGTGGAGATAACTTATATGACGCCGACGAAGCCTCTCGATCGATTCCTGTCGCCAATGCAACAACTCTCAACCCCGCAAGATATTCGCAACTCCACACACTTGCGCGCGTAGCCGCCGACCATAAAGCGGTAAATTGCAACCGTCTAATTCCCAATGGAACAGCAGATCACACAAGACTTTCAGTAGAAAAACACCAGATCAATGCGAATTGGTGTATAGATTCGATAGATTTGCAAACAAATCAACTATGAACTAGGGTTTATCTTAAACGTGGTCTAAACATATTATGGGGGCGTCCTGGGCACTTATTTAGGGGTTCAGGACGACCAGAAGTCGAGAAAATACAATAATAACCGACCCGGATCGAGATATGGTCGAGACTGACTCAGACACGCTGGCCTGGGGGCCGGTCGACCGGGCCAGGGACCGGGTGGCGACCGGGCCAAGGGGCGGGGCTCTCAGTATACCCGTCCGGATGGCACCGGTCCAGGAGCCGGCGGGCGTGTTGGGGGGATGACCCCCGGTATGCCAAAGGCATGCCAAACCGGATGGTCTTATCCATCAAGATACCGGTTTAATGTTTATATCGGAGCACAAAGATAAGAGTTTGGCTAAGTAAAACTAAGCCGGTATCCCCAAGAGGGGTATACCGGGACCGGATAGAAAAGATACCGGGGCACCGGAAGGAAGAGCATGTCGGCAGACTGGTCAAAGATTCTTTTCAGAGCTAGAGGACAAAGATGAGCTAAGCAAAGAGGCTTTATACGAAGGCATGACGATAAAGAGGAGGGTGACGATAAAAGAAGCCGGAGGACATCAGCCTCCTGTTTAAAGAAGACCGGCGTCATCTATGATTAAAGTAGCTTTATAAAGTACCTTTGTAAAGTAGTTTGTCTAGTCAAAGATGCCATTAGGGTTTCTTGCCTTGTAAGCCACCCTCTCCCCTATATAAGGAGAGGGGGCAGCCTCCTTCACGGGCACGAGCGGAGCGGAACAGAGAGAGAGAGATCCTGTATTCACAAACATGTAACCTGTGGAAATCAATAGAGAAGATGATCTAGAGCGAGTTCTTCCTTGTGTCTTTCTTCTTCAACCTCTGGCCTTGGCCAAGTTCTTGAGGAAACCGTCCGGAAGTTCATCCCATCTAATCACAAACCCTCCCCCGAATCCTCTAGCGTCCATTCGGCCCCAACTTAAGCCATCCTATGGCATCTGTCTGTTCACCACGACGGTTGGCGCCCACCGTGGGGCATGAAGTGGCGCTTGCAGGAGTTCATATTCGGGCGGGCATCCTCGAGGTCGCCGGCGAGCGTACGGTGTCCGCGCTCGTGCAGCGATACGACATGGACTTCATCAACGACAACGCGGGCTGCTTCGCCAACGGCGGCAAGTTCCGCACAACGGCCGCACCATCGAGTTCGGCAGCCACCGCGTCTACTTCGGCACCGTCCCTGTGCGCCAGCGCCTCTCGCCGGTGCTGGTGGCGCCGGACCCGCCAAGGTGGCTCTGTGCTGGCCGCGCCGCCGGCAGCGTGGAGGTCATGAAGTTGTGGTGTAAGAAGTTCCTTTTTGTACCTTATGTGCTATGAATAAAAGATGTCGGAACCTCGAATGAGTCTCGGGGACTACCCTTAATAAGTTGCATGTAAGATGTCTATTTTTTCTGTTTACCGGTTGCCTATTGAACGTTTTTTCTTTCCGGTTTAGTAGTGTGCTAGACCCTACCGGAGTCTTCGACTATGCTGTTGTCCATAACTTGGCTTCATGGTAAGCAAGATAAACCGGTAGGGGATAAGCACATGAACTGCGGAGAGGAAGAGCGGGAAAGAACAATCCGGAAAAGTTTAACTAACCCCGGTTATACCGGTTTTTTGCAAAAATTTCGAGTTATTTCTAAGTTCAAGAAAATGCTTGCTTGGTAAAAGAACTTTGTGCTCATACGCCAAAAACGCCCAGAGAAGGTAGGCAGAGCCAAGGCAAAAGAGCCAAGTATGCATCAAATTGGATGCGGAAACAATTTCGGAATCATTGCAGTGCAAGAAAAGCAAATCAACAAGCAAATATGCTAAGGCAAACATAAGTTAATCAACTACCGGTATAGCCTACCGGCATAAACTGTTGTACCACAACCAAAATAGAGGTTAAAGTATTATCTTACATCATAGACCCCGGCATACCGGGGTAGAATTTAACGGGCAATGTTTTCAAGTTAAACAGGACGAGCACGTCACAGGCATCATTCAAGCAACAGGGGCTTCAGGAAGAGCGTTTTGGAGGCGCGTCACCAGCTCTGGCCTCGTCAGCGCCTTCATCTTCCTCCTCCTCGCTCAGATAATCCTTGACGTCTTCAGGAGGGGGGATGAAGGTGCGCATTTCAGCGTACTCCGCGATGTCGCGCGATCCTGCCGCTTTGCGGTGAGGATCGGGTCCAGTCGGTGGGAGCCCCTTCGCGCACGCCGATGAGGGCGTCCAGTCCAGCCCGGACAGGAGCAGGCAACACGGCGCCGAGTCTGCGGCGCGGGCAGCACGCCACTCCCGGATCCTTCGACCGGCACCTTTCAGACGATCGCTGATGAGGGAGAAGCTGTCTGGCACTTCTTCTCCAGGCCAGAGAGTCCTGTAGAGCTGGGCGGCAACATCCGGGATGTCGGCGACGTTCCGGTCCACGCAGCGCATGTGGGAGACCGCGTTCGCGCAACCAGTGGTCATAGGGATCCCGGCGCAGCCAAGTCCTTGCACCCCTGGGCAACCCGGTGCTCTTCGACCTTCTTCGCAGCATGCGTCTGGGAATCCGGAAAGAGCCCTGCAGGACAAAGAAAAGAAGCTAAGCACATGCTACCGGAACAGACAAGCTTATAAGCAAAAAACCGGAAAAGAAAAAGAGAAACGTACGGAGGGCAAGCGCGTCAGTTCGCGTAACCAGAAGGTCGTACTCCCTTCGCTCCGCCTCCAGCCGCGCAACCTTATCCTCGGCTGCTTTCTGCGCCTTGGCGGCCTCCTCCGCGGCTGCTTTATGCGCCTTGGCGGCCTTGCCCTCGGCTGCTTTCTGCGCCTTGGCGGCTTCTTCCAGCTCAGCCTGCAACACCACATTGGCGTTGCCGGCATCCTCCAGCGCCTCATTCAGCCTGGCCTCCGCAGCAGATTCAGCAGCCTTCAGCGCCTGAGCATGGTCAAGGCCAAGCTGGATAAGCTGGTCCTTGAGCTCTTTGTAGCTGGCCCTCTGGGCGCTTAGCTCCTCCCGGTGCTTCAGGACAAGTTTGTTCTTCTCCTCTGAAAACCGGAAAGAAAATGTTGGCAAAATTACACGGATACAATGCAGAAAAAGCAAGTTAACCGAGAAACAGGAAGCTGTACCTTGGAGTGCGGCAACCTGGACCTTGAGGGCCTCAATGGAGGCTTCCGGGATAGCTGTTATGCGAAAATCTTGTAAATAACAAAGAAAGAAGAAAAGATGCCGGTACAAAGATGCCAGAGGCAAAAAGACTCACCTTGGCATTTGCTATGTGCCTCAGAGAGGTCCCGGTGCTCCCAGAGAAGCTCCTCGAACAGTTGCTGGCATCCGCCGTGCTCTGTTCAAACGAAACAATTGTGAAAAAGATGCCGGTTTCGGAAAGTTCTTTAAGAAAAGTTTCGCGCTAAGAGCAAGATCTTAACTCATCCCAAGAGGGGTAAGCGCCGCGCTCTCAACCCAAAACTCGGGGACTGGGAGTTTGTGGTATCTTTAAGAAAAGTTTCGCGCTAAGAGCAAGATCTTAACCCGAAACTCGGGGACTGGCTATGCCGGTTTCGCGCGTTTCTAGCAAAGTTTCGCGCTAAGAGCAAGATCTTAACCCGAAACTCGGGGACTGGCTATGCCGGTTTCGCGCGTTTCTAGCAAAGTTTCGCGCTAAGAGCAAGATCTTAACCCGAAACTCGGGACTGGCTATGCCGGTTTCGCGCGTTTCTAAATAAAGTTTTGCGCTAAGAGCGCGCTCTCAACCCAAAACTCGGGGACTGGGAGTTTGCGGTGTCTTTAAGAAAAGTTTTGCGCTAAGACCTATGCTCTCAACCCAAAACTCGGGGACTGGGAGGATACATATACAAATCCGCAAGGAATAAAACAGGCATCAACAAGAAAGTTCCAGAGATTGGTAAAACTTACCACCACGTTGCTGGTGGCGTCATGCCAGGCGTTGTCAAACTCCCGCACGACGCGCTTCAGCCGGATGAAATGCCCTTCGGTGCACTTGGGGCCGGCTGGGTTAATGATGGGAAGCCGGTCCTTTCCCACACCGCGCGTAGCCGCGGACACATCCGCCTGATTCCACTTCTCAGCGTAATCAAGCAGGTGCCCTAGCTCGCGGCCCTCGCGCTTCAGCTCGGTAATCCGGCCCAGCAGGCCGGTAGCTTGCTCTCCAGCCACAACGGCGGCGGGGCCGGTATGTAGCACCAGGGACCGCGGAAGCTGCCCTTTCCCTTGAAGGGTTCAGACGTACGGAGCTTGGCGCCTGCTGGCGGCCGTTGGCTTGGCCGCAGAAGGTCCTTGAGCTGGCGGTGGCGTCGGCGCCTCTCCGGTGGGCTTGGCGGTAGGAGCTTCCGGCGGAGGTGTTGGCGTGGCCCCGGTTGCCTCAGGAACAGGGGTTTCCGGCGGCGGCGTCGGTGTGGCGTCAGTCTGCTCAGAATTGCGCGGCGCTGATGTAGAGGTTGCCGGCACGGAAGTTTCGGCACGGCCTTGGGGGGAGAAGAGCGTGAACTCTTCTTCTTCTTTTCTTTTCGGACGGGAGGAACCGAAGGTTCCGCCCGCCAGCTTCTTCTTCGGCGCCGATGTTGCGGCGCCGGTATCTTGGTCTCGGGGAGGAAGGCAAGTTCCTCCTCGGTGCGGTGATCTGGCGATGTAGGGCCGCACGCCCCGAACTTGTAGCACCTCCCAGAGGGGAGGCAGAGGTGTTGCCGGCACCGGAGGCTGCCGGGCTTGAGTGAGGAGGAGGAGTTGAGGTCCTTGCAGGTCCAGCAGAGCCCTCAGGCCTGGGCCAAGCTTGAGCGGGGCTGAAAGAAAGAAAAGAAAAGAGTTGGAAAAAAGCAACCGGAAAATACCTTGCAGAAAGAGAAAGCATGAGTCCGGGCAAAGATGTCGGAGCAAAGCTAAGTGCCGGATAAGTTAAACCAGTATCTAAGGACGTGAGAACCTGGCATGGTCTGTTGGATAGAATCCGCCAGACTATACCAGCTTCGGGGACTAATGTTGGGGGGATGACCCCGTATGCCAAAGGCATGCCAAACCGGATGGTCTTATCCATCAAGATACCGGTTTAATGTTCATACCGGAGCACAAAGATAAGAGTTTGGCTAAGTAAAACTAAGCCGGTATCCCCAAGAGGGGTATACCGGGACCGGATAGAAAAGATACCGGGCACCGGAAGGAAGAGCATGTCGGCAGACTGGTCAAAGATTCTTTCAGAGCTAGAGGACAAAGATGAGCTAAGCAAAGAGGCTTTATACGAAGGCATGACGATAAAGAGGAGGGTGACGATAAAAGAAGCCGGAGGACATCAGCCTCCCTGTTTAAAGAAGACCCCGGCGTCATCTATGATTAAAGTAGCTTTATAAAGTACCTTTGTAAAGTAGTTTGTCTAGTCAAAGATGCCATTAGGGTTTCTTGCCTTGTAAGCCACCCTCTCCCCTATATAAGGAGAGGGGGCAGCCTCCTTCACGGGCACGGGCGGAGCAGAACAGAGAGAGAGAGAGAGATCATGTATTCACAAACCTGTAACCTGTGGAAATCAATAGAGAAGATGATCTAGAGCGAGTTCTTCCTTGTGTCTTTCTTCTTCAACCTCTGGCCTTGGCCAAGTTCTTGAGGAAACCATCCGGAAGTTCATCCCATCTAATCACAAACCCTCCCCTGAATCCTCTAGCGTCCATTCGGCCCCAACTTAAGCCATCCTATGGCATCTGTCTGTTCACCACGACGCCGGGCGTAGGAGCTGGTTGGGCCGGCCGTGGGGCCGGGCTGGCCGGCGTGGCGTCCGGTCGCGCCGGGCGTAGCGCCGGCCTGGACTTCATCTTCCTCCTTCGCGCATGCCTCCTGATACGCGTAGATGCACACGTCCGTTGGGAACCCCAAGTGGAAGGTATGATGCGTATAGAAGCAAGTTTCCCTCAGTATGAAACCAAGGTTTAATCGAACCAGTAGGAGCCAAGAAGCACGTTGAAGGTTGATGGTCGCGAAATGTGATGCGGCGCAACACCAGGGATTCCGGCGCCACGCGGAACCTGCACAACACAACCAAAGTACTTTGCCCCAACGAAACAGTGAGGTTGTCAATCTCACCGGCTTGCTGTAACAAAGGATTAAACGTATCGAGTGGAAGATGTTTGCAAAGAAAACAAAAACACAATTGCAGATTGTATGCTATGTAAAGAATAGGACCGGGGTCCACAGTTCACTAGAGGTGTCTCTCCCATAAGATAAAAGCATGTTGGGTGAACAAATTACAGTCGGGCAATTGACAAATAGAGAAGGGCATAACAATGCATATACATGATATGATAAATATAGTGAGATTTAATTGGGCATTACGACAAAGTACATAGACCGCCATCCATGCATCTATGCCTAAAAAGTCCACCTTCAGGTTATCATCCGAACCCCATTCGGTATTAAGTTGCTAAGCAACAGACAATTGCATTAAGTATGGTGCGTAATGTAATCGACAACTACATCCTTAGACATAGAATCAATGTTTTATCCCTAGTGGCAACGCACATCACAACCTTAGAACTTTCTGTCACTGTCCCAGTGTCAATGAAGGCATGAACCCACTATCGAGCATAAATACTCCCTCTTGGAGTTAAGAGTAAAAACTTGGCCAGAGCCTCTACTAATAACGGAGAGCATGCAAGATCATAAACAACACATAAACAATAGATTGATAATCACCATAATCATAGTATTCTCTATCCATCGGATCCCAAACACAACATATAGAATTACATATAGATGATCTTGATCATGTTAGGCAGCTCACAAGATCCGACAATGAAGCACAACAAGGAGAAGACGACCATCTAGCTACTGCTATGGACCCATGGTCCGGGGGTGAACTACTCACTCATCACTCCGAAGGCGACCATGGCGGTGTAGAGTCCTCCGGGAGATGAATCCCCTCTCGGCAGGGTGCCGGGCGGGCCTGAATCCCCAGAGATGGGATTCGCGGCGCGGCATCTCGGAAGGTTTTCCGTATCGTGGCTCTCGCACTGGGGTTTTCGCGACGGAGGCTTTAAGTAGGCGGAAGGGCAACGTGGGGGCCACACGAGGGCCCCACACCCTAGGTCGGCGCGGCCGGGGCCTGGGCGCGCCGGCCTATGGTCTGGCTCGTGGCCCCACTTCCTTCCCTCTTCGGTCTTCTGGAAGCTCCGTGCAAAAATAGGACCCGGCGAAGATTTCGTCCAATTCCGAGAATATTTCCTTACTAGGATTTCGAAACCAAAAACAGCAGAAAACAGCAATGGCTCTTCGGCATCTTGTTAATAGGTTAGTTCCAAAATGCATAAATATGACATATAATGTGCATAAAACATGTAGGTATCATCAATAAAGTGGCATGGAACATAAGAAATTATCGATACGTTGGAGACGTATCACCTCCCTCTCCTCCCTCGCGCGTCCATAAGGTGTCTTCATGTCCAGCACCCTGTTCAGCTGTTCTCCTCCTCCTCGTGCGATGCTTCCTTTATCCTTGTACCTGATCATACACAAGTCAAAGGATTTAGGTAGTATAAAATTCTCATCAATCAAAGTATCGTTTAAGAACAAGTTCACCTGTTATTTTAGTAGCTTCGCACGAGCTCTTGTCATAGGTCCAATTCTGACTTCATTGGACTTGAGCTTCACAGCAACATCTTCTTCATCTTGCAATGACGAAGATAGTGGTTCAGTAGGGGTGTCCTCATCACTTCTTTCAGCTGAGGCTATTTAGTCAAGATGATACGATATGCAATGAAACATTTGGATAGGAATCAACAGTTGTAACAAACTGAAAAGAATCTCAAGCGCTGACAAATCATCTGGAAGGACGGCAGGCTGCCGATCAGCGGGTGACTGAGCAAAACAATCAGCCAGCAAGAAGGGCAGTCAACGACAGAGAGGATGGAGACGGACGAACAAGTCCCAAGTGTGAGTCTATCGATCCCCTATTCTTTTTAAAGGGAATCGATCGAGGCCGCCAAGGCCGGCATTTGGGTCACGCGTTCTGCTGGCCTCGTGTTTTTTTCAAGGGAATCGATTAGACCCCTGACTAAGGAAGGGGACGCGCCTATAGGCCGCTTCAGTGTGTGCGGGATTAACCGCCGCATGCACTACTCCGCGCGCCCGCTTCCTGCTGGGCTGGCCTAGGTAAGGCTTCCCCAGATTTCTCTTTTTCTCTCCTTTTTTATTTTGAATTTTTTAAAATTTTAATAGCTTTAAGTTTTTTAGCAAAAAAAACAAATTTGGAAAATGTTTAAACAAAAAGTTATATAAAAAAATATTCGAAATTTTCTGTTTAAAAAAGAACATGTTCAGAAATAAAAATTTGTTCAAAAGTATTTTGTTTCTAATTTTTTTGTTCAGAAACAAAATTTGTTTTAAAAAAATTAAAAATTGTTTGGAAATAAAATTTGTTCACAAAACAAATTTTCTCAAAAACTTACTCATATTTAAAAATATATTAAAAAGATTTAGAAAAAGAGAGGAAAATAGAAAACCAAAGAAAAGCAGGAAGAACCAGAGAAAAACACGAACCAGAAAAAACGAAAAAACCCGACCCAAAGCTTCTGGAATTTCCTAAAACCGAAAGAACCAAAACAACCACAAAATAAATGGGCCGCGGCCCAGCTCATCCCATTAGTGTGGGCGGCATATTAACGCAGGTCAATGGACGGCGAATAGGATTTGCCTAAGGAAGATCACTCGTATTGGTGGCTCCTTGAAAGACTCCCCATATGAGTTGGATTGATCGGGGACTCGCCGGGCCTGATCACTTGTACTATTTTCTTCAGCCATGGTAAAGAGAAGCTCTGATTCTGAGCCCCCTAAAGGCCTGGGCGCTAGCTATTTTGAGTTTCTACTTGATTCTATTTTTGGTCTTTTGACCTTTTGAGGATGTTAGAAACTTTAGCAACTCCCTGGACATTTTAAAACAAATTTTATTTGGGTCTTGATTACATGGATGAATTATCTTTATGCGGCTAAACGTCACCCCCACAGAAAAGAAACGGGAGAAAGTCGCGTGTTGAAGTTTTTTCACAGAGAATCATGAAACAGCAAACAAGGTAGGACATGGCGTTTTGGCTAATACGTGTATCTACACCTATTAATAAAAAAATTAAAATCAATTTCAAAATGTCAAAAAAATTCAAATAAAATTCTTCGGTGTGCATCCGGACATTCAATGTTAGAGCACAAAAGTTTTGCAAGAAAAAAACATTTTACGTGGCTTATGTAAAAAAGATAAATAAATGTCTCATAGTAAATTTTTCGAGAACACAAAAAAATTCTTTTTTGCACAGGCCAGATAAATTAATATTTTTTCATGACCCTTTGTGTCCAGGCATAGAACATGTGAAAGTACACCCCGATTTTTTTTTAAATGTTTTGACATTTTAAAATATGTTTTTTGACAATAGGTGCATCTACACCTATGAGCCAAACAAAGTAGATTTCCGGAGTCATACAAGGATGGTGAAAACCATAAGCTTGGGTATTCCCAAGGCACCCTACATGAGCCATACAACTCTCGGTTTGTAAACCTCTAAACTTTCTTTTTTAAGCAACATAAGATTTTCGCATAAACTTAGAGCGTCTGTATCTTTACTTTTAAGTTGTTTTGTATTTTAATTATGTTGCCAAGACAAACATAAATAAAGTGTTTGTAGTAATAAAAGAAATTGGATGCACATTAAAAGAATGGTAAAAGGGTACATAGTTACATAAGAAGAACTCATGACTATTTCTACACTTGATGTGACGTTTTATTTTTAAGTTCATGATATCTTGCAAGTGTCATATTTAGTACTAGCTCTCATTTATTGCTTGTATGCTTAAGTTCAATTCCATCTTTCATGATAGGGAATGCGTAGTACTATATATGGAAACTTTTGCATTCTATATCGTAGTGGTCAAACTTCTCCCCATTGCTAGCCTTTCATCTACTAAACATGATATAGTATTTGTGCATTCAACTACATTAAGCCAAGTTATTCTAGTGAATCCACCATAACTACCTGTATATGGCTTTCAATGACATTCCAATTATATTTCTCATGGGCCACTTTATTTAGATTCCAAATCTTCTATGATTTTGTCTATGCTTGGCATGGACAAATAGTTGACAAACAATTGTGGGCTGGCCACGAACTTGGCAGGCACAACCACCTTTATAATAATAAAATGAGTTGTAAAAAATGAGGACAAAAACCATCCATCCAAGGGTGGTATTATCATTATGAAAAATAAAAGTCAAATAAAAAATTGTTAGTAAAATTCTTTATGGGATAGGTTCAATATGTAATTTGTTTAGTTGAGTTTGACATGGTTTTTGGACCGTTAACTTAACCCACATTTACGTGATGGAACTTTTCAGCTAAGAACATATTCAAATGATCCTATTGTCGTCATAGTATGGATATTCATCGGTATATACATGATGGTATGAACGAAGTATGGCTAATTGTACAAAGGGGAAATAGATACTCAAAGATTAATGTCAAACTCTACTATTTTATGTCATGTTTAAATTATAACACATGGGATATAAAGGCTATAGAAGCCATTAAAGATACTTATGATAGGGGCAATGGAACCCAACACTATGATGATGATGGGATTCGTAGCATAGAAAACAAAAAATTTCCTACCGCAAGAACGAAAACCAAGCCAAGATCTAATCTAGTAGACGGTAGCAACGAGGAGATGATGAGACTAACCCTCGAAGATTCGCAAAGCTTACCGAGATTAGATCTCGGGGTGGATGTAGACGATCACTTGCCGCTTGCAAAAGCGCGTAGAAGATCTTGATCTCGACGGTGCCACAATCGGGCAGCACCTCCGTACCCGGTCACACGTTCGGTGTTGATGAAGACGACGTCCTTCTCCCCGTTCCAGCGGGCAGCGGAAGTAGTAGATCCTCCTCGGAATCCCGGCAGCACGACGGCGTGGTGGCGGTGGTGGTGGAGAACTCCGGCAGGCTTCGCCTAAGCGTATGCGGGAGCTATGGTGGAGGAGGAGGCGACTAGGGTTGGGAGGCGGCTAGGGTTAGGCGCCGGCTATGGGGGCGGCCAGCTGTGGTGCTTGAGTTGGCGGGCCCCCTCCCCCATGCCCCTCATTATATAGGTGGAAGCCCCAAGAGTTGGATCCCAAGTCTTCGAATAAGACCCCAAAAGAAAACCTACCTTTGGTGGGAAACCTACCCAAGGAGGGAGTCCTACTCAAGGTGGGACTCCAACCTTTCCTTGGTGGGGGGTGGCCGGCCACCTTGGTGGAGTCCACCTCCCCCTAGGGTTTGGCCGGCCATGGGTGTGGAGTCCCTCCGGGACTCCACCTTCCATAGTGCCTTTCTTCCGGACTTTTCTAGAACCTCCTAGAACCTTCCATAAATGCCGGATCATTTCCAAACTTGGAATATGACTTCCTATATATGAATCTTATTCTCCGGACCATTCCGGAACTCCTCGTGATGTCCTGGATCCTATCCGAGACTTCGAACAAAACTTCGAACTCCATTCCATATTCAATATCTACTCAAACGACATCAAACCTTAAGTGTGTCACCCTACGGTTCGCGAACTATGCAGACATGGTTGAGACTTCTCTCCGACCAATAACCAATAGCGGGATCTGGAGATCCATAATGGCTCCCACATATTCAACGATGACTTAGTGATCGAATGAACCATTTACATACGATACCGACTCCCTTTGTCTCGCGATATATTACTTGTCCGAGGTTTGATCATCGGTATCTCGATACCTTGTTCCACCTCGTCTTTTCTCTCTTTACTCGTGGTATGTGGTCTCTTATGAACCATTCATATGCTTGCAAGCCATTTAGACGACATTCCACCGAGAGGGCCCAGAGTATATCTATCATCATCGGGATGGACAAATTCCGTTGATCCATATGCCTCAAGCTCATACTTTCCGGATACCTAATCCCACCTTTATAACCACCCATTTACGCAGTGGCGTTTGATGTAATCAAAGTACCCTTCCGGCATAACTGATTTATATGATCTCATGGTCGAAAGGACTTGGTAACTATGTATCGAAAGCTTATAGCAAATGAACTTAATGACGTGATCTTATGCTACGCTTAATTGGGTGTGTCCATTACATCATTCACATAATGATATAACCTTGTCATTAATAACATCCAATGTTCATGATCATGAAACGATGATCATCTATTAATCAACAAGCTAGTTCTACAAGAGGCTTCACTAGGGACTTCTTGTTGTTTACATAACACACATGTATCAATGTTTCGGTCAATACAATTATAGCATGGTATATAAACATTTATCATAAACACAAAGATATATAATAACCAATTTATTATTGCCTCTTGGGCATATCTCCAACAGTCTCCCACTTGCACTAGAGTCAATAATCTAGATTACATTGTAAGGTACCTAACACCCATGGCTTTCTGGTGTTGGTCATTGTCAACACCCGGATTTTTAAGTCCGGATGCCTATTATGTCATTCATCGCAATCCCAGGAATATTGTTGTTGCGAGACATAACAGCTGATATCATAAGTCATCATTCATTACAAACCATCATTGTCATACAAAAGAGGATCACCTGATCCAATATTACACAAATAGTTGATCTATTGATCAACGGACATCACAGTAGCGGAAGCGTAATAGAAGTGGACTATCTATTCCACAGGCCAACGCTTGACGTCAGGCGACTCCTAGTTGTTGTAGACGTCCTGCTGACCGTCCTCCTCATCTGCTCTTCTTCATATTCGGCCATTTGAATAGCCAGGGGACAGCCGTGAGTACTTTAAGGTACTCGCTAATACCAAAGTAATCACTAACTAACTTAAAGAGGGGTACTAAGCTCTAGTTTCATTTGCATAAAGCCAGTTTTAGTTCCTACTCCTTTCATATTGATCATTCATAAATTTAACTAACTCAAGTGGGAACATTAGTGTCATTCCCACAACTCAGTTGTGATTCACCATAATTCATCATTTACCATCCACATCCAAATTCTAATACTGGAAACTAGATGGCCTTTCCAACCGTCCCGTGGACACGGCTATTCGAATAGGTTTACACTCTGCAGAGGTTGCACACTTGTGCCACAACATTTGATTCCATCCGTCGGGATTTCCCCGAATCATCGTATCACAGTACGCGGATCATCAACCATAACCGTTCATTTACTAACCCTAGTATGAGCACCTCTCCATGAGCTTGGCCTCCCAATGAAGACCAACTGTCAACCTGGGAACGCACAGGGCTTGGCCGGACAATTCACCTTACTTCACATCATTTATCAACAACGGAGGCAGCCTCGGCATAACCCCTATGATGTGTGTTTAGAGGGAACCCATACTAAGATACATAAACTTCTAGTTAAGCCTTACCCATAATCAGGTATTGTGGGGGTACTTAATATTGGAAAGGTATCGCATCCAAACCAACATTAGTTTTTAATCAAAAATCACTATCTTCTCTTGGTCTTATTCACCTTCAAAATTCCTTTCATAATTTCACCATCATCATCTTATATCACCATGTTCCCATCTAGAGTAGTCAATTTTAGGCATTTAGCACTAGCCACTAATCATGAGGGGTGCTATCTTAGCTTGATTGACATAGACTAACTTAGATGATATTGTCCTACTCTAGATTAAGTGAATCATGAATCAAAAAGTACTTTGACAAAGTAAAGTAGTAGAACTTGAAAATAAAGCTTGTAATAAAACTGGGATAGGCTTAATAAAGATAAAACAAATGGTGAGGTGCTTTGCCCTTGAGAGCTTTGCACTTTGCAAGTGTATTAGCTTGCCTTGATTGTTGTACTGATCAAAGTGGTCCTCCTCTCCTTGAGTGTACACCTCCTCCTCCTCGGCGTACTCCTCGGTACTAGCGTCTAAATACGAGTATGATACACACAATCACCACACAACTCAAATACTAAGCTAAGCACACATATGAATCACTCTTACTAAGCTATCATAACACATGCTTATTATGTGAGTTGATTTAATTATTATTCTTAAGAAAAATAATTTCCTCTCATTATATATATTAATTTAGGTTTCTTTTTATTTCTTGAGAGAAAATAATTTCCTCTCATTAAGTCTTATTAAGATTTAATTTCCTCAATTAATATCATATGACCTAGGTTGACCAAAGTCAACCTCTTCATAATTATTATTTGGGAAAAGATTTAAATGAGGTTCATCACCTCATGCTTTTTAATAACTCATGGTTAGTGATTTTATATCATCAACTAATTTAATATAAATTTAACATGACCATGGTGTCTTTCTCATAGTAACTTAGTGTAGACAAGATTTAAATAAGAGAGATGCTCTCATACACATTAATAAGAAATATGCTCATTTACAAAGTACTTTAAATAACCATAGGGCCAATTTTTTTAAACAAGGACATGATCATACAAACACTGATACAATATTTTTACATATTCTGATAGCTATGTTGAAATGTGATTTTTGAGAGTTGGTTTCATCTTAAAAGCATTTTTATTCAATTTTTAATAATTAATTGAAGTGGAAAAAGGCCCTGCCTTGTTTATTTTCTCAGATTAATTCGACAAATAATCTAGGTTTGGGGCCAGTGTAGTTTTGTAGATATTTTCACAAGGTTTCCAAATATATAAAATTTGTCAAATTTGGTTGGGTAGATTTTATTCTATTAATTTTTGAAAACAGCATCAGAAGCTAATTAATTAAATTCGAAAATCTCAATTTGAATCCTTGGGCCTAGGCGGGAAACTAAACGGGCTGCACAGCGGAAAGGGAAAATGGGCCGGCCCAGCAGCGCGTCCCACGGCGGGCCGCGACAGCGTGGGGTCCACGCGTCAGTGGGTTTAAATCCCGAATCGGTACAGAGAGGTGAGCCGTAGGATTAGAGGGGATCGGACGGACGCTACGCGTCGTCGTCTCCGGCGAGAAGGTCGAGCTCCGGCGGCTCGGTAGGGGGTCGGAGGGGTACCAGGCCGTTGCAGGTGTCTGGCAGTGTGCGTGGGGAGGTTGTCGACGACGGTCGCTGGTAGCAGTGGCGTCGCCGGGGGTGGCCGGATCGACGGCGCCTTCTCGGCACCTCGCGGGCTCCGACGGTGAAATTGGGCGGCGGTGGTGGCTAATCGAGCAGGGCGAGGGGACGAGGAGCTTCAGGGGAGGGTGGCGAGCAAGAATGGTGTGGAGAGCTGGGTGCGAGGAGGCCTCCTTTTATAGGGTCTGGAGGTGGCCGGGGCTCTGCGGAGGTGGCGATCATGGCGACGTTGCTACAGCGGCGATGATGGACTGGCGATGACGCACGCGGAGAGGCGATGTCCTGGCGGTGACGCAGCGCTTGACGGCGTTGACAATGAGGCACAGGCGAGGACGAGAGGGTGACGGGAGCTTGCAGTACCGCGGCGGACGTCGTCGGCGTGGGCGTGGCGCACGGCGTTCCCGCGGGCCAATGGCGGTGTCTGGGCGGTTCACCGCTGCGTCGTGAAGCGCTTGGCGCTGGTGGCAGGGGCTGAGGTCAACGGGGCGAGCGGGGCGACGTGGTGCTCTGGGCGTGTCCGTGGCGTCGCCGTGCACGCTCTGGCGCGCGCGTGCGCGTCACTGGCACGTCTGGGCGTCGCTTGCCTGGCCAGTGCAGTGCACGAAAATGTCGAGGGCCACGTCGAGGCGACTCAGGGAAGTGTGGAGCGTGTGTTTGACACGGTGGGGCGTGCTGGAGAGGGCCAGAAAAGGGGGTGGCATGGTTGAGGTCATGCCATGCCACGGCATGGCATGCCTTGGTCACTTTGGTGATGATCAGAGGTACTTTGGCTTGTCCAATTTACTTGTCAATGCTTGGGGAGTACAGAGGGGTACTGGGGATGACTTAGGGGTGATGGTTGAGGTCAAGAACTGCTGGACAAAGCAATGTCCAGAGTTGGCAGAATGTTGCTGGCAAGGTGTTCGACACAATGCCCGCAAGAACTCAAACTTGGAATTTTTGAATGAATTTTGTAGGGTTTGATTCATATATTATTTGCAGTAGAATGGTGGTGTTGGTGTTCAAAATGAAGATTGTTTGCAAAAATCCAAATTAGGTATGATCTTCACATTAATATAAAGTCCTCACTTGTCACCTTTATTCTGGTCAACCTAGTCAACTCTAGCCAGTGTGGTCAACATGAAAGTTCATCACCTTGGCATGGTCTTGGATGACATTGCTTTGGTTCATCAAGTTTAGTATAAGAAATGATTTAATCAGAGGGGTAAAGAGGGGATCATGATATAAAGTGCACAATTGACCATCATCATATGTGAGATGGTTTTGGGTTTAAATTTGATTCAAATTTGGTTTCTTTGATGCCTTTAGGTTTGTTTGAGTTATATAATCATTTTAGAAACAAAAGGTCAAGCCATGGTGGCCTTTGGTGATGGTTTGCATTTTTGCCCTATGTGTATGTGAGGGTTTGGCTCACACTTAGCATTTTTCTTTTATTTACTCAAAGTGGTTTATTATGATCATATGTTAGGGTTTATTAGCAAATGATGATCATATCAACACTCATCATGGCAAATGCACCAAAGATAATCACTCATATGCATGCACTTGTATGTGACACACTATGCATATAAAAAGTTTTTGTTTGTTGCAAATTTTGAGTACTTGATCTCTCCTTGATTTTATTATTGTTAAAACTTGGGATGTTACAAACCCTTCCCCCTTACAAAAGATCTCGTCCCGAGATCTTAAAGAAAACTAGGTGCTAAAGAGATCTGGGTATTCCTTCTTCATATCTTCCTCTCGCTCCCAGGTGGCTTCGTCTTCGGTGTGATTGCTCCATGAATCTTCGGAACTTGATACTCCTGGTACGGGTGGTTCGTATGCTTCTTCCAGGATGCGAATGGGCACTTCTCGATACGTCAAATCTGAGTTGATGTCCACCGATCTGTGATCAATATTCTTGAACACTTCCGTCTTCTCCGGTACTTCAAGGCACTTCCGGAGCTGAGATGTGAAACACATTGTGCACAGCCGCCATTTCTTCCGGTAGTTCCAGTTGATAAGAGACTTCTGGCGGCTCAGAACCTTGAAGGGTCCGACATATCGGGCGCGAGCTTTCCTTTCACCTGGAATCTCTGCATTCCTTTGAGGGGTGACACCTTGAGATAAACAAAATCTCCAATTTCAAATGTCATCTCTCGGCGTCTCTTGTCGGCGTAGCTCTTCTGTCTTGATTGCGCAGTCTTGAGGTACTCGCGAATCTTGTGCACCTTCTCTTCGGCTTCTCGAAGAACATCTGGTCCAAAGACTTGGCTTTCTCCGACTTCCGACCAATTCGGAGGGTACGGCACTTCCTTCCATACAGGGCTTCAAAGGGGGCCATGTAAGCTGGCTTGATAACTGTTGTTGTACGAGTTCTGCGTAAGGCAAACGGTCTTCCCACTTGGATCCATATTCCGGTACACAAGCTCTCAACATGTCCTCAAGTATCTGGTTGACTCTCTCAGTCTGTCCGTCAGTCAGGGGTGATAAGCGATGCTGAAATTCAGCCGGGTTCCAAGTCCTTCATGTACTTTCTGCCAGAATCTTGAGGTGAACTGCGATCCTCTATCTGACACTATTGACTTGGGGGTTCCGTGCAGGGCTACTATTCTGGAGATATACAGCTCTGCTAACTTTGGGCCTTGATAAGTGGTTTTGACGGGGATAAAATGGGCTACTTTGGTTAATCTGTCTACCACTACCCAAATAGAATCATTTCCGGCTAGATTTGGGCAGTCAGTGATAAAGTCCATTCCGAGTCCCACTTCCATTCCGGAATCTGTAATGGTTGCAACAGTCCAGCGGGTCGTTGATGTTCTGCCTTGACTCTGACAGATATCACACTTAGCAATGTAGCTCCCGATTTCTCGCTTCATCCCATGCCACCAAAATTGTTCCTTCAAATCTTGGTACATCTTAGTACCTCCGGGGTGGATAGAGTATAAGGTGTCATGGGCTTCTGCAGTATGACTTGCTTCAATTCTGACGGCACACATAGGCGACCGTCGTACCAAAGTACTCCTTCTTCATCTTCCGTGAATCCCGGTGCCTTTCCTGCTGCCATTTGACTCTTGATTCCGGCAATGCTTGCATTTCCCTTCTGGGCTTCCTTGATTTGACCAATCAAAGTAGGTTGCAGCTCTATGCTGGCTAGGTACCCTTCACTAACTAGCTCCAACCTAAACTGTTCAAACTCTTCATGCAGGCTAGGTTGTTCTGCTGCGATCATGGAGTTCAGTGACACGGCTGTCTACTCAAAGCATCTGCTACCACGTTGGCCTTGCCGGGGTGGTAGTGGATTTCCATATCATAGTCCTTTATTAGTTCCAACCATCTCCTTTGCCTCATATTTAGCTCTTTCTGGGTGAAGATATACTTTAGGCTCTTGTGATCTGAATAGATCTCGCATCGGTTACCCATGAGGTAATGACGCCAAACTTTCAATGCTAACACTACGGCTGCCAGTTCGAGGTCATGGGTTGGGTAGTTTTGCTCATGTTGTTTCAACTGCCGGGACAGATAAGATATCACCTTTCCTTCTTGCATCAACACACATCCAAGACCAATCTTAGATGCGTCACAATAGACGTCAAAGGGCTTGGTGATGTCCGGCATGATTAGGATGGGGGCTGTGGTTAGTCTGGTTTTAAGTTGCTGGAAGCTGGCTTCACATTTATCAGTCCATTCAAACTTCTTGTCTTTCTTTAACAGCTGTGTCATTGGCCGGGCAATGCTTGAGAATCCTTCAACAAATCTGCGGTAATATCCGGCTAATCCAAGAAATGCACGGACCTCGGTCTGTGTGGTTGGGGTTTTCCATTCTTCAACGGTTTTGATTTTGGCTGGGTCTACAGCAATTCCTCCTGCAGACAAGATGTGTCCCAGGAATCCAACTTCTTTCAACCAAAACTCGCACTTGCTGAACTTGGCGTACAACTTGTGCTGCCTAAGGGTTTCTAGGATAACCTCCAAATGTTGTTCGTGTTCCTCTTCGGTTTTGGAGTAGATAAGGATGTCGTCGATGAAGACAACGACAAACTTATCCAGGAAGTTCATGAAAATTTTATTCATGAGGTTCATGAAATAAGCGGGGGCATTGGTTAATCCAAATGACATGACATTGTATTCATACAACCCATATCTGGTGGTAAAGGCAGTCTTGGGGATATCCGATGCACGGATCTTCAGCTGATGGTAACCAGTCCTAAGATCAATCTTAGAGAACACTGTGGCACCGGTCAACTGGTCAAACAGGTCTTCTATCTTTGGCAAGGGGTATTTGTTTTTGATGGTGACATCATTAAGTTTACGGTAATCCGTACATAACCGGTTGGCACCATCCTTCTTATCCACAAACAACACTGGTGATCTCCAAGGCGACGCACTTGGTCGAATCAGACCTTTGAACAACATATCATCCAGTTGCTTCTTCAGCTCGACTAACTCTGCTGGGTTCATGCTATAAGCTCTTTGGGCTATAGGTCCGGTTCCAGGAATTAACTCGATGATAAACTCGATATCCCGATCCGGGGCATACCGGGTAGATCATCCAGGAAACACATCAGCGTATCGACATACGACCACGATCTGATCCAGAGTTGGCTTGGCTTCACTTTGGTTGCAGGTGAAATTTCTGGGTAGTTTTTCAGAAACATGTTCTATGGTTATTCCGGTGCTACTAGTCATGGTGATGGCCTTCTTGGCGCAGTCTATCAATCCATGATGTTTCGCCATCCAATCCATACCCAGTACTACTTCCAATCCTTTTGTTCCCAGAACAATCAAATTTGCGAAAAACATTATTTCTTGAATTCTTATGGGTACTTCTTTGCAAAATTTTCTAGCTTTAGTGGTGGATCCAGGTATTTGAACTATCATGACATGTTTCAAGCTGATGGGTTGAATCTTACTAGTGCTCACAAAATCTTCGGTAACAAATGAATGTGATGCTCCTGAATCAAACAACACTCTTGCTGGTATTGAGTTAACAGAGAACATACCCAGCACCACATCTGGTGCTTCCTGGGCTTCTTCGGCGTTCATGTGGTAGAGGCGACCTCCGCGGTTGTGCGGGTTGTTGGGGCGAACTTCTTGCCGGTGGAGACACGGCGCTGCTGCTGAGCTGGTGCAGAGGGGTTGCCTGCGAGCTTGGCCAGCCTTTGGGGGCACTCCCTGGAGATGTGTCCCACAACTCCACATTCATAGCAGGTGATTGTGGACTTGTCCTTGGTTGCGACAGGGATAGCATTGCTTCCTGTCCTGGGTGCAGTGTTGGTGTTGTTGTTGTTCTGGTTGTGGTTGGGGGCTCGCGGCGGTGCGCGGTTGAAGTTGCTGTTGTGGTGTACATAGTTATTGTTGGGGTGGGGGCCTCCTGGCCTTGGGTTTCCTCCGCTCCGGTTCTGAAAACCGGGGCGCGATATCTGGTTTTGGGGCTTGGTGTTGCGGGGGTTGAAACCACTGTTTGAGCTGGGGCGGGGAGTGTTGCTGGGCCCACTTTGATTCATCATGCGGCGTTTGCGGTTTTCATTTGCCTGGTGCAGTTTGCCTTCCATCTGGATGGCAGAGTCGAGGGCTTCTAGGTCGGCGAAGGGGATGTTGACTAAGACCGTCTGCATCTCATCGTGCAGACCGTTGAGGAATCTCTCCTTTCTTTTCTCTGTGGTGTCTGTTTCATCGGGGCATACCTTGACAGGGTGAGGAACCTGTCGCGGTATTCTACCACCGACATTCTTCCTTGTTTCAGCTCCCTAAACTCATCCCTCATTTTCTTGATCAAACCTGGTGGCACATGATACTTGCTAAACTTGAGCTTGAAATCAGCCCAAGTCATCATCTGTCCGGCATTTAATGCGCGGGCGCTTGTCCACCAAGCTCTGGCTGGTCCTGCTAGGTAATGCGTAGCAAACAGCACCTTCTCATTTTCCTCTACTCCGGCTACCTCCAAGTTATTTTCCATGGTTTGCAGCCAGTCATCTGCATCTAAGGGTTCCTCCGTCTTACTGAAGACAGGTGGGTTGGTGTTTTGGAAATTCTTAAGTTTAGATCCGGGATGATCATGGTTTCCATGGCCCTGATTGGTCTGCTGCAGTGCTGCTATGTTGGCCTGCCTTTCAGCCCTTTCATCTTCTCGGTCAGCCAACAGAGTTTGCAGTAGTTGCAGCATTGCATCCTGGTTGCGGTTCGGAGGGGCCATCTGAACAGATAGATAGATCATGAGATGAGAGGGAATGTCTATGGCTTATTTTGAGTTAATTTTAAACTTAAACTTGACATATTTTCATGATGCACATAACACACATTTTATTTATTCACACAACATTACACATTACAGCTTAACACACTAAGGGTTTTAAGAACCCTTCTTCCACAAACTACGATACATGGTGCGGGATATAACTCACACCTACGTAAGTGAAGCTAGTGAAACTACTACTCCTCGTTCTCATCAACATCGATGGGGATGATCCCATCCTCCTCAGACTCCAGAAACGCGTAGTCCTCCTCATCAGTGAACTCATCATCTTCAAAGTCGTTGTCGTCACAGGAAGTCAGCCTCCCTGAATGTCATCTCCCTCATCCTCCATCTCCTGGATCTGGTCCTGCTGGGTCCGGACAGTCACCTCCAGAGTGCGGATCTTCTCGCGAAGGCGGCGGATAGTGGCGTCCTTCTTGGCGCGCTGCAGGCGGAGTGACTTGCGGTCCTTGGCGAGCATCCGGATAGCTTCGGCATGGTGAGCCAAAGTCATCTGGGCACGGTGGTTGTGAACACGCGTTAGCTCCAGTTCCTTCCGGGTCTCATGGAGCATGAGGTCCAAATGCTGCACATGGATCATGAGCACCGGGTGCGAAGAGGGTGCCATGGGTTCTCCCATGGTGTCGTGCCTGGCGAAGTAGGCGAAGCGGCTTCCCCGGAGTGCGGCGATGTGCTGTCCGCACACCCGAGCAAGTCCCTCCTGAAGAGCGTGAGCAAGCCCGTCCGGCCAGTTACATGCCTTGAAGGAGAAAAGGATCCTCTCCGAGATGGGAGGCTCCGAACTTCCCTTCAAGTCAGCGGTGATCATCCACTGCTGTTCCCCGGTGGGGGTGTCGTGGATCCGGACTCCATGGAACTTGGGAGGTGGGCGTTCGAGCCTCTCGGACACTAGGTACAAGTCGCGCTCGAACACCAGACTTCCTCCGTTCTCCAGATCGTACGTCTCCGTCTGGACGTAGGGCTCCATCTGAAAGTGAAATGGATGAGTAAGTTAGAGAGGTGACTAAGTGTGACAATATTTTTAGATGAATTTAGAAGAAGGGGCATGGCTCATCATTTTCGAAAAGATCTGTAGAAGAGAACATAAGTAAGTTTTTCACAGATATTCATTTTCTTGATTTTATAAACTAGATTTTTCAGAACGTCCATTCTAAGCTAGGGTCTCCTAAGGTCAAACAATGGCTCGATACCAACTTGTCAACACCCGGATTTTTAAGTCCGGATGCCTATTATGTCATTCATCGCAATCCCAGGAATATTGTTGTTGCGAGACATAACAGCTGATATCATAAGTCATCATTCATTACAAACCATCATTGTCATACAAAAGAGGATCACATGATCCAATATTACACAAATAGTTGATCTATTGATCAACGGACATCACAGTAGCGGAAGCGTAATAGAAGTGGACTATCTATTCCACAGGCCAACGCTTGACGTCAGGCGACTCCTAGTTGTTGTAGACGTCCTGCTGACCGTCCTCCTCATACTGCTGCTCTTCTTCATATTGGCCATTTGAATAGCCAGGACACAGCCGTGAGTACTTTAAGGTACTCGCAAACTAATACCAAAGTAATCACTAACTAACTTAAAGAGGGGGTACTAAGCTCTAGTTTCATTTGCATAAAGCCAGTTTTAGTTCCTACTCCTTTCATATTGATCATTCATAAATTTAACTAACTCAAGTGGGAACATTAGTGTCATTCCCACAACTCAGTTGTGATTCACCATAATTCATCATTTACCATCCACATCCAAATTCTAATACTGGAAACTAGATGGCCTTTCCAACCGTCCGTAACCGTGGACACGGCTATTCGAATAGGTTTACACTCAGAGGTTGCACACTTGTGCCACAACATTTGATTCCATCCGTCGGGATTTCCCCGAATCATCGTATCACAGTACGCGGATCATCAACCATAACCGTTCATTTACTAACCCTAGTATGAGCACCTCTCCCCATGAGCTTGGCCTCCCAGTGAAGACCAACTGTCAACCTGGGAACTGCACAGGGCTTGGCCGGACAATTCACCTTACTTCACATCATTTATCAACAACGGAGGCAGCCTCGGCATAACCCCTATGATGTGTGTTTAGAGGGAACCCATACTAAGATACATAAACTTCTAGTTAAGCCTTACCCATAATCAGGTATTGTGGGGGTACTCAATATTGGAAAGGTATCGCATCCAAACCAACATTAGTTTTTAATCAAAAATCACTATCTTCTCTTGGTCTTATTCACCTTCAAAATTCCTTTCATAATTTCACCATCATCATCTTATATCACCATGTTCCCATCTAGAGTAGTCAATTTTAGGCATTTAGCACTAGCCACTAATCATGAGGGGTGCTATCTTAGCTTGATTGACATAGACTAACTTAGATGATATTGTCCTACTCTAGATTAAGTGAATCATGAATCAAAAAGTACTTTGACAAAGTAAAGTAGTAAAACTTGAAAGTAAAGCTTGTAATAAAACTGGGATAGGCTTAATAAAGATAAAACAAATGGTGAGGTGCTTTGCCCTTGAGAGCTTTGCACTTTGCAAGTGTATTAGCTTGCCTTGATTGTTGTACTGATCAAAGTGGTCCTCCTCTCCTTGAGTGTACACCTCCTCCTCCTCGGCGTACTCCTCGGTACTAGCGTCTAAATACGAGTATGATACACACAATCACCACACAACTCAAATACTAAGCTAAGCACACATATGAATCACTCTTACTAAGCTATCATAACACATGCTTATTATGTGAGTTGATTTAATTATTATTCTTAAGAAAAATAATTTCCTCTCATTATATATATTAATTTAGGTTTCTTTTTATTTCTTGAGAGAAAATAATTTCCTCTCATTAAGTCTTATTAAGATTTAATTTCCTCAATTAATATCATATGACCTAGGTTGACCAAAGTCAACCTCTTCATAATTATTATTTGGGAAAAGATTTAAATGAGGTTCATCACCTCATGCTTTTTAATAACTCATGGTTAGTGATTTTATATCATCAACTAATTTAATATAAATTTAACATGACCATGGTGTCTTTCTCATAGTAACTTAGTGTAGACAAGATTTAAATAAGAGAGATGCTCTCATACACATTAATAAGAAATATGCTCATTTACAAAGTACTTTAAATAACCATAGGGCCAATTTTTAAACAAGGACATGATCATACAAACACTGATACAATATTTTTACATATTCTGATAGCTATGTTGAAATGTGATTTTTGAGAGTTGGTTTCATCTTAAAAGCATTTTTATTCAATTTTTAATAATTAATTGAAGTGGAAAAAGGCCCTGCCTTGTTTATTTTCTCAGATTAATTCGACAAATAATCTAGGTTTGGGGCCAGTGTAGTTTTGTAGATATTTTCACAAGGTTTCCAAATATATAAAATTTGTCAAATTTGGTTGGGTAGATTTTATTCTATTAATTTTTGAAAACAGCATCAGAGGCTAATTAATTAAATTCGAAAATCTCAATTTGAATCCTTGGGCCTAGGCGGGAAACTAAACGGGCTGCACAGCGGAAAGGGAAAATGGGCCGGCCCAGCAGCGCGTCCACGCAGCGGGCCGCCTGACAGCGTGGGGTCCACGCGTCAGTGGGTTTAAAACCCCGAATCGGTACAGAGAGAGGTGAGCCGTAGGATTAGAGGGGGATCGGACGGACGCTACGCGTCGTCGTCTCCGGCGAGAAGGTCGAGCTCCGGCGGCTCAGGTAGGGGGTCGGAGGGGGTACCAGGCCGTTGCAGGTGTCTGGCAGTGTGCGTGGGGAGGTTGTCGACGACGGCGAGTCGCCTGGTAGCAGTGGCGTCGCCGGGGGTGGCCTGGATCGACGGCGCCCTTCTCAGCACCTCTGCGGGCTCCGACGGTGAAATTGGGCGGCGGTGGTGGCTAATCGAGCAGGGCGAGGGGACGAGGAGCTTCAGGGGAGGGTGGCGAGCAAGAATGGTGTGGAGAGCTGGGTGCGAGGGAGGCCTCCTTTTATAGGGTCTGGAGGTGGCCGGGGCTCTGCGGAGGTGGCGATCATGGCGACGTTGCTACAGCGGCGATGATGGACTGGCGATGACGCACGCGGAGAGGCGATGTCCTGGCGGTGACGCAGCGCTTGACGGCGTTGAAAATGAGGCACAGGCGAGGACGAGAGGGTGACGGGAGCTTGCAGTACCGCGGCGGACGTCGTCGGCGTGGGCGTGGCGCACGGCGTTCCCGCGGGCCAATGGCGGTGTCTGGGCGTTCACCGCTGCGTCGTGAAGCGCTTGGCGCTGGTGGCAGGGGCTGGAGGTCAACGGGGCGGCGGGGCGACGTGGTCTGGGCGTGTCCGTGGCGTCGCCGTGCACGCTCTGGCGCGCGCGTGCGCGTCACTGGCACGTCTGGGCGTCGCTTGCCTGGCCAGTGCAGTGCACGAAAACGTCGAGGGCCACGTCGAGGCGACTCAGGGAAGTGTGGAGCGTGTGTTTGACACGGTGGGGCGTGCTGGAGAGGGCCAGAAAAGGGGGTGGCATGGTTGAGGTCATGCCATGCCACGGCATGGCATGCCTTGGTCACTTTGGTGATGATCAGAGGTACTTTGGCTTGTCCAATTTACTTGTCAATGCTTGGGGAGTACAGAGGGGTACTGGGGATGACTTAGGGGTGATGGTTGAGGTCAAGAACTGCTGGACAAAGCAATGTCCAGAGTTGGCAGAATGTTGCTGGCAAGGTGTTCGACACAATGCCCGCAAGAACTCAAACTTGGAATTTTTGAATGAATTTTGTAGGGTTTGATTCATATATTATTTGCAGTAGAATGGTGGTGTTGGTGTTCAAAATGAAGATTGTTTGCAAAAATCCAAATTAGGTATGATCTTCACATTAATATAAAGTCCTCACTTGTCACCTTTATTCTGGTCAACCTAGTCAACTCTAGCCAGTGTGGTCAACATGAAAGTTCATCACCTTGGCATGGTCTTGGATGACATTGCTTTGGTTCATCAAGTTTAGTATAAGAAATGATTTAATCAGAGGGGTAAAGAGGGGATCATGATATAAAGTGCACAATTGACCATCATCATATGTGAGATGGTTTTGGGTTTAAATTTGATTCAAATTTGGTTTCTTTGATGCCTTTAGGTTTGTTTGAGTTATATAATCATTTTAGAAACAAAAGGTCAAGCCATGGTGGCCTTTGGTGATGGTTTGCATTTTTGCCCTATGTGTATGTGAGGGTTTGGCTCACACTTAGCATTTTTCTTTTATTTACTCAAAGTGGTTTATTATGATCATATGTTAGGGTTTATTAGCAAATGATGATCATATCAACACTCATCATGGCAAATGCACCAAAGATAATCACTCATATGCATGCACTTGTATGTGACACACTATGCATATAAAAAGTTTTTGTTTGTTGCAAATTTTGAGTACTTGATCTCTCCTTGATTTTATTATTGTTAAAACTTGGGATGTTACAAATGCTTTGCCCTAGGGAGAGCTTTAGTCAACGGATCTGCTACATTCAGATCAGTGTGTACTTTGCAAATCTTTACTTCTCCATCTTCGATGTACTCGCGAATCGAATGAAAACGCAGCTTGATATGCTTTAGCTTCTTGTGTGACCTTGGTTCTTGTGCATTGGTGATGGCACCCATGTTGTCACAATAAATGACTAGTGGGTCCAATGCACTAGGAACCACACCGAGCTCAACAATGAACCTCTTCATCCATACCGCTTCCGATGAAGCCTCCGAAGCCGCTATGTATTCCGATTCTGTTGAAGACTTCGCCACCGTGCACTGCTTGGAACCAGCTTACTGCAGCACCATTCAATATAAACACGTACCCAGACTGAGACTTAGAGTCATCAGGATCAGTGTTCCAACTTGCATCGGTGTAACTGGTTACAACGAGCTCTTGGTCACCTCCATAACAAAGAAACATATCCTTAGTTCTTTTCAAGTACTTCAGGATATTCTTGACCGCTGTCCAGTGTTCCATTCCTGGATCACTTTGATATCTGCTAGTCAAACTAACAGCATGCGCTATATCCGGTCTAGTACACAGCATGGCATACATGATAGAGCCTACTGCCGAGGCATAGGGGATCTGATTCATCCTCTCTCTTTCTTCTGCCGTAGCCGGACCTTGAGTCTTACTCAAGACCTTACCTGGCAACATCGGTAAGAACCCTTTCTTACTTTCATCCATTCTAAACTTCTTTAGAATCTTGTCCAGGTATGTACTCTGTGAAAGCCCTATTAGGCGTCTTGATCTATCTCTATAAATCTTGATGCCTAAAATGTACGCTGCTTCACCAAGGTCCTTCATTGAAAAACACTTATTCAAATAACCTTTTACACTGCTTAATAGTTCTATATCATTCCCAATCAATAATATGTCATCTACATATAATATCGGGAATGCTACAGAGCTCCCACTCACTTTCTTGTAAATACAGGCCTCTCCATGACACTGTATAAACCCGAAGTCTTTGATCACCTTATCAAAGCGTCGGTTCCAACTTCTGGATGCTTGCTTCAGTCCATAAATGGAACGCTGAAGTTTGCATACCATGTTAGCATTTTTAGGATCGACAAAACCTTTGGGTTGTACCATATACAACTCTTCCTCAATGTCACCGTTTTGACATCCATCTGCCAAATCTCATAATCGAAAAATGCAGCTATTGCTAATAAAATCCTCACAGATTTTAGCTTCGCTACAGGTGAGAAAGTCTCATCGTAGTCAACACCTTGAATTTGTCGGAAACCCTTTGCGACAAGTCGAGCTTTATAGACAGTAATATTACCATCAGCATCTGTTTTTCTCTTGAAGATCCATTTATTCTCAACAGCCTTGCGGCTATCAGGTAGATCTACCAAAGTCCATACTTTGTTATCATACATGGATCCCATTTCGGATTTCATGGCTTCTTGCCATTTGTTGGAATCTGGGCTCATCATCGCTTCTTCATACGTCGCAGGGTCCTCATCATTGTTGTCCACAATCATGAGATTTAAACAAGGATCATACCAATCAGGAGTGGTACGTTCCCTTGTCGACTGCGAGGTTCAGTAGCTACTCGTTCGAAGTTTCATGATCATTATCATTAGCTTCCTCTCTGCCGGTGCGGGCGGCACAGGAACATCTTCCGGCGCGCTACTCTGATCAACGAGAGAAGGTTCAGTAACCTCGTCGAGTTCTACTTTTCTTCCAGTCACTTCTTTAGTGAGAAACTCTTTCTCAAGAAAGGTTCCGTTCTTAGCAACAAAGACTTTGCCTTCGGATCTGTGATAGAAAGTATACCCTATAGTTTCCTTAGGGTATCCTATGAAGACGCATTTCTCCGCTTTGGGTTCTAGCTTGTCCGGTTGTAACTTTTTTACATAGGCTTCGCAACCCCAAACTTTAAGGAACGACAGCTTAGGTTTCTTATTAAACCACAATTCATACGGTGTCGTTGCAACGGATTTCGATGGTGCCCTATTTAAAGTGAATGCAGCTGTCTCTAATGCATAACCCCAAAACGATAACGGCAAATCGGTAAGAGACATCATAGAACGAACCATATCTAAGAGAGTTCGATTACGACGTTCGGACACACCATTTCGTTGTGGTGTTCCCGGCGGTGTCAACTGTGAAAGTATTCCGCATTTCTTTAAATGCATGCCAAACTCATAACTCAGATATTCGCCTCCGCGATCAGATCGCAGAAACTTGATCTTCTTGTTACGTTGATTTTCTACTTCACTTTGGAATTCCTTGAACTTCTGGAAAGTCTCGGATTTATGTTTCATGAAATAGATATACCCATATCTACTCAGATCATCTGTGAAGGTTAGAACATAACGATAACCACCGCGCGAGGCTACACTCATTGGTCCGCACACATCGGTATGTATGATTTCCAATAAGTCTGTAGCTCGCTCCATAATACCAGAGAATGGAGTCTTAGTCATTTTTCCCATTAGACATGCTTCGCATCTGTCAAGTGACTCAAAGTCAAGTGACTCAAGTAATCCATCGGAATGGAGTTTCTTCATGCGTTTCACTCCAATATGACCAAGACGACAGTGCCACATATAAGTAGAATTATCATTCAATTTAATTCGTTTAGCATCAATGTTATGAACATGTGTATCACTACTATCGAGACTTAATAGAAATAAACCATTCTTCTCAGGGGCATGACCATAAAAGATATTATTCATAAAAATAGAACAACCATTATTCTCAGACTTGAATGAATAACCGTCTTGCATTAAACACGATCCAGATATAATGTTCATGCTCAACGCAGGCACTGCTGGCGTGTAGTTGACGTGGGAGTTAGAAATCTTTGTGGTGTAGCTTTTCTTTCCCCGGCAACGGCGCCAGAAAGACCGGCGTGTAGTTGACGTGGGAGTTAGAAATCTTTGTGGTGTAGCTTTTCTTCAGTTCCCCGGCAACGGCGCCAGAAAAAGGCTTGATGCGCGTAAATGTACACGTCCGTTGGGAACCCCAAGAGGAAGGTATGATGCGCACGGTGGCAAGTTTTCCCTCAGAAGAAACCAAGGTTTATCGAACCAGGAGGAGCCAAGAAGCACGTTGAAGGTTGATGGTGGCGAAATGTGATGCGACGCAACAACAGGGATTCCGGCGCCAACGTGGAATCTGCACAACAAAACCAAAGTACTTTGCCCCAACGAAACAGTGAGGTTGTCAATCTCACCGGCTTGCTGTAACAAAGGATTAAACGTATCGAGTGGAAGATGATTGTTTGCAAGAAAACAGTAAAGAACAATTGCAGTAGATTGTATGCTATGTAAAGAATAGGACCGGGGTCCACAGTTCACTAGAGGTGTCTCTCCCATAAGATAAAAGCATGTTGGGTGAACAAATTACAGTCGGGCAATTGACAAATAGAGAAAGGCATAACAATGCATATACATGATATGATAAATATAGTGAGACTTAATTGGGCATTACGACAAAGTACATAGACCGCCATCCAACTGCATCTATGCCTAAAAAGTCCACCTTCAGGTTATCATCCGAACCCCATTCGGTATTAAGTTGCTAAGCAACAGACAATTGCATTAAGTATGGTGCGTAATGTAATCGACAACTACATCCTTAGACATAGAATCAATGCTTTATCCCTAGTGGCAACAGCAACAGCACATCACAACTTTAGAACTTTCCAGGTGTCAATGAAGGCATGAACCCACTATCGAGCATAAATACTCCCTCTTGGAGTTAAGAGTACAAACTTGGCCAGAGCCTCTACTAATAACGGAGAGCATGCAAGATCATAAACAACACATAAACAATAGATTGATAATCACCATAACATAGTATTCTCTATCCATCGGATCCCGACAAACACAACATATAGTATTACAGATAGATGATCTTGATCATGTTAGGCAGCTCACAAGATCCAACAATGAAGCACAACAAGGAGAAGACGACCATCTAGCTACTGCTATGGACCCATGGTCCAGGGGTGAACTACTCACTCATCACTCCGGAGGCGATCATGGCGATGAAGAGTCCTCCGGGAGATGAATCCCCTCTCCGGCGGGTGCCGGGGCGATCTCTGAATCCCCCGAGATGGGATTCGCGGCGGCGCGGCGTCTGGAAGGTTTTCCGTATCGTGGCTCTCAGTACTGGGGTTTCGGACGGGCTTTAAGTAGGCGAAAGGGCAGGTCAAGAGGCGGCGCGAGGGGCACACCACAGGCGGCGCGGCCAGGGCCGGGCCGCGCCGCCCTATGGTGTGGCCACCTCGTGGCCCCACTTCTTTCCCTCTTCGGTCTTCGGAAGCTCCGTGCAAAAATAGGACCCTGGGCGAAGATTTCGTCCAATTCGAGAATATTTCCTTACTAGGATTTCTGAAACCAAAAACAAAAAAAGCAAGGCTCTTCGGCATCTCGTTAATATGTTAGTTCGAGAAAATGCATAAATATGACATATAATGTGCATAAAACATGTAGGTATCATCAATAAAGTAGCATGGAACATAAGAAATTATCGATACGTTGGAGACGTATCAGCCTCCCAGCTTTCTTGCTCGTCCCGAGCAGGTCTAAGCTTAACAAAGATAATTTCTGAAGTGACATGCCATCATAATCTTGATCATACTATTTGTAAACATACGTAATGAATGCAGCGATCAAAACAAAAGTAATGACATGAGTAAACAAGTGAATCATATAGCAAAGACTTTTCATGAATAATACTTTCAAGACAAGCATCAATAAGTCTTGCATAAGAGTTAACTCATAAAGCAATAAATCAAAGTAAAGGTGTTGAAGCAACAAAAAGGAAGATTAAGTTTCAGCGGTTGCTTTCAACTTATAACATGTATATCTCA
The DNA here is from genome assembly GCA_030979885.1 of Lolium multiflorum. Taxonomy (NCBI): domain Eukaryota; kingdom Viridiplantae; phylum Streptophyta; class Magnoliopsida; order Poales; family Poaceae; genus Lolium; species Lolium multiflorum. The sequence goes on along the minus strand of CM061752.1, from coordinate 151,151,678 downwards.
TGGATATTATCAACATAAAGTAATATAACAAGTGCAATATGCAAGTATGTAGGAATCAATGCACAGTTCACACAAGTGTTTGCTTCTTAAGGTGGAAGGAGATAGGTAAACTGACTCAACAATAAAAGTAAAAGAAAGGTCCTTCAAAGAGGAAAGCATCGATTGCTATATTTGTGCTAGAGCTTTTATTTTGAAAACATGAAACAATTTTGTCAACGGTAGTAATAAAGCATATGAGTTATGTAAATTATATCTTACAAGTTGCAAGCCTCATGCATAGTGTACTAATAGTGTCCGCACCTCGTCCTTAGCTTGGACTACCGGATCTTTGCATGCCATGTTTCAACCAAGTGTCACAAAGGGGTACCTCCATGCCGCCTGTACAAAGGTCTAAGGAGAATGCTCGCATTTTGGATTTCTCGCTTTTGATTATTCTCAACTTAGACATCCATACCGGGACAACATGGACAACAGATAATGGACTCCTCTTAAATGCATAAGCATGTAGCAATGATTATTATTCTCATATGAGATTGAGGATATATGTCCAAAACTGAAACTTCAACCATGATTCATGGCTTTAGTTAGCGGCCCAATGTTCTTCTCTAACAATTTTGCATGCTCCAACCACTAAGGTGATAGATCCTTCAGACAAGACGGACATGCATAGCAACTCACATGATATTCAACAATAGTTGATGGCGTTCCCCAGAAGCATGGTTATCGCACAACAAGCAACTTAATAAAAGATAAAGTGCATAAGTACATATTCAATACTACGATAGTTTTTAAGGCTATTTTGTCCCATGAGCTATATATTGCAAAGGTGAATGATGGAATTTTAAAGGTAGCACTCAAGCAATTTACTTTGGAATGGCGGAGAAATACCATGTAGTAGGTAGGTATGGTGGACACAAATGGCATAGTGGTTTGCTCAAGGATTTTGGATGCATGAGAAGTATTCCCTCTCGATACAAGGTTTAGGCTAGCAAGGTTATTTGAAGCAAACTCAAGGATGAACCGGTGCAGCAAAACTCACATAAAAGACATATTGTAAATATTATAAGACTCTACACCGTCTTCCTTGTTGTTCAAAACTCAATACTAGATATTATCTAGACCTTAGAGAGACCAAATATGCAAATCAAATTTTAGCAAGCTCTATGTATTTCTTCATTAATGGGTGCAAAGCATATGATGCAAGAGCTTAAACATAAGCACAACAATTGCCAAGTATCACATTATCCAAGACATTTTAGAATTACTACATGTAGCATTTTCCAATTCCAATCATATAACAATTTAACGAAGAAGAAACTTCGCCTTGAACATTATGAGTAAAGCCTAAGGACATATTTGTCCATATGCAACATCGGAGCGTGTCTCTCTCCCACAAAGTGAATGCTAGGATCCATTTTATTCAAACAAAAACAAAAACAAAAACAAACCGACATTCCAAGTAAAGAACACAAGATGTGACTGAATAAAAATATAGTTTCAGGGGAGGAACCTGATGATGTTGTCGATGAAGAAGGGGATGCCTTGGGCATCCCCAAGCTTAGACGCTTGAGTCTTCTTAAAATATGCAGGGGTGAACCACGGGGGCATCCCCAAGCTTTCACTCCTCTTGATCATAGTATATCATACTCCTCTCTTGACCCTTGAAAACTTCCTTCACACCAAACTTCAAGCAAACTCATTAGAGGGTTAGTGCACAATTAATAATTCACATGTTCAGAGGTGGCACAATCATTCTTTACACTTCTGGACATTGCATAAAGCTACTGGACATTAATGGATCAAAGAAATGAATCCAACATAGCAAAGGAGGCAATGCGAAATAAAAGACAGAATCTGTCAAAAACAGAACAGTCCGTAAAGACGAATTTAAAGCTGGAACCAGACTTGCTCAAATGGAAAAACTCAAAACTAATGAAAGTTGCGTACATATCTGAGGATCACGCTCGTAAATTGGCAGATTTTTTCGAATTTTCTACAGAGGCCTGTGCCCAGATTCGTGACAGACAGCAATGCTGTTTCTGCGCGATCCCAAATATAACATCAACTTTGACATAGAAACTTTACTTGGCACAAAAACATGATAAGGAGAGGTTGCTACAGTAGTAAACAACTTCCAAGACTCAAATATAAAACAAAGTACTGTAGTAAAAACATGGGTTGTCTCCCATAAGCGCTTTTCTTTAACGCCTTTCAGCTAGGCGAAAGTGCAAATCAAGTATTATCGAGTAGAAGCATCAACATCATAACCAGGGGTGTTGGGAGTTTTCTCAACCAAGCATAGTATATTGGATACATAAGTTTTAGCGTCTCCCTTTTCATTAGTCTTGGGCTTGCTATTCTCATCGAACAAATTTTCAGGAACAAGCCAAGCATAGTTATTTTCTAGTGCATCATTCATAGCTAGGAGTTTACATGGTATTGGTGCTTTGATCTCCCCACCATCATTAATATTATTAGTGTACCTTATTCTATCCATGTCCATTTTTTCAAGGAGACCAACAAAATTAGTATGAGAACCTAGCATATTAAATTTAGCAAAAACCTTTCTAGCCTCTCTTGCTAGACCACCAAATTCTCTAAGAAGAGTTTCTAGAACAAAATCTTTCTTTTCCCCTTCTTCCATATCACCAAGTGTAAGAAACATGTGTTGGATTATAGGATTGAGATTAACAAATTTAGTTTCCAACATGCGAACTAAAGCAGCAGCAGCAATTTCATAGGTAGGTGCAAGTTCTACCAAGTGTCTATCTTCAAAATCTTCAGTAATACTAACATGATTGAAAAATTCTTCTATATTACTTCTCCCAACTATGGACCCACGTCCTACCGGTATGTCTTTTGTGGTAAAATTAAAAGGAAACATGATGAATCAAGTAAAGTAAATGCAAGTAACTAATTTTTTTTTGTGTTTTTGATAGAGAGCAAGACAGTAAATAAAGTAAAACTAGCAACTAATTTTTTTGTGTTTTGTTTAGGTGCAGCAAACAAAGTAGTAAATAAAATAAAGCAAGACAAAAACAAAGTAAAGAGATTGAGAAGTGGAGACTCCCTTGCGGCGTGTCTTGATCTCCCGGCAACGGCGCCGAAAACAGCGTGTAGTTGATGTGGGAGTCAGAACTATTTGTGGTGTAGCTTTTCTTCAGTTCCCCGGCAACGGCGCCAGAAAACAGTTGCTGGCGTGTAGTTGACGTGGGAGTTAGAAATCTTTGTGGTGTAGCTTTTCTTCAGTTCGGCAACGGCGCCAGAAAAACAGGCTTGATGCGCGTAAATGTACACGTCCGTTGGGAACCCCAAGAGGAAGGTATGATGCGCACAGTGGCAAGTTTTCCCTCAGAAAGAAACCAAGGTTTATCGAACCAGGAGGAGCCAAGAAGCACGTTGAAGGTTGATGGTGGCGAAATGTGATGCGACGCAACAACGGATTGGCGCCAACGTGGAATCTGCACAACAAAACCAAAGTACTTTGCCCCAACGAAACAGTGAGGTTGTCAATCTCACCGGCTTGCTGTAACAAAGGATTAAACGTATCGAGTGGAAGATGATTGTTTGCAAGAAAACAGAGTAAAGAACATTGTAGATTGTATGCTATGTAAAGAATAGGACCGGGGTCCACAGTTCACTAGAGGTGTCTCTCCCATAAGATAAAAGCATGTTGGGTGAACAAATTACAGTCGGGCAATTGACAAATAGAGAAAGGCATAACAATGCATATACATGATATGATAAATATAGTGAGATTTAATTGGGCATTACGACAAAGTACATAGACCGCCATCCAACCGCATCTATGCCTAAAAAGTCCACCTTCAGGTTATCATCCGAACCCCATTCGGTATTAAGTTGCTAAGCAACAGACAATTGCATTAAGTATGGTGCGTAATGTAATCGACAACTACATCCTTAGACATAGAATCAATGTTTTATCCCTAGTGGCAACAGCACATCACAACCTTAGAACTTTCTGTCCCAGTGTCAATGAAGGCATGAACCCACTATCGAGCATAAATACTCCCTCTTGGAGTTAAGAGTACAAACTTGGCCAGAGCCTCTACTAATAACGGAGAGCATGCAAGATCATAAACAACACATAAACAATAGATTGATAATCACCATAACATAGTATTCTCTATCCATCGGATCCCGACAAACACAACATATAGTATTACAGATAGATGATCTTGATCATGTTAGGCAGCTCACAAGATCCAACAATGAAGCACAACAAGGAGAAGACGACCATCTAGCTACTATGGACCCATGGTCCAGGGTGAACTACTCACTCATCACTCCGAGGCGATCATGGCGATGAAGAGTCCTCCGGGAGATGAATCCCCTCTCCGGAGGTGCCGGAGGCGATCTCCTGAATCCCCGAGATGGGATTCGCGGCGGCGGCGGCGTCTCTGGAAGGTTTTCCGTATCGTGGCTCTCGGTGGGGTTTCGCGACGGGGCTTTAAGTAGGCGAAAGAGCAGGTCAAGAGGCGGCGCGAGGGGCCCACACCACAGGCGGCGCGGCCGGGGCCGGGCCGCGCCGCCTATGGTGTGGCCACCTCGTGGCCCCACTTCTTTCTCTTCTGGGAGCTCCGTGCAAAAATAGGACCCTGGAAGATTTCGTCCAATTCCGAGAATATTTCCTTACTAGGATTTCTGAAACCAAAAACAAGAAAACAACAACTGGCTCTTCGGCATCTCGTTAATATGTTAGTTCCAGAAAATGCATAAATATGACATATAATGTGCATAAAACATGTAGGTATCATCAATAAAGTAGCATGGAACATAAGAAATTATCGATACGTTGGAGACGTATCAGCACCAAATAACAATTATTAAGGTCTAAAACTAATCTCGATGGTAGATGTAGAGGGAGCGCGCCGACAGCGATCACATCGACCTTGGATCCATTTCCAACACGCATCGTCACTTCATCCCTCGCTAGGCTTCGTTTATTCCGTAGTTCATGTTTCGAGTTACAAATGTGAGCAACCGAACCAGTATCAAATACCCAGGCACTAGTACGAGAACCAGTGAGATAAACATCTATAACATGTATATCAGATATACCTTTCTTCTTCTTGACAAGGCCGCTCTTCGATCAGCCAAGTACTTGGGGCAATTCCGCTTCCAGTGACCCTTCCCATTGCGTAATAGCAGTCAGTATCAGGTTTAGGGCCACCCTTAGGCTTCTCAGGAGCGCGGCAGCTTTCTTGCCGCCCTTCTTGAGGTCCTTCTTAGGTTTGCCCTGCTTCTTGAACTTGGTGGTCTTATTGACCATCAACACTTGGTGCTCTTTCGTATCTCAACCTCAGCAGATTTCAGCATGGAGAAGAGTTCAGGTAACTCCTTATTCATGTTCTGCATATTGTAGTTCATCACAAAGTTCTTGTAACTTGGTGGCAGTGATTGGAGAACACGATGAATACCCAGCTGGTTAGGGATCACAATCCCCAAGTCACGAGCTTCCTCGCGTGTCCGGACATATCGAACACGTGCTCACTAACGGAGCTGCCCTCTTCCATCATGCAGCCAAAGAACTGCTTCGAGGCCTCATAGCTCTCCACGGCCGCATGAGTTTCAAAGATAACTTTGAGCTCACGCATCATATCACAAGGGTCGTGGTGCTCAAAACGCTTTTGGAGCTCTGCCTCTAGGCTGCATAGGATGGCACACTGAACTTGAGAGTACACTTTAGCCCGAGCTTCAAAAACATTCTTTTCTTCCTCGGATACTACAGGAGGTGGTGGGGAACCTAGCGGTGCATCAAGCACATATTGCAGATTTCCGCCATTGAGGAAGATCCTCATATGACGGAACCAGTCGGTGAAGTTGCTACCATTGCTTTTAAGCTTTTCTTTCTCTAGGAACTGGTTAAAATTGATTGATGGGGACGCCATGATCTACAACAATTATTTGCAATAGTTTAGACTAAGTTTATGACAAATTGAGTTCAAATTTTAATTTAACAAAATTAAAACTAGGTGAACTCCCACTCAAAACAATATCCCTCGCATTGTCTTAGTGATCACACGAACCAAATCCACCACACCAAGTCCGATCATCACGGACAAGATGTAATTTCAATGGCGAACACCCAAGTGTTCATCATATCAATCATATGACTCATGCTCTACCTTTCGGTATCCCGTGTTCCGAGACCATGTCTGTACATGCTAGGCTCGTCAAGGCAACCTTAGTACCCGCGTGTACAAAACTGGCTTGTACCCGTTGTATGCACATGTAGAATCTATCACACCCGATCATCACGAGATGCTTCGAAACGACAAGTCTTAGCAACGGTGCATACTAAGGATGAACACTTTATTATCTTGATATTTAGTGAGAGGGATCATCTTATAATGCTACCATCGCGATCTAAGCAAAATAAGATGCATAAAAGGATTAACATCACATGCAATTCATATGTGATATGATATGGCCCTTTGTCTTTGCGCCTTTGATCTTCATCTCCAAAGCACGGACATGATCCTCCATCATCAAAGAGCATGATCTCCATCATCGTCGGCGAAGCACCAAGGTCAATGGCGCCGTCTTCATGATTGTCCTCCATGTAGCAACTATTACAACCTCTTTGAAATACTACTCAACATGAAAATTAAAGACAACCATAAGGCTCCTGCCGGTTGCCACAATACAATAATGATCATCTCATACATATTCATCATCACATTATGGCCATATCACATCACCAAACCCTGCAAAAACAAGTTAGACGGTTCTAATTTGGTTTGCATATTTTACGTGGTTTAGGGTTTTCATAAGATCCAATCTATCTACGAACATGAACCACAACGGTGATACTAATGTTGTCAATAGAAAGAGTAAGTTGGATCTTTACTATAGTAGGAGAGACAGACACAAGCCACTATGCAATTAACAATACAAGTTGCATGTCATCTGGAGAAAATCCATCCGAGCAGCTTCATCCCAGATGCCACAAAGATGCAAAGTACTCGAACTAAAGACAACAAAGCACAAACAATTGTTTCTAAACAATCTATGCATAGCACACTGCTAAAATCATGGGATTCGTAGCATAGAAAAAAAAATTAACCCAAAACGAAGAAAACAAAAAGATCTAATCTAGTAGACGGTAGCAACGAGGAGATGATGAGACTAACCCTCGAAGATTCGCAAAGCTTAACGAGATTAGATCTCGGGGTGGATGTAGATGATCACTTGCCGCTTGCAAGCGCGCGAAGATCTTGATCTCGACGGTGCCACAATCGGGCAGCACCTCCGTTCCGGTCACACGTTCGGTGTTGATGAAGACGACGTCCTTCTCCCGTTCCAGCGGGCAGCGGAAGTAGTAGATCCTCCTCGGAATCCCGGCGCACGACGGCGTGGTGGCGGTGGTGGTGGAGAACTCCGGCAGGGCTTCGCCTAAGCGTATGCGGGAGCTATGGTGGAGGAGGAGGCGGCTAGGGTTGGAGGCGGCGGCTAGGGTTAGGCGCCGGCTATGGGGGGCGGCCAGCTGTGGTGCTTGAGTTGGCCGGCCCCCTCCCCTATGCCCCTCATTATATAGGTGGAAGCCCCCAAGAGTTGGATCCCAAGTCTTCGAATAAGACCCCAAAAGAAAACCTACTTTGGTGGAAACCTACCCAAGGAGGGAGTCCTACTCAAGGTGGGACTCCCACCTTTCCTTGGTGGGGGTGGCCGGCCACCTTGGTGGAGTCCACCTAGGACTCCCCCTAGGGTTTGGCGGCCATGGGTGTGGAGTCCCTCCGGGACTCCACCTTCCATAGTGCCTTTCTTCCGGACTTTTCTAGAACCTTCCATAAATGCACCGGATCATTTCCAAACTTGGAATATGACTTCCTATATATGAATCTTGTTCTCCGGACCATTTCGGAATTCCTCGTGATGTCCTGGATCCTATCCGAGACTTCGAACAAAACTTCGAACTCCATTCCATATTCAATATCTACTCAAACGACATCAAACCTTAAGTGTGTCACCCTACGGTTCGCGAACTATGCAGACATGGTTGAGACTTCTCTCCGACCAATAACCAATAGCGGGATCTGGAGATCCATAATGGCTCCACATATTCAACGATGACTTAGTGATCGAATGAACCATTTACATACGATACCGATTCCCTTTGTCTCGCGATATATTACTTGTCCGAGGTTTGATCATCGGTATCTCGATACCTTGTTCCACCTCGTCTCCTGACAAGTACTCTTTTCTCGTACGTGGTATGTGGTCTCTTATGAACCATTCATATGCTTGCAAGCCATTTAGACGACATTCCACCGAGAGGGCCCCGAGTATATCTATCCGTCATCGGGATGGACAAATCCCATGTTGATCCATATGCCTCAAGATCATACTTTCCGGATACCTAATCCCACCTTTATAACCACCCATTTACGCAGTGGCGTTTGATGTAATCAAAGTACCCTTCCGATAACTGATTTATATGATCTCATGGTCGAAAGGACTTGGTAACTATGTATCGAAAGCTTATAGCAAATGAACTTAATGACGTGATCTTATGCTACGCTTAATTGGGTGTGTCCATTACATCATTCACATAATGATATAACCTTGTCATTAATAACATCCAATGTTCATGATCACGAAACGATGATCATCTATTAATCAACAAGCTAGTTCTACAAGAGGCTTCACTAGGGACTTCTTGTTGTTTACATAACACACATGTATCAATGTTTCGGTCAATACAATTATAGCATGGTATATAAACATTTATCATAAACACAAAGATATATAATAACCAATTTATTATTGCCTCTTGGGCATATCTCCAACAGATGAACCATAGTCTTACGCATGCCCTCAGGTACAAAGATTTGAAGTATAGATGTCTTGCCCATGTTTAATTAATCATTTCTTCCTTTCTACTTCTTCCTGTGTAACAATAAAAAAAGTTTCTTAAAAGATCTATTATAAGAAAAAATGTTAGGAACAAATTCTCAGTGCATTAGATTGCTTATGAATCATTTTATCTTGCCTACAAGTTGGTTTAATTGTCCACATTACTTGTTCATTTACTATTATGCAAGATTCTCTTGCTCTTATGCATATTGGAGGCTTATGTTTATTTCTACTTCATATGATGATTTCTCGCTGCTATTTACTTATAAATAAACTTTATACTTTGAGTAGAAATGATCATGAACTATCTATTGTGTATATGTTGACAACAAACTATAAAGCCCATTTAGTTATCACCTTTATGCTTGAGGACGAGTATAGGTTAATCTTGGGGATGCTGATGCATCTAAAATGCATCTACGTTCTTTGTAGTTTATTGTGCCATATTCCATCATAATTTATTCATATAAGTGGTTATAATCATGATTTTGAATAATTTTGGGGATTTACCTAAAAGATCACCTTTATTTGTATTATAACTCTGGAGGGTAGAAAAACCGCATTTTCATATTTTTGTCTTTCAGGGATCTTCACGAACTCAACATGACGTAGTATATTTTTCTGCAGAAGTTTTTATGGAAAAAAGAAGGTCTGGAGTACTTGGGCCTCACCTAGACTGCCCAGAGTGTCGAGATATTCATGGTGGTGCGGCCTGATACCCCCGATGTACCACCATGGCCCATATCACCCTCGTGGCTCCGCTGGTGTCCATATTCATGTTGATCTCTTTGTATTGACCTAAACCCATCTACAAAAGGGGTACCAATCGCGATCTCGCGACGTACAAAGGCAGAGATCGAAAACACAAAAAAATCGATAGTCTACAGCCAGATGGCGGAGATCGGAGGGGTTAACCGCTGCCGGAATCACCTTTGGTTGGCTCCACGCCCCTCCGGAGTGGTCATCATGAACATCTACAGCAACACCGGCTTCATCTTTTCCATACCCACAATGTAATATCTTGTTAAACATGATGTATGAGGCGGTATATAATTTTTCCATGATGTACAAGATCTCTATGTCTAGTTTTGAGTAGTAACTTGTTCATGGCTATGGTGAAATAATTTATTTATGGTTTCATACAAGTTTGTTTTCTTCTATGATGGTCTTATGTGTACTTATATATGAGTGTACACATATGTTGGGAAAATGCATAAGGTTATCAACGTTGCACGTGTTCAGAAGTTTGGGATGGCCGAAGATGATAGAAATTGTGTCCCGCTTTTTAGATGCATGACCATTAGTAACGTTTTAATCAACGAGAGTATAAACTAATGGAGACCTTGGAACTTACAACGCTAGTTGGATTTTACGTCTTAATAACTCCCTTGTTTGTTCGCTTATGTGGCGTTGGGATCAATCACTAGGGTGTACCTGCTCATGTAAACGGTTGCACCTATTTATGGCCCCTCCCTGAAAAAATAGATTATCTTCATAAAAGTTATATGTGATGGTTAGGTACGTTGATGTTAGACACACTTTCTTAATTGGTCCATTGTGCGCTAGTTTCTAGGCCTGGGGTTTTCGCCACCGAGTTACTTATGCATCTAGCTGGTATAAAATATGTGCTTCACTAGTTGTGACAATCAAAACAAATGAAACAACCATATGCCTAAAACGTTTGCTCCCTTGAGTAACATTCATCCAGCTCCACCTTGCATCTTTATTCTCAGCACTTAGTTGTTTTAGTTCATAGTTGTTTTAGTTTATGGCTTGATAAGAATTTACATGTTTGTTAAAAAAACCTTACATATTTTATTTTATTGCATTGCATGAAGGGAATAATAAATGTGTTATAGGACTTTAAATAATTAGTTAACTTCAGTTTCTAGTGGGTTCGACAGTTAAATATTTATTGAATTGTGCTACGGTGATTTCTTGCCCTTGGGGATTATCAGGCGATGCCATTGTGCAGAGCGAGGAGTTCGAGCGAGTGAGCTGCTAGGAGGAGGAGCAGGAGGAGGAGCTGCAGGCAGCAGGGGTGGATTAATGTCACCGACAACCAGTGAACGAGATCATCGCTGTCGCCGCCTCTCCCGCTAGACCTTGGCGAGGTATCCTGGGGCTAAATTTTGTTATTCTAGCGCGGGTTAGGGTTAGCGGTAGGCTAATTAAGTTTATTTTGAGTTTGATGTAAATTATATGCACTCTATGTATGAGAATTCTCGATGATCTATTAACAAATTTCCGCAGTTCGTCGCTTAATTTTGCCGCGAGTACTTTTCTAACAAGATTAACGTTTTTGTTATAGTTTATGTTATGCCCTATGCAATTGCAAACACTAAACCTCATAATCTGTGGCCTTATCTGTGTTTTTAAATAAGGCATCTGTTGGAGATTCTCTTAGTCGATGTAAAGGCCAGGTATTTCCCTTTTTTGAAAAAAGAAAAGAAAAGAAAAGAAAGATATGGGTGATGTGGGGACACCGACGAAGATAACACTAACGTTTATCGACATGACAGCAAGCATGCATTCCATGGGAGTAAAGGAAATCCAGGTCACAAGAAGGGTTAATTGTTGAAGAAACTTGATCGTGCATATGTAATCAAGGATGGCAAGTAGAGTAAGTGATGATTGACTCATCTGAGCGACGACCAAATTAGGTACACGTTGAGAACAGGAGAGGAGATCGAGTTACATTGACTACGGCGCGGCACAGAAGCTAGCTACGTATGCGCTGAACGACGGAGGATGACGTACCGGGCACCGTTCGTGCTTGCCTGCTGCCGCAGCTCGCAAGTGGCAACCATGCATATCCATACATGGTGCCGAATCGTATTCATAGTCATATCTCTCAGCCTCTCGTGCATGACTAAAAAATCTGACCAAGGGAGTACCTCTCTTTTAAATTATAAGACGTTTTCATAGGCTATTTAAAAGGAAAATGCCTCCAATGTTATACTTCTCTGACTCATAATACTTATTGCTGAAATGAGTGAATTAACATACTAAAAATACTCTCTCCATACTTTTAAAAGTGTCTCAACTTTCTCAAAATTTAGATGTATATAGACATTATTTAGTATGTAGATACGTCCAAATGTTGAAAGTTAAGACACGTTTAGTGAGACGAAATGTTATTCAGCCTAGTATAATAGTGGGGATATGAGGAAGCACCTGTAAGGCTGTATCAGTTAAAAGTTACTTCAGGCGATTCCGGAGGCGACACGGCCGTGGCCTAAGGAGGCTCTCTCCTGCACCACAGTTGACCCCACCGTTGACCCCGCCGCCGCTGGAGGAGGCTGTCTGTAATATCCCAGGTTTAGAGACGATCGAGGGGTAGATTTTAGAAAGGGTTGTGCACTGCATCGTAAATTCTGGGAAAATTTCGCGCTTTTAAAATAAAACTGCATCGAAGGGGGACACGTTTCTCTCTCGACACCTTACAGGGTTAGGGTTTCTAGAGTGCGACAAACTTGCTTCTCACCTAATTAAATTAGGGTTTTGAGAAGAGAGGAGAGTATTGCATTATAACTTAAGTTGCATGATTGAATTCAAACACAAGAACATTTGAATTTCAAATTCAAACATCACATGAATATCTCATAATTCAAAATTGAGGTAATTCATCAAACAAATATGAATAATCAAGAATATAAATTAAGCTCATTAGGGAAACTTTGAGCTTTATTGATAATCACACAAGATACATTGTCTTTACAATATTTAGTATTGAAATATAAAAGATTACAACACATTACATGAATTGAATAATGGAAAAAGGAGAAAAATAAAGAAAGATTACAACTTAATAAAATTTCCTAAACTACAAGTTGATCTTCATGAAATCTTTGATCTAGATGATCTTGCACTTCATCTTGATCATCTTCTAGTTCCCTGCACACAAACACAACAAACACAAGTTATGCCAAGTGGCATTGCCACTTGGCAGGTTAGAGAGAAAATGGAATTTGGAGAGGATATGACCACAAGCTGCCGAGCTGATCAACTCACAGCCCAAGTCCCAAGTAAATGGAACACACACACACACACTAGCTGCTCACACAGCTAGTGTGCATGCACCACACCAAGCCACTGTGTGTGCATGCATCACAGCACACACACACAACCAGTGAGTCACCAACAAGCTGCTAGGCAGTGCTGTCGACCAGAGAAGCAAAGGGCAGGGCACATAAAAGCTTTTCACAGCCAAAACCCTAATCACTCATCGACAGGAGCAGCTGGGTAAGTCACCAAGAACACAAGAACACAAGAACAGGAAGAACAGCCACTGCTGTTCAACCTATCTTCACAGCCACAGAAAATTAACCAAGAAGTATCAGCTTGCAAGGAGGAGCAGGGCAAGCACAAGCACAACACAGAAGAGATCCTCTACATCAACACTTTAATCTAGGAGCTGGAGTGAGGTATACATATCATCATGAACAAACCAGAAGGTTTTGTTCATAAATTGCATAGGCATGATCACAAGCACACAAAGGATGGAGTAAACCTGTTTTAATCATCATTTGGTCATAGACCAAGTGAAACGTGGTAGAAATGGAAAAGACCAGGGGTCAATCAAGCCTATATCCATGGTTCTGCTAACCAGATCAGGGGAAGCATCTTCCAAATGGAGATAGGAAGGAAAACCATCCCAGAGATTTACCCAAATATAACCAGACTACACTAGCCCTTTTAAAACCATCAGACAGATAGACAAATTGAGTCTATTTTTGTTTGTCAACATCAAAGGCTACTGGCAATCCAACAAAAGGATCACCTAGAGAGCATCTAGTGAGCCACAGCAAGCCAACATGGGTGGGAGCTTCCTGAACAACCAAGAAGGGCTGTTGAGGCCACCTCAACCACCAAAACAGCCAAATCACAAGCCTTGCACAGTTATCATCACCAGAAGGTTCAAATGATGGACTAGGGTACACAACCAAGGGTTGGCATCCATCTAGTCTGTCACAATTAAAAGGATGATCATAACTGCAAGCAGTTCACATCATTTATCCATTCAGCCAAGCAAGTCAACACAGATAAATGAAATACACAAGCAATTGATGCACCAGAGCCTTGCAGATGATCCAATGTTTCATTGCAAGCATCAGCTGATGCTTAAGCCAGCACCAGCACACACCAGGCTAAGCCTGTGTGATGCACACACAACACAGGATGAGCAATAGTGAGGCACAGTTATTAAAAAGCATCATTTGCAAGCAACTGATGATCATGTGATCATCAGAAGCTTGCTAGAGCATGCCAATGCATGCTAGAGCATCACTGAGCAGCAGAGCATGCAGCAGTTAAGGAAATAGCCACATATAAACAATAATTGCTTCACAGATAATCAAATCAATGAATTGCATCACAGATAAGTAAATAAATCATATATGATTGTATATAGAAGCATTCCATCAAGGGATGGAGCTGTTTAGTCAACAGCTGTGCTCAATTGAGCATCCCAAAGATTCACAGCCCCACACATATCACACCAGGGCACTGGCTCTTGCAACTTTGCAAGAATCACACACAGTCAATAAGCCAGGGACCAATTAATTAATACACTCACAGGAGAGATAGGCTACACATAGCAACAGCAGGAGCCAACAAGATTAAGCAAAGCATCACAGTATGCTCATGAGCAAGAGCTCATGAGTTGTACCATCAAGTTATAGGAAAGAGCAGCCCAACCCACCAGCTAGGAACCATGACAGCAGCATAGCAGCAGCAGATGCATAGCAGTAGAGCTAGCACAACGGCTAGCACAGCAGCACAAGCAATGTAGCAGCAGCACAGTAGCACAACAGCACAAGCAGAATAGCAGCAGCATCACGGCATGGCCGCACCTCTACGAGGAAAGGCAGGCCAGTGACCAAGCTAGACGAAGAGGATGAGGAGAAGAAGTAGAACAGGTAGAAGAAGGGAAGGTGGCGCACATACCTGGAGCAGGAGCACCACGGCGTGCCATGGCGGCACGGCGGCACGGCCGACCACGGCAGCGCCAAGCCACGGCCAAGCCTGGCGTCGCCGAGCACGAGCGCTCCAGCACCACCACGGCGAGGCTCACGGCCGCGTCACCGCGTCTGGTTCGCCGGTGAGCGACGATCGCCGTGGAACCCCACAGCCGTGCGGGCGAACGCGTTGGGGGCGAGCCAAGGAGGCAACGAAGGCCAGATCGACACGGAGGATCTGGTGCGCCGTCGAGAGGCGGTCCAGATCCGCACCATCTCGTCACCGGCGAAGGCCGGAGACGGCCGGAATAAAGCGGCGACGGCGGAGGCGATTTCGGCGTCGCAGGAGCTGAGAGGAGATTAGGGTTAGGGCGACGCAGGTGAGACGAACTGGGTCGGTTGGACCGAGCCCAGTGGGCTGGTCCAACCTAACCATCTCGGTCGCCTGACAGGTGGGCCCGAGGGATACTTTGGTCATTTCCAAAATACCCATTTAAGTGAGTATTTCAAAGAATTTTATAAAATAGAATCTAACTCTAAAAAAATAATTAAAAATATGAAAAATGCTCAGCATAAAATCCTCTATCATAATAAAATATGAAATAGAAATTTTGAAGACAAACATGACTAAGCCCAAATATGATGATTTAAATAAATCATTTAAATCACACCTTATATTTTCATTAATGAAAATAAGTCCATAAATTCTTTTGGACTTTAAAAACACCTTGACAACATTTCAAGGTTGTATTTTACCCTAAACAGAGTATCCCTAAATTATTCTTAGTATTAACCTCTCACATGAAATAATAAAGCATCGGAAGGGGGGAATCAACCCTAAAATTGGAATGCATGCATAATTGCTTCTTTAACCATTGCCCTTATCGGACAATGATGCTATTTTTCAGCAACAGAGGACAAGGGTCAGTCCACACCATCCAACTGCAACACTTTGCAGTGTTTAGGCAAGTTCATCACTTGCTCATGTCATTTGAGTATTTTTATCAAATTACTTGCAAAGTACTATAATTATCACTATTGCATGAAAATCAAAACCACTATTTTCATCACTATGAATATGACTAAATGGTGGGCAATGGAACCATGGATTGTGTTGATATGGTGGAGGTTCCATTGCAAGGGTTTATATCCATCTAGGATTAAACAACAAATGTCGTCAGTGATTCTTGTGCCGTAATACCCGTGTTAACCATAAGATCTGGAGTGGGACAAAGTAGTCAAAAGTGTTTCCACCTCTCGTTCATCAACGGATGCGCTTTACCGTAGTACACTTGTAATCCAAAGGGGCAAGCGGTGAGGCTGGGGAGTCCTAAGTCCCCACGGCATTGTCCGTAGTACACTTGTCGCCCGAGGAGCAAGCGGTGAGGCTGGGGAGTCCTAAGTCCCCACGGTATTGCGGTCTATGATGGGTTGCAGCTACCGGCGAAGGAGTTTGGTTCGATCCCAGACTGTCGTCGTGGTCGGGGTCCACCCTAATATGGGAATAATGGGACCGGCGAGGACCCAGGGTCGGGGTTTGCAACAAAGGGTGGGTGTTCGAGGTAGCGGAGGAACATGATTGGCTAGACCTTATACCGGGCCTCACACCAAAGGAAGTGTGGACGGGAAAGCTGCCCGGTTGGCACCAAGGTTAAGATCTCTTATGGGTAAAGCAACACACCTCTGCAGAGTGTAACGAATCGTGACTGTCACTCCCTGTTCGGGTTTGGAACTGCGAACGCTGCCGGAAAGGAACTCCATGAAGTTCTAGTAAACCGGTGAAGGCTGACGGACATAGTTCTTTTGAATAAAAGCAACCTTTTGAAGAAATGATTATGAAAACCTGCATTGGTGTTAGACTTTCTGGTCTAATACCGTAGCTAGTGCATTAAACACCTCTTTTCTATAATGAACTTGTTGAGTACGCTCGTACTCATACCACTCTTAATCCCCTGCTTAGACTGTCGAATCGGGGAGGAGGACAACGACGACCCTGAAGGAGCCGAAGTCATCGGCTATGAAGAACCAGACCTCTCCAGAGGTATCGAAGGAGTAGACTACCTCATAGTCTATGGAACCGGGGAGGGTTCCGGAGGAGAACAGGCTTAAACCTACCAAGTAGTAGTAGTATCCGAGCAGTACGAACTCTTAGTACTTAACTGCTCGAGGAGAATAAAATGTATAACCTAGTAAGACTGTTGTATTGTAAGTTAAGATGGGTTCGCCTCGAACCCAGGAGTATCCCTCTTAGGACCCAGGAGGAGCTCCGAGATGATATGTACATGTTGCTTGTAATAATAAATGAATGAGTTATGGACCTGCTATGTTCTGTTGTACTACTCTGAGGGATGTAATATTTGCGGACTGGTACTCCATGAATGTTATATCAACGACTGGCATACTACAACATGCAGTGGTATGCAAGGTCACCACAGTTGGTATCAGAGCAAAAGCTTTGACCTTAGGTTGGAACCTAGTAAATGGGACGAAAACGTTAGGAGTCAAATAGGATTAGTAAAGAATTCTCTAAAAATATGGTATCTATTCACTTGAGAATAAAACCATCATATCTTTTAGTGCGATAATTCTTTATTATCTCTATTATGATGCATCATTACTAATATAATATTCTTTCTATTCTACAGCCAACTATGGCAAGTTCACGTTCGGGACGTAACGTGAAGGTGATGGAATCAAACCTGAGTGAATATGATGGAGGACTTGCGGACATTCTTCGTGCTATGTTGCTTGAATTTGGGTGCGATCCCCAAATCCAAGTAATGAAATACATGTACTACGACGGTACAGTATTAGCGAAGTGTAGGGTAGGACTAAGACTTCCAGAATCCCTAGGAATGAGTGTAGTGATGCCAGCAGGTGAGGCTAGAACTATCCAAACAGCCTACCACATAGCCATCATGAGAGCAATCACTGATATTCGGGAACATAAGACGAAAGAGCTTATTGGTTCCGAATTCTCACACATTCCTCATATGGAGGAGGAAGATGATCCTATGCTTAACCACTTCAAGTATGCAAAACGCAAACCAGCAGAAGCCGCTAAGTACATGGATAATAGTCACAACCTTCTATCATTGTTCTTTCAATTGAACCGACATTTGTCGGGGGCAATTGACACAATGCTGGAAGAATTCACTGAGCCCAAGGAGGAGACAAAGGGGAAAGAACCAATGGAGGGTGAGGTTCACACACCAGTCTATTCAGCTGGTGACTACATTAGTATTGACCATCCAGAACTACAAACCACACCTATTACACCCAGATACTTTCCTAGTAGTTCCCATGGAGGATATGAGGGTGGAGAGGAATCCGGAAACCATCAGCATTCCGAGACTCCTCTTGAGAACTCCACAGGTTGGCGTTGGGGGTCAGACACGGGAACCTATGGCGATCCAGTCAGAGGTAATTCTGAGATGGAGGAGGACGCCACAACCCAGTTCCAGAACGTTCAGTATAATAGGGGAGACCATAATGACTATCCTATACTGATTGAGTCTGATACTGATGGTGGAAATACCTATGGCGGAGTCACGGGGGAGTACACCCGATGGGTGGATTATGATGCATTGAATAACCAGTTCATGAACACAGATTTCTCCCTGAGATCATCCTCTGATTCCGAATACAAGCCTACGGGAAGACCCTATGTTCCAGATTCTGTCAGGAGGACTACACGTTCGACCGGATGGAAGCCTGGAATGTACCGGGAGTGAAGCACGACTAGAGACCACCATGGGAGGCGAGACTACAATACAGTTGTACCACATGTATTGTAGTATGTAATATTTGTAGAAATTTGTACATATACTTCAATAAGTGAGTTTTCATACTCACATCGCTACTGAGTATTGTAATAAACCACTTAAGTATGTATATACATGGTATATGTTTTGTATGATTTGGATTTGCTTCTTGATTTCCATTGCGTGACTAGTTCTGTGCACAAAGTTGAGCTCAGAAAACTTGCGCATGGAGTAATTATGAGTACCACTTTGTGTTGCAGAACTAGGGGAAAATGTCGGGAGCGCCGGGTGAGGAGAGCGAAGCACAGCGCCTCGAGCGCGAGGCAAAGCAGAAAGAGGAGGCTGATGAAGCGGCCAGAAACCAGTTTCCACCACCACCACCACCACCGATGACGCAGCAGAACTTCCTCCAGTACATGCAGATGATGGAGGAAAGACAAAGGATCACTATGGAGCAGCAGAATAAGTTCTTTCACGATCTGCTGCAACAGAACAAGGTGGAAAGACCTGAGAACCAGGGAGTCACTTTGTCGGACTTCCAAAACACCAAGCCTATATCCTTCGCATACGCGCCCGAACCTATGGACGCGGAGGATTGGTTGATGGACACTGAGCGTAAGCTCAACACTGTTGGATGCAACGACCTGGAGAAGGTCAGGTACGCAACACACTTGTTGTGTGGACCCACCGCATCTTGGTGGGATAATATAGTAGCCGTTTATCCGGCTGAGAAAGTGTTTACTTGGGAGGAGTTTAAGAGGAAGTTCAGGGAATCCAATGTCCCTGAAAGCATTATGGAGCTGAAGCGTCGGGAGTTTGAAAGTATCGAGCAGAAAGATAAGGCTATCCTGACATACGTCAGGGAGTTTTCAGGATTGTCTCGGTATGCAGTTGAGGAGGTCAACACCGAGGACAAGAAGAAGAAGAGGTTCATGCGAGGATTGAATCCTCAGTTCAAGGTGCAGCTCAGGATGTTGAGAGCTACTGAATTTCAGGAGTTGGTGGATGCAGCCATCACTCTTGAGGATGACTTCAAACAACTGCAAGAGGAGAAGAGGAAGAAGGCTAAATTTGAGCCTAAGAGATTTGTCAGCAACAAACCCAATACCAGCTTGAGTTTCAAGCCAAGGTACAATAACAACAACAACTTCAACAACAGGAGGAACCAAGGGTTTCAGACTGCAAACCAGATTGTTTGTCGCAGTTGTGGAATGGTAGGACACGTCTCGAAGGATTGCCGTAAACCCAGAATCATTTGCTTTGGGTGTCGCCAGGAGGGGCACATGTTGAAGGATTGCCCCAAGAGAAAGAATGGAGGAGGTCAGTCAGGAGGAGGAGGAAACCGAGGCGGGAATACCGGAGGGAACTGGAAGAACAAGAAACCCTTCGGCAAGTTGAACTGCACCAGCTTGGAGGAGGTGGTGAACTCCGATCAAGCGGTGATAGGTACGCTTCAGATACTCACTCATCCCTGGCAAAGTACTTTTTGATACTGGTGCAACTACATCATTCATTTCTCAGCAATTCATCATCAAACATGGGATTAGTTGCACTAAGTTAGATAAACCCATAACCATACTTTCTGCGGGGGGAACGATAGTAGTAACTCACATCAAACAAGGACAGATCATTATGATTAATAAGTGCGCATTTGACGCAGACCTGTTCATTCTACCGATGAAGGACATTGATGTCATTCTAGGTATGAATTGGTTGGAGGCAAATGGAGCATTAATAGATTGTGTAAGCAAGACAGTGTCTTTGAAAAGTCCCGATGGAAGTAGAATGATCTACCAAGGGGATAAGCATACACAGATTGAAGTAGAGCTACAGTTGAATAGCATGAAGGAAGTTAAGCTGGAGGATATACCTGTAGTTAATGAATTCCAGGATGTTTTTCCTAAGGAATTACCTGGAATGCCACCAGATAGGGAGATAGAATTTACTATCGACCTAATTCCAGGAACATCTCCGATTGCTAAGGCACCATACAAGATGGGGCCTAAGGAGTTGAAGGAACTCAAGGAACAGTTGGATGACCTGGAACAGAAAGGATTCATTCAGGAGAGTATATCACCATGGGGATCACCGGTGATATTCGTGGATAAGAGAGATGGAGGCAGAAGGATGTGCGGAGACTACAGGAATCTGAATAATGTTACCATCAAGAACAAGTACCCACTTCCTAGAATACAAGATCTATTTGATCAAGTTAGAGGCGCGGGAGTCTTTTCCAAGATTGATCTAAGATCCGGTTATCATCAGATAAAGATCAAGAAGGAAGACGTTCCGAAAACAGCCTTTGTCTCGAGGTACGGACATCATGAATACCTAGCAGTACCTTTTGGATTAACCAATGCCCCAGCAATATTCATGAATCTTATGAATAAGATCTTCATGCCATGTCTAGACAAGTTTGTCATCGTATTCATCGATGATATCTTGATTTATTCCAAGGATAAAGCTGAACATGCTGAACATCTTAGGATAGTGTTGCAAACACTAAGAGAACATCAACTCTATGCCAAATTCAGCAAGTGTGAGTTTTGGCTAGATCAAGTAGAATTTCTTGGTCATGTTATTAGCAAGGATGGGATAGCAGTAAACCCAAGCAAAGTAGCAGCAGTTTTAGAATGGGAAGCACCCAAGACTGTCAAAGAAATCCGAGGATTCTTAGGAATGGCAGGATACTATCGGAGATTCATTGAAGGATTCTCTAAGATAGTAGGACCAATGACTAAGCTGTTAAGGAAGAATACACCATTCGTGTGGTCTGATGAGTGTGAGAAGAGTTTTCAGACTCTGAAAGAGAAACTCACCACAACACCGATGTTAGCAGTTCCGGAAGTTGGCAAGGATTACACCGTGTACTGTGACGCATCCAAACATGGATTGGGTTGCGTACTCATGCAAGATCGGAAAGTAATATCTTATGGATCGAGGCAACTCAGACCCCATGAAGTGAACTATCCAACGCATGACTTAGAATTAGCAGCAGTAGTATTTGCACTTAAAACTTGGAGACATTTTCTCTATGGAGCCAAGTGTGAGCTCTATACGGATCATAAGAGTCTCAAGTACTTCTTCACTCAGAAGGAACTCAATATGAGGCAGAAAAGATGGCTTGAACTAATCAAGGATTATGACTTGACCATCAATTACACTCCAGGAAAGGCTAATGTTGTAGCAGATGCCTTGAGCAGGAAGAGTACTGGAGGAGTTGAACAAGAAATAGCACCAGAGTTAAAGAAAGAAATAAGCCAGGCCCAAATACAACTTTGGGAAAAAGAAGCTCATGAAGGACTTTCGGCTTTACAAGTAGCCGATGAGCTAAGTGTTAACTTAAAGAATGAGATAATCATGGGTCAATTAGACGATCCATTCATCGTGGAGGAGATGAGAAGGATTGATGAGGGAAGACCATCAGAATTTCACCGAGGAGAGATGGGATCATTATGGTTCCAGAAAAGGATTTGCGTTCCGGATATTGATGAGATCAAAGAAGTAATACGGAAGCACATCAAACACCATACTCCATACATCCGGGAAGTACAAAGATGTACATGGATCTCAAGGAATTATTCTGGTGGAATAACATGAAAAGAGAGATAGCACAATACGTGGCGGAATGCCATACATGTCAAAGGGTGAAGGCTGAACATCAAAGTCCGGCAGGAAAGTTGCAACCTTTACCAATTCCAGAATGGAAATGGGAGGAGATAGGAATGGATTTCATCACCGGACTACCCATGACTAATAAAAAGAAGGACATGATATGGGTAATCGTGGACCGATTGACGAAGAGTGCACACTTCTTAGCAGTAAACCAGCAGGATAAAGAAGAAAAACTCATTGATCTTTACATCAAGGAGATCGTGAGTAAACATGGAGTGCCCAAGAAGATCGTGTCAGATCGAGGATCCGTGTTCACATCAGCATTTTGGAAGCAACTACATGAAGCTTTAGGATCCAAGTTAGACTATAGCACCGCCTATCATCCTCAGACAGGTGGACAAACAGAGAGAACAAACCAGATATTGGAAGATATGCTTAGGGCATGTGCCCTAGACTTCGGAGGATCATGGGAGGAACACTTACCACTAGCAGAGTTTTCTTACAATAATAGTTATCAAAGCAGCATCAAGATGGCACCATTCGAAGCTCTGTATGGAAGGAAGTGTAGATCACCAATATGTTGGTATGAGGCGGGATCAAGCAAGGAGTTCAATCCCGATTATGTCAAGGAAAAGCAACAGATCATTGACATTATAAGAGATAGGCTGAAGATAGCTCAAAGTCGACAGAAAAGCTATGCAGACCAAAAGAGAAGGACTTGGGAGCCACAAGTCGAAGACATGGTATATCTTAAGGTAAGTCCGATGAAAGGTCTTCAGAGATTCGGAGTAAAGGGGAAGTTGAGCCCTAGATACATCGGACCTTTCAAGATACTGAGTCAGAACCGAGGGTTAGCCTTTGAGTTGGATCTACCGGGAAGGTTAGCTCAAGTTCACAATGTATTCCATGTGTCGCAACTCAGGAAATGCTTAAAGACCCCAGATGAGCCAGTATCACATGATGAGCTAGAGTTACAACCAGATTTGACCTACATCGAGGAGCCAGCTAAGATTCTCGAGGAGAACTGGAAACAACTCAGGAATCGAGCCATTAAGTATTGCAAGATTCAATGGAAGCATCACCCCGAGAGGGAAGCCACCTGGGAAAAGGAAGAAGACCTGAGGAAAACATACCCCGAACTGTTCAGGTATTACAACCACAACTTCGGGACGAAGTTTTCTTTAAGGGGGAAAGGCTGTAATATCCCAGGTTTAGAGACGATCGAGGGGTAGATTTTAGAAAGGGTTGTGCACTGCATCGTAAATTCTGGGAAAATTTCGCGCTTTTAAAAAAAACGCATCGAAGGGGGACAAGTTTCTCTCTCGACACCTTACAGGGTTAGGGTTTCGAGAGTGCGACAAACTTGCTTCTCACCTAATTAAATTAGGGTTTTGAGAAGAGAGGAGAGTATTGCATTATAACTTAAGTTGCATGATTGAATTCAAACACAAGAACATTTGAATTTCAAATTCAAACATCACATGAATATCTCATAATTCAAAATTGAGGTAATTCATCAAACAAATATGAATAATCAAGAATATAAATTAAGCTCATTAGGGAAACTTTGAGCTTTATTGATAATCACACAAGATACATTGTCTTTACAATATTCAGTATTGAAATATAAAAGATTACAACACATTACATGAATTGAATAATGGAAAAAGGAGAAAAATAAAGAAAGATTACAACTTAATAAAATTTCCTAAACTACAAGTTGATCTTCATGAAATCTTTGATAGATGATCTTGCACTTCATCTTGATCATCTTCTAGTTCCCTGCACACAAACACAACAAACACAAGTTATGCCAAGTGGCATTGCCACTTGGCAGGTTAGAGAGAAAATGGAATTTGGAGAGGATATGACCACAAGCTGCCGAGCTGATCAACTCACAGCCCAAGTCCCAAGTAAATGGAACA
This sequence comes from Lolium multiflorum, assembly GCA_030979885.1. NCBI lineage: Eukaryota > Viridiplantae > Streptophyta > Magnoliopsida > Poales > Poaceae > Lolium > Lolium multiflorum. The sequence goes on along the minus strand of CM061752.1, from coordinate 151,127,534 downwards.
CACACACACACTAGCTGCTCACACAGCTAGTGTGCATGCACCACACCAAGCCACTGTGTGTGCATGCATCACAGCACACACACACAACCAGTGAGTCACCAACAAGCTGCTAGGCAGTGCTGTCGACCAGAGAAGCAAAGGGCCAGACACATAAAAGCTTTTCACAGCCAAAACCCTAATCACTCATCGACAGGAGCAGTTGGGTAAGTCACCAAGAACACAAGAACACAAGAACAGGAAGAACAGCCACTGTTGTTCAACCTATCTTCACAGCCACAGAAAATTAACCAAGAAGTATCAGCTTGCAAGGAGGAGCAGGGCAAGCACAAGCACAACACAGAAGAGATCCTCTACATCAACACTTTAATCTAGGAGCTGGAGTGAGGTATACATATCATCATGAACAAACCAGAAGGTTTTGTTCATAAATTGCATAGGCATGATCACAAGCACACAAAGGATGGAGTAAACCTGTTTTAATCATCATTTGGTCATAGACCAAGTGAAACCTGGTAGAAATGGCAAAGACCAGGGGTCAATCAAGCCTATATCCATGGTTCTGCTAACCAGATCAGGGGAAGCATCTTCCAAATGGAGATAGGAAGGAAAACCATCCCAGAGATTTACCCAAATATAACAAGAATACACTAGCCCTTTTAAAACCATCAGACAGATAGACAAATTGAGTCTATTTTTGTTTGTCAACATCAAAGGCTATTGGCAATCCAACAAAAGGATCACCTAGAGAGCATCTAGTGAGCCACAGCAAGCCAACATGGATGGGAGCTTCCTGAACAGCCAAGAAGGGCTGTTGAGGCCACCTCAACCACCAAAACAGCCAAATCACAAGCCTTGCACAGTTATCATCACCAGAAGGTTCAAATGATGGACTAGGGTACACAACCAAGGGTTGGCATCCATCTAGTCTGTCACAATTAAAAGGATGATCATAACTGCAAGCAGTTCACATCATTTATCCATTCAGCCAAGCAAGTCAACACAGATAAATGAAATACACAAGCAATTGATGCACCAGAGCCTTGCAGATGATCCAATGGATCATTGCAAGCATCAGATGATGCTTAAGCCAGCACCAACACACACCAGGCTAAGCCTGTGTGATGCACACACAACACAGGATGAGCAATAGTGAGGCACAGTTATTAAAAAGCATCATTTGCAAGCAACTGATGATCATGTGATCATTAGAAGCTTGCTAGAGCATGCCAATGCATGCTAGAGCATCACTGAGCAGAAGAGCATGCAGCAGTTAAGGAAATAGCCACATATAAACAGTAATTGCTTCACAGATAATCAAATCAATGAATTGCATCACAGATAAGTAAATAAATCATATATGATTGTATCCAGAAGCATTCCATCAAGGGATGGAGCTGTTTAGTCAACAGTTGTGCTCAATTGAGCATCCCAAAGATTCACAGCCCCACACATATCACACCAGGGCACTGGCTCTTGCAAATTTGCAAGAATCACACACAGTCAATAAGCCAGGGACCAATTAATACACTCACAGGAGAGATAGGCTACACATAGCAACAGCAGGAGCAACAAGATTAAGCAAAGCATCACAGTATGCTCATGAGCAAGAGCTCATGAGTTGTACCATCAAGTTATAGGAAAGAGCAGCCCAACCCAGCAGCTAGGAACCATGACAGCAACATAGCAGCAGCAGATGCATAGCAGTAGAGCTAGCACAACGGCTAGCACAGCAGCACAAGCAACGTAGCAGCAGCACAGTAGCACAGCAGCACAAGCAGAATAGCAGCAGCATCACGGCATGGCCGCACCTCTACGAGGAAAGGCAGGCCAGTGACCAAGATAGACGAAGAGGAGGAGGAGAAGAAGTAGAACAGGTAGAAGAAGGGAAGGTGGCGCACATACCTGGAGCAGGAGCACCACGGCGTGCCATGGCGGCACGGCGGCACGGGCCGACCACGACAGCGCCAAGCCGCGGCCAAGCCTGGCGTCGCCGAGCACGAGCGCTCCAGCACCACCACGGCGAGGCTCACGGCCGCGTCACCGCGTCTGGTTCGCCGGTGAGCGACGAATCACCGCGGAATCCCACAGCCGTGCGGGCGAACGCGTTGGGGGCGAGCCAAGGAGGCGACGAAGGCCAGACCGACACGGAGGATCTGGTGCACCGTCAAGAGGCGGTCCAGATCCGCACCATCTCGTCGCCGGCGAAGGCCGGAGACGGCCGGAATAAAGCGGCGACGGCGGAGGCGATTTTGGCGTCGCAGGAGCTGAGAGGAGATTAGGGTTAGGGCGACGCAGGTGAGACGATGCGACTGGGTCGGTTGGACCGAGCCCAGTGGGCTGGTCCAACCTAACCATCTCGGTCGCCTGACAGGTGGGCCCGAGGGATACTTTGGTCATTTCCAAAATACCCATTTAAGTGAGTATTTCAAAGAATTTTATAAAATAGAATCTAACTCTAAAAAAATAATTAAAAATATGAAAAATGCTCAGCATAAAATCCTCTATCATAATAAAATATGAAATAGAAATTTTGAAGACAAACATGACTAAGCCCAAATATGATGATTTAAATAAATCATTTAAATCACACCTTATATTTTCATTAATGAAAATAAGTCCATAAATTCTTTTGGACTTTAAAAACACCTTGACAACATTTCAAGGTTGTATTTTACCCTAAACAGAGTATCCCTAAATTATTCTTAGTATTAACCTCTCACATGAAATAATAAAGCTTCGGAAGGGGGGAATCAACCCTAAAATTGGAATGCATGCATAATTGCTTCTTTAACCATTGCCCTTATCGGACAATGATGCTATTTTTCAGCAGAGGACAAGGGTCAGTCCACACCATCCAACTGCAACACTTTGCAGTGTTTAGGCAAGTTCATCACTTGCTCATGTCATTTGAGTATTTTTATCAAATTACTTGCAAAGTACTATAATTATCACTATTGCATGAAAATCAAAACCACTATTTTCATCACTATGAATATGACTAAATGGTGGGCAATGGAACCATGGATTGTGTTGATATGGTGGAGGTTCCATTGCAAGGGTTTATATCCATCTAGGATTAAACAACAAATGTCGTCCAGTGATTCTTGTGCCGTAATACCCGTGTTAACCATAAGATCCGGAGTGGGACGGAGTAGTCAAAAGTGTTTCCACCTCTCGTTCATCAACGGATGCGCTTTACCGTAGTACACTTGTAATCCAAAGGGGCAAGCGGTGAGGCTGGGGAGTCCTAAGTTCCCACGGCATTGTCCGTAGTACACTTGTCGCCCGAGGAGCAAGCGGTGAGGCTGGGGAGTCCTAAGTCCCCACGGTATTGCGGTCTATGATGGGTTGCAGCACCGGCGAAGGAGTTTGGTTCGATCCCAGACTGTCGTCGTGGTCGGGGTCCACCCTAATATGGGAATAATGGGACCGGCGAGGACCCGGTCGGAGTTTGCAACAAAGGGTGGGTGTTCGAGGTAGCGGAGGAACATGATTGGCTAGACCTTATACCGGGCCTCACACCAAAGGAAGTGTGGACGGGAAAGCTGCCGGTTGGCACCAAGGTTAAGATCTCTTATGGGTAAAGCAACACACCTCTGCAGAGTGTAACGAATCGTGACACTCCCTGTTCCGGGTTTGGAACTACGAACGCTGCCGGAAAGGAACTCCATGAAGTTCTAGTAAACCGGTGAAGGCTGACGGACATAGTTGAATAAAAGCAACCTTTTGAAGAAATGATTATGAAAACCTGCATTGGTGTTAGACTTTCTGGTCTAATACCGTAGCTAGTGCATTAAACACCTCTTTTCTATAATGAACTTATTGAGTACGCTCGTACTCATACCACTCTTAATCCCCTGCTTAGTCAGATCGGCGGAGAGGACAACGACGACGAAGGAGCCGAAGTCATCGGCTATGAAGAACCAGACCTCTCCGGAGGTATCGAAGGAGTAGACTACATCATAGTCTATGGAACCGGGGAGGGTTCCGGAGGAGAACAAGCTTAAACCTACCAAGTAGTAGTAGTATCCGAGCAGTACGAACTCTTAGTACTTAACTGCTCGAGGAGAATAAAATGTATAACCTAGTAAGACTGTTGTATTGTAAGTTAAGATGGGTTCGCCTCGAACCCAGGAGTATCCCTCTTAGGACCGGAGGAGCTCCGAGATGATATGTACATGTTGCTTGTAATAATAAATGAATGAGTTATGGACCTGCTATGTTCTGTTGTACTACTCTGAGGGATGTAATATTTGCGGATTGGTACTCCGTGAATGTTATATCAATGACTGGCATACTACAACATGCAGTGGTATGCAGGGTCACCACACTGTCCGATGGTGGATGGCGGCGGTGGGGCATCTCCTCTCCTTATTTTCTACCGCCTAGTGGTCCTCCTCATTTTCCATCCTACCAAGTCGTCTCGATCTGGACACTGCAACCAAGGTCACCCCACAGGAACCATACAAGGTCTGTATCTTTACTTTTAAGTTGTTTTGTATTTTAATTATGTTGCCAAGACAAACATAAATAAAGTTTTTGTAGTAACAAAATAAATTGGATGCACATTAAAAGAATGGTAAAGGGATACATAGTTACATAAGAAGACCTCATGACTATTTCTACACTTGATGTGACGTTTTATTTTTAAGTTCATGATATCTTGCAAGTGTCATATTTAGTACTAGCTCTCATTTATTGCTTGTATGCTTAAGTTTAATTCCATCTTTCATGATAGGGAATGGACAGTACTATGGAAACTTTTGCATTCTATATCGTAGTGGTCAAACTTCTCCCCATTGCTAGCCTTTCATGTACTAAACATGATATAGTATTTGTGCATTCAACTACATTAAAATACTGCAACCCTTCATTTTTCGGCGGCGCATGTTGAGTCAAGGCGGCGGGGCGGTGGCTCTCGCCGGTGTGCAGAGCTCAACGCGCGGCAGGGACACGCGGGATGCACGCGCGGTTGTGCGCCAGCGGCAGCGCGGGTCCTCAGACGACTGCGTCTAGGATTCCTGCCTCCTGGGCCACTGTCGCGTGAGCCCGATCTAGGGCCAGCCTTTGGTTCGATCTCAGCCAGAGGTCGCCCACTCCACTGTTTGCCGGCAACCTATCGGCGGTGAGTGGGCTGCTAGTCTGGCTGAATAAAGGTAGTTGTCCTATGGTTTCTCTTCTGGGAGGATGGTGACATTTGTGAGGTTGGTTCTTTCATCATCTGGCCAAAGTGGGGAGTTTTGGAAGGCTCCGCCAGCGAATGTAACAGCGCGCACTCATACTTATATTTGGTCGTGCGCACTCATACTTTTATTCCGACCTTTTGGTTCTGGAGGGAGCTGCGCGAAGCTCTATTCTTTATTGCCAGCAACTGACATTGGTCCTTGGTAAGTCAGAGGCGGAGAATATCATGAAGGCCGAATTGGAGGACTATCGATGGAGGTTCGAGTCTCCGCGATGTTGAGGGACTTGCTTGGTGTTCTATGTTTCGTAGCAGCAGTATGCAAGTGAGGGCGGCAGCACAGATGAAATTCAGGGTCTTACCTTTCAGAGTGAAAATCCAAGGTCTAGCCTTAGTTGGTTGTGTCTGGCAATGATTTTGTTGAAGGCATTGTTTTGAGAGCGGGAACTATCTTCAGGGTGAAAACCTAAGATCTTTTGATCAGGCGATGATGGTGTTGATGCACTGTCCCTTCTTAAAGGCGTCACTTTTGGAGTGTCTGAAGTTCAGGTGTTGTCTTGGTGGTGGATGTATTGTTGTTGCTGGGGCTGGAATACCGTAGCGGCATTTTTTGTTCTTAGTTTTTTTGTGTGGTTGTGTGTATCTGTACTGACATTAGGGTATTCCGTTGTTGCAGAGATTGGATGTAATTGGTATCTCTCGATATTAATATATTACTTTTATCAAAAAAATAAAAATTACTACCCCTATTGTACGTTGATCTGGAAACTGTTCAGTCAAAGAGGCGCCACTGAATGCACAAGGACAAGAACATAAACAGCCGCAAGTACCAGTCAAAGTGATCAATTCCTAAAGCATGAGGATTCACATGCCACAACCGCACTTTCGGTGCCTGAGTTAAGTGAACAGGATCGACCACATGCGCATTCAGCTCCAGGGCAAGACGGCCACCAGACAGCCCGGCAGCGACCGATCGCAGCCACAGAAATTGACGAGCTACAGTAGCCCTGCAACCGACCTCAGGTACTGCGTCCAGTCCAGAGCCACGGACCACGCGCGCATATCAGTCCAAGTACCCAATTCCAACCATCAATTCCAGTCCATGCTCAACCACCTAGCTAGCTAGGACGTGCACAGCCAGCAGATCTAGAAAAAAAACCGACTATAGCTACTGTCATCCAAGAATTCGGTATATTGATCTCTTCTGCACCATGTGTACCCTTGAGAGCGGCGATTTTAAAGGAGCCGGTAGGTGTAGGTGTCACATCTACCGTTCACTCTGTGCTTTGAGATTGGTGAGGCTTTTGACATTTATCTAATATAAAACTAATAATTGAAACACAAGTGAAACTTTTTTGAAACTAAAGTGATACGTGGAAAATATTGTGAAACAGTCGACAAAAGTGATGACATCATTGCTGACGTCACTACGGTTTGTTTCACAAAAATATTAGTGTTTCAGTTATGTTTCAATTAAGTTTCAAATTTGTTTCACAATTTTGTGAAGAAATTGGTCAGCACATGGCTGACGTCATTGATGACATCACTCCGGTAGGTACCGGCTCCTGTAAAAACGAGTTTTCGGTGTACCCTTTCCATCCTCCTGACTAGCAAGTTGTTTTAATGCACGTACGAGGGCAAGACTAGTTTGGAGGTTTAGACTGACAGGCAAATCACAAGCGTATCAGAATTCAGAATAGATTAAGAACTATTTGGTCAGAATCCATGGCACCTATATTTTTCTTACCTTTCATAGAACTGGCCACATATTTCAGAAATCGCTACATGCGCAGAACAATTTTTTTGGTCCCGTCCTGATTGAAAATATGGCGACTATGTGATAGTTTTGACAATATACCCATAACCATTTCCTCCATCTCAAATTGTAAGTCTTATTTGTTTTTGTAAGTCATACTTCTTTGAGTCTAATCAAGTGAACATAAACAAATATTGATATACGGTACCAAATAAGTATCCGGTGTGGTTCTCGCGAGGCATGGGGAGTCTTCTTCCCGACCGCCGATGCGTGTTTCTTGGCGTCAAGATCTTGCCTCCCGCGGCGAGCTACAACTGCGACGGCTCAAAAGCTACAACGCGAGGTGCCTCTTTGGAACCTTCGGGGTTTTCTGCAGGTCTTCTCCACCTCTGGCGGCGATTTCGTCGGTGGTCGTCGGCGAAGCTCTGCAGATCAGGAGTGGCCGGAGCTCCGGGAGGACTGGATTGCTGTTTTCCAGTTCTTTTAGGGGCTTTCGTGCAAAAGTTGATAGACAGCTGTCCTTCTGTATCCTTATTTCGTTGTACTTGTATTTGTACTCGAATCTCCCTGTATTTTTCCTTACTACGGTATGAATACAAATTCGTATGCCTTCGGGCGTACGGTTTCAAAAAAAAAAGTACCCTATGGGAAATATATTTCATGATATTCTGTCGGTAACACCGTTTGGCATTATGAATGTTGATTTTTTTCGTAAACCGGGTCAAGCTTAAAAAAAATTAGACCTAAGAGGAAAATTAAGACATATTTTGGAAAGGAGTAGTATAAATATATTAAACAATCAAAAATATTACATCTTGTGTACTCACTAATATTGTCAATATCTTAAAAAACATAAAATGTTGCTTAGATCATAAGGATGTTGATTTGTGAAGACTTGTCGTGTTTTGGAGCACACAATTAAACCATAGTCATATAAGGCAAAATATCCTGATATAATAGTTCTTAATCAAATATGTATATGTTTTCTAGAGTGGGTCCCCATATACTTTTGCTAGAGCAATATATTCACAAGGCATTGTTAAAATAAAGATAAAATGTCTTATCACTTGGAGGGTTAAAGTAGTGTTAGTCAAATCCGAAATAGGTGTATTACGACACAATCTAGAGCTTTGTATGCTTCTATAATTGTGTTTGTGATTATATATAAACATTGTTGTCCTTGGAATATTTTGTGTTGGATCGAGGGAAGCTAGGAACTGGTGGTAACATTTTACCAAACATGGGTGGTGTGCCATGGGTGGTGTGTGAGTCCGCCGTACTCCCTCGGACGTTGCGAACGGGCAGAGGTACAATGGTTAGTGTCGCAGTAGCGCACCTAGCGACCAAAGTTCGACTCCCGTCGGAGCGAATTTCTAGAATTCTCGCTAAGAAGTCTTCTTCTATAAAAATATGCCACCAATGGCTAGTCCTAGTTGATATCATTCCTTTTTGGTACTCACTAATGTGGTTGTCTGGTAGTCAGTGACTCTAGCCTATATATTGATAGTTGTGCAGAGTCAAACCAGTATGTAACTCTTGTGTCGACTATTATTGATGACATCAAGGGATTTAATAGTAAGTTTTGACTCCTGCATGTGATTTTTTGAACATTTTTCTCTTCTTTGACTTTCATTGTTGACTGTTTCAAGATATTGATTATACGATCTCCCATTTAAAGTCCATTACTTAATATACGAGCTATAATAAAAAAAAATTGTTCCCATGGAAATGTGTAGGAAGAAAGTTTTTTACATGACATCAAATCATGGCAGAAATATGAGTTAGTATAAAAGTTAAAACTAAGAGAACCGAGCCAACACAAATTTGAGTGTCCCTAATAATTTTAGCTAGACTAGGAAATTATAATGATATGTTTTGAGTGACAAATTGTATTATAGTCTCCCTTTATTCATAAACAATACATGATGTTTGGATGCGCCGCCTCTAACACAAACTTTGACCATTACTTCTAGTATAAATAAATAAAAATAACTATGATTGTGAGAATATTTTTCATCACATGAAGTGTTAGTACTTCACATGATTAATATTAATGTCAATAATATATTAATAGTTAAAAATAAAAAAAATACATGTGAATTTTTAGGATGTTTTTCATAAGCCAAATTGAGTAGGTTTAAATTTATGGGCGGTCAATGTTTATAGATACATGCAATAGTAGAATGTTATTGTTCCTGTAAACTTTTGTTTAACTGCACAAATTCTGGAATATATGCCAAATAAAAAACAACAGAAAAAGCAGCATCCATTCTAGCTGGTGGGATCAATTGCGCAAAGAAAAGCACTCGGCTGTGCTGATAGGAAACTGGAATTCAATTCTTATCTCCCAGCTTTATCACAAAAGCTTTAGTAAGTGTGGGTGGTCGATAACCACAGTCCACAGCCCTGTATTGCTTAAAGAAAAAGAGGATACACAGATGCAGTCCAGTGATGCTAGCTGGTCAAAGAAAGCATTCAAAATGGATTTGCACTCAGAGGAATAAATAAGAATACTTTGAACGGCCACTGCATTGACCGGTTTTTTGGGGCTGCTGAATAACTACGAACCTACACAGGGGGCTAGATTAGATACCCCTCACACACAAGATTTTCTTTCACACGACTAAGACAATAGAGATGGATATTATCTAGCAAATTAGCTAGAGAATGAGGCTAACGAGGTCACCAATCTAACTAGAAAGCGAATTAGTCACTGAAATCGGCAATTGGAGACGGTGTCAAGTCAAGATGAATCGAACTTGTAGTACTTGTCGACGGCGGCGACGACGTCCCAGGTGCAGCTGAGCCCCTTGGGGAAGACGACGAGGTCACCGGCTCCGAACTCCACGCACTCCGTCGAGCCCTTGATGTGCGCCCTCACCTTGCCCTTGAGCAGGTAACACGTCTGCCTCGCGTCGAACTTCACCGGAAACTTCCCCGTCGGGCAACCCCATCTGCACGAGCAGGAGAACAACCATTAATTACATACACGGCATGGGATGGGAAGAAGAGCCAAGAATGGGCGGTGAACGAGTGATCGATCAGCAGCGCTACTCACTTGGGCCAGGACTTGACGCCGAGCTGAACCAGGCGCGACTCCGGCGGGTTGCGCTCGACGGCGATGGAGAGGCCGGGTGGGTCCATGTCCATGGTCTCCGGGTTTGAGCTCGAGGCCATGAGCACTTGAGGAGACGGAGGGAGAGTGGTAGCAACCCTGGATGCACCTGGATGTAGGAGGGAAGAATGAGAGATGTTTGTGTTAGTTTGGTAGGTGTTGAGGCCTCTCTGGGTCTAGGGGAAAGGCAAGCTTGAGTGGTAGCTTCACTGTATTAGAACACCGGAGGGATCTCTCTCTCGCTTCTCGTCGTTAGTGATGAGCCTGGGTGGTTTTTTATTATTTCCCTCCGGCATGTGTAGATATTGGGATGGTTGCTTCAGTTGGCGATATATCGTGATATATCAAGTAATTTCGATGAAAACATAATGCCCATAGGTACGGTCGAAGACTCTAAACACAAAGCATAACGAGAGTATATCAGCTTATTGTAAAATTGATAACAACAATGATAGGAAAGAGGCTTAATTCAGAGAAATAGCAGTATAGCGCCATAGATCATACACCCTAAACAGTTGTGGGCGTACCGTGGGATTCAAGTCAGTCCCTCTTGTTAGTTACTTTTCTGGCTGAGATTTCAAAATCTCGCAAAAAACCGGTTATTTTGATTACCATCAAGAAAACTTATATCAGACGAAATATACCGGTATTTTACAGTTTACTTAAATTCTAAGACTCTTGATAAATATTGGCTAAATTTATAATTTCGTTTTGCAAATCTAGATCGGTATTTCTGGTATTTTCTAAAACCGGTAATATTAGTGACTGCCGATATTTTTGCGCAACCAAGAAAACAAAAACCTTTGCAAGACCTCACTTCTCATGAAGAGCTAATATTATCACACGCAGAATGGTTTTTCATAATTTGTCTACTTGTTACTCCAATGTTATGAAGTTTTATTTCATTATGATGACGAGGGATTTCAGTCTTCTAGACCCTTCTATTACACCAAATGAGCAAATCTATCTAACGCTACAAAAAAATTGAAGCAAGTACAATTTCACCGCCATGAGCTACAAAACCGAGGGTTTAACCATGTAATTGTTCTAATACTAGTGAAGTTTTCTCCTCAAATGGTTTGGCCAAATCTCCAAGGCGCTTGCTCCATGAATTACAAAGCTTGAATAGGGTTGCTTATGGCCAAATACTTTGGCGATGTGGCCAGTCAATCGATCGTCGTCGTGTTTATCCTACCTACTATCTCTCGAATTGTGGTTGATGATATCATAAGATAAAGCATTCGAATGAAGTCAACTGATTTTACATACGTAGAAGACACAACACCACCCTTACACAAGGTGGACGAGCCAGGGTATCAAGCAGATGCGCACACAAAGTCATGCATACGATCTTGCATACAGTGGCGGAGCTAGCACAGATTGGTTGGGGGCAAAAGAGAAAACACACCATGTTGGGGGGGGGGGCAAATTAGTCTATGTTATCCAATTTAACATCCTAAAATAAAAATTTCTTCACTAATTTTTCAAGTCTGGGGGTAGTGGCCCCCCTGACATACACAAAGCTACGCCCATGCTCGCATATCCTTCAATTTTAAGAACAATTATCAATACTACCATAGTTTAGTCCCCGTTCCTTCTACAATTTTGTTGCATAGCCTAACTTATTTTGCCCACTTAGCCTCTAAGCGCTGATCGACTTTGTCACTACGAACACAACATATACATCAAGACATCGTGTACTGAGAGCAACCAATTTGAGTTTGAAAAGGAGTTACAAGACAAAGAGGAACAAATGAGTGGCATGTTACATTTTCTCATTTACTGATACATTGCCAATCCATTCCCAGCTCTTAAGAGTACTTGGCATTGATATTAAAGCAGAAATAAACATGCTAGAGACACAAATATCAACCTTAGTAACCCTTCTTTTACTAGCTGGTGAAAATCGAAAGCTACTAACTAGAATTTAGGTCAAAATTAACATATTCCCTTTAACAAAACGACACGAACTTAGCACCATGTGAAGGAGCCACGCACCTAGGCATGGGCAGTCTGGCTCGGTTCGCACGACTCGACCCAAAAAAAAACCCAGGTCAAGGCTCATCACATTGGTGGGTTTGGGCTTGGATCACAGATTTAGGCCCGACATTTGGGTCGAGCCTGGGCTTTAGATTTTGGCAATTTAACGAGGAGGGCATGCATGACGGCCCGACGGGATTTCCTATGTTTGGGTTGGGCTTGAGCCGGAGATTGAGCCCTGACGGTCTGCCAGGCTTGGACCTGAATATTTAGCGACGGGCTTTTTCAGCCCGGCCCAGCCTGAGAAGTGCCTAGGTACTGCCTGCCACACCGCGAGAAGAGAAGCAGGGCGATATGTCGCGAGCAGGCACAGCATCGTCGGAGACACGAAGCAACCTGGAGGCAATATGGGCGTCCCTATCCGCTCCGCTGACGTGGCGCGCCTGGGGCCACCCGCTGCCGGTCAGGGCCTTGACCGTCTGGCGCGGCGAGATCCTCTGCGGCGAGAGCCCGTGTGGCCCGTCAACCCGTGACCCGAGCTCAGGACACGTGCGGCACCCCAGATCCCAACGATCGGGCGCGGGGCTCGTTGGCGTTTTGCCCGGTTTTGGATGGACGGTGGCGATGTGACGGTCGGCACCGCGCGCGCGACAGCGCCCTGGTCGTACGCCGTCTCCCCCCAACATGTGGGGGCGCCAGTGCCCAGGCGACGCGTGCCAACGGGAGGAGGAGCGGGATTCCTTGCGTTTTGATGAGGGAAAGGGGCGGATCAGGTGTGCGCATTGAGTCTGATGCCGTGCCTCGTGTGGCATTGGACCATTGGTAGCCTGGTGAGTACTACAGCATTGATCAGTCTCACAGGCCGACACCTCTAGTCATCCGACGCACATACACACACAAAAATCAAGGGCGTATTGGTCTCTAGCGGTTCAAACCATTTTACATATAAATGTGTTTGTTTTGAATTATTTGAGTTAGAGCGTTGGATAGAAATGCTGCATCTTTACTTCCTTTGTTTGGATCGGGGCTAAATCCAGCGATCCGACGCATTTTGCCCACTTTTCACTGTTATGGACATCGCGACGTTAATGCCAACACGTCCCGTCAAGGCGTCAACTAACAGTCCATCCGGCTTCCCGCGAGGCCTTCATTCTCCAGTGAGCGCGCCCTTACGTTTCTCGCCCTAGCTCGTGCTTGTATAGAGGGATGGCATCGCCACGGTGAATTGGCATTCCAGAGCCATCATGCACCAATGGGAACCACAACTCCGCCTGGATACTCATGAGCGAGATGACGCGCGCCCGCTTGTTGGACTACACTAACATGGCCAAGCTCACCATGATGGAGGCATTCGACACGGCAAAAACCGCAGCGTACGCCAAGTAGGAGGATCCAGGGGAGCGGTACTGGCCGTACATCGAGGGGATGGGCGAGGAGGCGGAAGTCGTGGCAGAGAGGCAAAGCAGGCGGCAATGGCGCTGACAAAGGCCCAGACATGGCTAGAGGAGGCCCAGGCGGCAATAGCACTAGCTACGGCGCTGGCAAAGGCCCAGGCATGGCTAGACGAGGCCTAGGAGGCACTCGCGATGGCCCGTGCAGCAATGCTGGTCGTGCCACCCCCCGCTCCCGAAGCGTGGGAGGGTGCGGACCTCGGTGACGGCCCAAATGTCACAGACGAGTAGCGGGCTCCGCTAGTCTCATTGAGATCACCCAATGCAACAAGGTTGCTCATTGCCATCATGATTTCCTCGATGGTGGCACAACATGTTTCTCGATGGTTGCACACCATGCAGCACGTGAGGTGGTTTTTGAGGCGAGACAGAGCCAGCAGGAGGACGTGGACCGGGAGAACCAGGAGTTGGAAGTGGTGGTGGAGGAGGAGGCAAGAGAGAAGGATAGGGTCGCCATGACGCCGACAGGAAGTACAAAGGTTGTCGTTCAGAACATCACATACACAAATATCATTACCGGAAGTGCTAAATTTCACACATTAGTTCTGAATATCAAAACCTGCTGACAGCCCATGCATCTAGGCAAATGCAATTTGTGGTCTTAAGAGAAGAGTGCAATCAAGCAATTGGGGACTATATCAGTTTTTCGGCAATATGAAGATAAAAAAAATGCCATGTAAAATGGAGCTAGGGCCAATCCCGAGTAGGCTTTGGATGCTAGGCCTACAAAAGCTTAGCAGGTCTTGGCTGATACTTGTAACTTCTTATCATCACAAACTCCAACAAGTCAGTATCAGAACAGGCACTGCTGCATTGATGCGTCAGTCTCATAAGCTTCGGAGCTAAGAGCATGTCCAGTCACGTCCCCCAAATAACGTTTGGGAGATTGCGAATAAGAGATGGAGAAAAAAGCTATCCAGTCACATTCTACAAAGCTAAATAGCGTCTTATTTTGGTCCGACGTCCCCGGAAGAGAATCTGTGTATAATCTCTACCGGGGACGCCGCCCAAGGACGGAGCTAGGAATGAAAAGGAATGAAGCATAAGGGAGAAATCTTAGCACGAGGGGGGAGGGGGAGAACTAGATAAAATCACAAAAACAGTGTCCACATGCATGCATGCAGCCCCAGTCAGCAGCACTTGCCATTCTCTTTTCCCACACTTTATCTCACCTACTTTTCGCACATGGGATAATCCCTCCTATTAAAATGCATGCCTGTTTGAGGCGTTCGAGGAGCGCAGATGGAAGAGGTACAGATTTTTGGTCTTTTTTTTTATCCGGCGCTGTTCCCAAATACGTCCCAAATCATCATGACGGACGTTTTTTGAGGGACGCGACTAGAGATGCTCTAATGGCTTGCATCCTATAGGTGGTTGTGAACTTGTGATCGACTACCTCCGTTTCAAAACTATTGTCCCGAATTTGCCAGATACAGATGTATTTACATCTACTTAAAGTTACGACACTTATTTTGAGACAGAGGGGAATATATTGCAGCTAAGAATATACTGCCAGTTCCGCATTGAACTTCCCAACCAGTGTAATAATTAAATGACAGTTTGAATTTGAAAATCATAAGTGTTCCTAATTTGTAATCATAAAATAATTCCCGAAGTTTCCAGCAGAATTTTTCTAAGGGTACAATTTTCAAGGGTAATGGAATGTCCCTTGCAATGAACTATTGTACCTATCTCTAGTTGATGGAAGAAGTAATATAACACTGAATGATGTCCCAACAATGGAAACATAATAAGAATTCACTTTAGTTCCATATGCACCTCGGTGCTCATAGAATTTCCAGTGCAACATTACTGATCAAAGAGATCTACTAATTGTGTACCAGTGTAACCATCTATGTATCCTCCCCCAGATGAACAACAAACAATAGCAACAAGTGAAGCTAATTGATCAACGGATGCACATATTGAGCAGGAAAAACGTAGAGATGAACACATCCCAAATCAATTATACTATAAAGATGACACTAATTAAGTCAAAAGGAACTTGCATATCTGAGGAAGACACAGCAGCAAGATAGCTGTATTTAATCCCTAATAGTCTCCAGATATCTCAAAATATATATAGTTAACTTAAGCAAATTCAAGGGCAAGTTCACTGCAATTGCAGTAACTATCATAGTCGATCAAAGAACTAACAAATCACAAAACAGAGTTCTAGAGATGGAAACCTAATAAGAGCACTGAAGTTACAACTGGGCATTTTCTCTATTTCGAAAGGAAAAAGTGTTTAATTCTCGGTGCTAATAGAATTTCCAGTGCAATACCACTAGTGATCAAAGGGATCTGCTAATTAAGTGTCCCTAGTGTTCCCAATAAGATTGCACACTATCTTGGTATCCTCCTCCAGATGAACAACTAACAATAAAAATAACTGAAGCTAACAGATCAAGGTAGGCACAAATTGAGCAGAAACAACATAGAAACGAAACAATTCCCAAATCGAGTTAATTACAGACAATAGAACAGAAGGACCTCCCAGCGATTATGCTTGCACATTATCCAAGCATCATGAGATCCAAGAACGACACAGCACTAAGATAGACGGATTAATCCCCCCAAGTCTCCAAATATCTCAAAATAGTTTCACTTGACCCATAATAACCTAACTAAAAGGACCACCATAACCATAGATTGAAATAGCAACCTCTCGACTTACTTAGAACACAATTAGTACCGGGACAAGTTCACAGCAATAGCAGCATTGGTTAAAGAGCATACCGTAGCTATCTCTAGCTGATCAAATAACTAACAAAGAACTAGTAGGCATCCTAATTCAAAATATAAAAAGGTCTGATTCTTGTTGCTTCTAGAATTTTCAGTGCAATACCACTACTGATCAAAGAGATCTGCTAATCAAGTGTCCCTAGTGTTCCCAGTAAAATCGCCCATCTTTGTACCCTCCCCTGGATGAAGGACTAACAATTGCAACAAGTAAAGCTAATTCATCATGGTAGCACATATTGAGCAAAAACAATACGGAGATAAATGCATCGCAAATAAACTCAACTACACATACAATAGGACAACAGAAAGCCGCAGAGATGAATCAAGTCAAAAGGCTTGGATACTAACCAAGCAACAGTTAAAGTTGGTGGCAACTCTACCAAGACGCAACAGCAGTTTATACTATACTTCTGCAAGATAAAGAACAAGCAATATTGCATTGGCATGCCAGTCTTTATCAGCTTACGAGCTAACGGCTAGGAACTTGAAGTCAAGCTGGTTGTCAACTTGTGATGTAAATTGATAAAAGGATATCCTACCATTTCTGATCTAAATTTGGAATAGGGAAAACAAACTGAAGTTCCGAACAGGATTTCCAACCAAGTGTTTAATTTTCCAGGCTAATGATTCTTTTTGGGTGGGCTAATGAATTGTCCCTTGTAATGCACTATTGATCTAATAAAGGGATATGATAGTTATCCTAGCATATCCTCCAATTAAACTTCTCCAGCACAGTGTATTAATGCAATGTAAAATTGAATTGAAATCATAACAGTGTTCCAAATTAGCAACCATAAAACATCTCTTAAAAGTTCCAGGCAGGATTTACAAAAGTTCATGAAGTTCAAAATCAAAATAGCAGTCCTAATTTGCAATAATTAAATATTTCATGAAGTTCTAGAGAGGGATCTCAAAAGAAAAATGATTCAAATGTTCCATGCTAAAGGAATGCCCATGGCAATGCACTATCGATCAAAAGGGATATGCGGACTATCCTCAACCAAATTCAGGGAGCATATTGCATATGGACATTCACTGCAATTGCAGCATTGGTTAAGGGCATATTTCAGGTACCCTAGTCCGTTGAAGAACTAACAGATCAGCACTTGTTAAGGGCATGTTCTAGCTATCCTTGATGGTCGAATAACTAGCAAAACAGCATTACTTAAGGGCATAATGTAGCAACCCTAGTCAATCAAAGAACTAACAAATCAGCATTTGTTAAGGGCATATTGCAGCTATCCTGAACGGTTGAATAAGTAGAGAAACAACATTGCTTAAGGGCATAATGTAGCTATCCTAATCGATCAAAGAACTATCAAATCACAAAATAGTGTCCCGAATATGGAAGAACTCGCTGAAGTTCAAGCTAGGCATTTTCCTGTGTCTATTGCGAAAGAAAAAAGGTACAATCCTTGGTAGCAATCCTAAACGGTCGAATAAGTAAAACAGCATTGTTTAAGGGCATAATGGAGCTATCCTAATCGATCAAAGAACTACCAAATCAGAAAATATTGTCCCGAATATGGAAGAATTCGCTGAAGTTCAAGCTAGGCATTTTCCTGTCTACTGTGAAAGAGAAAAGGTACAATCCCAGGTGCCAACAGAGTTTCCAGTCTAGTGCGCAAATAGATCGGCTAATAACGTATTCCAGTGTAACCAATAAGAATGCACAGGGCATCTCTGATTCATGTGCTAACTATAACAAAAACTGAAGCTAATAATTCATCACGGTTTGCACATATAGAGAAGAAACAATATGGATAACGAACACATCCCAACCAACTGAACAACGCACAAAATAGAACAAACAAAACTAGCCGAGATGATTCTAATCAAGTCCAAAGGCCTTGCATAATTAACCAAGCAACACGATATCCAAGAACAAAAGCAGTAGTACGGTAGCTGGAATTAATCCCCACGAGTCTCCAGATAAAACATCTCTTAAAAGTTCCAGGCAGGATTTACAAAAGATAAAGATTCAATTTACTGTGCTAATCGAATGTCCACTGCAATGCAACTGATCCTAGTATCCTCCCAGTTCTGGATTAAACTTATCCAGGACAGTGTAATAATGCATGCCAATCTGAATTCAAAAATCAAAATAGCGCTCCTAATTTGCAATAATAAAATATTTCATGAAGTTCCAGAGAGGTATCTCCAAAGAAAAATGATTCGAGGTTCCATGCTAAAGGAACGCCCCTTGCAACGCACTATCGATCAAAAGGGATGTACAGACTATTCTAGAACACCAAGACTCTTCAACCAAATTCAGGGAGCATACTGCATATGGACATTCACTGCAATTGCGGCATTGGTTAAGGGCATATTTCAGGTATCCTAGTCGACCGAAGAACTAGCAAAAGAGCATTTACTTGAGGGCATAATGTAGCAATCCTAGTCAATCGAAGACCTAACAAATCAGCATTTGTTAAGGCTATATTGTAGCTATCCTAGATGATCGAATAACTAGCAAAACAGCATTGCTCAAGGGCATAATGTAGCTATCCTAGTCAATCGAAGAACTACCAAATCACAAAACAGGGGCCCGGATATGGAAGAACTCGCTGAAGCTCAAGCTAGGCATTTTCCTGTCTCTATAAGAAAAAAGGTACAATCGTTGCTGCTAACAGAATTTCCAGTCTAGTGCGCAAAGAGATCTGCTAGTAAGTAGAGAAACAGTATTGTTTAAGGGCATAACATAGCTATCCTAGTCGATCAAAGAACTACCAAATACTGAAGTTCAAGCTAGGCATTTTCCTGTGTCTATTGCGAAAGAAAAAAGGTACAATCCTTGGTAGCTATCCTAAACGATCGAATAAGTAAAACAGCATTGTTTAAGGGCATAATGTAGCTATCCTAATCGATCGAAGAACTACCAAATCACAAAGCAGTGTCCCGAATATGGAAGAACTCGCTGAAGTTCAAGCTAGGCATTTTCCTGCGTCTACTGTGAAAGAGAAAAGATCCAATCCCAGGTGTCAAGGGAGTTTCTAGTCTAGTGCCCAAATAGATCCGCTAATAAAGTATTCCAGTGTAACCAATAAGATTGCACACGGCATCTCAGATTCATGTGCAACTAACTACGGCAATAACTGAAGATAATTCATCACGGTTTGCAGATATATAGAGCAGAAACAATATGGAGACGGAACACATCCCAATCAACTGAAAACAACGCACAGAATAGAACAAAAGGAACTCGCCGAGATGACTCTAACTAGAGCAACTAACTAGAGCAATAACTGAAGCTAATAATTCATCACGGTTTTGCACATATAGAGCAGAAACAATATGGAGAACGAACACATCCCAACCAACTGAAACAACGCGCAGAATAGAATAAACGAAACTCGCCGAGATGATTCTAATCAAGTTCCAAAGGCCTTGCATAATTAAGCAAGCAACACGATATCCAAGAACAAAAGCAGTAGTAGTACGGTAGCTGGAATCAATCCCCACGAGTCTCCAGATAAACAGATAGATAACCTAACTAAAAGCATGTATCGACATAGCAGCAACCTCCTGGGAAGCCCCCGAATTAGTAGCGGACGGATCAGGCGAGGTCGGAGTCGTCGAAGTCGGCGGCGTCGAAGGCGTTGAAGAAGCCGGCGAAGGCGAGCGGGCCGCGGGGCTCGGTGGGGCGGGCGCCGCCGATGCGGTGGGAGTGGAGCAGGTCGCCGTCGTCGTCGTCGTCGAGGAAGCCGGCGCTGCGCGGGGAGTCGTCGATGTCCATGAGCGTGGTGATGGCGTCGTCCTCCATGGCGGCGGAGCGGGGGGAGACGAGGCGCACGGCGTAGGGGCCGTTGCCGGCGGCGAAGGGGTGGTCGGCGGGCGGGCCGGAGCCGACGATGGTGAAGCTGGTGCTAGGGTTTCGGCGGGACTGGTGGGGCGTCGCTGGGCCGCGCGGGGTGCGGTGCCTTTGCTGCCGGGGCGTCCTCCCCTCCATGTTTTTGTTGTTGCCTTGTTGGGTTTCGATGCAGATCTGTGTGGCGGGCGGAGCCTTCCTGGCCCACGCACGGGATTGTATTTTTATATGCCACCGGATCCTGAGGTAGGCGGTGTGTTTTTTCCTTCTGTTTTTCTCGTCCAATGAGACGGCGGTTTTGTTTGTTCAGAAAAACAATGATTTCTTGCTTGCATAAAAAGCCTCAGCATGTAGCGGATAATATTCACTTGTATCTTTTCATACTCGCAAATAACACAAATCCTTTATCTTTTATGAAATTTTGTAGGTACACACCACAACGTAACTATTGCACTCAAACTCTTGTGTCCGTTTGTTTTGATTCCCCTCCGATTTATTTTACTCTTCCGAAATAAACAATTGATTTTTAACACACATCATCCTCATCCTCGGAGAGACGTCCAGATGAAAGAACACAGCTCCGAGAACAACACATGGATCAACAGCAATGAAGAGCGCCAAAAATGTTTAATCGCAGAGGAAACCCAACGAAAATGACAGGATAGAGCAACCGTTTCGCTCTGTTTGTCTCTAGTTAGACTGCTGGGGAATTAGGATACTCTAGCAGTAAGACTGCTGAGGAATTAGGAGGTATCGACTGAAACAAAGTTGATTTTGGAAACCTCAAAATACTAGAGGTGTGGCACAGTGCTGGGGACTTGAGAATGCTAGTGATCCCTGGGTTGTATCCGGAGACACAAACACCTGTAGAAATACATGATTGACATATGATACACGTTGACATATACACACAGCTGTTCTGCTCGAATTGCAGTTGAGGGTTACATCACATAGGCAGCTAGCGAGAGTGTAGCTTGGCAAGATTACAGCGGAGCTAAGGAGATGAGTAGTCTACTATGGCAAAGGCTGCATTAACAACGCGAGCTACTCCTTCCGCAAGCATATTCACCTCTTGAATGTCTTCGGTGCTAGCATCAGAACCTGGGAGACAATGCAGTGAGCACAAATTATCCCACAGATACGCACACGAACAACGAAGAGGCCTAGGGAAAACGATGGCGGTATATACTTACCCAATGCTAAACGCTTCTGGTGTCTAAGACCGCTGATGTTCAAAACATTTTGGCCCCTCTCAACCTCAACTTTCTTCCTTTTCATAACCTTCAATTTCTGGTGCAGCTTTGGTAGTGTGTTCACAAGAGCTGCAGTTGAGTAGGAATGCATTCAGAACCAGGGATAATAGGACAAAAGTAGTAATTCTTGATTTATAGCTAGCAGCATGGACTAGAGTACTGGAACAGATGAAGTTAGGCCTATGATCTTTCTGATTTATGTTAAGCATCCTGTAACCTATATTCCATTGTATTTGTGCAAGACGGAAACGGATAGAACACAAAAACAGAGAAGTCATAAGTAAGTGCGAGAACCTTCTGATTGCTTAAGCTAACACATCAGAGCAAAAGTTCAGGAAGGTGAACAAAGCTTGATTATCCATTGAGTTATTGTTCATAAGTAATAGCCCATGACTAATACTGATAGGCCCATCACTTACTACCAAATCACTAATTTGTCCCAGTTGTCTTGCAAGGTTATAGGAAGAATATTGGCATCAGGGTTTACACTGATAACATAATAAAGCACAACTGGCTCAATTTTACAGTAAACCCTTCAGACCTTCACCACTCGCCAGCCATCTGAACTGGTAAGTGCCCAGGTAAATAATCAAACTAAGTGAAGTTCAAATCATTTTGAGAAAGTTTACACTTTCTAATCAGTAATCACCATATTTAATAGATATTATTCTTGTCATGTTCTAACAAAACATGATGTTGGCATGTCATCGATGTTGATGTTGAACTGCAACCTGAGTGTACTAATACAGTACTGGTGAGCAACACTAGACATAATGAATACAGCTGATGAATCTAGTAGCATACCTTGAATATTGTCCTGAACAGATTTGTCTTCAAACAATTTCACTACTTCAGCTATGGAGGAATTAAGGGTACTCCTGTACGTAGTTTGCCTTTCCAAGGTAGAAATCTCTCTTTGCAGTTCTTCAGATTCCTTGTTAGCCTAATTAAACAACATGAAGTTTCTTAGATTAACTGCCGATATGTTAACAAGACAGTTCCTTATGACTAAGTTACTTACAGATTCTAGTTTTTTTCTCAATAAATTGAGTTCTTCATCCAGCTCTGAATCATGATTTCCATCTTTATCCGACACCTTTGCAGAAGAATTATCCTGATGAAGAAAAATACATTATATTTCTACTCATTTATATGAATAGCCTTTATTGAAATGGGGGTTGCAAAGTAAAATAAAAATACAGAAAGGAAATGTACATGCAAGAGTGCTTGAGTTTATGGTTTAATGAAATATATATATGTTAAAAATTCTCAAAAGATGCTCATAAATGAATGTTTATAGAACTTTGAAAGATGCTGGATTACCTAAATCCTAAGCTCAAGCACCCATCCTTTCCATGTACTGACTCCATTCTCAAATATTATACAAAAATGGATGGCTTTACTGAACCAAATTTTGTGTACATGTTTATGTCTTTGTTGACTATATTAAGCATTAACCTTAAGCTTACCCATATATTTCACACTGATTCAGTTTACAAGATCTAAGACCTGAACTGCAGATAGCATACCAGAAACTTTGTTCTGTATGACAACATCAAACTGGAAAGTCACTAGCAAGGTCGTTATGACTAAAGTCACTTACTAGTTACTAGTTGATACAAGAGTACAGGCATATCCTTCTGTTTCCCTAAGAAAACATTTTACACAAATGTTGTAACTGATATTTAATCTATCCACAACTGCCTACACATCTGGAATTGAAATCTAACAGGAATATTTTATATGGGTTGAAAACAGAATTCCCACCACCATATTCCAAGCATATAGTTGCTCTGTTTCACTATATTAGTTATTTAGCCTATTATGTGAACAGACCAAGAAGGCATTAAAATTCTAAGAAGAAAACAATAAAGCAATTACTTTGAGATAAGGAACTTACATCTTCAGGCGCCACGTATCCCTCAGGTACAGTTAGACAATGCCGAAGGCAATACGCCTCCCAATTGCTCATTCTCGCATCCAACACATCCCTTACCAAGTGGTGAATTTCATTTACCCCCTAGAAACAGAAACCATCAGCAACTCCACACTTGAGAATGACCAGTTGACAAAATCTAGAACATTTTACATTGTGAATGCTACGAAATGGCTTTGGGAAGAAACATCTCAATGGCATGAAATGGAATGTAGTCTAAATGAAACATATTTTTTAGATATCTTACAGCATGATACAGGTAACCAGATGAATTAGGAGTGTTCTGACTATTTCAGACATTTTCATTCTGCAACTATTTTACATTTAAAATCTGCAGACTATTTCTTGTATATCACATAAAAGCTGATTCACAGAACAGCAAAGGACAGATTGCAGCAGAACAAAGCATCATAAGAATTTGCTACAGAAAGGTATCACCAAGGTACTCCACTCAAACACCTGAAAGACAGACACATCTACGTAGGCAGTTAGGCTTCATCGCTGCATCAATTTCCTCTGGAATGGCGTACCCCCACATAGCAATCCTATCTATCTATGGCAGATCCAGTTTAGTTTTCTCCGTTATGGCATAGGTACAAGCAATCAAGGGCGGTCCGGTGGCTCGGTGAGGGCATTTCGTTCAGATTCAAACCCTAAGAGTGGTCCCCCGAGTATTATCACCGAAATATTGCATGAGGTAGCATCAGCATCTGAAACGCAACAACACTGTCCAAGACACTATCCGCGTAACCCCAGCCTTGAATCTAGTTCCAGCACACAGCGATAGCGCAAAAAAAAATAGGACAGGGCGACGATTAGCTTTCTAAATCGGGAGGAACTTACGCGCTCCAGCTCCTGGGCCTTCTGGGCGGCCGTGGCGGCGCCGACGGCTTCGGGGGCGCCGTGCCTGGAGAACGACAGCGGGAGAGGGGGAGTTAGCAGAAAAACAGCAGGCGGCGAAGCGGGGCGGGGAGGGAGGGGGTCGGAGGCTTAACTGGAGGCAGTACTCGAAGGCCTGGCAGCGGACCTCGTCGACGGTGTTGAGCACCTCGTTCATGAAGAGCTGCGGGCTCAGCCCCAGCGCCGCCTCCGCCGCCGAGCTCGCGTCATCCCCTTCCATGCTTCCCGACCTGGCACTCGTAGAGTAGCGGGCGCGTGCCTTGGGTCGTGGCGGCGGCGGCGGCGGCGGCGGCGTGTGTGCGCTGGTTGGATTGGAAGCTGGAGTATGTAGTTGCTCGGCCGCCGGCGGTTTCGTTCAAATTTCCCGCTGGCCGCGGCCAATTTTTGAGGAACATCTGATGCGCCGTCGACTCACTGCTCACTAGTCGCTCCGGGGAGTCACGACGCGTACGTTGGGCGTGGCCTCCGAACTGGGCCCGGTTCAGCTGATGGGCTTGAACCTATACGCTTACTTGGACCATACCATATGGATGCCTTGGATATAATTCGTTCAACTTGGGCCTTGCATCAGTTATTTGCAAAGCTCCCAAGTTTTTATCACGGGTGGTGATGAAAGTGTGCTTAAGATTGTTTGTCTCCGTGAGTGGCTCGCTTGCGAGCTGGTTCTCGCGAGCGTGGTGATTGCGCCAATTCTTCAAGAAATCCAAGGGCTGTGGGCTTATTTAAGTTCTTTTGTAATTCAGTATGTCCTAGGATCGTACATCAGTGTACCTAACCTTTGTGCTCAACATGCTTGCACATTGGAGGTTACCAATTCGTTGGATGCCCTAGCTTCCTTCCTCGTGTCTAGTCTATAGCTTTGATGGATGGCAGAGCTGATGTTGAGTGAAGCCTTAAGTTTCCATGAAGAAAAAAAAAGGATCCAACTGATAGGTGGTACCGTATATTCATCCATGTAATCAACGCAACCATTCTACAACATTGTGGGGGTCACGGTCTTATCCAATAATGGTGCACAGCTTTTCAAGATTCGTGTTGCACAGTTTTGCACTTTCATCATGTACAAAGTCCATCTTCACGCTCATATAGGCACCAAAGTGGGCATGTGCACCTCGATCATGTCCCGCAACCCACCGCTCACACCCACTGTACGACACTCCACCTCCCGCAACCTAGTGTGACGATCCCCTCCTCCGACCATGCCGGTGTCCAGCGACCTCGCTTCCTGCTCCGACCATGTCGTGGGCAATGGCGCCTCGAATTCTCGCCTTCTTCGACCAGTCCGGTGGGAGGGAAGGCTCCCTCCTCCAAGCAGATGATGACCACTGGTGGATCTAGGCTTGAAGGGCCTAGCAGGTTCCGTAGCCACTCTAAGACTTTTTGGTTCATGGTATTGCTCTTATTTCTTCTTTTTATTTCCTATTTGTGGATGAATTTCTGATTCGTGGCCATGATTTTTAATCCGAATTTGTGGGTGAATACATGGTACAGATTGTGTATGCTTCTCTAGAATCTGAACATAATTCCAAAACAGTTATGAAAATAATCCACGAATGGAGGTTCTAAATCCAACTAATTTAGGTATTTTTTCATAATTTTCTAACATAATCCCATTGAGTTCGTCCTTAATTTCCTAGCATAATTACATTAATTGACTAATGGATTTTGGGGATGCGGGGCGCAGGACGAGATGTACAAGAAAAGTATTGTTATGTCTTCTGTGTAGAAAAGGAAGGACTTGGGTGCTAAAAAGAACTTTCTGGGGTGTTTCTTGCTATTTACAAAACTGCAAGCACGAATCTTGAAGCCACGTTGGATGTCCAAGGATAAGTCAGGATCAGGAACACCCACATATATGTATTGATGCATTTTCGCACATGTAGTATACAGTATATACCGTATACTGTCCGACCGTGTGTGTGCAGTATTACCGTGGATACGAAGCCGGAGAGCCCGAGTGAACAAAATAACGTGTCAACTTTTTCCGCATATGACACCGGCCATTTCTAGTTTTCTACGACGAGACATGCAGCACCAGTAGTCTCAATTGACGAGCCAAGGTCAACCAGCTACTACTAGAATTTCAAAGTCCTATATACGCGCGAGCGCACGAGGATACGGCCGTGGCTAGGTGCACCCGTCCAGAGCCCAGGCAGCAAAGCAAGTGGCGGTGGCCGGAACTTACGAACACCAACGGCACACATGACATGATCAGTATGGCAAGCTTCCACGAACGAAAAAGATGGGAAAAGCTAGCGGCCACCACCATCACAAATTACTTTGGACCTTTTTTGCTTGGCCGTGTCGTGAAGTCTGCAGGTCCGACTCAAAGCTCCTCTTTCTTTCTTTTTCGGAAAGGCGAGAGAGAGCCGGGTCCTTTTTTGCGGGAGAGTGCGTACGTGCGTGCGTGCGCGCTAACCCCTCCTCTCCTCGCCTCGACCGGTAAGAGCATCCCACTCGTGGCGCTCCCCACGCCCAAATCCAGTGATATTTTCGTCCGGATTGGAGAAAGATTTGGCGTGGGGAGCGCCGAAGTTCCAGCCGTCCCCCGGCAGAAAACCCCCAACCTCGACCATTTGACATATTTCAAACAAATTTAACATTAAATTTAACAAGTTCGGCGACCAACAGTACGAAAATTGCTGAAACAAATTCGGCGAAAATAATTATACAATGTTTAACAAGTGCTGAAACAAATGAAGCACACAATTTCACAATTTTTCAAACAAATTAGACAGACTAGTTGGCGTCGGCGTTGGCGTTGCCTCGGAGCCTCCATATGTGCTCCACTAGATCATCTTGCAGCAGCTGATGCATTGTAGAGTCTCGAATCTCCTGACGCATAGCAATGAAGGCGGCCCATGATGGAGGCACCTGGTGATTAGGCTGTGCAAGAGGACCCTCTCTCTCATATGGTGCTTCTTGCTCAGCGGAGGAACCGGATGCTTTCGCTCATTTTCAATAATCATATTGTGTAGGCACACACGCAGTTCATCACCTCCCACATCTGATCTTTGGACCAAGTCGAGCGGGGAACCGGACGACAGCAAATCTCTGCTGGAGGACACCAAATGCACGCTCGACGTCTTTTCGGCAAGCTTCTTGTTTCTTGACAAACTCGCAAAGTTTGGGGGTGCTAGGATTCGAGATAGTCTTCACAAATGTTGCCCACTTTGGATAGATACCGTCTGCAAGGTAGTATCCTTTGTTGTAGTGCCGACCATTGATCACATAGTCCACCGGGGGAGCATGACCCTCAACAAGCTTGGAAAAGACCGGAGAGCAGTTTAGGACGTTGATGTCATTGTTGGATCCAGGCATACCAAAGAAAGAGTGCCAAATCCAGAGATCATGGGTAGCCACTGCTTCAAGTATCACAGTGCAGCCTTTTTTGACCCTTGTACATTCCTGCCACGCAAACGGACAGTTCTTCCATTGCCAATGCATGCAGTCAATGCTTCCAAGCATCCCTGGAAAACCTCTAGCTTCATTTGTTGCAAGGATCCTCTCAGTGTCTTCGACAGTGGGTGATCTCAAGTAATAGTCCCCGAACACTGCTATGACGGCCCTGCAGAACCGGTAGAAACAATCAAGGGCGGTGGACTCCGCCATCCGAAGATAGTCATCTGCAGTATCACCGGGAGCTCCATACGCCCGCATCCTCATAGCCACTGTGCACTTGCGTGACGAAAATCCAACCAAACCGAGTGCAATCCGCTTGCATCTGAAGTAGGGATCAAAGTGGCGGATGGCATACACAATTTGCAGAAATAGCTTTCTCATCCTGAAACGACGCCGGAAAACACTCTCACCGTGCAATGGATTGTCGGCGAAGTAGTCGGCGTACAACATGCAGTAGCCCTCCATTCGCTGTCTCGGCTTGCACTTCCGGCGACCTCGTGCCGACCCACCACGTCGACCAGTTGCCTCCGGCGTACATGCTAGCCAAGCAACCAAGGATCATCATGTGCTCGTCGTCTTGGGCGGCTGCTGCCATCTCTTCTTGCATAAGCTCGACGAACATCTGCTCCTCCTCTTCGTCCGAGTCCATGGCCGGCGAGGCAAATGGACGAACACCTGACGGGCGTGGTCGAGGCAACCCGAGCCGCGAGCGGCGAGGAAAGCAGCCGGCGGAAGAGCAAGCGGGCCGGCGGAATATAGGCAGGTGGGGAAGGAGGGGTGGCGGAATCTAGGCAACAAGCCGGCGGGGTGGTGCCGGCGGCGAGAGAGATACGAGGGGTGGGGGAGATTTTGAGCGACGTGGCGGTGGGGTTCGTGCGTCGAGTCACCGACAGATCGGGCCCTTCCCGCTTTTCACTCGTCCGAGTCCCCGAGCGCCCGGGGCCGGGGTGGCGTGGGCTCGCCGGATGGATGAAGGGCCAAATCCGGACGAAAACGAGGAACCGGGGGCGCGACTGGGCCGATTTACGCCGTCCGGATGTAAAAAACGCTCGCCAGGGGCCTGTTCGGGGGGACGAGTGGAGATGCTCTAATCCCCATCACTCCATGTCCTGCAACTTGTTTCACTCGGTGGTGTGGGCATCTTGAGTTTACTTACTGTTTATACATATCTGTGAATATCTGGATGTGTATCCTCTGTAGTTATGTATAGCGATACATATCTTTATATTTATTATTGGATTCGCCTCCTTTCTTGTATAGTCGAGGACGTGGCCTATATATGTACCGTCATATGCATCCGATCAATACATCGAGCATCGCATCTCTCTATACATGGTATCAGACACCTCGTAGATCCTACTTCAGCCTCGCGCCGCCTCTCTCCACGTGCGCCGCCCCCCCACCCCTAAACCCTAGCCGAGCGCCGCCTCTCCCCCCGTGCGCCGCCCCCTCTTCCCCACCATGTCCATCCCTAGCTCCAACCCCTTCGCCGACTCCTCCATCCCCGACCCCGGCCAGCTCCGCGCCGTCGCCATCGCCGACCATGTCCCCGTCAAGCTGTCCACTACCGCCGCCAACTACCTCGCCTGGAAGACGTACTTGTACCTCCTCTTCCGCGAGTACAACCTGCGCGACCACATCGACGGCACGACCGACCTCCTCGCCTGCGACTCCGAATGGCTGGCCATCGACGCCACCATCATCCGCTGGCTCTTCCTCACCGTCTCGCCGGACATCTTCAAGACCGTCGTTCGGGAGGGCGATGATGCCCGCACGGTGTGGGGAAAGATCAACGGCCTCTTCACCAATAACAAGCTCCAACGTGTTGTCTTTTTGCAGCAGGAATTCTTCGGCACACCCCAGGGCGATCAAGCCTTGGACGCCTACTGCCTGCGCCTCAAGGCCATCTCCGACGAGCTCCAGGACCTTGGGTTCCGGATTGGTGACGAGCTCCTCCTCTCCACCCTCACCGTCGGCCTCAACGAGGACCTCGGCAACGCCTCCTCCAACCTCACCATCATGACCAACCCTACGTTCGAGCGAGCGGTCGACTACCTCCGGCTGGAGGAACGGCGGCTGAAGGGTGTGCGCACCCGGGCGGTTCACACCGCTCTATGGGCCAGTGGCAACATCGTCCGTCCTCATGGCGGAGGAGCTCCACCGGTGCCCACCCACGCCCCTCCACACCCCGCGCCTCAACCGCCACAACACCAAGGAGGAGGGGGCGGTGGCCGTGGCCGTCGTCGTGGCCGTGGTAGTGGCCGCGGCGGTGGCAACAATGGCGGCCCCGGCATCGTCGGTCCGCGCCCCGGGTACTCACACCCCACTCCGCCGTGGGCGGGCGGACACAACCCCTGGACGGGGGTCGTGCACGCCTACACCATGCCCGTTCCGCGCCCCCCCGTCCCCGGCACCGTCGGCCCCCGTACGCCGATGCACCAGGCCTTCATCGCCACGCCACCGCTGAAAGGATCGTATGCCGCACCTAGAGGGGGGGTGAATAGGTGCTAACCAATTTTTAGTTCTTTTTCAATTTAGGCTTGACACAACGGTAAATTCTCTAGATATGCAACTATGTGAATTTACCTATATGACAAGGTGAACGACTAAGCAAGATATAGCTACACAAAATATAGGGGAGGTAATAGGATAGAGGTAACCGAGAGTGGAGCACGCGGAGACACGGAGTTGATTCCCGTAGTTCCCTTCCTTTGCAAGAACGTACGTCTACGTTCGGAGGAGTGTGGTCTCTACGAAAGCCAGACCAACACCACGAAGGCTTCACTCAGGTCTCCTGTGAGCACCGCCATGAAGGCCTAGCCCACTTCCACTAAGGGATTTTCTCGAGGCGGAAACCGGGCCTTTACAAGGTTCTTGGGGCACACATCCACAACCAAATTGGAGGCTCCCAAATCTATAACAACAACAAGAAGAAGAACAAGAACAATATCAAGTACAAACAACTAGGATTTCTCAAAAGAGGAACACTAGCAAAGGGCCCTCAAGCATATAAGGGGGAAATGCAAATTACTTCGGTGAAGATGTAGATCGGGGTCTTCTCCTTCGAATCTCCGAAGATCAAGAGCTTTGGTTGGGTGGAGGAGGAGATCTTGTGATTCTTGTGTTTCTTGAGTTGGCTCTAATGGTGATGAACTTGGGAATGATTGAGCAGCTTGGGGAGGAGGAAGAAGGGGGTATAAATACCCCCTTCCAAAATCCAGCCGTTGGGGCTTTCGCAGGCCGGATTATCCGGTGTTAGTGAGGGCCGGAAAATCCCCCCCCCCCGGAAAATCCGGCCCTGGGAATTTCCGGCCAAATGTCCGGCCAAAACCTCCGAGCCCTTTTCCCGGATATTTTGCAAATACCCGGCCCGGAATATCCGGCCTGGAGAAAATCAGCCAGCTTCTTTTCGTCCTGTTTTTCCACACAAAACAACCATATACATATATGTATCTATTCTCTGCACCACTTCATCAAACATTAGTGTATCACACATATTGACATCAAACATTCAAAACATAATCCAAGAGATGTTCTTTCAATCTCCCCCTTTTTGGTGTTTGATGACAATATACAGATTTGCAATAAAACTACTAGAGAGAACCAACATGTTGGCAAAACATAGAGGCACTCCCCCTACATGTGTGCATACAAGTAATTTGCATTTGAATACAAATGCACAACATATAGGTGCGAGGTGCCTCAACACAAGATATCCAACATGAGCTCAAAACAAGAGACATAGGCATATATAAAGTTGAGACAAGGTGATAGAGATCATACCCATATGGAGATATATAATACCGGATATTTAAAATAGCACACCATATCATAACCTTGGTCTCAACATATAGAATTCTGAAATCCTTAACACAATGTCTCACAGCCACACATATAACATAGTTTTGAACGAACAAACCAAACCAAATAGTTCAAACAAATGATAAGAAAGAGGACACAAGCGATAAAGGAATGGTAAACGCATATGCTTGTGCCCTACCCATGCAAATCCCGTAGAGAAGGCCTAAATAGAACACTTCTCCCCCTTTGGCATCGAGACGCCAAAAAGGGGAAAAACACGATTCTACGCGCCCCATGGAGATCACTCGGAGTCCGTCTCGGAGACATAGTCATCATCACTGTCAGCCGCTTGAGGAGAGTCGCGAGCGATGTTGGCCCTCTGAATACTCTGCTCAACATCAGTCCATGGAACATGGGAAGAGTGCCACCCACTGTAGGCGGGGTGAACAGGAGACTGGGGCGGAGGTCCTTGCTCACCAGTGAGCTTGTGAAGAATGACCGCCTGAGTATGCTGAATCTCTGAGCGCTGACGGCTGGCCTCAAAGTTCTCCTTGTGAATTTCAATGTTCATGCACAGAACATTGCGCTGAAACCAACTGAGCTTCCTTACATGCTTTTGAATCATAGGGGTAGAAACAGGGCGACCGGGTGCATAGCCACTAGAGCGGGCATCTTCCATAAACGAGCCAGAGGCAGGTGCAGTACGGGGAACAAGCTTCTTCTTATATGCCTTCTTGAATGTGGGACTCTCTGTAGGGAAACGACTCAAGTCTTCAGCAAGCGCAGTGTTGTTGATGAGAAGCTGAATGTATGGAGCATAAGGCATAGTGGTCCGGGAAACCATGGCATCATGAATCTCATGAAAGATATAGTCCATGATATCAAGAGTGAAATCAGATTCCTCATCACCATCCTGAGCACACTCATAGGCAAGATGCAGAAGGTCCACAAGAGCTCCACGGAGAGCATCATTGTTCCCACCACTTGGAGCAATGGTGGCTCTAAAGAAGCGGAGCAGCTGACCATAGATAGGTAGAAGCCCCCTGGTAGTACCAATAGCTCCAGACTGGTCATATAGATGATATATCACATTCTTATCAGTCTTCTGAGGGCCATGGAGGCGGCGACCACCTTCATAGGGAAGCCCAAGAACCGCAGCAAACCGGCGAAAGGAGGCCTCACATGGAGTGGAGCCAGACATCCACTGAATAGTGCTCTCTTCATCCTTCTTGAAAGCCAGGGTAGCAAAGAATTGCTTGATCAAATCAGGACTGTAGTCACACTAGACCTTCATTAGCTTCTGCAAGCCCATTCTACCGGTGACCCAAATAGCATCCTCAAAGTGATTATTCTCAGAAAGGAGTTCCATATCAATGGCTTGCATAGGTCTCACCTTCTTCATAGGTTCATAGATATCCTTGAAGATGTAACTCTGCTCCATGCACCAGAAGCGCTTATCCTCAATCTCAAAA
This sequence comes from Lolium multiflorum, assembly GCA_030979885.1. Taxonomy (NCBI): domain Eukaryota; kingdom Viridiplantae; phylum Streptophyta; class Magnoliopsida; order Poales; family Poaceae; genus Lolium; species Lolium multiflorum. The sequence continues at coordinate 151,094,733 of CM061752.1, read as the reverse complement.
TCCCTCTCAACATCCTCATACCAGTTCTTCTCTCTGGTAGCAGCATATGAGATAATATCCATAGTCTTGTAGTTATCCCTTGTTGCTTTGCCTTTCCGCCTCAGAGTTGCGGACTTCCTTGGAGCATCTTGAGCAAGCTCATCACTCGACCTTTGAGTCCGAGCACGCCTCCGAGTGCCACTACCTGTGATAGACAAAGATGGATAGCAAGGGGAAAAGAATGCTCATAAGTCATGTATGATACAGTAGTGTACTCTAGAAACATACTATGAGTCGGTAAAAGTTTAGACATGATAGATTGAATCAAAACTGCAGCAGCAACATAGCTCCAGGCCGGATAATCCGGTGTCCCCGAGGGGCGGATAATCCGGCCTGGACGGATAATCCGGCCATCGCGGGAGCCGGATAATCCGGCCCTGCGAATCTGCAGAAATCCCAAGCAAAAACTTGTCTAAAACCAGATCGGCCTCATAGCATGCAAATGGAGTATACTACACACGATTTGGAACAACTAGACAACATCTCCATCAAGAAAAATAGCACATATAATTCACAACACCTAAGCCATACCTTTATCCATTGGAGGAGCCGCTTGGAGGGGATGAAAGCTAGGGAGGAGGAGCACCCGATCCACCCAAAAACTCCGAGAGGGAGCGGACGGGGCGGCTCCGGCGAGGAGGAGGAGCTCCGGCAAGTTGAGGGCGGAGAGAGAGAGAGGCAAGTGGGGGAACAGGTTCTGGAACCGTTCACCCCGCGAGCTCCCCTCAAATCCCTTCGAAACCTGCCCAGGCCGGATAATCCGGTTTTCTGGAAAATTCCAGAATATCGGAAATCCTGCCTATCTTTTGTTGGTTATTTTCTTAAGCTCATATGTGATGCAATAAGATATCACATCACATATAAGATGCAAATTGACCAATAAGATGGGGCAACCAAGATCATCCGACCGAAACTCCTCAAACTCCAAGTTTTTACCAAAACATGACATAGGAGCAAGATGGAAATGGCTTATAGATGAGTGTAGGCTTGGGTTTAGAACAAACGAACGGTTAATGGTACATGATCACTCAAGTTTGCAAGATATGAGCAAATAAGGCCAAACTAGAGTGATTTCCCATAAGAACAAGTAGGTGTCAAATAAGAACATTCAAGATCCAAATAACCTCAACTCTTCACAAAGAAGAGTGTGGTGGCCTAAGCCACCATATATGAGTGTTATGGCATGGCACCGCGAAGATATATCTTGGGCCCAAAACCACTACTCATCATTGAAGCTCACATATCAACACATGATATGAAGAGAATGATTTCTTAATGTCGGCATTATGGGGGAGGGATAGCTCAATAGTTTAAACCGCACTCCCCCTATTTCCATGCCCACATCTAAACCAAATAAAGTTTTGAGATAAAGGTGTGTTTGCAAGATGGTCAAGCTATACTCCTTGAATCAATGATATTTAGCTCATTCCTCAAATAGCAAAACCTTGCTTCATCAAGAGGCTTCGTGAATATATCGGCAAGTTGATCTTTGGTAGGAACATAGATAAGCTCAATATCACCACGGGCAACATGATCCCTAATAAAATGATTCCGGATCTCAATATGCTTTGTTCTTGAATGTTGCACCGGATTATAAGCAATCTTGATGGCACTTTCATTGTCACATAAAAGAGGCACTTTGTCACAAGTGACACCGTATTCCTTTAAAGTTTGCCTCATCCATAACAATTGAGTGCATCCACTTGCGGCGGCAACATATTCGGCTTCGGCGGTGGAGAGAGATATACAATTTTGCTTCTTAGAAGACCAACACACCAAGGACCTACCAAGGAATTGGCAAGCCCCGGAGGTTGATTTCCTATCATCCTTGTCTCCCGCCCAATCCGCATCGGTATATCCATTGAGAATGAAACTTGAGCCTTTAGGATACCAAAGACCATATCTTGGGGTATCAACCAAATATCGAAAGATTATTTTGAGAGCCATCAATAGGGATGGCAACGGGGAACGTTTACCCGAAACCCGACGGGGTTTTCCTCTATTAGGGGCCGGGTGTGGTATCTAATTTATCCCCATGGGGGTATTAACGGCAAGACATGCTCCCCGATGGGGAGAGCGGGGCGGGGGGCGTTCCAGCAGTCCCCATACCCGAACCCCGCGGAGCCCCGCATGTATCGGTAATATCCCACAAATTTAGCTTGTCCTGCTTAATTTCAGCTAAGCACGCATTTACGTCACTAATGTGCTTACCTATGTGAGTCACGCATTCACTCGTTATGTCTTATGTGTGTCACTGTGTGGTGCTATGACTCTGCACGTATTAAGTTATTTTTGAGCTTGAATTTCTGCGATATTTTCATGATTTGTCTACTATTTGTGATGGGTGTGGGTAACCCGTGGGTCTGCTATACCCGGTGGGTGATGGGGATGGGGAAAAATAGTCCCCAAGGTGGGGAATGGGGATGGGGACGGGGGAATTTCACAAACGCGGGGACGGGGAAGAAAAGGCAGTCCCCGCATAGAAAGATTCTTTTGAGAGCCATCAAGTGGCTCTCCTTAGGAGAAGCTTGATACCTTGCACACACACCAACACTCAACACTATGTCCGGTCTAGATGCGCAAAGGTAAAGCAAGGATCCAATCATGGAGCGATATACCTTTTGATCCACCTCTTTACCATTGGGATCTAGTGCAAGATGACATTTAGTAACCATTGGAGTGGCTACACCCTTCATTTCCGTCATCTTGAACCTCTTGAGCATGTCTTGGAGATACTTGGCTTGATTGATGAAAGTCCCTTCTCTCAATTGCTTGATTTCAAAACCAAGAAAGAACCTCATCTCTCCCATCATAGACATCTCAAACCTATCGGTCATAAGCTTTGAGAATTCATCATTGAAAGCTTTGTTAGTAGAGCCAAAGATAATATCATCAACATATAATTGGCAAACGAAAAGCTCCCCATTGACCCTCTTAGTAAAAAGAGTGGGATCGATTAGCCCAACATCAAACCCATGGTCTATCAACAATTCTTTAAGGTGCTCGTACCAAGCTCTAGGAGCTTGTTTGAGACCATAAAGTGCTTTATCAAGCTTACAAACATGGTTAGGAAAGTCGGGATCCTCAAACCCCGGGGGTTGCTTAACATAAACCTCTTCATGCAAAGGACCATTAAGAAATGCACTTTTCACATCCATTTGTTGTAATTTAAAATTATGATGTGATGCATAAGCAAGAAGGATACGGATGGACTCAAGGCGAGCCACGGGAGCATAAGTTTCTCCAAAGTCAATTCCTTCAATTTGAGAGAAACCTTGAGCCACCAATCTTGCCTTGTTCCTCACAACATTTCCAAATTCATCTTGCTTGTTCTTGAAAATCCATTTAGTGCCTATAACATTGCGGCACTCCTTTGGCTTCTCTACTAAGACCATACTTTGTTGCGCTTGAAGTTGTTGAGTTCATCGTGCATAGCTTCCAACCAATCCGGATCTTCAAGAGCTTCAAACACTTTCTTGGGTTCCACTAAGGAGATATAAGCATGATGATTGCTAAAGTTAGCCAATTGCCTTCTTGTGGAAACCCTTCCTCTAACATCACTTAGGACCTTTTCATGAGTGTGTTCAAGAATTTCCAGGTTCCTATCTCTTCTTGCAAGACGACGGGCCTCGATCTCCTCCTTGGTTCTTCTAGGCCTTGGAGGTTTCACTTGATCAACTTGATCGTTTGGGTCCCCGTCTTGACCTTCAATTTGAGCTTCCTCAATTTCTTGAGAATGCTCAACCTCATGTGCTTGATCTTGGACATTATTCGGTGAATAGCAAATATCGAATGGATACTCATCGGAGCCATCATGAATCCTTGGTTGATCTTGTCCTTGATCTTGTACATGAGAGGGAGGGTTTTCTTCTTGTTCTTGGGTTGGTGCATCATTAGCTTCAAGAGATGGAGTTTGTTGGTGTTGTGAAGATGAGGGCTCCACCGTAGTAGAGCATAGTCCTTCCCGAGACGCCACACCGTGTCCCTCAATGGGGCGGAAAAATCCCACACCCATTCTTACTATGGCATCTTGAGGTATTTCATCACCTGCACATACATCAACTTGCCCCACTTGGGAGCCATCATTTTCTTCGAACTTCACACTACAAGATTCGATGATAATCTTGGAAGATATATCAAAGACTCTATAAGTGTGAGATTCAGCACCGTAACCAACAAATATACCCTCCAAAGCTTTAGGAGCAAATTTAGATAAACGAACTCCTTTGATTTTATAGAAACACTTACACCCGAACACCTTGAAGTATGAGATATTAGGCTTGTTGCCGGTGAGTATTTCATATGGAGTCTTTGATACGTCCAAAACATATCTACTTTCCCGAACACTTTTGCTATTGTTTTGCCTCTAATTTGTGTATTTTGGATACAACTAACACGGACTAACGCTGTTTTCAGCAGCTCTGGTGTCTCGTTTTTGTGCAGAAATCCAATTTTCGGGAAAATCCTCGGAATTTATGCAGAAGGCCCTATTTTACCAAAATATTGACGGAGCCAGAAGGGCAAGGGAGGTGGAGGCCCGAGGGCCCCACACCACATGGCGGCGCGGCCCAGGGGGGGCCGCGCGGCCATGTGGTGTGGCCCCTCGGCCGGCCTCGACGCCTTTTTATTGGTTTCGAAATGATGAGGACATCCCTACCTCACTACTACCTCCGTCATTACCAACTGAAGATGAACCTGCTGTAAAGCTCAAGTCCAACGAAGTCAGGATTGGACCAATAACACGAGCTCGTGCGAAGCTACTTAAACAACAGGTGAACTTGTTCCTAAACGATACTTTGATTGATGAGAACTTTATACTACCTAAATCCTATTACTTATGTATCATCAGGTATCAAGAGGAGACGAGCATCGCACGAGGAGAGGAGCAGCTGGACATGAAGACGGACGTCAAGATGGCCGTGAAGCTGGACATGGAGCTGGACATGAAGATATCTCATGGACGCGCGAGGGAGGAGCGGGAGGCATGCGCGAGGAGAAGAAGAAGTCCAGGCCGGTCGAACCCGGTCGACCGCCCCAGACCGGCCAGCCCGGTCCACAGCCCCGGTCGACCGGCATCTGGACGACGACCGGACGAAGCCCCTCGTGCCGGACGAAGCCGGAATTTCTCGGTCCCTAGCCCGTTGACGGACCACGACCGGACAGTCCGGTCCCAGCCCGGTTGACCGGCCCGCCAACCCGGCCGGTCCACAGCCGGTCGACCGGATCCCAGACCGGACGCGTCCGAGTCTGTCTCGACCAGATCTATTCTGGGTCGGTTTTTCCTTGTATTTTTCGACCAGAACTCGTCCCGGACGCCTATATAAGTGCCTTGGACGACCCCTAGCTGCTTTAGACCACGTTTAAGATAAACCCTAGTTCTTAGTTGTTTGCTCTGCAAAACTATTGAATTCCCTACACCATATTGCTTGGATATTGTGTAGATCCTGTTTAAGTCTTGTGTGATCTGCTGTTCCATTGGGAATTAGACGGTTGCAACTTACCGCTTCGTGGTCGGCGGCTACGTGCGCAAGTGTGTGGAGCTGCGAATATCTTGCAGGGTTGAGAGCTGTTGCATGGCGACAGGGACCAATCGAGAGATCTCGTTGCGTCATACAAGTTATCATCCACTTCATCGTCGTGTATCTCCGCTGCCATCACCCGTGATCATCATCACCACCATTGCTTACTGAGAAGATCGGGCCACCCCTTATCATCTTGGTATCAGATTTCCAGTTTTCCTCGGTAAGCCATCCACAATCCACCCCATAGTTGAGTTGTGAGTGTTTTCCTATCCAGAAAAAGCCAAAAATATTTAGGGTTAGGGTTTGCCATAGCCATAGCTTGCACTAATTTCGAGTTTTAGTTGCTTTTCGTAGTTGTTTTTGCGTAACTTTATCTTTCTTCTAGTAGAATTGTTAGGGTTTGAGTTTTCTCTATCATCTAGTTTATCATCTAGAGTCAGTTTTTGTTTACTCCGAGTCCACATAGCGTACAGTGTGCTTGTTCCCAACCATAGACACAGCCTTTCGATATACGTGACTAGGAACTTCCCCAGAAGAGACTAGTTTTACCGCTCGACAGGCTGCTCATTAGGGTTTGGTGCTTTGCATATCTTGTTTGGCCGTGTTATCAAGGAGTTGAGTCATAAAATCAAAAAAAAAAAGAAAATTGAAAAGAAGCAAAAAGAGCTACATAGCTGCGTGTGTTACAAAAAGAAAATACAAAAAGAAAAGTGTGTGCTAGTTGAAATCAAGTGAAAGGCCTAAGTTTTCTTTACTGCATCCGTAGTTGAGCAATCTTGTGCCTGTCTCATTGAGCTTTGCTAGCGTCTCTCTTGTGCATTGCAACCTTTCCTCCATATAGTTGCATTGCCCCATTATATCGCCTTGCGTGAGTATCTTTGGTTGTCTACGGTCAGCGCTAGAGCTTGTTATTGGTGCAAATAGGTAGCCTACCTACAGCCCCACATATACCCTGCTTTGTCGTGTGATTGTTCTTATACCCTTGATATTCGCTTCGCTACATCCGTGCACTAGTTGTTACTACAAGTGGTAAGCAACACTAATTTACTTTGGAACGGTAAGATTTCCTTTTCTTATCAGTTTTGAGTGAGTTGTGAGAGTACCACCATATATTTTTGATTTAGTGCACTAACCTACTAATCATGTCTGCTAGTGATAATAAGATTGTTAACCAGGAAAACAAGAATTCGGCAGATATCATCACATGGAGGGAGTATGAAGCTCTTCGTAATGAGATGCGACGTGAATTCCGCACTAACGATGATGAGCTTAAGAGTACAGTTGATGAGATCAAACAAACGCTGGATGCTACTAATGTCACCGTCACTGGATTGTCTGATCAAATGACGGATATACAGCGCAATATTGCGGATATGCGTCTCGCTATTGAGAACTTGACTGTCCTACAACAACAACAACAACAAGACGATGATGAAGATCCTGAGCTTGAAGATGACGCACACAATGCTCGTGGTGCGCCTCGTGGTCATCGTCCTCGTGGCTGGGTTCCACTTGGCCGCAATGGTCGTGGACAAGATGAAGAAGATGGATTGGGTAAGCCTAAGTTTTCCATACCCAAGTTTGAAGGAGGAGCTGATGTTGAAGAATACCTCACTTGGGAGCTCAAGATTGAGAAATTATGGAGCCTACATCCACACTACTCTGAAGATAGGAAGATCAAGCTTGCGTCTTCTGAATTTGATGGTTATGCATTGCGTTGGTGGGATTCTTTGGTTCGTAACCGCGACGAAGATGGTGCACAACCTATCCGTACATGGCGTGCAATGAAGGAGGTTATGACTTCTCGTTTTGTGCCTACCAATTACATGCGGAACATATTTGATAAGCTAACACTATTGAGGCAAGGTGTGAAGACTGTTGATGAGTACTACATGGAGATGGAGATGCTTATGCAGCGTGGTCGTGTCCGTGAGTCTCTAGAGATGACAATGCAGCGTTTTCTCAATGGATTGAAGTATGATGTTAAAGGCATTGTTCGTCATTACACCTACACCAATATGAATCAATTGTTACATCATGCAAGAGAAGCTGAATCACAGTTGGTTGAAGAAGCAAAGGTTAAGGGACGTGCTACGGGAGCTGGGCGTTTTACACCCCGCGCGCCCTCTACAGCGCCGGCGCCTTCGACGCGCTCTGCTCCTTACTCTACTCCGCCTAGCAAACCGGTCTCCAATGTATCTAATGCAAAGAAGTCCGAATCTGCTGCAAGTACGAGTGGTTCTGGTGCGTCTACAACGCGCAACCGTGATATGCTTTGCCATACATGTGGTGGCAAGGGTCACTTCAAGAGAGATTGTCCTAACCGCAAAGTCATGTTTATCAATGAGGACAATGAGTATGAGACTGGAGATGATGCTGATCCAAATGCTCCAGACAATGATGACTATGACACTGATGGTGAAGATGCATATCCTTCTGATGCTCGCACCATTGTTGTGTCGCAGCGTGCTCTTAATGTGTTGCCTAGTGCATCTACTCAGCGCTGCAATTTGTTCCAAACCAAAGCTTTAGTTGGACCTGACAAGGCTTGCAAGGTCATTATTGATGGCGGGAGTTGCCGCAATTTAGCAAGCAAGGAGTTATGTACCAAGCTGAAGTTGAAGTATCTACCGCACCCGCATCCATATTATATTCAGTGGTTGAGTGACAATGGTGAGATGAAGGTAAACCACATGGTGCGTGTTGAGTTTGCGATTGGACCGTATAAGGATTGCATTGATTTTGATGTGGTTCCTATGACGGTTTGTCACCTTTTATTGGGTCGGCCTTGGCTCTATGACCGTTCTGTGCAACACAATGGCCGTGCCAATACATATCACTTGGAGTACAAGGGCAAGAAAATTAACTTACAGCCTATGTCACCACAACAAATTGTCAATGAGTCTCGTCAGAAGATCGAAGTTAATTTGGAGGATGCACCTCTAGATAGGCGAGAGAATTGTAATGTCGTGAGTGATATAACGAAAAGTGAGAGAGTGAATTCCTTAGTCTCATTAGCCACCAAAGAAGACATGAGAGAATTTAGTGAGGATCCTACGGCCATGCCTCTTGTGCTTTTGTACAGGGGTACGGTTTTGGTTTCTAATGACATGACCCCTCTTCCTCTTGGTGTTTCTAATGTTTTGCAGGAATTCGGCGACGTGTTTCCGGAGGAGGTACCCGCAGGACTACCACCATTGCGCGGTATTGAGCATCAAATTGACTTGATTCCCGGAGCATCGCTGCCCAATAGGGCGCCATATCGCACTAATCCCGAAGAGACGAAGGAGATACAGAAGCAAGTACAAGCGCTACTCGACAAAGGTTATATTCGCATAAGCCTAAGTCCTTGTGCTGTTCCTGTTATTCTAGTTCCTAAGAAAGATGGTACTTGGCGCATGTGCGTAGATTGTAGAGCTATAAACAACATTACTATTCGATATCGTCATCCTATTCCCCGTTTAGAGGATATGTTAGATGAATTGAGTGGTGCTGCTGTGTTCTCTAAAATTGATTTGCGTAGTGGCTATCATCAAATTAGGATGAAAGAAGGGGATGAGTGGAAAACAGCCTTTAAAACAAAATTTGGTTTATATGAGTGGTTAGTAATGCCTTTTGGTTTGACTAATGCACCTAGCACTTTCATGAGACTGATGAACCATGTTTTGCGTGAATTTATTGGCAAATTTGTGGTTGTGTATTTTGATGACATATTAATCTACAGCCGCAATGAATCTGATCATACTATACATATTCGACATGTTTTGCAAGTGTTGCGTGATAATCAACTCTATGGTAATCTTGAGAAGTGCACATTTTGCAAAGATAAGGTCATATTTCTGGGTTATGTTGTCTCTCAGCATGGAGTAGAAGTAGATGTGTCTAAAATTGAAGCTATTCAAAATTGGCCTACTCCCATGAATGTGAGTCAAGTTAGAAGTTTTCATGGTCTAGCTGGGTTTTATAGAAGATTTGTGCCCAACTTTAGTACTATTGATGCACCTTTGAATGATTTAACTAAAAAGGGTGTTGTTTTTGAGTGGGGCGCAGCCCAAGATCATGCATTTGATGAACTGAAACGATTGTTAACTTCTGCACCGTTGCTTGCACTTCCTGATTTCAATAAGCAATTTGAGATTGAATGTGATGCTAGTGGTATTGGAATTGGTGGTGTGTTGATGCAAGAGGGTCGCCCAATTGCATATTTTTCTGAGAAACTATCTGGTGCTAAGTTGAACTATCCAATATATGATAAAGAATTGTATGCTTTAATTAGAGTTCTTGAGGTTTGGCAACATTATTTGTGGCCAAAAGAATTTATCATACATTCTGATCATGAAGCTTTGAAATACCTGAAAGCCCAATCTACTTTGCATAAGCGTCTAGCTAAGTGGGTTGAGTTCATTGAGTCTTTTCCATACATTATTAAGCATAAGAAGGGAAAAGATAATATTGTTGCTGATGCTCTATCTAGGAAGAATATGCTATTAACTCAACTTGATGTTAAAATTCCTGGTTTAGAGATACTATGTGATTTGTATGCTACTGATCATGATTTTGCTGAACCATATCGCTTATGTGCTCTTGGTAAAGCATGGGAAAAATATCACATACATGATGGTTTCTTGTTTAGGGCTAACAAACTATGTGTTCCAGAATCGTCTGTGCGTTTGCTCTTATTGCAGGAATCACATGCTGGAGGTTTGATGGGTCACTTTGGGCGTGAGAAGACGCTACTCATGCTAGCTGACCACTTTTATTGGCCAAAGATGAGGCGGGACGTGGATAGATATGTGAGGAGATGCATTACTTGCAACAAGTCCAAGTCCAAGCTGAAGCCTCACGGTTTGTATACTCCTTTACCGGCACCTACTACACCATGGGAGGATATTAGTATGGATTTTGTGTTGGGTTTGCCGCGTACTAAGAGAGGCCATGATTCTATATTTGTGGTAGTGGATAGGTTTTCTAAGATGTCACACTTTATTGCCTGCCACAAGAGCGACGATGCGTCGCATATTGCTAACCTGTTTTTCAGGGAGATTGTACGTCTACATGGAGTCCCGAAGACTATTGTTTCTGATCGTGACGTGAAGTTTATGAGCTACTTCTGGAAGACGCTTTGGAGAAAGCTGGGGACGAAGCTGCTGTTCAGCACTACTTGTCATCCCCAAACTGATGGTCAAACTGAAGTGGTGAATAGAACATTGTCACAACTGTTGAGATCCATGATCAAGAAGAACCTGAAGGAGTGGGAAGAGTGTTTGCCGCATGTGGAGTTTGCTTACAACAGGGCGGTACATTCTACCACAGAGCTATGTCCTTTTGAGGTGGTGTATGGTTTCAAACCCATTACTCCACTTGACTTGTTGCCTTTGCCCATACATGAGAGAGTTAATATGGAGGCATCAAAGAGGGCAGATTATGTGAAGAAGATTCATGAGAAGACTAAAGAGTTGATTGAGAAGAAAGGCAAGAGCAATGCTGCAAGGATGAATAAGAAGCGCAAAGAGATGTTGTTCAAGCCTGGTGATTTGGTCTGGGTACATTTTCGCAAGGATAGGTTCCCAAAGCTGAGGAAGTCTAAGTTGAAGCCTCGTGGTGATGGTCCTTACAAAGTGCTTGCCAAGATCAATGATAATGCATACTCGATAGATCTTCCAGAGGATGAGTTTGGTGTCAGTAATTCTTTCAATGTGGCTGATTTGACACCATATGACGGAGAAGACCTTGGAGCGTCGGGGTCGACGCCTTTTGAAGGGGGGGAGATGATGAGGACATCCCTACCTCACTACTACCTCCGTCATTACCAACTGAAGATGAACCTGCTGTGAAGCTCAAGTCCAACGAAGTCAGGATTGGACCAATAACACGAGCTCGTGCGAAGCTACTTAAACAACAGGTGAACTTGTTCCTAAACGATACTTTGATTGATGAGAACTTTATACTACCTAAGTCCTATTACTTATGTATCATCAGGTATCAAGAGGAGACGAGCATCGCACGAGGAGAGGAGCAGCTGGACATGAAGACGGACGTCAAGATGGCCGTGAAGCTGGACATGGAGCTGGACATGAAGATATCTCATGGACGCGCGAGGGAGGAGCGGGAGGCATGCGCGAGAGGAGAAGAAGAAGTCCAGGCCGGTCCAGAACCCGGTCAGACCGGCCCCCAGACCGGCCAGCCCGGTCCCTGGCCCGGTCGACCGGCCGCTAACCGGACGACGACCGGACGAAGCCCCTCGTACCGGACGAAACCGGAAACTTCGCAGTTTCTCGGTCCCAGCCCGGTTGACCGGACCACAGACCGGACAGTCCGGTCCCAGCCCGGTTGACCGCCGCCAACGGACCGGCCGGTCCACAGCCCGGTCGACCGGATCCCAGACCGGACGCGTCCGAGTCTGTCTCGACCAGATCTATTCTGGGTCGGTTTTTCCTTGTATTTTTCGACCAGAACTCGTCCCGGACGCCTATATAAGTGCCTTGGACGACCCCCTAGCTGCTTTAGACCACGTTTAAGATAAACCCTAGTTCTTAGTTGTTTGCTCTGCAAAACTATTGAATTCCCTACACCATATTGCTTGGATATTGTGTAGATCTGTTTAAGTCTTGTGTGATCTGCTGTTCCATTGGGAATTAGACGGTTGCAACTTACCGCTTCGTGGTCGGCGGCTACGTGCGCAAGTGTGTGGAGTTGCGAATATCTTGCAGGGTTGAGAGTTGCATTGGCGACAGGGACCAATCGAGAGATCTCGTTGCGTCATACAAGTTATCATCCACTTCATCGTCGTGTATCTCCGCTGCCATCACCCGTGATCATCATCACCACCATTGCTTACTGAGAAGATCGGGCCACCCCTTATATCTTGGTATCAGAAGTCAAAGCCGCGGAAACCCTCCAGAGAGCCGCCATATCGAAACTCCGTCTCGGGAGCCAGAAGTCTCCGTTCTGGCACTCCGCCGGGACGGGGAATTGGAGGAGATCTTCACCGCCATCACCGCCAACGCCTCTCCATCGACCAGCCATGTTTCCCCCATCCATGTGTGAGTAATTCCCCCGCTGTAGGCTGAAGGGGATGGTAGGGATTGGATGAGATTGGTCATGTAATAGTCATAAGATTGTTAGGGCATAGTGCCTAGTATCCGTAGATGTCACTTTTATGATATTGTTGCAACTTGTTATGCTTAATGCTTGTCACTAGGGCCCGAGTGCCATGATCTCAGATCTGAACATGTTATTGATTCATGAAGATATTCGTTGTTTATGATCTTACCTGCAAGTTGTATACACATGTCGCTGTCCGGAACCAATGGCCCCGAAGTGACAGAAATCGGGACAACCGGAGGGGATGGTAGTGATGTGAGGATCACATGTGTTCACGGAGTGTTAATGCTTTGCTCCGGTACTCTATTAAAAGGAGTACCTTAATTTCCAGTAGTTTCCCTAGAGGCCCGGCTGCCACCGGCTGGTAGGACAAAAGATGTTGTGCAAGTTTCTCATTGCGAGCATGTACGACTAAATATGGAACACATGCCTATTGATTGATTAGTACTTGGATACCGTTTTATTATTATCTGCAAATGCCCCTGCTTTGATTGTTACATGAGTTTCTCTCATCCATGCGCCCGTTAAATCCGTCCCTGTGCCTACAATATTTTAATCCTGCTGTTTACTATAATCACTACTGCTGTCTTTATTTCACCGCTGCTGTTATTTCGCTATTTCCACTGCCATAAAACTGTTACTACTGATAAACTCTTGCGAGCAAGTCTGTTTCCAGGTGCAACTGAATTGACAACTCCGCTGTTAAGGCTTACAAGTATTCTTTGTCTCCCCTTGTGTCGAATCAATAAATTGGGTAATACTTCCCTCGAAGACTGTTGCGATCCCCTATACTTGTGGGTCATCAAGACTATTTTCTGGCGCCGTTGCCGGGGAGCATAGCTTTATTTGGAAGTTCACTTGGATTGATATTGTTCGCTGCAAATTATCCATCATGGGTAAACCTCGCGATACTAAGATCGCCATATTACCATCCACTACAAGAAAAGGTACAACTCTGAGTACCTCTGCTGCTCTTGATTCACCCTCTGTGATTGATAAACTTGTTTCACCGCCACATGCTTCACATGCTGGTACTTCTGCTGAATCTGAAAATTCTCATAATATTGATAATGTTTCTGCTGTGCTTGATGATAGTGGTTCATTGGGATCTTTTCTAGATGCTACAATTGCTAGGTCTAGACAAATTGAAAATACTGAAACTCCTAATGCTACTACACCTGTTAAATCACCTGAACTTGATTATTCTAGTGATGATCCTGATGAAGATTATGTAGAGCTTGATGATGATTTTATTGAAAAATGCAATGCTACTACTGATGCAAGAAAAATTAAAAAGTTGCTTGCAGAACATGCTGTTAGATATAAACCATCTCCTGATCCTAAATTTGCCACATCTCCTATAAACATTAGGGATAAAGATTATGATTTTTCTCTTGATCTATCTCATATAGCTATTGTTGAGAAAACACCCTTTTGTGGTACTGAAAAAGAAAGTGCTGTTGAACACTTGACTGAGTTATCTACTCTTAGTGGCGTGTTTTCTGATGATGTCAAGATGCGTACTTATTTTGTCGCTAAAATTTTTCCGTTCTCATTAAAGGATGATGCTAAAACTTGGTATAATAATTTGCCTCCTGGTTCTATTAAAAGTCCAACCGACTTGCGTGATGTTTTCTTTCGAAAATACTTTCCTGCTAGTGCTCAACATGCTGCTTTGCAGAGAATTTATAATTTTGACCAGGAAGATGGAGAGAAATTGCCTGAGGCTTGGGCGAGATTTTGCTCTCTTATTAGAGCTCAGCCTGACCATGATTTGGAAAAGCATGATTTACTTGATATATTTTATAGTGGACTAACTATTGAGTCTAGGGCATACCTGGATAGTTGTGCTGGTTGTGTTTTCAGGAAAAGAACTCCAGACGACGCTGAAGAATTATTGGCTAAAATAGGACGGAATCATGATGATTGGTCTACACCTGAACCAACCCCGACACCGATAGTGAAGAAGAGGGGTATGATTAAATTGAATGATGAAGATATGAGGGAAGCCAAGAAGTCTCTTAAAGAGAAGGGTATTAAACCTGAAGATGTGAAGAATTTACCTCCTATAGAAGATATATGTGAGACGATTCCCCCTTCATCCATGATTGAGGTACACTCTCTTCAACACTTTACTAGGGAAGATATTCCGTATTCAAAAATCGCTCGTCTCGAACGTATCGATAATTTCTTATGTTCCATGCCACTTTATTGATGATACCTACATGTTTTATGCACATTTTATGTCGTATTTATGCATTTTTTGGAACTAACCTATTAACAAGATGCCGAAGTGCAGTTCTGTTTTCTGCTTTTGGTTTCAGAAATCCTAGTAACGAAATATTCTCGGAATTGGACGAAATCACCGCCCAGGTTCCTATTTTCCATGAAGCTTCAGAACACCCGGGAAGGACAGAGGGGGCCACAGGGCCCCGGATGACCTTGGCGCGGCGAGAGGGCGCGCCGCCCCATGGTGTGGCCCCCCTGCCAGCCCTCCTGCGCCGCCTCTTCGCCTATATAAAGCCCCTGCATCGAAAACCCTTAGGGAGGAAGCCACGATACGAGAAAAGTTCGAGCCGCCGTCATCGCGACGCCAAGATCTGGGGACGGGAGTCTGTTCCGGCACCTGCCGGAGCGGGGAAGTGCCCCGGAAGGCTTCTCCATCGTCACCGCTGCCATCTCCACCGCCATCTTCATCACCGCTGCTGCTCCCATGAGGAGGGAGTAGTTCTCCATCGAGGCTCGGGGCTGTACCGGTAGCTATGTGGTTCATCTCTCTCTTATGTAGTTCAATACAATAATCTCATGAGCTGCCTTACATGATTGAGATTCATATGATGATGCTTGTAATCTAGATGTCATTATGCTAGTCAAGTGGGTTTTACTTATGTGATCTCCGGAGACTCCTTGTCCCACGTGTGTAAAGGTGACAGTGTGTGCACCGTGTGGGTCTCTTAGGCTATATTTCACGAAGTACTTATTCACTGTTGAAGAGCGTAGTGAAGTGCTTATTTATATCTCTTGATGATTGCAATGTGTTTGTATCACAATTTATCTATGTGCTACTCTAGTGATGTGTTATTAAAGTAGTTTTATTCCTCCTGCATGTGTGCAAAGGTGACAGTGCGTGCACCGTGTTAGTACTTGGTTTATGCTATGATCATGATCTCTTGAAGATTGCGAAGTTAACTATTGCTATGATAATATTGATGTGATCTATTCCTCCTACATATGCATGAAGGTGACAGTGTGCATGCTATGCTAGTACTTGGTTTAGTCGTTTTGATCTATCTTACACTTAAGGTTACTTAAACATGAGCATTATTGTGGAGCTTGTTAACTCCGGCATTGAGGGTTCGTGTAATCCTACGCAATGTGTTCATCATCCAACAAAAGTGTAGAGTATGCATTTATCTATTCTGTTATGTGATCAATGTTGAGAGTGTCCACTAGTGAAAGTCTATTCCCTAGGCCTTGTCCCTAAATACTGCTGAGTTACTACTGCTTGTTTGCTGTGTTACTACTGCTGCAATACTACCACCATCAACTACACGCCAGCAAGCTATTTTCTGGCACCGTTGCTACTGCTCATATATATTCATACCATCTGTATTTCACTATCTCTTCGCCGAACTAGTGCACCTATTTGGTGTGTTGGGGACACAAGAGACTTCTTGCTTTGTGGTTGCAGGGTTGCATGAGAGGGATATCTTTGACCTCTTCCTCCTGAGTTCGATAAACCTTGGGTGATCCACTTAAGGGAAAACTTGCTGCTGTTCTACAAACCTCTGCACTTGGAGGCCCAACACTGTCTACAGGAAAGGAGGGGGAACGTAGACATCAAGCACTTTTCTGGCGCCGTTGCCGGGGAGGAAAGGTAAAAGGTACTCACACTCCGGATCTCGGCTACTAAGCTATTTTCCGGCGCCATTGTAAGTACTCGAAGCTATTTCCTTTAGACTCTGCAATTGCGACATTTGGTTTCTTGTTTACACTAGTTAGGCATAATGGAAAACAACAAAAATATGAGAGATCTTTATGAACTTTATCTTGAATTAGGACATGATGTGTTTGAAGAGAGAATTAAAAAACCCATGGAACTTTATATGCATGATAATGGGAATGTTATTAGTATGAATGCTTTGAACACCATTGTTGCTAATGTTATGGAAAATTCTAAGCTTGGGGAAGCTGGCTTTGATGAGCATGATATTTTTAGTCCCCCAAGCATTGAGGAGAAAATTTACTTTGATGATACTTTGCCTCCTATTTATGATGATTATAATGATAGTAGTCTTTTGTTACCACCTGTTATGGAGGATAAATTTGATTATGATTACAATATACCTCCTATATTTGATAGCTACTTTGTTGAATTTGCTCCCACTACAACTAATAAAATTGATTATGCTTATGTTGGGAGTAGTAATTATTTTATGCATGAGACTCATGATAAGAATGCTTTATGTGATAGTTATATTGTTGAGTTTGCTCATGTTGCTACTGAAAGTTATTATGAGAGAGGAAAATATGGTTGTAAAAATTTTCATGTTACTAAAACACCTCTCTATGTGCTGAAATTTTTGAAGCTACACTTGTTTTATCTTCCTATGCTTGTTACTTTGCTCTTCATGAACTTGTTTATTTACAAGATTCCTATGCATAGGAAGCATGTTAGACTTAAATGTGTTTTGAATTTGCCTCTTGATGTTCTCTTTTGCTTCATTGTCTATTTTCATGAGAGCATCATCATTAAAACTGCTGAGCCCATCTTAATGGCTATAAAGAAAGAACTTCTTGGGAGATAACCCATGTGTTTATTTTACTACAACAATTTTTGTTTTGTTGAGTCTTGGAAGTTGTTTACTACTGTAGCAACCTCTCCTTATCATGTTTTTGTGCCAAGTAAAGTTTCTATGTCAAAGTTGATGTTATATTTGGGATCGCTGCGCAGAAACAGCATTGCTGTCTGTCACGAATCTGGGCACAGTTCTCTGTAGAAAATTCGAAAAAATCTGCCAATTTACGAGCGTGATCCTCAGATATGTACGCAACTTTCATTAGTTTTGAGTTTTTCCATTTGAGCAAGTCTGGTGCCATCTTAAAATTCGTCTTTACGGACTGTTCTGTTTTTGACAGATTCTGCCTTTTATTTCGCATTGCCGCTTTTGTTAAGTTGAATGAGTTTCTTTGTTCCATTAACTTTCAGAAGTTTTGTGCAATGTCCAGAAGTGTTAAGAATGATTGTGTCACCTCTGAACATGTGAATTTTTGATTATGCACTAACCCTCTAACGAGTTTGCTTGAAGTTTGGTGTGAAGGAAGTTTTCAAGGGTCAATAGAAGAGGGTGATATAATGTGATCGAGAAGAGTGAAAGGTCTAAGCTTGGGGATGCCCCGGTGGTTCATCCCTGCATATTTCAAGAAGACTCAAGCATCTAAGCTTGGGGATGCCCAAGGCATCCCCTTCTTCATCGACAACTTATCAGGTTTCTTCTAGTGAAACTATATTTTTATTCCATCACATCCTATGTATTTTACTTGGAGCGTCTGTGTGCTTTTATTTTTGTTTTTGTTTTGTTATCTTAGTTCTCTGAATAAGTTCATCCTTGTGTGGGAGAGAGACACGCTCCGCTGGTTCGTATGAACACATGTGTTCTTAGCTCATAATATTCATGGCGAAGTTTCTTCTTCGTTAAATTGTTATATGGTTGGAATTGGAAAATGCTACATGTAGTAATTCTAAAATGTCTTGGGTAATGTGATACTTGGCAATTGTTGTGTTCATGTTTAAGCTCTTTCATCATATACTTTGCACCTATTAATGAAGAAATACATAGAGCTTGCTAAAATTTGGTTTGCATAATTGGTCTCTCTAAGGTCTAGATAATTTCTAGTATTGAGTTTGAACAACAAGGAAGACGGTGTAGAGTCTTATAATGTTTACAATATGTCTTTTATGTGAGTCTTGCTGCACCGGTTCATCCTTGTGTTTGTTTCAAATAACCTTGCTAGCCTAAACCTTGTATCGAGAGGGAATACTTCTCATGCATCCAAAATCCTTGAGCCAACCACTATGCCATTTGTGTCCACCATATCTACCTACTACATGGTATTTCTCCGCCATTCCAAAGTAAATTGCTTGAGTGCTACCTTTAAACAATTCAAAAGTTATTACCTCTGATTTGTGTCAATGTTTTATAGCTCATGAGGAAGTATGTGGTGTTTATCTTTCAATCTTGTTGGGCAACTTTCACCAATGGACTAGTGGCTTCATCCGCTTATCCAATAATTTTGCAAAAAGAGCTGGCAATGGGATTCCCAGTCCCAAATTAATTAACAAAAATAGACACTCCTCCATGGTATGTGATTGTTGGACGGCACCCGAAGGATTCGGTTAGCCATGGCTTGAGAAAGCAAAGGTGGGGAGGAGTGTCATCATAATAAAACTAAAATAAAAAGGCACTCCTTCATGGTATGAGATTGTTGGCAGGCACCCGAGGATTCGGTTAGCCATGGTTTGTGAAAGAAAGGTTGGAAGGAGTGCCACCCAAAAATAAAATAAAATGGGAGCCGCTCTTTGAAGGTTTGTCTGGCAAGGGGGTTAGAGTGCCCACTACCATTCGTTGACAACAACAAACACCTCTCAAAACTTTACTTTTATGCTCTCTTGATGTTTTCAAAATAAAAGCTCTAGCACAAATATAGCAATCGATGCTTTCCTCTTTGAAGGACCTTTCTTTTACTTTTATGTTGAGTCAGTTCACCTATTTCTCTCCATCCCAAGAAGCAAACACTTGTGTGAACTGTGCATTGATTCTTACATACTTGCTTATTGCATTTGTTATATTACTCTATGTTGACAATTATCCATGAGATATACATGTTACAAGTTGAAAGCAACCGCTGAAACTTAATCTTCCATTGTGTTGCTTCAATGTCTATACTTTAAATTATTGCTTTACGAGTTAACTCTTATGCAAGACTTATTGATGCTTGTCTTGAAGTACTATTCATGAAAAGTCTTTGCTTTATGATTCAGTTGTTTACTCATGTCATTACCTTTGTTTTGATCGCTGCATTCATTACATATGTTTACAATATGATCAAGGTTATGATGGCATGTCACTTAAGAATTTATCTTTGTTATCGTTTTACCTGCTCGGGACGAGCAGAACTAAGCTTGGGGATGCTGATACGTCTCCGACGTATCGATAATTTCTTATGTTCCATGCCACTTTATTGATGATACCTACATGTTTATATGTCGTATTTATGCGTTTTCGGAACTAACCTATTAACAAGATGCCGAAGTGCCGGTTCTGTTTTCTGCTGTTTTTGGTTTGAAATCCTAGTAACGAAATATTCTCGGAATTGGACGAAATCACCGCCCAGGTTCCTATTTTTCCACGAAGCTTCCGAACAGGAAGGACGGAGGGGCCCGGGCCCCAGATGACCTGCGCGGCGGAGGGGGGGCGCCGCCTATGGTGTGCCCCCTGTCAGCCCTCTGCGCCGCCTCTTCGCCTATATAAAGCCCCACATCGAAAACCCTTAGGGAGGAAGCCACGATACGAGAAAAGTTCCAGAGCCGCCGTCATCGCGACGCCAAGATCTGGGGGACAGGAGTCTCTGTTCGGCTGCCGGAGCGGGGAGTGCCGGAAGGCTTCTCCATCGTCACCGCTGCCATCTCCACCGCCATCTTCATCACCGCTGCTGCTCCCATGAGGAGGGAGTAGTTCTCCATCGAGGCTCGGGGCTGTACCGGTAGCTATGTGGTTCATCTCTCTCCTATGTAGTTCAATACAATAATCTCATGAGCTGCCTTACATGATTGAGATTCATATGATGATGCTTGTAATCTAGATGTCATTATGCTAGTCAAGTGGGTTTTACTTATGTGATCTCCGGAGACTCCTTGTCCCACGTGTGTAAAGGTGACAGTGTGTGCACCGTGTGGGTCTCTTAGGCTATATTTCACGAAGTACTTATTCACTGTTGAAGAGCGTAGTGAAGTGCTTATTTATATCTCTTGATGATTGCAATGTGTTTGTATCACAATTTATCTATGTGCTACTCTAGTGATGTGTTATTAAAGTAGTTTTATTCCTCCTGCATGTGTGCAAAGGTGACAGTGCGTGCACCGTGTTAGTACTTGGTTTATGCTATGATCATGATCTCTTGAAGATTGCGAAGTTAACTATTGCTATGATAATATTGATGTGATCTATTCCTCCTACATATGCATGAAGGTGACAGTGTGCATGCTATGCTAGTACTTGGTTTAGTCGTTTTGATCTATCTTACACTTAAGGTTACTTAAACATGAGCATTATTGTGGAGCTTGTTAACTCCGGCATTGAGGGTTCGTGTAATCCTACGCAATGTGTTCATCATCCAACAAAAGTGTAGAGTATGCATTTATCTATTCTGTTATGTGATCAATGTTGAGAGTGTCCACTAGTGAAAGTCTATTCCCTAGGCCTTGTCCCTAAATACTGCTGAGTTACTGCTTGTTTACTGTTTTACTGTGTTACTACTGCTGCAATACTACCACCATCAACTACACGCCAGCAAGCTATTTTCTGGCCCCGTTGCTACTGCTCATATATATTCATACCACCTGTATTTCACTATCTCTTCGCCGAACTAGTGCACCTATTTGGTGTGTTGGGGACACAAGAGACTTCTTGCTTTGTGGTTGCAGGGTTGCATGAGAGGGATATCTTTGACCTCTTCCTCCCTGAGTTCGATAAACCTTGGGTGATCCACTTAAGGGAAAACTTGCTGCTGTTCTACAAACCTCTGCACTTAGGGAAGATATTCATTCAAAACCTCCTGCTCAATGCTTAGATGAATTTGATAATTATATTGTTAAGCAAGAAAACTTTAATATGAGAGTAGAGAATCATTTAATGGAAAATTCTCGAGCTATTAGTGAATTGCATGGTATTGTGGAGAGAACCTCCAATGATGTTAAGATACTTGTTAAACATTTTCAAATGGTTCAAACTCAAATTGATCAACTTACTAAAGTGCAAAATGACTTGTTGGGAAATAATTCTAAAGAAAAACATGCTTATGAAGTAACAACTAGAGGTGGTGTTTCTACCCAGGATCCTCTATATCCTGAAGGGCATCCCAAAAGAGTTGAACAAGATTCTCAACTAATTAAAACTAGTGCTCCATCTAAGAAAAAGAAAAAGAAACATAAGAATGTTGTAGAATCCTCTGAACCTGTTAATGATCCTAATAGTATTTCTATTTCTGATGCTGAAACTGAAAGTGGTAATGAACATGAGGAAGATAATGATAAGAATGATACTCCTGATAAAGAAGAGGTTGAAAAAGAACCTGAAAAGCCTGCTAAAAATAAAAAGTACACTAAAGAAGATTTTATTACTGAGAAACATGGTAATGAAAGAGAACCTTGGGTTCAAAAGCAAATGCCTTTTCCTGCTAAGAAACTTAAATCAAAGGAGGAGGAACATTATAATAAATTTTGTGATTGGATGAAACCTTTATTTTTGCAAATCCCTTTGACTGATGCTATTAAATTGCCTCCTTATTCAAAGTATATGAAAGATATTGTTACTAACAAAAGGAAAATCCCCAATGAGGAAATTTCCACTATGCTCGCTAATTACTCCTTCAATGGTAAGATTCCAAAGAAGCTTGGAGACCCAGGTATACCGACTATTCCTTGTTCCATCAAGAATAATTATGTTAGAACTGCTCTATGTGATTTGGGAGCAGGTGTGAGTGTAATGCCTTTTTCTCTTTATAAGAGACTTGATTTAGATAAATTGATACCAACTGATATATCCTTGCAAATGGCTGATAAATCTACTGCTATTCCTGTTGGTTTATGTGAAAATGTTCCTGTTCAAGTTACTCAGCATTGCTTGATATTAACTGATTTTGTTGTGTTGGAAATGCCTGAAGATGATAATATGTCCATTATTCTTGGAAGACCCTTTCTTAATACTGCAGGGGCTGTTATTGATTGCAATAAAGGCATGGTTACTTTCAATGTTGATGATAAGGAACACACTGTCTATTTTCCCAAGAGGATTGATAAAGTATGTGGAGTCAATACAATTTTTAATGTGAAAACTATCAAAGTGGGATCCATTGATTGTCCTATATATGAGCCTAAAGAAGAATATCAAACTCTTGTGATTGGATCCATATCAATTCAATATAAGGTAACATGATTGATTTGAGGTTTATTTCTTCTTATGTCATATAAAATTTATTTGGTAGCAAGACTTGATCAACCTTGTTAACAAGTATATTTTATTGCATAAAAGAGCTAAACAACACTTCTTTCTTTCTTTCTCCCTCCACCTATTTTACTTGCTGTAGCACTTTTGTTTTGCAATATGCTTTAGTCATTTAAGATTTTAGAAATCATTTTCCTGCGCAGTAATCATTAATTTAATACCCAGAAATGTGCATTTTTCGAAGTTCTCTAAAAATTACAAAAATTACACCGTTGGTCCTATTTTTCGACGAGGCACCTGGGAGCACCAGAGGATGACCTGTGGGGCACCAGGGGGTGCCACACCATAGGCCGGCGCGGCCAGCAAGGGGGCCGCGCCTTGTGGTGTGGGCCACCCCTTGCCCCACTACATCATCTCTTCCTCCCAGCACCTTCTCTCTCCCGAAAAAGCTCGTACCAAGTTTCTCTCACTCGTGTTTCTGCTCAAGAACTCGCGATTTTTCGATCTCCTTGCTCAGCCCAGATTTCTGTCTGAAATTTGGCACATTTACTCCTTGGTATGTGACTCCTTTGATTGTCCAATTAGAATTTCATTTGGTTGAGTATATCTTGAATATTTTGCTGCTATAGATAACATGTTTAGTGAGCTTGCATGCTTGTTCTAAGTGGAAGAAATTAGTTTTGATGCATGTTTAGTACTCTAGCAAGTTCCTATAGTAGTTCCCCTTCAATTATATACCTTGAAATCAAATTTTATAATGATTGTTGAAAAATTTCAGAAAATGGAAGGGAGTGTGCACCAACTTAACCAAGAAGAGTTGGAGGTACAGCAAGTTATGAGAGTCCATCGTGAAGAGGGAGTATACCCCTCTTATTACCCATGCACGGACTTTATGCGGAATGCAGGAATCCTGCAAGATGTGCAAACACTAATTTCCAATGCAGGATTGGGAGATTTTGCTGTTGGTGAACCTCACCAATATGCTAAACTAACGGTGTCGGTTGTGCAGGATTTCGAATTTCACCGGTCTCAAACTGACCCCATGGTCCGGTACAAGATTTATAACAAAACTATCGACTTGCCTTTCAGTGATTTTTGTACAGCAATTAGAGTGCCGCGATGGGGATCTTGCGAGAAGATCAGGGGAACACCGCGGGAGCTCTCGAATCTTTATACAAGGATTTGTAATGGGAGGAGCTTCTCCAATGATGGTGGTAAGATTAGTAGCATTCAACATCCAGCCATCCGCTATTTTGCCTATTTCATTACAAAGTGCGTTCTTGCGAGAAGGACTGGAGGTAAATTATCTGTCCAAGATTTGGCTTTCTTAGCTGCTGCTTTGCAACAGGATAGGACTTATAATTTGGGTGCTTTAATAGCTTGTAGACTTGCTACTAACCGTGAGAAAGGAGGAATTTGTGGAGGTCTTATCGCCTCTCGCTTATTAGCTATGCATGGTGTAGGTCCTCACCATTTAGATATTCCGCTTTCTATAGAGAAACTTGATGTTTTCTCCATGATCAGGCATGAGTTTATTTCAGATGCATCTAATTTGAACAACCTGCATTATAGGATAACTTTGTATAAGAAAAGTTGGAGTATAACTAAGAAAATTGAAAAATTAGTACGCTTGCCTGCACCTGCTTTGTTTAACCTTGATGCCAGGGACGGGTGGTCGATCACAGAAAATGAGCTAAACGCATACATAGAAAGGGAAAGCCGTCGTGCAAGGGAAGATGTGGAGGAGGCCGAGGAGCACCCCGACTCTTCATCCGATGCAGCGAGCTCCTCATATCAACATCATGGGCATGTGGAACCTCCACGATATTCTTCTGCGCAGGGGCCCTATTACCACTCCATGTATGATCCACCGGCGTGGAACTCCGACCCTCGTTGGGAATGAACTCCACTTAGGCCAAAAGCCTAAGCTTGGGGGAGGTATACCGGCATCACTCATTCTTTGCATATTATGGTTGCTGGATACTTGTACATACTTGTTTAGTCTCTTAGAGTGGTTTTCTAATGAGAGGGAGATGATATTTGGGGAAGTGCTGTCCAAAAACAGATTCTGTGCTGTTACCAAAAAAATTCGTACGCACAGCCAGAACGTTATTTTGAGTTGCCAATTTTTGAGCATGTTCCCCAGGTTGTTATCTAACTTTCATTAGTTGAACACTTTTTGGTCTGAGCAATGGAAGATTTTTGTTAATTTCGATTTCTGTACTGCTGTCAGGATTTGGCAGATTTCTGTCATCCTGCTTTTCTGTGTTTCTGTTAGTTTGCATTCTTTTGTTTTCGCAAAAAGACCAAAAATATTTCTGTTGTTTCTCTTCACCATTTGTTTATTTGGTTCTTTGCTCTTAGTTTATTTCGTTTGCTATCGTTGGTTTGCTATGAGAAAACCCAAAAAGATTTTGCTTTGTTTGCTTGTTTTCTCTTGTTCTTGTTTCTAATTCGAAAACACCAAAAATATTTGCTGTTCTTCTTTGGTTTGTAAAGTTCATCATGAGTTCAATGGTCTTCGGTGGCTGGAGCGTGGTTTTCATTTCATATTATCCAAGCTACACAAGTGAAAAGGCAATAATGACGATCTACGACAATCTGATTGTGGTGAGAGGCTGGTATGAACTCTATTTGCTTTCATTTTTGTACATATACTCATCCATGTGAGCATGCTTAGTTGGTTCATGTGAGGTATATGTTATTTGAGAAAGTCTAGTAGTTCATGATCTCTCATGTTTAGTTCCAATTTATTAATATGAGTAGCATGTCATGGATGTTTGCTTGCATTGTTTTATTCATAACTAAGTATGGCATTGTGGTATCCTCCTCTGAATAATTCATTTATATCGACTTGGCACATGCTCACGCATGCATATGACTGAACAAAAAGTCAATTAAGCCTCGATGATTTATATTGCTTCAGAGTTCTTGTATCACTTTTATGCCTCCATTAATTTATTTTGCCGCAAGCATGATTATGACAGTTACTGCTCTCTTGATTTGTCGCTCCCTAGTCTTTTGCTAGCCTTCACTTGTACTGAGCGGGATCGCCGCTCGTGCTTCCAAACACCTGAAAACCAAGTTGTTCAAAAGTGTCCACCATAAATACCTATGCATGGCATTTCAAACCATTCCAAGTAAATTCTCATGCGCTACCTTTAAAACCTTCAAAATGCTTCTCAATTTGTGTTAATGTTTCATAGCTCATGAGGAAGTATGTGGTGTTTAGCTTTCAACCTTGTCATTTACTTTTGACGGACTCTCATATGGACTAGTGGCACATCCGCTTATCCAATAATTTTGCAAAAAGAGCTGGCAATGGGATTCCCAGTCCCAAATTAATTAACTTAAATAGACACTCCTCCATGGTTTGTGATTGTTGGACGGCACCCGAAGGATTCGGTTAGCCATGGCTTGTGTGAGCAAAGGTTGGGGGGAGTGTCATCATCATAATAAAACTTAAATAAAAAGGCACTCCTTCATGGTATGTGATTGTTGGCAGGCACCCGAGGATTCGGTTAGCCATGGTTTGTGAAAGAAAGGTTGGAAGGAGTGCCAACCAAAAATAAATAAAATGGGAGCCGCTCTTGTGAGTCCGGTTGATGAGGTAGTTAGTGTACCCATTACCATTCGTTGACAACAACAAACACCTCTCAAAATAATTTTACTCCTGCTTTACAAATGAAAAGCTCTAGCGCATGTTAATCCCTGCTTCCCTCTGCGAAGGGTCAATCTTTTACTTTTATGTTGTGTCTTCATTCTTTCTTTGAGCACTATCTTGAGAGCACAACTGTCATTCTTAGTATAATATGCTTGTCTCAAAATATGATTGATTGTGGTATAACTTTGATGCTTTTATCTTTGACAATCACTACTTCTAGTCTTTCTATGAACTCAAGAGGTGCCTCGGCATTTATGTTTTGCCGATCAAATACAGGCAAGCGAGATACCACTTTATCATATTCTCTTATGAACATTGCAATCTTGCTTACATACATGATTCATGATGCTTATTATTAATTGTTGGTACCTCTCCATGATTGACATAGCTGTTGGATGATCTTATTTGCATATGTCTCATTATGAACTGCTTAAGTATTAGCCATAGCATGAGAATATATACATCATATGAGCAAATGTGTTCGTGAAAGTTCTTTTATCGCTCAGTTGTTAACTGAATTGCTTGAGGACAAGCAATAAGCTAAGCTTGGGGGAGTTGATACGTCCAAAACGTATCTACTTTCCCGAACACTTTTGCTATTGTTTTGCCTCTAATTTGTGTATTTTGGATACAACTAACACGGACTAACGCTGTTTTCAGCAGAACTGCTCTGGTGTCTCGTTTTTGTGCAGAAATCCAACTTTCGGGAAAATCCTCGGAATTTATGCAGAAGGCCCTATTTTACCAAAATATTGACGGAGCCAGAAGGGCAAGGAGGTGGAGGCCCGAGGGCCCCACACCACATGGCGGCGCGGCCAGGGGGGGCCCGCGCGGCCATGTGTGTGGCCCCCTCGGCCGGCCTCCGACGCCCCCCTTCGGACTACTTATTGGTTTCGACCTGAAAACGCACGGAGAGAAGTCGAAGTCGCCAGAAACCCTCCAGAGAGCCGCCACATCGCGAAACTCCGTCTCGGGAGCCAGAAGTCTCCGTTCTGGCACTCCGCCGGGACGGGGAATTGGAGGAGATCTTCACCGCCATCACCGCCAACGCCTCTCCATCGACCAGCCATGTTTCCCCCATCCATGTGTGAGTAATTCCCCCGCTGTAGGCTGAAGGGGATGGTAGGGATTGGATGAGATTGGTCATGTAATAGTCATAAGATTGTTAGGGCATAGTGCCTAGTATCCGTAGATGTCACTTTTATGATATTGTTGCAACTTGTTATGCTTAATGCTTGTCACTAGGGCCCGAGTGCCATGATCTCAGATCTGAACATGTTATTGATTCATGAAGATATTCGTTGTTTATGATCTTACCTGCAAGTTGTATACACATGTCGCTGTCCGGAACCAATGGCCCCGAAGTGACAGAAATCGGGACAACCGGAGGGGATGGTAGTGATGTGAGGATCACATGTGTTCACGGAGTGTTAATGCTTTGCTCCGGTACTCTATTAAAAGGAGTACCTTAATTTCCAGTAGTTTCCCTAGAGGCCTGAAGGAGATATGCCCTAGAGGCAATAATAAAGTGGTTATTATTTATATCTTTATGTTTATGATAAATGTTTATATATCATGCTAGAATTGTATTAACCGAAACATTAGTACATGTGTGATATGTAGACAAACAAGAAGTCCCTAGTATGCCTCTTAAACTAGCTTGTTGATTAATAGATGATTAGTTTCATAATCATGAACATTGGATGTTATTAATAACAAGGTTATGTCATTGTGTGAATGATATAATGGACACACCCAATTAAGCGTAGCATAAGATCTCGTCATTAAGTTATTTGCTATAAGCTTTTGATACATAGTTACCTAGTCCTTATGACCATGAGATCATGTAAATCACTTATACCGGAAAGGTACTTTGATTACACCAAACACCACTGCGTAAATGGGTGGCTATAAAGGTGGGATTAAGTATCCGGAAAGTATGAGTTGAGGCATATGGATCAACAGTGGGATTTGTCCATCCCGATGACGGATAGATATACTCTGGGCCCTCTCGGTGGAATGTCGTCTAATGTCTTGCAAGCATATGAATGAGTTCATAAGAGACCACATACCACGGTACGAGTAAAGAGTACTTGTCAGGAGACGAGGTTGAACAAGGTATAGAGTGATACCGAAGATCAAACCTCGGACAAGTAAAATATCGCGAGACAAAGGGAATTGGTAATATATGTGTATGGTTCATTCGATCACTAAAGTCATCGTTGAATATGTGGGAGCCATTATGGATCTCCAGATCCCGCTATTGGTTATTGGTCGGAGTGAGTACTCAACCATGTCCGCATAGTTCTCGAACCGTAGGGTGACACACTTAAAGTTGGATGTTGAAATGGTAGCACTTGAATTATGGAATGGAGTTCGAATATTTGTTCGGAGTCCCGGATGAGATCCCGGACATCACGAGGAGTTCCGGAATGGTCCGGAGAATAAGATTCATATATAGGATGTCATTTTATGTGAAATAAAATGTCGCGGAAGGTTCTATGGAAGGTTCTAGAAGGTTCTAGAAAAGTCCGGAAGAAACCACCAAGGAAGGTGGAGTCCACAAGGGACTCCACCTCCATGGCCGGCCAGCCCTAGATGGGGTGGAGTCCCAAGTGGACTCCACCATAGGGGGCCGGCCACCCCCCACATGGGAGGTGGGAATCCCACCTTTGGGTGGGAGTCCTAGTTGGGCTAGGTTTCCCCCTCCTATGGAAGGTTTTGGTTTCGGGTCTTATTCGAAGACTTGGACACCAACACTTGGGATCCACCTATATAATGAGGGGCCAAGGGAGGGGGCCGGCCACCCCAAGACCACAAGCTGGCCGCCCCCTTGAGTGGCCGGCCACCCCCTCCCAAACCCTAGCCGCCCCCTTCTCCTCCATATCTCCCGCGTAGCTTAGCGAAGCTCCGCCGGACTTCTTCACCGCCACCGACACCACGCCGTCGTGCTGTCGGATTCAAGAGGAGCTACTACTTCCGCTGCCCGCTGGAACGGGGAGGTGGACGTCGTCTTCATCAACAACCGAACGTGTGACCGAGTACGGAGGTGCTGCCCGTTCGTGGCGCCGGAACCGATCGTGATCAAGATCTTCTACGCGCTTTTGCAAGCGGCAAGTGATCGTCTACCGCAGCAACAAGAGCCTCCTCTTGTAGGCTTTGGAATCTCTTCAAGGGTGAGACTCGATACCCCCTCGTTGCTACCGTCTTCTAGATTGCATCTTGGCTTGGATTGCGTGTTCGCGGTAGGAAAATTTTTGTTTTCTATGCAACGTTATCCTACAGTGGTATCAGAGCCGTGTCTATGCATAGATGGTTGCACGAGTAGAACACAATGGTTTGTGGGCGTTGATGCTCTTGTTATCTTTAGTTTGAGTACTTTGCATCTTTGTGGCATAGTGGGATGAAGCGGCTCGGACTAACTTTACATGACCGCGTTCATGAGACTTGTTCCTCGTTCGACATGCAACTTGTATTGCATAAGAGGCTTTGCGGGTGTCTGTCTCTCCTACTATAGTGAAGATTCAACTTACTCTTCTATTGAAAACATTAGTATCACCGTTGTGGTTCATGTTCGTAGGTAGATTAGATCTCTCTCGAAAACCCTAAACCACGTAAAATATGCAAACCAAATTAGAGACGTCTAACTTGTTTTTGCAGGGTTTGGTGATGTGATATGGCCATGATATGATGATGAATATGTATGAGATGATCATTATTGTATTGTGGCAACCGGCAGGAGCCTTATGGTTGTCTTTAATTTTCATGTTGAGTAGTATTTCAAAGTAGTTGTAATAGTTGCTACATGAGGTGAACAACCATGAAGACGGCGCCATGGACCTTGACGCTACGCCGACGATGATGGAGATCATGCCCGAAGATGATGGAGATCATGTCCGTGCTTTGGAGATGAAGATCAAAGGCGCAAAGACAAAAGGGCCATATCATATCACATATGAACTGCATGTGATGTTAATCCTTTTATGCATCTTATTTTGCTTAGATCGCGACGGTAGCATTATAAGATGATCCCTCACATTAATATCAAGATAATAAAGTGTTCTCCCCTCGTATGCACCGTTGTAACAGTTCGTCGTTTCGAAGCATCTCGTGATGATCGGATGTGATAGATTCAACGATTCACATACAACGGGTGTAAGCCATGTTGCACACGCGGAATACTTGGGTTTGCTTGACGAGCCTAGCATGTACAGACATGGCCTCGGGACAACGGAAACCGAAAGGTTGAACATGAGTCATATGGATGATATGATCAACATGTTGATGTTCACCATTGAAGCTACATCATCTCACGTGATGATCGGTTTTGGTGTAGTGGATTTGGATCGTGTACCACTTAACAACTATGAGGGATGTTGTATTAAGTGGGAGTTCATTAGTAATTAGATTAAAACATGAACTAATTATCATAAACATAGTCTGAGTAGTATTTTGAATTAATTTTGTAGTATTGGCATCCGTTTACTACTATGCGCTAGTCTTGTAATTGAGATAGAAATACTGTTAAAATCTGACAAGAAACTTTACGGATTGGTACCGTATTGTTAAAGAATCAAGAATTGATTAAGTCCTATTGCAAACTTTTAGTAAACCTCACATTGTTGATTCAAAGAGCTAAGGTTTCAATTAGTACCTAAAGTTATCTTGTCTCCGTAAAACTTGAAGTTCAAATTTGTTTGAAAAGTAAGGAGCTGAAAATTTAGTTTTCAGAAATAATCAAGGTATGAGATATATGTGATATCTAAGACCTTATTGCAAGATGATAGAATATAATTTGGTGAGACTACATGAACTCATAAGTTTTATGGGAATGTACGAAGGTTGAAGACGCAAGGCGTCACAATCCTCCAACTATTGGGGCACTAACAATATTCGCATATCCATGAAGTGACCATCCTTAATATGCACCGTTGCTAAGACTCGTAGTTTCGAAGCATCACGTGATGATCGGGTGTGATAGATTCTACGTGTGCATACAACGGGTGCAAGCTAGATTTGCACATGCAAATACCAAGGTTAAAACTTTACGAGCCTAGCATGTACAGACATGGTCTCAGAAAGTTGTCATGAATTGATGGATAAAATTATGAGTGAAATTGTTCATCATATTACAAAGTTACTAATAGTGAAATCTGAAACACTTGTCATATGATGATCAACTTCAAAGTAAGAACCTCAAGGTTATTGGTATTTGACCAACAAACCTAGAAGTTATTAATGTTGAAGTGTTTTTCTGAATAATGAGGAAAGCTAAAAGAGAAACTACAAAAGATATTTTGGCAGAAAGAAAGAAAAGACTAGAAAGTCTAGCTCAGGTGTATATAAATGATATACATGTTATGGTTGTATTCCTAGTTAGGTCACACTATGAAATTCTTGGGTATTAGTACTATATTGGTTGGTATGAAGTGTCATACAAAACAACGCAATACAAGAATACAATGGCCTAAGTGACTAACAAGGAATATGATAAGAATGCACGTCTGGAACAAAATAAAGTGTTATTATGTTCGTCGTTAGCATTCTATCTAGCCCTTAGAATTTATAATAAAGAACTTAATAATTGTTATTTTGCTCTGGTCAAATGAAAACAATGAGTTGTTCAAATTATGACATTACTCCATATACGATGGATAAGTTATTATAAATCTTAATGGTGAAACACACATACATAACACTGACGCTAAAATGCCATAAGGCAAATGATTTGAATTCCACTTATTTGTGGAACCGCCATTTAGGTCATGTTAGAAAGGAACACATGAAGGAACTCCATGCAAATGGATTTTTGGAGTCATTTGATTTTTGAATCATTTGGCGCTTGCAAATCTTTTCTAAAGAGAATGATTAAAATACCGTTCATAGGCCAAAAGTTGAACGGGCAACTAACTTAGTGGAAAAATACATGATGATGTATGTGGTTCACTAGGCATAGTTGTGTGCGGGAGATTCTTCTACTTCATGAAAACTTTCAAACAATGAATTGAGTATATATGTGGATATATTCAATAAGGAAAAGTTTGAAATATTTGAATGGATTCAAATAAATTTCAGCATGAAGTGGAAATCATCGTAATAGAAAAGTCAAATATCTATGATTGGATCATGGTGGAAATATTTGAATTACGAGTTTTAGCGAACATCTAAGAGAGTTATGAAATTGTTCTACAACTCACGTTTCTTGGAGTATCAT
Organism: Lolium multiflorum; assembly: GCA_030979885.1. Classification (NCBI taxonomy): domain Eukaryota; kingdom Viridiplantae; phylum Streptophyta; class Magnoliopsida; order Poales; family Poaceae; genus Lolium; species Lolium multiflorum. The sequence goes on along the minus strand of CM061752.1, from coordinate 151,061,967 downwards.
AGTGATGATGAAGTATCCAAGAGATATATCCAAACTTTGTTGGATCAATGATGAGATAAAATATTGATGCCATTATATTTTTGTGGATTATGCTTTAGTGACTACCGCTTTTACACTAAATAGAGCATCATCATGATCCGTTGAAATGACACCATACGAGTTATGGCATGGGTATAAACCTTAATAGTCCTTTCTTTAAATTTTGGTCTAAGAGTTTACAACCAAAATCGGATGAATGTCTTTGTTGGTTATCCCAGAGAATTGATTGGGAATTCTTCTCACAAGACAAAGACAAAAGTGTTTGTCAATGTTTCTTATTTCCGAGAAATTGTTTCTAGTGAAGTATTTGAGTGGGAGGACAATATAATTTGATAAGGTTTATGAACCTGAGCATAATGATCAGAGTAGCGCAGCATCGGAATTGGTTTCGGAAGCGGCCACGACGATCATGGCTCCCATGACTACAAAGTGTTTTAGCCATGGAGATCGAAGTACATATTGAACCTTGTAGGTATGGTTTACTTTGTGATCAAATAAATGATTTGTGGACAAAGGATTGATTATGAACAATGATAAACCAACTACAAACAAAGAAGTTATGATGGGCCCTGACTCCGTTAAAATGGCTATACGCCATGAAATCCAAGATAGATGAATACTTTTTGAAAGTAAATAGATCTATAAAATTGATGGACTTGGATGAAATATCCTTGAAGAAGCTTAACTTGTCGAAAAGTTGTTTACGACAAAGTTCAAAGAGTTGACTACGACAAGATTAGATCTTCCGTAGCAATGCTTAAAGTCTATATGGATTATTCTAGTAATCACTACATATTTCCTTTATGAGATATGTTAGTAGGATGGCAAAATACATTACTTATCAGAAGTGTGTATTAAAGGTGTATACAAGATACAACCAAGAGTTTTGCTGGTCCGTGGAATACTAGATAGGTATACAAACTTCAATTTGATGAAGTAAGTATAGCGGAGTTTGAATCTTCACTAGATGAAATAGTCAAAGAGTTTTTGATTTCATCAGAAACAATGAAGAGGCTTGCATTTGCAAGAAATTAAGTGGGAGCGCTAAGACACATTTATAATACTTTATGTAGGTGACATATAGTTGGTTATAAATGATGTAATTATATACTTGATTAAAAGGTTTCATTGAGAATTAACTTCAATGAAAGGATATGGACTAAAACAAATTTAGTGTCAAGATCTATGAAGATAGATTGAAACACATAAATAAGTTTAAGTCAAAGTACATATGATGGATATTGAAGTAGTTCAATATAGAAATATTAAGAAAATGTTCTTGTCATGTGAAGTTTTAACAAGACTTGAGTGTATATGACACTCGATGAGTAAAAACACATGAGTGATTTTAGATCACGAATAATATGTACACAATCAGATATCATGTGCTATAAAGTGTTATGAGCATATACCAGAATGATTCATGAGATGATCATTGAAAAACAGTAAGAATATTCTTGAAGTACTTAAGAAGAACCAAGAATATATATATAGTTTTGTATGGAGAAATGACAAACAAATCGCTGTAAGATGTTGCACCGATATTGTTTTTGTCACATATAAAATATAATTTCAATCTCAAATTAGACTAAGTGTTGTTTAAAAGGTAGCACAATGAGCTAGAAGTTGTCTATGCTAGATTTAGAAGAGTTCTAAATATTGTGACGGAATCTACAAAAGAAGGCAGAGTATGTCATTGTTTTGACAATGACAAAGGATGTTAAGTCAAGAGGTTCTTTGAGAACTTGGTGTATTTCCGACAGAGTCAGAACTTTGAAGCTATATTGTGTGTGACAATATTAGTGACATATTTCAGACCGCGGAATTAAGGTTCCACCAGAAGACCAAACATATTTAATGCCGACTCATTTGGAAATGAGTGATGCGTTAAGACGCAAATGAATTACAAAATACATACGGTTCTGAGCATGTCAGATCCGTTGACTAAAAACCTCTCCCGTGAGCAATACATGATAAAACACCGGAAGGCCAAGGTGTTATATCTTTACAAATGTAAACTAGATTATTGACTCTAGTGCAAGTGGGAGACTGAAGGAGATATGCCCTAGAGGCAATAATAAAGTGGTTATTATTTATATCTTTATGTTTATGATAAATGTTTATATATCATGCTAGAATTGTATTAACCGAAACATTAGTACATGTGTGATATGTAGACAAACAAGAAGTCCCTAGTATGCCTCTTAAACTAGCTTGTTGATTAATAGATGATTAGTTTCATAATCATGAACATTGGATGTTATTAATAACAAGGTTATGTCATTGTGTGAATGATATAATGGACACACCCAATTAAGCGTAGCATAAGATCTCGTCATTAAGTTATTTGCTATAAGCTTTTGATACATAGTTACCTAGTCCTTATGACCATGAGATCATGTAAATCACTTATACCGGAAAGGTACTTTGATTACACCAAACACCACTGCGTAAATGGGTGGCTATAAAGGTGGGATTAAGTATCCGGAAAGTATGAGTTGAGGCATATGGATCAACAGTGGGATTTGTCCATCCCGATGACGGATAGATATACTCTGGGCCCTCTCGGTGGAATGTCGTCTAATGTCTTGCAAGCATATGAATGAGTTCATAAGAGACCACATACCACGGTACGAGTAAAGAGTACTTGTCAGGAGACGAGGTTGAACAAGGTATAGAGTGATACCGAAGATCAAACCTCGGACAAGTAAAATATCGCGAGACAAAGGGAATTGGTAATATATGTGTATGGTTCATTCGATCACTAAAGTCATCGTTGAATATGTGGGAGCCATTATGGATCTCCAGATCCCGCTATTGGTTATTGGTCGGAGTGAGTACTCAACCATGTCCGCATAGTTCTCGAACCGTAGGGTGACACACTTAAAGTTGGATGTTGAAATGGTAGCACTTGAATTATGGAATGGAGTTCGAATATTTGTTCGGAGTCCCGGATGAGATCCCGGACATCACGAGGAGTTCCGGAATGGTCCGGAGAATAAGATTCATATATAGGATGTCATTTTATGTGAAATAAAATGTCGCGGAAGGTTCTATGGAAGGTTCTAGAAGGTTCTAGAAAAGTCCGGAAGAAACCACCAAGGAAGGTGGAGTCCACAAGGGACTCCACCTCCATGGCCGGCCAGCCCTAGATGGGGTGGAGTCCCAAGTGGACTCCACCATAGGGGGCCGGCCACCCCCCACATGGGAGGTGGGAATCCCACCTTTGGGTGGGAGTCCTAGTTGGGCTAGGTTTCCCCTCCTATGGAAGGTTTTGGTTTCGGGTCTTATTCGAAGACTTGGACACCAACACTTGGGATCCACCTATATAATGAGGGGCCAAGGGAGGGGGCCGGCCACCCCAAGACCACAAGTTGGCCGCCCCCCTTGAGTGGCCGGCCACCCCCTCCCAAACCCTAGCCGCCCCCTTCTCCTCCATATCTCCCGCGTAGCTTAGCGAAGCTCCGCCGGACTTCTTCACCGCCACCGACACCACGCCGTCGTGCTGTCGGATTCAAGAGGAGCTACTACTTCCGCTGCCCGCTGGAACGGGGAGGTGGACGTCGTCTTCATCAACAACCGAACGTGTGACCGAGTACGGAGGTGCTGCCCGTTCGTGGCGCCGGAACCGATCGTGATCAAGATCTTCTACGCGCTTTTGCAAGCGGCAAGTGATCGTCTACCGCAGCAACAAGAGCCTCCTCTTGTAGGCTTTGGAATCTCTTCAAGGGTGAGACTCGATACCCCCTCGTTGCTACCGTCTTCTAGATTGCATCTTGGCTTGGATTGCGTGTTCGCGGTAGGAAAATTTTTGTTTTCTATGCAACGTTATCCTACAAGGCCCGGCTGCCACCGGCTGGTAGGACAAAAGATGTTGTGCAAGTTTCTCATTGCGAGCACGTACGACTAAATATGGAACACATGCCTATTGATTGATTAGTACTTGGATACCGTTTTATTATTATCTGCAAATGCCCTGCTTTGATTGTTACATGAGTTTCTCTCATCCATGCAACGCCCGTTAAATCCGTCCCTGTGCCTACAGTATTTTAATCCTGTTGTTTACTATAATCACTACTGCTGTCTTTATTTCACCGCTGCTGTTATTTCGCTATTTCACTTGCCATATAAACTGTTACTACTGATAAACTCTTGCGAGCAAGTCTGTTTCCAGTGTGGCTGAATTGACAACTCCATTGTTAAGGCTTACAAGTATTCTTTGTCTCCCCTTGTGTCGAATCAATAAATTGGGTAATACTTCCCTCGAAGACTGTTGCGATCCCCTATACTTGTGGGTCATCAGTCTTGTTCAATCCCTTACGGAGATATGGCCGGTTAGAAGAATGACAAACAATGGAGATGGCTTCGGCCCAAAAATTATAGCGGGATTTGTATTCCGCCATCATAGACCTTGCCATATCCATAAGAGTCCGGTTCTTCCTCTCCGCAACACCATTTTGTTGAGGGGTGTATGCAGCGGAATATTGATGATGCGCGTGAAGCACCGTCCGTTGGGAACCCCAAGAGGAAGGTGTGATGCGTACAGCGGCAAGTTTTCCCTCGAAGAAACCAAGGTTATCGAACCGGTAGGAGTCAAGGAGCACGCGAAGGTTGTTGGTGGAGGAGTGTAGTGCGCAACACCAGTGAAACCGGCGCCAACGTGGAACCTGCACAACACAATCAAGATACTTTGCCCCAACGTAACGGTGAGGTTGTCAATCTCACCGGCTTGCTGAAAACAAAGGATTAAACGTATCGAGTGGAAGATGATATTTGTTTGCAAAGAACAGAGAACAATGATTGCAGATTGTATTCAGATGTAAAAGAATGGACCGGGGTCCACAGTTCACTAGTGGTGTCTCTCCAATAAGATAAATAACATGATGGGTGAACAAATTACAGGTGGGCAATTGACAAATAAAGATTCAATACATATCATGATGATTACTATGAGATTTAATCAGGGCATTACGACAAAGTACATAGACCGCTATCCAGCATGCATCTATGCCTAAATAATCCACCTTCAGGTTAGCATCCGCATCCCCTCCAGTATTAAGTTGTAAAGAACAGACAATTGCATTAAGTATGGTGCGTAATGTAATCAACACAAATATCCTTAGACAAAGCATCGATGTTTTATCCCTAGTAGCAACAACACATCCACAACCTTAGAACTTTCTGTCACTGTCCCAGATTCAATGGAGGCATGAACCCACTATCGAGCATAAATACCCCCTCTTGGAGTTACAAGTATCAACTTGGCCAGAGCCTCTACTAGCAACGGAGAGCATGCAAGAACATAAACAACATATATATGATAGATTGATAATCAACTTGACATAATATTCTATATTCATCGGATCTCACCAAACACAACATGTAGCATTACAAATAGATGATCTTGATCATGTTAGGCAGCTCACAAGATCTAAACATGATAGCACAAGAGGAGAAGACAACCATCTAGCTACTGCTATGGACCCATAGTCCAAGGATGAACTACTCACGCATCAATCCGGAGGCGGACATGATGATGTAGAGCCCTCCGGTGATGATTCCCCTCTCCGGGGTGCCGGGCGATCTCTGAATCCCCGAGATGGGATTGGCGGCGGCGGCGTCTGGAAGGTTTTCCGTATCGTGGCTCTCGGCGGGGTATTCGCGACGAAGGCTTTAAGTAGGCGGAAGGGTAGGTCGAGGCGGCGCGGGGCCCCACACCATAGCCGGCGCGGGCCCCGGGCAGGCCGCGCCGCCCTATGGTGCGGCCTCGGCCCCGTGTATCCTTCGGTCTTCGGAAGCTCCGCGAAAAATAAGACCACAGGCGTTGATTTCGTCCAATTCGAGAATATTTCCTTTGTAGGATTTCTGAAACCAAAAACAGAAAACAACAACGGCACTTCGGCATCTTGTTAATAGGTTAGTGCCGGAAAATGTATAATAATGATGTAAAGTATGTATAAAACATGCAAGTATTGTCATAAAAGTAGCATGGAACATAAGAAATTATAGATACGTTTGAGACGTATCAAGCATCCCCAAGCTTAGTTCCTACTGCCCTCGAGTAGGTAAACGATAACAACAAATAATTTCTGAAGTGACATGCTACCAACATAACCTTGATCAACATTATTGTAAAGCATATGAGATGGATGGAGTGATTCGAAGCAAAAGATTGCTAACAAAAGATAATGACTAAACAATTGAATCATATAGCAAAACTTTTCATGAATAGTACTTTCAAGACAAGTATCAACAAGACTTGCATAAGAGCTAACTCATAAAGCAATAAATTCAAAGTAGAATGCATTGAAGCAACACAAAGGATGATTAAGTTTCAGTGGTTGCTTTCAACTTGTAACATGTATATCTCATGGATATTTGTCAACATAGAGTAATATAACAAGTGCAATAGGAAAACATGTAAGAATCAATGCACACAGTTAACACAAGTGTTTGCTTCTAAGATAGAAAGAAGTAGGTAAACTGACTCAACATAAAGTAAAAGAATGGCCCTTCGCAGAGGGAAGCATGGATTACTATTTTTGTGCTAGAGCTTTTTATTTTGAAAACATAGAAACAATTTTGTCAACGGTAGTAATAATTCATATGTGCTATGCATAATACTTCCTACAAGTTGCAAGCCTCATGCATAGAATACCAATAGTGCCCGCACCTTGTCCTAATCAGCTTGGATTACATGGATTATCATTGCATAACATATGTTTCAACCAAGTGTCACAAAGGGGTACCTCTATGCCGCCTGTACAAAGGTCCAAGGAGATCAATTGCATTTGATTTCTCGTTTTTAATAGATCTCAACTTAAGACATCCATACCGGGACAACATAGACAACAGATAATGGACTCCTCTTTTAATGCTTAAGCATTCAACAACAGATAATATTCTCATAAGAGATTGAGGATGTATGTCCAAACTGAAAACTTCCACCATGATACATGACTTTGGTTAGCGGCCCAATGTTCTTCTCTAACATATGCATACTCAAACCATTTGATCATGACATCACCCTTACTTCAGACAAGACGAACATGCATAGCATCTCACATGATATCCAACAAAGGTAAAAAGTTGATGGCGTCCCCAGAAACATGGTTACCGCTCAACAAGCAACTTATAAGAAATAAGACACATAACTACATATTCATCACCACAATAGTTTTTAAGCTATTTTTCCCATGAGCTATATATTGCAAAGATAAAGGAATGAAATTTTAAAGGTAGCACTCAAGTAATTTACTTTGGAATGGCAGAAAAATACCACATAGTAGGTATATATGGTGGACACAAATGGCATGGGTTTTGGCTCAAGGTGTTTGGATGCACGAGAAGCATTTCCTCTCAGTACAAGGCTTTGGCTAGCAAGGTTGTTTGAAGCAAACACAAGTATGAACAGGTACAGCAAAACTTACACAAGAACATATTGCAAGCATTATAAGACTCTACACTGTCTTCCTTGTTGTTCAAACACTTTACCAGAAAATATCTAGACTTAGAGAGACCAATCATGCAAACCAAATTTTAACAAGCTCTACGGTAGTTCTCCACTAATACATTAAACTACATGATGCAAGAGCTTAAACATGATCTAATGGGAGCTCAAAACAATTGCCAAGTTTCAAGTTATTCCAAACCATATGAAGCATTTTCTGATTCCAACCAAATAGCAATCAACGAAGCAATTTTCAGCCTTCGCCATGAACATTAAAGCACAACTAAGAACACAAGTGTTCCATATGAAAAAGCGGAGCGTAATATCTCCAATACAAGGATGGCGGGATCCAACTTTATTCAAACCAAAACAAAAATAAAAGCAAACATACGCTCCAAGTAAAGAACATAAGATGTGATGGAATAAAAATATAGTTTCACTAGAAGTGACCTGATAAGTTGTCGATGAAGAAGGGGATGCCTTGGGCATCCCAAGCTTAGATGCTTGAGTCTTCTTAAAATATGCAGGGATGAACCACGGGGGCATCCCCAAGCTTAGACTTTTCACTCTTCTTGATCATATTGTATCATCCTCTTATCTTGACCCTTGAAAACTTCCTCCACACCAAACTTAAAGCAAACTCATTAGAGGGTTAGTGCATAATCAAAAATTCACATATTCAGAGGTGACATAATCATTCTTAACACTTCTGGACATTGCACAAAGGTACTGAAAGTTAATGGAACAAATAAATCCATTCAACATATCAAAAGAGGCAATGCGAAATAAAAGGCAGAATCTGTCAAAACAGAACAGTCCGTAAAGACGAATTTTACTGAGGCACTTAACTTGCTCAGATGGAAAAACTCAAAACTAATGAAAGTTGCGTACATATCTGAGGATCATGCACGTAAATTGGCAGATTTTTGGTTTTTTTACGAGAGTTCTAAATTCGTGACAGAGCAATTCTGTTTCTGCGCAGCAATCCAAATCTAGCATCAACTTTACCATAGAGATTTTACTTGGCACAAAAAACATGATAAGGAGAGGTTGCTACAGTAGTAACAACTTCCAAGACTCAACAATACAGTAGTAAAATAAAACCATGGGTTATCTCCCAAGAAGTGCTTTCTTTATAGCCATTTAAGATGGGCACAATAATTTTAATGATGCTCTCGCAAGAAATAAGAGTTGAAGCAAAAGAGAGCATCAAAAAGCAAATTCGAAACACATTTAAGTCTAACCCGCTTCCTATGCATAGGAATCTTGTACACAAATAAATTCATGAAGAACAAAGTGACAAGCATAGGAAGATAAAACACGAGTAACTTCAAAATTCTCAGCATGTAGAGAGGTGTTTTAGTACCATGAAAATTTCTACAACCATATTTTCCTCTCTCATAATAATTTCCAGTAGCATCATGAACAAACTCAACAATATAACTATCACATAAAGCATTCTTATCCACATGCATAAAAGTATCATTACTCTCCACATAAGCATAATCAATTTTATTAGTAATAGTGGGAGTAAAACTATCACATCCATCATTATAATCATCATAAATTGGAGGCATAGAATAATCATAATGAATTTTATCCTCAATAGTAGATGGACTGAAAATATCATATATAGGAGGCATATCATAATCAACATAAACTTTCTCCTTCATACCCGGAGGACTAAAGAGATCATTTTCATCAAAACCGACCTCCCCAAGCTTAAATTCTTCCATAGTATTAGCAATAATAGTGTTCAAAGAGTTCATGCTAATAACATTGCTATCATTATTATGCAAACAAAGTTCCATGGGTTTTTTAATTCTCTCCTCAAACTCATCATGTCCTAATATAAGATAAAGTTCATAAAGATCTCTAATTTTTTTTGTTGTTTTCCATTAAGCCTTACTAGTGAAATCACACAACTTAGCGTTCTCAGGAATACTCATTTAAGCAATAATAAAAACAAACTGAATTAAATAAAGTAAAACAAGTAACTAATTTTTTGTGTGTTTTTGATATAAAGCAAACAAGACAGAAAATAAAATAAAGTAAAGCAAGACAAAAACAAAGTAAAGAGATTGGGTGTGGAAGACTCCCCTTGCAGCGTGTTTTGATCTCACCGACGGCGCCGGAAAAAGAGATTACGCGTGAAGCACACGTCCGTTGGGAACCCCAAGAGGAAGGTGTGATGCGTACAACAACAAGTTTTCCCTCAGTAAGAAACCAAGGTTATCGAACCAGTAGGAGTCAAGAAGCACGTGAAGGTTGTTGGTGGAGGAGTGTAGTGCGGCGCAACACCAGTGAAACCGGCGCCAACGTGGAACCTGCACAACACAATCAAGATACTTTGCCCCAACGTAACAGTGAGGTTGTCAATCTCACCGGCTTGCTGAAAACAAAGGATTAAACATATCGAGTGGAAGATGATGTTTGTTTGCAAAGAACAGTAGAGAACAATGATTGGTAGATTGTATTCAGATTTAAAAGAATGGACCGGGGTCCATAGTTCACTAGTGGTGTCTCTCCAATAAGATAAATAACATGCTGGGTGAACAAATTACAGGTGGGCAATTGACAAATAAAGATTCAATACATATCATGATGATTACTATGAGATTTAATCAGGGCATTACGACAAAGTACATAGACCGCTATCTAGCATGCATCTATACCTAAATAATCCACCTTCAGGTTAGCATCCGCACCCCTTCCAGTATTAAGTTGTAAACAACAGACAATTGCATTAAGTATGGTGCGTAATGTAATCAACACAAATATCCTTAGACAAAGCATCGATGTTTTATCCTAGTAGCAACACATCCACAACCTTAGAACTTTCTCACTGTCCCAGATTCAATGGAGGCATGGACCCACTATAGAGCATAAATACCCCCTCTTGGAGGTACAAGTATCAACTTGGCCAGATCCTCTACTAGCAACGAAGAGCATGCAAGAACTTAAACAACATATATATGATAGATTGATAATCAACTTGACATAATATTCTATATTCATCGGATCTCACCAAACACAACATGTAGCATTACAAATAGATGATCTTGATCATGGTAGGCAGCTCACAAGATCTAAACATGATAGCACAAGAGGAGAAGACAACCATCTAGCTACTGCTATGGACCCATAGTCCAAGGATGAACTACTCACGCATCAATCCGGAGGCGGGCATGATGATGTAGAGCCCTCCGGTGATGATTCCCCTCTCCGGCAGGGTGCCGGAGCCATCTCCTTTCCCCCGAGATGGGATTGGCGGCGGCGGCGTCTCAGTAAGGTTTTCCGTATCGTGGCTCTCGGTACAGGGGTATTCGCAACAAAGGCTTTAAGTAGGCGGAAGGGTAGGTCAGGAGGCAGCGCGGGGGCCCTACACCATAGGCCGGCGCGGGCCCTAGGCAGGCCACGCCGCCCTATGGTGCCGGCCCTCGCGGCTTCGTGTATCCTTCGGTCTTCTGGAAGCTCCGAAGAAAAATAACACCCTGGGCGTTGATTTCGTCCAATTCCGAGAATATTTTCTTTGTAGGATTTCTGAAACCAAAAACAACAGAAAACAGCAACTGGCACTTCGGCATCTTGTTAATAGGTTAGTGCCGGAAAATGTATAATAATGATGTAAAGTATGTATAAACATGCAAGTATTGTCATAAAAGTAGCATGTAACATAAGAAATTATAGATACGTTTGAGACGTATCAATGTCTTATCCCCTCATCACTAAGAAAATCATTGAGTGTGTAGTTCTTGAACTCGGAGCCGTTGTCACTTCTTATTGCCATAATGAGGAGATTGTGTTGGTGTTGCACCTCGGTAGCAAAGTCAATGAAGATTTGTTGAGTCTCATCTTTCTTCTTGAGAAAATAGACCCAAGTGTATCTTGAATAGTCATCAACAATCACCAAGCAATATTTCTTCGCACCAAGACTTGCATGAGTGGTAGGACCAAAGAGATCCACATGGAGGAGCTCCAAGATCCTCTTGGAAGAGATAATAGTCTTGCTTGGGTGTGGAGAGTCATGCATTTTGCCTTCAACACAAGCCCTACAAACACGATCTTTGGCAAAAGACACATTTTCCATTAGTCCCACAATATGGTTCCCCTTGTGGAGACTTTGCAAAGTTCTCATGTTGACATGGGCCAAGCGGCGATGCCACAACCAACCCACATCCGCCTTTCCGAATAGGCACATCGCACTTGAAGTGGTGGTCCCCGAAAAGTCCACCACATACAAGTTGTGTTCGCGATACCCAACGAAAGTGACTTTTAGAGTCTTGCTCCACAAGAGGACCACAATATCATTATCAATAAAGACGGCGAAACCCATCTTGCCAAGGGCGGAAACGGAAATAAATTGTAACCAAGGGTTTTGACAAGCATGACATCCACAAGAGTAATGTTGTGTGCAACCACAACCTTGCCAAAACCCAATACCTCAGATGTTGAATTATCGCCAAAGGAGACGGTGATTTCATGAATGTTAGGCCTCAACTCCTTGACGAGATTCTTGCCGCCGGTCATATGACTTGTGCATCCACTATCAAGTACCCATTTTGAACCTCCGGCGGCATAGTCCTACATGAGATCAATTCTTGGATTTAGGTACCCATTTCTCAATGGGTCCTCTTTTGTTAGCAACAAGGGTCTCTGGGACCCAAATAGACCAAGCAATATAACCATCATAGGGGCCAACATATTTTGCATATACATCACCATAATAATCTTTAAATAAAACATAGTGAGGGTTAGCAATTCCCGCATTATCATCATTAATAGTTTTGCCCTTGGAGGCATCACCATTAGTGATAACTTTCTTCTTTTCTTGTGCGGGCTTGGCCATCTTCTTGTTTACCTTCTTTGCCTTGGCATTAAAACCAAGGCCCTCCTTCCCATTGTTTGACCTTTGCTTACTCAAAAGGTCATCCAAAGAAAGTTTACTTTGGGGAGAGGAGGCCTTAGCAAGTTCATCCTTCAACCTAGCATTTTCCTCAACAAGATTTGCATGATCACAAGAAGGGGTAGAGGAGCTAGGCACATCATATGAAGCTAGCCTAATTTGAAGTTGCTCATTAGACTTGGAGAGGAGAGAGTATTCACTCTTCAAAGCTTTGTGAGCCTTGTCTAGTTCATCTAGATCCTTCACAAGTTTCTCATGATCAACACCAAATACGACCTTTTTCTTTTTAAGAACTTTTGCTTTAGCCCTAGCAAGATCTCTTGCTTTAGTAAGCTTATTAATTTCATCTTGAGGCTCTTCAAGAGTTTCTAGCCTCTCTTCAAGAGAAGCTATAGTTTCTTGTCCTTCCTCAAGGGCATTTTTAAGAGCGGCTATTTCAAGAGAGTCCTCTCTCTCTCTATTTGACATTTTTTTATCAAGAGTATCATCTAGTTGTGCTAGATGAATCATGAGATGCGAAACATGTGTTTTAGTGTCACCTTGCAAGTTAAGAATGAATTCATCAAACTCAAGCATTTCTTGTTTCACTTTTAAGCTAGCATGGTCAACCCCTAGATCATTTGATATGTTAGGCATAGAGGGGTTAGGGGATGATACCTCGGAAGATTTAGCCATGAGGCAACTTTCTTCCTCCTTTTGAATATCCTCATCGAGGGATTCAATTGGTGATGAAGAGTTGTTGGAGAGGGAAGCAAGAGCAACCAATCCATTGGAGGTTTCATCTTCTTCTTCATCATCATCATCCCTGGATGTGTATTCTTCTTGAGTCGATAGCACAATAGATGTGTCCAAGAAGGACCTTGCCATGAAGCAATGTGCATTCTTGATGCGAGGGTTCTATTGGGGGATTCAAAGAGAGATGAAGAGGGAATGTTGGTGGTGGCAATGGCGGCCACTTCCTTTGAGGTTTCTTCTTCATCACTACTACTATCATCGTCATCGGAGGAGTACTCTTCATTGGTCACTAGCACAATACTTGATGGCCTCTTGCCCTTCTTACTCTTGTTGTAGAATTTCTTGTTGGAGGCTTTTGGATCTTTGCTCTTGTCTTTGGGAATGAGCCTTCCACCACGAGTTTCCCTATGCTCATAGGGGCAGTGGGCGATGAAATGGTTCTTGTCACCACAATTGTAGCAAGATCTTACTCTTGGGCCCAAGCTCTTGAACCCACTTGAGTTGTTTCTCTTGAAATTGTCTTCCTTGGCCTTGGATGGATCAACCCAAAAGGTTTTTGCATGGAATGCCTTGTGACCATTGTAGTGGTATTCCAAATCTTTCGGATAGGACATGCTCCAAGATGTCCTATATGGTTCTTGTGGGTTCACTTCTTCCACGGTATTGACCGCCAAGGCAAGGTTGGTCCCTCTTGACATCCCAATGGCACGATTGCGAGAATCTTGAGAGTTTTGTTCTAGCACCTTGAGAGCTTGCAACTCGTGCACAACTTGTTGTGAGGTGAGAGAAGAATAGCTTTCTCTCCCAACGAGAGTCTTGACATCAATGGGCTCAAACGGCATCATGCAATCAATATACTTATCCTTGAGCCAAAAATCATCAATATGTTTGGCACCCACATTCCGAAAAGCATCGGCAACTGTGATAAGTCTTCTATACATGACTTGATGATCTTCATCCGGCAACCTCATGAAACCTTCGGCTTGATTCCGAAGAGCACTATACTTGTTTCTCTTCATGCTTTCACTTCCCATGAAGCTTGTGTCCAAACCCTCCCATGCCTCCTTGGCGGTTGTGAAGTTCCGAATAAGAGACAAGTCTTGTGTCCCCACACTAGTTTGAATCATGTGCAAGGCAATCGAGTTGAGTTGGTTATCAACCTCTTCTCTTCTAGTCAACCTTTCGGGGTTGTAAGGCTTGTAACCTTCCAAGATAATTCTCCAAAGTTCATTGGAGGCACTGCACACATAAGATTTAAACTCAAATTGCCATGTACTAAAATCTTTATCATTGAATTTGGGTGGATCACCCCTAGTGTTTATATGAGGATGGGGAACCGGGATATCGGGAGAGCGGAAAGGTGGAGCCACATTATTGTAGCTCACACCCTCACTAGTTGCCCTAGGAGAAGCAATGGGGGTTTTAATGGTGTTTAAGTGATCACCACCCAAGGGCTTGGTAGAGGAAGGTAATGCCGAAGCACCTCCCTCTTCTAACACACCCGTGTCCTTTACCTCTATGACGGGAGCCATGGGAGGGACCGGAGTCAAAAGCTCGGAAATCATTTTTCTCATGCTTTCCATTTGAGCTTCCATGGAGGACCTCAAGGATGCTTCCATCGACTTGAGATCATCCATGGAGACCATCTTTGCGGCCCCTTCCGCAGGCTCGTCGTCCGGCATACTCTTAGGCGGTTAAGCCCGAAATAAGAGCCGAGGCTCTGATACCAATTGAAAGGATCGTATGCCGCACCTAGAGGGGGTGAATAGGTGCTAACCATTTTTTAGTTCTTTTTCAATTTAGGCTTGACACAAAGGTAAATTTTCTAGATATGCAACTATGTGAATTTACCTATATGACAAGGTCAACGACTAAGCAAGATATAGCTACGCAATATATAGGGGAGATAATAGGATAGAGGTAACCGAGAGTGGAGCACGCGGAGACACGGAGTTGATTCCCGTAGTTCCCTTCCTTTGCAAGAAGGTACGTCTACGTTCGGAGGAGTGTGGTCGCTACGAAAGCCAGACCAACGCCACGAAGGCTTCACTCAGGTCTCCTGTGAGCACCGCCACGAAGGCCTAGCCCACTTCCACTAAGGGATTTCCTCGAGGCGGAAACCGGGCCTTTACAAGGTTCTTGGGGCACACATCCACAACCAAATTGGAGGCTCCCAAATCTGTAACAACAACAACAAGAACAATATCAAGTACAAACAACTAGGGTTTCTCAAAAGAGGAACACTAGCAAAGGGCCCTCAAGCATATGAGGGGGAAATGCAAATTGCTTCGGTGAAGATGTAGATCGGGGTCTTCTCCTTCGAATCTCCAAAGATCAAGAGCTTTGGTTGGGTGGAGGAGGAGATCTTGTGATTCTTGTGTTTCTTGAGTTGGCTCTAATGGTGATGAACTTGGGGAATGATTGAGCAGCTTGGGGAGGAGGAAGAAGGGGGGTATAAATACCCCTTTCCAAAATCCAGCCGTTGGGGATTATCCGGTGTTAGTGAGGGCCGGATTATCCCCCCCCCCCGGAAAATCCGGCCTCTGGGAATTTCCGGGCAAATGTCCGAGTGAGCACCGCCAAAAGTCCTTAGCCGATTTTGGGGCCCATATTGTGCAAATCCGGCCCGGAATATCGGCCTGGAGAAAACAGCCCTTTTTCGGGTTTTTCCACACAAAACAACCATATACATATATGTATCTATTCTCTGCACCACGTCATCAAACATTAGTGACACATATATTGACATCCTCAAAACATAACCGCAGGCTCCCGCCGGCCCGCCCTACGCCCCCGCCTACGGCGGCATGATGCCGCAGGCCCCGACGGCCCACTGGGACCCCGCGCTGTACACCGCCCTTCAGTACGCCCCCTCGCCGGGCGCTTATTCTGGCGGTGGCGACTGGTTCATGGACACCGGAGCCTCCGCACACATGGCTGCTCACCCGGGTAACCTTTCCACTTCATCTCCGACATCCACTTCCTCTCGCATCATCGTCGGTAACGGTGCTGGTCTTCCCATCTCTCATGTTGGCTCCACTCATTTTCCTTCTAACTCCACACCATTGTCTCTTAATAATGTCTTAGTTTCACCACATCTTGTTCAGAATTTAGTTTCCGTCAAAACTCTTTCTCGTGATAACTCTGTAACTGTGGAATTTGACGAATTTGGTTTTTCTGTAAAGGACGCCCGTACCCGGATGGTTTTGCACCGCTGTGAGAGTCCCGGCGACCTGTACCCCGTTCAGCCGTCTCCCTCCACTCACGCTGCACCTCGGGCGCTCTCCGCCGGCGTCGACCTTTGGCACGCTCGTCTTGGCCATCCCAGCTCCACCTCGCTCCGCCAAATAATGAGAGGCTTTTCTTTTTCATGTAATAAAATGGCGGCTCACTCATGTGACGCCTGCCGACTAGGCAAACATGTTCGGCTTCCTTTTAGTACTGCATCCACAGTTGCATCTTTTCCTTTTCAATTACTTCATAGTGATGTATGAACGTCCCCTATACCGAGGCATTCTGGTTTTATTTATTATCTTGTTATTCTCGATGATTTTTCTCACTTTGTCTGGACTTTTCCTCTTCGTAAGAAATCTGACGTCGCCTTGACACTCACCGCCTTTTATTCTTATGTCTCTACGCAGTTCGGTCGCCCAATCCTCGCCCTCCAAACTGACAACGGCAAGGAGTTCGACAACACCACCATCCGCACCCTCCTCTCCACCCATGGCACCATCTTCCGCCTCACTTGCCCATACACCTCCCAGCAGAACGGCCGCGCTGAGCGCGTCCTACGCACCCTTAATGACTGCGTCCGTACCCTCCTGTTCCACGCCCACATGCCCCCCCAGTTCTGGCCGGACGCTCTCTCCACCGCCACCCTACTAGTCAACCTACGCCTGTGTCGCCCTCGCTGGAATTACACACCACATAACCTCCTGTTCGGCTCACCCCCCTCATACGACGGTCTCCGTATTTTCGGTTGTCGCTGTTTCCCTAGCACCGCCGCCACCACCCCTCATAAACTCGCACCTCGCTCCATTCCGTGTGTATTTCTCGGTTACCCGGCTAACACCAAAGGCTACCGTTGCTATGATCCGGTCTCTCACCGCGTCATCACGTCCCGGCACGTGTACTTTGATGAGCACTGTTTTCCCTTTGCACAGGAACAGGTGATGACTTCTCCTCCCGTGACTGACAGTCCGCGGCGTCGCGGCCCTACCTTGGTAGAGGTTCCTGGCTCGGCTGCACCCCCGCGCGCCCCCTCTACTCCGACTGCGACGCCCCCCGTGACGCCCTCGAGCACTGCCTCGGGCTCACACACGGCGCCCTCGAGCTCCGCCTCGGGCGCTGCCGCCTCGCCTTCGACACCGCCCTCATCGCCCTCGAGTACTACCTCGGGCGCTTGCGTCGCCCTCGAGCACTGCCTCGGGCACCGCCGTGTCATCTGCGCCCTCGACCGCGTCGCCCTCGAGCCCCAGCTCGGGCGATGCCTCGCCTCCGGCCCCGCCTCCGCCTCCTCCGCCGCCGGCCACGGGGCCCTCACGCGCGCCCGTGCGGGGATTCGCGTCCCGAGTACGCGATACCCCTCGGACGAGTACGTCGCACCGCGTCGACTTCCGCGCCTTCACCAGCCACGCCATCGCCCCTGCCCGCCTCTGCCCGGGCTGCTCTCCGCGACCCGCAGTGGCTTGCGGCCATGCAGGACGAGTTCGACGCCCTGCAGCGGAACCAGACATGGACGCTTGTTCCCCGCCCCCCTCACGCCAACATCATCACCGGGAAGTGGGTCTTCAAGCACAAGTTCCATCCGGACGGTACTCTCGACCGCCACAAGGCACGGTGGGTGGTTCGTGGCTTTCGCCAGCGCGCCGGCGTCGACTTCACCGACACTTTCGCCCCGGTCGTCAAGCCTGGGACGATCCGCACCGTTCTTCAGCTCGCGGTCTCCCGTGCGTGGCCCGTGCACCAGATGGACGTCTCCAACGCCTTCCTTCACGGCCATCTCGAGGAGCAGGTCTTCTGCCAGCAGCCCACAGGCTTCATCGGCCCCACACGCCTGGTACCAGCGCATCGCAGCATTTCTTCACCAACTCGGCTTCCGCTCCACCCGCTCCGATGCCTCGCTGTTTGTGTACAACAACGGCGCCACCACCGCGTACCTGCTGCTCTACGTCGACGACATCATCTTAACGGCCAGCTCCACGGACCTCCTGCGACAGATCACCGAGCGTCTTCGCGCTGAGTTTGCCCTCAAGGACTTGGGGCCCCTGCACTACTTCCTCGGCATCGAGGTCGTACGTCGCACCGACGGCTTCTTCCTTCATCAGCGCAAGTACGCCCACGAGCTCCTGGACCGCGCCGGTATGCTTAATTGCAAACCCGTGGCCACGCATGTCGACACGAAGTCCAAGCTCTCCGCCACGGATGGTTCGTTGGCCACGGACGCGTCATCTTATCGCTCCATCGTCGGTGCCCTGCAGTACCTCACCTTGACTCGCCCCGAGCTGCAGTATGCTGTTCAGCAGGTGTGCCTTCACATGCACGCTCCGCGGGATCCTCATTGGGCTGCGGTCAAGCGGATCCTCCGCTACATTCGTGGCACCATGGACTTCGGCCTCTCCCTCCACGCCTCCACCGCCACGGACATCGTCGCCTACTCGGACGCCGATTGGGCCGGCTGCCCCGACACGCGTCGCTCCACGTCTGGCTACTGCGTCTACTTCGGACCTTCGCTCATCTCCTGGTCGTCTAAGCGACAACCCACGGTCTCTCGCTCCAGCGCCGAAGCGGAGTACCGGGCTGTTGCTAACGCGGTTGCTGAGGTCTCCTGGCTGCGGCAACTCCTCGTTGAGCTCTCATGTCCTGTCGCCAAAGCCACCGTGGTCTACTGCGACAACGTCTCCGCCGTCTACCTCTCCGCCAACCCGGTCCACCATCGCCGCACCAAGCATATTGAGCTGGACATCCACTTTGTTCGGGAACAGGTGGCCCTTGGACACATTCGAGTACTTCATGTGCCCACCTCCCAACAATTTGCGGATATCATGACCAAGGGTCTCCCTACGGCATCATTTGAGGAGTTTCGGTCCAGTCTATGCGTTCGACCAGGCGACGCTTCGACTGCGGGGGGTGTTGAGATACATATCTTGTATATCCGGATGTGTATCTTCTGTAGTTATGTATAGCGATACATATCTTTGTATTTATTATTGGGCCCGCCTCCTTCCTTGTATAGTCGAGGACGTGGCCTATATATGTACCGCCATATGCATCCGATCAATACATCGAGCATTGCATCTCATTCTACATGGTATCAGACACGTTCGCTCCTAGGGCGCCGCTATGCCTGTGCATACCAATAGATTTCGGCCCAATATTTTTTATTAGGGCATCTCCAGCAGGGCGATGTAAACGGACGCTGAACGACCCTTTGCATCCGCCGGGCCGAAAAATACGTCTAGTTCCACCTCCAGCGGGGCGACGCAAAGTGACCGAACCGTCCGCGGCGACGCAAACCTGACCCAAATATGCGTCTCGGATGCGTCTCTGCGGACGCTGTGCGGACGTGGAAAGTGTCTGCTCGCGTCGCGGACGTTTGTACGCCCGCTGCGGTGACCAACGTCGATGCGTCTTCTCCGCGATCTGCGCGCCGGCGTCGCTTCGGCGATGCAACCGCGTAAATGGCGTGCCACGCGTGGCGCGGCCGTCGCCTGCCTGCGCACGTAGTAATGACGATGCCCCGCGTGGCGCGGCCGTCGCCTGCCTCCGACCTATATAAACAGGGGCGCGAGCATCTCATCTCCTCCCCACTAAACCCTAGCCGCCGCTGCCGTAGCGCCGCTTCCGCTCAGCCTCCACCGGATCCACCATGAGCAGCGCCGGATGCGGCCAGGCTGCCGCGCCTCCACCTCTACCTTCACCTCCCGGCCTCGAGCTCCGACGAGGAGTTCGACGGCCGAAGACAGCACCGACCTCCTCCACCCGGTCGAGGGGCCCTGGCTCTCGCGGAGGAAGAAGCAGAGGAGGAGCGGGCGGCCCATGCGGCGGTCGACGCCGAGCTGGAACAGCGCAGGCTGGCGGCCGGCCGCAGAGGACTCCGACTCCGAGATATCTTGGTCTTCCGATGACCCTGATGCGCCTACGCCGGAGGAGAGGGCGGTGGAGCAGAGGGCTATCGTCGAGTCTTTCGAGACGCTCAAGGACAACGCCGCCAACGCGAGGCTGGAGCAGGCACTGCAAGAGGACGCGGCGGCGCACCGAGCCATAGCGGCCGCGCGGGAGGCGGCGGAGAAGCAGGCGACGGAGCGACGCAACGACGGTGCCGGCCCGTCAGGAAGCAAGTAGTCTAGGCTTCTAGATCTACTTTGTATAGTTTTTATGCATTTAAAGGTACTACTTTCTATGTTTTTAAAAATGTTGCAAATCTAAAAATGGGTCGCCCTGGACATGCGGAAAAAATATGTTGTTACAGTTCTACTAAAATTATTATTATTGTCCAACTGAAAATATAGCTTATATAGAGTTTTGTTTGTGCTTTTCCAAGCTTTGTGAAAATTATAGGCCTTTGCTCCGTTTTTTTTTTTGACACAACCTTTGCTCCTGTTTTTGTTTGCTTTGAGAAAAAAAATTGGCTGGTGGGAATACCCCCAGCAATTTCTGGCCAGTTGCGTTCGCCAGCCGGAAACGGATGGGCGAGCGTATAGTGGACAAAGCAACGGTGTGTAAACGCACACGCATCAGCACAGCACGTGAACAGTCATCCCGCGCACGACGCATTTCGGACGTCGCGGTGTGTCGTGTCCGTTGCGTCGGCTTGAAATGGTCGAAATCGTCAGAGCATCCGTTTGCGTCGGGGGTGGCCCCAGCGGCGCGACGCATAATTTTTTTCATTCATAATTTACGTTAAAAAAACATAAAAAAGCCATAAAGGCGTGCTAAAAGTTGCTGCTGCCTACTGGTCGTCGTCGCTGACGAGGTTAATGAACTCCGGCGTCGGCCATGGAAGCTCGTACGCCGGCGGTGGAGGAGGTACCGCACGGGCGGAGGCGTGGCAGGGATCCCACGCCCGGAGCAGCGGGCGGAGCGCGGTCGTTGGAACGCGTCGGCGTAGCCGGAGGTTGCCGGCCTCTCCTGCGCGAGCGCTGACTCCCGCAGCTGGATTGCGAGCCCCTCCCACAATTTGCCTCCTCTTTTACCTGCGGCGACGGGCAGCATCAGCTCACACGGGCACGCGGCGGTACGGCGAAGCGGCCTGTACTGCGTTCCGGAGACATATCGACACGTAGTGGTGCAGGCGTACCCTTCTTGCAGGAGTAGGTACCTACGCACTTGATCGGGTACCACAAGAAAAAAGCCGACCTTCTCAAAGGTCCGGTCCATCCGCAAGCGTAGGACACGTGGCCATCTGCCCGCGCGCAGCCCATCTGCCCGCGCGCAGCGTCCTGCACGACGTACTTCGTCGCTTCTCCCGTGGCTTGTTCGCATGCGTAGCAGCCCCAAACCAACCCATCCGCGTACGTACTTCTCTCTACGGCGTGCTTCCTCACGCGCGGGCGAATCGCTCCATTTGCTAGCACACAAGTACTTAGACCAGGTCTAACAGGCCCCTTATAACCCGCCCATCCCGTAAAATTCCGGCGACATACGGGGCAGGTGCGGTTTGAGCCGTCCACGGGCCCTGTGTTCGGCCGCCCGTTCGAATACGGGGCCGATCGGCCCCTCCCCACTATTTATGCGGCGCAGTGCAGTGAGGTTAACCCTGCACTCGCTACCTGCTCCGCCGTGCGCCGCCGCCTTACCGCCTGCTCCGTGACAATTCCTCCTCCCGCCGCATTCGACCCCGTGCCGAGATGGGGGCCGCGGCGCGATGCGCCTCTCAATGCGGATCGAGCGATCCCGCTCGCCGGACCGTGGTCGCGGGGCGCTTGAAGTCTGCGCCCGCGCGGGTAGCCGTCGTGCGGCAAGTACGCCGGCGCGTACTACATGCGAGAGACGCTCGGGACCGCAGCCGGTGGGCGGTGATGCAACGGATCCGCCGCTCAAGCCTATGGCGGCCCCGACTTCGACGCGTGGCGCGCTGAGTGGGAGCGTGATCGCGCGGCGAAGGCGGCATGGGCTGTGCGCATCGGCAGCACCAGCGGCGGAGGAGGCGGAGGCGAGGAGGAAGCGGAGGCCGGCGAGGAGGACGCGGCATTACTGCGGGCGTTGGCCGAGTCGGAGGTGGAGGCCGCCGAGAAGGCGCGGGCGGAGGCAGAGGAAGAGGCGGCGGCCGTCGCCGCCGTGGCTGAATTCCAGGCGAAGGAGGCTGCCGCCAGGGCGGAGGAGGAGGCTGCCGCCACGGCGGAGGAGGAGCCTGCCGCCAGCGTTGCTTTCGTGCCATACATCATCCTCGAGTAGCTAGGATCGCTATGTATATGTATGATCCAATGTATGATCAATGAAGAAGAACTATGGTTTCATTTTCCCGGGGTTTTAATTTTTAAAAATACAGGGCCAAATACGGGTTCTGCTAGACGGAATGGTTGAGCAAGACGCACTTTTGGGATATGGGGCGAAAAAATAGCGTTATACGGGGCAGAGAAATAAGGGGCCTGTTAGACTTGCTCTTAGTGCATGCATCAGTAAATACGTATGTAGCACGTGCACGCGGTCACTTAGCTAGCTTTTGCATAAACACTGCTTGATAAGATGACACGAGTACTAATACTCGAGTACAGTTACATATAACACACGAGTACAGTTATATGTACCACACGAGTACAGTCGTGCACACGAATGGGTACAGGTACGGTCGCGCACACGAGACATGTACAGTCGCAAACACAGAGTAAGTACAGTCACGTACACGAGTACAGTACAGTCGCATACGAGACAGGTACAGTCACGCACACTGGTAAGCATGGGCGGAGCGCCTTGGAGGCGAAACTGGGCGATAGCCCCCCCTTCCAAAACTGCAACTAGCATAATCTGCATCGCATGTCCTTTCTTACATAAGGAGTATTAGGCTGGTGCCAATGCACCGCCCGCCTCCCGCCCCGCCACGTCAGCTTTTCTCTACATCTCACATCTCACTCTCACCCCACGGTGCCAGTGCACGGGCTATAGTGCCAGCTCTCTCCTCTCCTCCCTACCGCCTCCCTACCGCCCCCACTAGCACCGCTATCGCCTCCCTCTCGCCCCGCTCTCGCCTCCAACACGGGCTATAGGCGGGCGGTACCGCGCCCTCACGCCGGGCGCCTGCGCCACCGCCCGACGCTACCGTCCCGCCCCTCTCCCGCCTGCCTCTCGCCCCGCGCTGGGCGGTAGCGCCTCTACTCCCGCCCCCATTGGCACCAGCCTTACAGTACTTCAATGCGTAGTCTGTGTACTTGCCACTGAAGCACAGGCGCACAGTGCAGCATGGAGAAAGAGACCTGCCACACAATGTCATCCATAGTGCCCAATTTAATAGTTGCAGGTCGTCGTCTGTCTTCCTCTGACCGTGCAGTGTCCAGTTTAATAGCAGTAGGCTATTTTTTGTTTAACCTTGAGGCTTGGTTCATCGACTGACTCTTCATGTTTTTCTTTGCTGGCCATTTATGGATGTTGGGGACCTTGGGGTTACCTCATGCTCTTTTATTAGAAAAATAGAACTACAAGTCGCTTAATATGAAGAAAATCAAGAAATCTCTGCTTGGCATCGGTGGTTTTTTGCCAAAATTAATATTTTTCCTCTTATGCAAGCTTGAAAATCATCTCTTAATGTTACGGATAAAATTACAGCAAAATTAGTATGAAGCTGTACAAACAATACGTAGTAGAAAATTATGTTGGGGAAAAGTTCGCTCCGGCGAACACGCGACACAAAATAGAAGTTACGAGGGTAAAATCCATGTGAGCCCTGGCAACTTAGATTTTTTTAATTCGTTCTCCAAAAAATGCCTCATCCTCAATGCCAAATTGTGCGGCTCCTAGAGTGTCGCCACAGCGTACCTTAATCCGGACGAGTTCACCCTATATCGAAGACTTGATTTGGCGTCAAAAATTTTTCCGGCCCCCCTGTATTTTTGGTCACGCTCCGCCAGTGCTGGTAAAGATACAGTGCGTGCGCGTCAGTGCGAGTACGATCGCCCGCATAAGACGGTACAGTTGCACACCGTGAAGTACGATGCTTTGCACGAGCAGTGCAGTGATCACGCACGATTAAAGGAAAAAATGCACCAAATACATTCAAAACAGAAGTACTTATCAGTTCATGCACGAGTACAGTTAGATACACAACACGAGTACAACCATAGTAGTATAGGAAGTACGAAAAAAAAGTATCTCGAAACCTATCAACATGGGATCTTACAGTACTTAAAGATCTCGCACGTGCAGCAGAGGATCTCAATAGTGAAAACGGTTCGTAATTTGGACCTTGAGGCGGTTCATCGAAGATATTTTTCTTTTGCCATTTAAAAACGCAATTTCTAGAAGAAAATAGAAAAAACTGAAGACAGAAATCCCAGCATCTTGCTATTTTCCTCCCTCATCATCTCTCTTGCTTCCCCTTGCGACACGTGGCGATCTGGGAGGACCACTTCCCAGGGGAAAATCCATGGCCACCACAGCGTTCGCCACTTGTCGCAAATTGTGCGGCCCGAGTTGCCACGCTACCTTAATCCGGACGAGTTAGCTATATCGAAGACTTGGTTTGGCGTCAAAAATTTTCCGGCCCCCTGTATTTTTTAGGTGCGCTCCTTGATGCTGGTAGTCTGATCGCATGCACGTCAGTGCGATACAGATCTTCATAAAATAGTCTGATGATTGCACAGTAAGTACGATGCCCTGCATGAGGCAGTACGAGTACAGTCACGCACACGTTCAGGAAAAATACTTAAATACATTAAGCAGAGTACTTATCGTTCATGCACGAGTACAGTTAGATACACAACACGAGTACAACCATAGTAGTATAGGAAGTACGAAAAAAAAGTATCTCCAAACCTATCAACATGGGATCTAGTTTTAAAGATGAGCAGAAGGATCTCAAAAGTGAAACGGTTCGTAATTTGGACTTATGGTTCTCAAGATATTTTATTTTGAAAAAAAAAGAATCTAGGAAAAAGGAAAAATTCAGCCTCGTATCTTTATATAATAGCAAGTATAAACGCCTTTCTGTGACACGTGTGGCTTGAGAGAATACTCAGGAATTTTTATACTCTGTTGTCGCTTGTAGTGCGGAGACGAGATGCTCTTTCCCTTTGTGAAGGTCGGCCTTTTTCTAACAATTTCGCACTTTTTTTTTGCGGGTAAAAGTGAACTTTATTACTCAATAGGACTTACAATCGAATTAAAAGCACAGAACTTCAGACCCGAATAGGCTCACCATATAGCAGGATTTCCTGCTATGTTTACCCTTTAAAATTGCAGATAATCTTCTTCCCTATTTATTATACGGTCCCTTTTTCTAGCAAATAGTACGGTGAATTAACTAAAGCTTTAATCTCACAGATAAGAAGCAGCGCGATCGGTCCAGGTGATGATTTGTTGATAGCATCCACCAGTCCATGGTCAAACTCACTCACCAAGGTTTAGTGCTCCATTGTAAGGCCAAGGCAACGCCCTCTCTGCATGCATGAACCTCAGCTTCAAAGCCTCATTACAACTTTGTAATTGACGACGAGGCGGAAAAATAACCTGCCCATGCTCATCTCGTAAGCATGGCTGGCCAAGCCATCCTCTATGCGATAAGGCCATGCTGATTCCAGTTTCACCATCCATGTTGTGGGATTTGAACCAACGGCTTCTTCTTTTCTTGACCAGTGGCCTCTGGTTTCAAATTGAGAGAGCCCAGATTTATTTCCATAACATCTCATGCAGCGGTAAGTTCAGAGAGCTTGTGATACGGCGCAAATGGTGATCAAAAGAAAATCTCTTAGAGACTTCAGTAGATAGTGATGGCTTTGAATGAGTAGCCTCATTATGGCGTGCCATATCCTCGAGGCAATAATGGTATCAAACGATGGTTGTGCTGATCGTGATATGAGAATGGGGAAGCCACTACCATCTTGAACCGTCGATTCATCAACCTCGAGATGTACCATACATCAGAGCATTGCGCTCAAATATGATTTGCATGTGGAAGCGAAGATAGTGCATCTTTGAGTATCCTCATTAAGAGCCACAAATTGGGCATGTTCGATAACTAGCCACCTCTAGATTTCTTGTTCAGCTCTGTAGCCAGCGCATTGGAAGCAGCCTTCATGCAGGTTTTAACTTTAGGAGGGACGTTGGCCTTCCATATCTTCTGCCAACAAACATCATCTCCCTCAGGCCTCGAACTCGAAGCAGCAAAATTACATTGAATTGGCATTTGAGTGAAAGCTAAACGATAAGCACTTGAGCAGAGAAAGATGGAGTCTTCTCAGTTTTGCAGGCAAGGACATGTCAAGCAAATCAGGGTTTAATCTTGAGAATAACCTCGCATCAGCCAATTGGGTTAAAGGTTAGAACCAAATACATCCTCCGCGTCAAAGGCATTATCCAATAGTTCAGATACCCGCATAAGCGAGAAGCGCGACGGTGATAAAACCTTCATGTAAGGTGACGGAAACCAACCCTCTGTATATCGTTAACAAAATTGTACAACTCTCGGAACAACACCCTTTTAAATAATTGCAATCAACATGCAATTAGTCAGTGGGGCGGGTTTCCGTCAGCCATTATCAATTAGATCGCCATTTGGGTGATAACGAACGTAGTATACCGCACACACAAACTGTTAAAATTGATCAGCCTCCATGCTTCAAGCCGTGTAAGCGAGGGGACTGATTGAATAAAGTCTCATATCCTTAAAACCCATGCCACCTTGTGATTTAGGACGTAACAGCCTTGGCCAACCTATCCAATGAATTTTCCTTTTACCCTTCTCCGATCCCCACAATAATTTCCATATCAATTGTTCAAGATCTTATAGCAGAAGCAGTAACGAACACACCCAGTAACCTCGTCGGAATAAGCAGAGGCGTCCCTTTAACAAAGCACTTCACGTACACCTTTAGCCAACAAACTATCACCAAGATCGATTAACCATTTCTCAGCCGAGCATAGCTTTGGAAATTTTCTATTTGTTCATTCTACCTTCTAGATTGGGCCAGAATATTTGTCCTCAAATGCTTGCTGGACAACATTGAGGGAACTACGAACACTAACTTGATCATCACTGTGAACATATTGAGCTGAAAAGGATAGAACATTTGGCGGATTGATCAGTTGGCCAGTCCCTTCTCATAAACATCCAACACCTCCTTATAAAGAACTGCTTGTTCCTCATTTGCACGGAAGAATAACATGGTATCTCAGCAAACATTAAATGTGAAATACCAGGGCATTCACGACACCTTAATTGGGGATGGTACCATCATTAACCTCCTTCTGTAATAACGCCCGAAAGTCCATAAATACAAATAGAAATAGAAAGAGGGGGAAGCGGGTCTCCATGTCTTAAATCCTCGAGATGGAGAAAAAGCCTCCAAAAGGGTTCCATTGAATTTAACGAGAATGTTTCACCGTGGTCCATGCATGCAGTCCATTTAACCGGTGGCAAAACCCAATTTTCAGCAATGTGCTCTCCGAAAGGACCAGTCCACTCTATCATAAGCCTTAGACAAATCAAGCTTATAGGCACAGAAATTAGAATTTATAGATGTACCGTGCTCCATATAATGGAGATTTTCAGCGAATGCCAGTAATGCATTTGCATCCCGGTAATCATTCTGCAGGGATGAATGCGCTTTGATTTTTTTTCAGAGATGGCATACCAAGTATAGGCCTTAGCCTATTAACCAAACATTTAGAAACTATCTTGTACACAACATTGCGAGAGTCCAAGTGGTCTATAGTCAGGAGAGACTCATTGGGTTATCAATCTTTGGGATCAAAACAATTGATGTGTCATTCGTTTCCTTCCAGCATATGACCCGTGGCAAAAAAAAGTTTTAACCGCAGCAATAATATCACCACGCAAAGATCAATTACGCTGAAAGAACCTTGACCATCGGGACCAGGGGCCTTGATAGGCCCAATCTGAAACAAGGCATCAGCAATCTCTTTATCAGTAATTCCTTACAAAGATGCGTTATTCATGTCCTGTGATCTTCTCACGAATAAGATCTGTAATATACGTGTGATCAAGGGAAGGATCACGAGTATATAAGAACTTAAAATGCGAGGCGACACATCCTCTGCATATACGATGGTACAGTTTTAAGCACACCCATGTCATCCGTAACTGTGTTTTGTTATTCACTCGAGCCTTGGAGACAGCTTTTGATGGAAAAATTTTGTATTACGATCACCTTCTCGCATCCAATCGGTCGGGAGCGCTACAACCATAGCATTTCTTACTCTATATAGAATCTCATTCATTAGATCCATGGTGACTCTTATCTCACTCCTGGGTGCATTGAAACGCTTGCAAACTAGAGTTTCTCACGAAGTCTGGCAGCTCTCGTGTTACATTTCCAAGCTTCCTCTTCCCCCCTTTGATGTACCAAGGAAGACATAACGGATGCCGGTACCAGTGTCACACCACCAGGTCATGCATTGGTCCAAGTCCCTTTCCACGAAGTTTCAATCACTTCTTTTTAAGGCAGCATCACGTTCCCAAAAGTCTCATAACGCAAACAACTACGGACTTGTGGTGTTCTTCGCCCCCGCCTACCAGTGACCAGAGCAGAGGCAATGGTCAGAACATGGGCCAACCAGGTGAACCGTAAGTCTGAGTATATATCCGCCACGCATTATCGGCGGCCTTCTATCAGGCATTACCTGCACATTATTATTTCCAGCCCTCCTATTATCATACGTGAAAGGTTGACCTGAGAAGGTCTATCGAGTCCATTGTGGATTCACTCCCGAGACTACTGTTCAGCGCGGCCTTGCAGGTGATCAGAACTCTGCCTGGTCCAGTTTATGTGATTGAACTCGTATCCTTACGTGGATCTTGCCACCATGGACGTCTTGCATAAAGCCTGGTCCAGTATTGGCCTTGCATCAGTTTTGGGCCTTGTTCCTGGGTTTTTTCAAGGGAAAAACCGTTGTGTTTTCTCTACCCAGATGATCGTCCGCTCAAAGAAAAAAATACAGTTGTTCCGTTGACACCGCTCAACGTCAACGGTCTGGTTGTCTTTCCGTTTTGACAGCGCGACCACTTGCGCACAAACAGGTGTTACCGATGCAAATCACGGGTCGGGTGCACGATACGGGGTCAACTTTGCGCGGATGACATTACGCGCTTTGAGCATCTGTCAAGCCTAGCCGGGCCGCCTCAGTTGACCAGCCAAGGTCAACCAGCAGCAAAATTCCAAGTCGTACATACGCGTGCATGCACGAGTATACGATCGTGGCTAGATGCATCTGTCCATAACCAAGACAGTAAAGCAACGACACACATCTTCTAAGAGCTCTAAGCTCCAAGGTTCCGGGAGCTTGACAGCGTTCTAAAGGTCCCTATCGCGAGGCCTACGTGAAACGTGTATGGTTAACACACATTTGTTTTTTAATTTTTATGAGATAAACAGCGCATAGTAAGGCGCGCGGTTCCATCCCACGAGAAAGGAAACACGATTCCTATTTTCCACTTTTGGGTTCTTTACCTCTCCCTCACATCTCCGCCGTACCTCCTGAAAGGCTGTGCGGCTGCCGCATCGACGAGGGATCTTTGCCAGCGCCAGCGTCGTTTGCCACGGATGCAGGTGGTGCTTGGACTCCTCTCCCGCCTCTGGCGTGTTGCTCCTGTTACGATGCATCGTGTGTCCGTCGGTGCTGCTACCTCCTCCAAATTGTGGTCAGTTTGGTCCTACTTGATCTTGCCGGCCCCGATGGCTCCGACATCTTACAGAGCACATCCCACAGTGACGCTGCTTCCTATGATCATCCTTTTTGCTGATTTAGGTAACCATCATTGTGTAATAGGTAGTTCAGGATTGCTTGTGGAGTTGTGTTCTTTGGACTACGGAATGCGTGTGGAGTTGTGGTGCTTAGTTGGGTTTCTGGTCTTGCTTTCATGTTGCGCAGGGACGGAACCAGGAATAAAGTATAAAGGAAGCAATCTTAGTATGAGGGGGGCAGAACTAGCTAAAATCATAAAAATAAGAAGCTGTCATGGCTTGTCTTAAAGGAAAATCATGAGCATAGGGGGCGCAGCCCCCCCCCCTCCTTGTCTCCGTCCTGTTGCAGGTTCGGATGTGCTGCAAATGCGATGAGAAAGATTGCACATAATAAATAAAGAAGCTGGTAGTTACAGTAGTGATCGTGGTGCATAAAACATGCAACATCTGAATGAGGCATTTGAGATCTGAGAGAGCAGCTCGGGAGTATGAGGCGCTTGTGGGTTTCTGAATGCTGTAAATCTAAGTGAGACCTTTAAAAGGGGATGGTGTGTCAATAGCACTGAAACTTTCTTTCAGAAACCTATACCGTGTCTCTGATTAGGGTTTAATTCAAGATAGTGCGGCCAAGAAATTTGGAACAATTTGGCTCCAAAGAAAGAGAGCGAAGTTTATGTGTCTTCTTAGTAAAGAAAGATTGAAGGTCAGTGCTATTTAAGCTTGAACAAATAATTGATGATGGCCTTTGTCCTTTTGGCTGTACTGATAGTGAGATCGTGGATCACTTTGCGTTGCGCTGCCGTCGAACAGAAGCACTTCTTCGGAAGCTCGGCCGAAGTATCCATAATCTAGAGAATGTGATGCGGGGTGGCCTTCGGACACCTCCTCACCAAGACCGACAAGTCCCCCAAGTGGACCAATGACAAGGGCTCGAGTTAAAGCTCTACATGATAAGGTGAATTCGCTCCTCTCTACCTCTACCTTTGACACCCCCTTGGATGGCTTGCTACTTCATGCAAATACACTATGTTCAATCAGGTACATCGGTCAAGACACAAGCCATGGAGTCCAAGCCAATGGAGAGAGAGCTGGAAATGATGAAGATGGAGCTCCAGCGCACAGGCCGGAACTTCCGCCCTCCGGGACCGGAACTTCCGGCCAGATTCCACTCCTGCCAAGATGCTCCCGCCCGAGAGAGGGAGCCCGGAACTTCCGCCCGTGGGACCGGAACTTCCGCCCAGTTCGCCCAAGTTCCGAAAGTCCGTCAAAACGCCCTGGATGTACTGCAAGGAAATGGGCTAATTTCGGAACTTGACCGGAACTTGGCAATTTCCGGTCGGGCCGGAACTTCCGCCCCTGACCGGAACTTCCGCCCCTGACCGGAACTTCCGCCCAAGTCGGCCGGAACTTCCGCCACCGCGATTTCAGCACAGCACTACTTTTCAGCGTGTAACTTACCCATTCGCCCACCCGACTATAAATAGCCTAGTTGGCTCAGATCTGAGATTAGACTTGTTTAGAACTCAAACCTAACTTTGAGCTTAGTCTCCCTTGGGTATCATCCCTCTGTAATCAAGGCCACCCTTGTGGATGTATGAATTTGGTAGTGAGAGATTCTAGTGGATCCACTCTCTCTCCCACTCCTTGATTCATCCTTCTCACCGGTCTCTCCTCTCGGAATTCTACCTCGAGTCTCTTCCGGGTGGATTCTATTGGCACGGTCCATCGAGCCGTGGGGGTAAGTATCGATTGTATCGGGTTGGTGTGCGTGGATCTTCGTGTGTTCTTCGCGTTCTTCGTGTTCTTCCGCCTCTCCCCCTCTTTCCCCTTGATTCCTTGGGTCATTCGCGAGATCGGGCCACAATCGGGGTCTCAGACCACATCATAGTATCAGCAGCCTTTGGTTTCCGCGGATTTGACCCTCCACCCACCCAATTTCGTCTCTAAATTTTTTTCCAAAAAATTCCCCAAAAATAGCCCCAAATTGCCTTTGGACCGATCTGTGATTTGGTTGAGTTTTGAGTGGTTTTGGTCCAATAGAAACTTGTCTTTGGTGTTGATCTGCAATTCCCCCACCTTCCCACAGCTTCTAGTGCCAAATTTTCCTCGAATTCGAAGGTTTTCGGCCCGGATTTCCGCCCAAATCGAAGAACAGCCCGCAGATCTGATTGCGACCGGAAGTTCCGCGAGGACCGGAAGTTCCGCCCCGACCGGAAGTTCCGCCCCTCAGGAAGAACTTCCGCCTGGCCGAAATTTTCACAGCTAACTTCGTTTTTCGTTTTGGCACTAACCCCTTGTGTTTGGACTTCGTAGTGTGCCATTTCAGCTACAACAAAGCTTCCGCAACATCAACTACGACGACGGCACCCCGAGGATCCAAGCGGTTCATTTGACACTTTCCACCATAGCAAGTTCAAGTTCGTCGGCCACCGTCATCAAGTGGTATAACTTGCACCTAACTTGTAGCCTTAGCTTCCTTTGCGTACCTTTCCTATCGAGAGTGGCTTTCTAGTGTTGCGAAGCATTGCGCAAGCGTCCCGACCGTGAGGGTGTGCGTGTGTTGAGCAAAGCTACGAAGCAAGCTCGTGTGAAAAGATAGGCAAAAGAAGTGTGACATACTTACATAGATAGTGAGAGAAAAGAAAAAGAAAAAGAAAAAGAGTGTGAGTGACACCTATACACAAAAGAGTCCAAAGCTTCTAAGCAAAAGAGAGAAAAGAGAAGAGAGGCGTCTTGCGCAAATCTTGTTGCTTCTAAATTTTGCAACCAAGCCACGGTCTCTCTTGCGTTAGCGTGACACCGAGCTAGTAGTCTTCGTTAGGACCAATTTTGTTCGTGCTCATTTTCCGTCGCGCTAACCCCATTTTGTCCCACGTGTGTGTTCCACATTGTGTATGCCTTTTGTGATCACCGCTTTTGACTTGTGACTTTTGAATCTTACCCACTTTTAACAACATACTCGATTTTGGATTTCGTCTTTTGGCTTTCCACCATCCACTCCTAACACCATATTTGCTAGCTTTTGCGTGTGCCTTTGTGTGTGTCCCGATACAATTGGTCTTACTTTCGGCTTGGTTGATTGCCTCAATACTATCTTGCCACGGTAAGAGTGAGAGGTAGTCTCCTTCCACTAACATCCACAACATAGTTCTTGTCTTGTGATCATGGATAGGCATGGAGACCAAGGAAAGGAGGATGAGGTCCTACACCCCTCCGAGAGGTTGGCCACCCAACACAACCTATGGGTGCAACGCCAAGAGTTCAAGGACCAACTCAATTTGTTCGAGACACGCATCGACCAACAATATGAAGAAGTGGCTCACAACTTCGGCCAAGTGAACCAAGATATGAATCTTCTTCGTGAAGCTACGGACAACTTGCATGACCAAGTGACGGCCAATGATGCAAACATGGAGCGGCGCATGGATAGCCTCGAGCGCGCCATCAACAACTTGGGACGCCGACATCGACATCGCTCTACTTCCTCATCGTCATCGACTACCTCACATGATGACTACTCCCATGATCACCATTCGTCCTCAAGCTCCGACTCAAGGCATGGAGATCATCATCGCTCTCGTCGACCGCACGCTCGTCATGATGATTCTCGCTCCAACTCAAGGCGCGGAGAGTTCCATCGCCATGCTCGTCCTCATGAACGTCCGCAACAAGAACAAGCTCTTCACCAAGATCGTCATCAAGCGGCTCGCCATGCCCACCATGGGCATGACGACCAACCCCAAGACAACGTCCTCCACAACATGGACCCGGCACCTCATCGTCAAGCCCATGTGGATGCTCAAGACCAAGGTCATCAAGATCCACCAAGGCGTGACCTCCGGAACCATCCTCGCCATGACCAAAGGGGCCGAGGACAACCTCAACATGATCAAGATGAGAGAGCCAACATTGGACAACGTCAACAACCTCGTCAAGATCCGCAACAACATCCTCAACATGAGCCAAGTGAAGCTAGTGTTCACCTCCAACGCCAACCCAATGCTATGGTTGGTCGTGGAAGACCTCCTCTACCACCTCAAGTCGCAAGAGATGAAGGCATCCGTCCTCGCCGAAGGAACATGGAAGATGAAGAGAATATGTATGGAAAGCTCAAGTTCAACATGCCCAAGTTCAAGGGTGAAGACGATGCCGAGGCCTACCTCTCATGGGCACTCAAGGTTGACAAGATCTTCCGCATCCACAACTACTCCGGTGCCAAGAAAGTAGCCATGGCCTCCCTCGAATTTGAAGATTATGCCAACACTTGGTGGGAACAAGTTGTCACTCTAAGGGAAGAAAAGGGAGATCCTCCAATTGATACTTGGGAAGACATGAAGGAGGAGATGGAAGCTCGCTTTGTCCCCAAACACTACAAGACCGATCTCTTCAACAAGCTACAAAAGTTGAAGCAAGGCACCAAGACCGTTGAGGAATTCTTCAAGGAGATGGAGTTGACTATGATGCGAGCAAACATCCAAGAGTCCGAGAACCAAACCATCGCTAGGTTCTTCAATGGCCTCAACTACCCCATCAAGAGGATTGTGGAGTTCCAACAATACTCCAACATGGTTGAGTTGGTTCACCAAGCTTCTAAGGCCGAGCGTCAAGTGAATGAGGACATCAAGTACTCGAAGTCCAAGCAATACTTCGCCTCCAAGCTTGCCACATCAACTCCTACAACAAGTGTCAAGCCAACCACATCCTCTACACCTTCCAAGCAACCTTCCATACAAAGTCGCATGAAGCAAACGGTATCCTCCACCGCCTCCTCAAAGGCCTCTACGGGACCCTCCAACGTCACTTGCTTCAAGTGTGGCACCCAAGGCCACAAATCCTTTGAGTGCAAGAACACCAAGGTCATGATCACTATGGAGAATGGTGACATAGAGACTCTAAGTGAAGGTGAATATGAAGCCCTAGTGCAAGCCGCCGTTGCTAATGAGGAAGACTATGATGAAGAAAGTGGAGAAGACCCTCTCTTATGCACACATGATCCAAGCCCTTCTCTTGTGGTCACTCGAGTGCTCACCACTCAACCCCAAGCTATGGAAGACCAAAGATGCAACATCTTCCAAACGCGTGCCGGCATTGGTGGCAAGTCAATCAAGGTCATCATCGATGGTGGGAGTTGCCACAACTTGGCAAGCACCGAGCTATGTGAGAAGCTCAACCTCACACTTCGCAAGCATCCTCATCCATACCATGTTCAATGGTTGAGTGACAAGGGCAATGTCAAGATTCAACACACCGTCACCGTCAACTTCAAGATAGGACCCTATGAAGACACCGTCGAGTGTGACGTGGTGCCTATGACCGTGTGCCATATGCCCAAGAGGCAATAATAAAAGTGGTTATTATATATATCTTTATGTTTATGATAAATGTTTATATACCATGCTATAATTGTATTAACTGAAACATTGATACATGTGTGATATGTAAACAACAAAGAGTCCCTAGTAAGCCTCTTAACTAGCTTGTTGATTAATAGATGATTAGTTTCATAATCATGAACATTGGATGTTATTAATAACAAGGTTATATCATTGTATGAATGATGTAATGGACACACCCAATTAAGCGTAGCATAAGATCACGTCATTAAGTTATTTGCTATAAGCTTTCAATACATAGTTACCTAGTCCTTATGACCATGAGATCATGTAAATCACTTATACCGGAAAGGTACTTTGATTACATCAAACGCCACTGCGTAAATGGGTGGTTATAAAGGTGGGATTAAGTATCCGGAAAGTATGAGTTGAGGCATATGGATCAACAGTGGGATTTGTCCATCCCGATGACGGATAGATATACTCTGGGCCCTCTCGGTGGAATGTCGTCTAATGTCTTGCAAGCATATGAATAAGTTCATAAGAGACCACATACCACGGTACGAGTAAAGAGTACTTGTCAGAGACGAGGTTGAACAAGGTATAGTGTGATACCGATGATCAAACCTCGGACAAGTAAAATATCGCGTGACAAAGGGAATTGGTATCGTATGTGAATGGTTCATTCGATCACTAAAGTCATCGTTGAATATGTGGGAGCCATTATGGATCTCCAGATCCCGCTATTGGTTATTGGTCGGAGTGAGTACTCAACCATGTCCGCATAGTTCGCGAACCGTAGGGTGACACACTTAAAGTTGGATGTTGAAATGGTAGAACTTGAATATGGAATGGAGTTCGAATATTTGTTCGGAGTCCCGGATGTGATCCCGGACATCACGAGGAGTTCCGGAATGGTCCGGAGAATAAGATTCATATATAGGATGTCATTTTATGTGAATAAAATGATGCGGAAGGTTCTATGGAAGGTTCTAGAAGGTTCTAGAAAAGTCCGGAAGAAACCACCAAGGAAGGTGGAGTCCACATGGGACTCCACCTCCATGGCCGGCCAACCCTAGTGGGGGAGGAGTCCCAAGTGGACTCCCCCTTAGGGGGCCGGCCACCCCCCCTATGGAAGGTGGAATTCCCACCTCTAGTGGGAATCCTAGCTTGGGAAGGTTTCCCACCATATGGAAGGTTTTGGGTTCGGGTCTTATTCGAAGACTTGTAGTCCAACACTTGGGGCTTCCACCTATATATAGAGGGCCAAGGGGAGGGGGCCGGCCACACCAAAGCCACAAGCTTGGCCGCCCCCCATAGTGGCCGGCCACCCCCTCTCCCCAAACCCTAGCGCCCCGCTCCTCCACCATATCCCGCACGCTTAGCGAAGCTCCGCCGGATTTCTCCACCGCCACCGACACCACGCCGTCGTGCTGTCGGATTCAAGAGGAGCTACTACTTCCGCTGCCCGCTGGAACGGGGAGGTGGACGTCGTCTTCATCAACAACCGAACGTGTGACCGAGTACGGAGGTGCTGCCCGTTCGTGGCGCCGGAACCGATCGTGATCAAGATCTTCTACGCGCTTTTGCAAGCGGCAAGTGAACGTCTACCGCAGCAACAAGAGCCTCCTCTTGTAGGCTTTGGAATCTCTTCAAGGGTGAGTCTCGACAATCCCCTCGTTGCTACCGTCTTCTAGATTGCATCTTGGCTTGGATTGCGTGTTCGCCGTAGGAAAATTTTTGTTTTCTATGCTACGTTATCCTACAGTGGTATCAGAGCCGTGTCTATGCATAGATGGTTGCACGAGTAGAACACAATGGTTTGTGGGCGTTGATGCTCTTGTTATCTTTAGTTGAGTACTTTGCATCTTTGTGGCATAGTGGGATGAAGCGGCTCGGGCTAACTTTACATGACCGCGTTCATGAGATTTGCTCCACGCTTGACATGCAACTTGTATTGCATAAGTGGCTTTGCGGGTGTCTGTCTCTCCTACTATAGTGAAGATTCAATTTACTCCTCTATTGAAAACACTAGTATCACCGTTGTGGTTCATGTTCGTAGGTAGATTGGATCTTACTCGAAAACCCTAAACCACGTAAAATATGCAAACCAAATTAGAGAACGTCTAACTTGTTTTTGCAGGGTTTGGTGATGTGATATGGCCATAATGTGATGATGAATATGTATGAGATGATCATTATTGTATTGTGGCAACCGGCAGGAGCCTTATGGTTGTCTTTAAATTTCATGTTGAGTAGTATTTCAAAGTAGTTGTAATAGTTGCTACATGGAGGACGATCATGAAGACGGCGCCATTGACCTTGGTGCTTCGCCGACGATGATGGAGATCATGCCCGTTGATGATGGAGATCATGTCCACGCTTTGGAGATCAAGATCAAAGGCGCAAAGACAAAAGGGCCATATCATATCACATATGAACTGCATGTGATGTTAATCCTTTTATGCATCTTATTTTGCTTAGATCGCGACGGTAGCATTATAAGATGATCCCTCTCACTAAAATCTCAAGATAATAAAGTGTTCATCCTTAGTAGCACCGTTATCAAGTCTTGTCGTTTCGAAGCATCTCGTGATGATCGGGTGTGATAGATTCAATAAGTACATACAACGGGTGCAAGACAGTTTTGCACATGCGGATACTAAGGTGGCCTTGACGAGCCTAGCATGTACAGACATGGTCTCGGAACACGTGATACCGAAAGGTAGAGCATGAATCATATGATTGATATGATGAACACTTTGAGTGTTCGCCATTGAAATCACACCTTTTCTCGTGATGATCGGGTTTAGGTGCGGTAGATTTGGTTCGTGTGATCACTAAGACAATGCGAGGGATATTGTTTTGAGTGGGAGTTCACCTAGATTTTTAATTATGTTGAATTAAAATTTGAACTCAATTTGTCATAAACTTAGTCTAAACTATTGCAAATATGTTGTAGATATGGCGTCCCCAATCAATTTTAACCAGTTCCTAGAGAAAGAAAACTTAAGAGCAACGGTAGCAACTTCACCGACTGGTTCCGTCATGTGAGGATCTTCCTCAATGGCGGAAATCTGCAATATGTGCTTGATGCACCGCTAGGTGATCCTCCAGCAGAAACTGAAACCGATGAAGTAAAGAATGTTTACGCAACTCGGAAAACTCGGTACTCTCAAGTTCAGTGTGCCATCTTATGCAGTCTGGAATCCGATCTTCAAAAACGTTTTGAGCACCACGATCCTCATGAGTTGATGAAAGAGTTGAAGACTATTTTTGAAACTCATGCGGCCGTGGAATGCTATGAAGCATCGAAACACTTTTTCAGCTGTATGATGGAAGAAGGCAGCTCCATTAGTGAGCACATGCTCGTTATGACCGGGCATGCGAAGAAACTCAGTGACTTGGGAATAGTGATTCCTAACAGACTGGGGATTAATCGTGTCCTTCAATCACTGCCACCAAGTTACAAGAACTTTGTGATGAATTACAATATGCAGAACATGAACAAGGAGTTTCCTGAACTCTTTGGCATGTTAAAAGCTGCTGAGATTGAGATTAAGAAAGAGCACCAAGTGTTGATGGTCAACAAGACCACCAGTTTCAAGAAACAGGGCAAGTCTAAGGGAAAATTCAAGAAGGGTGGCAAGAAAGCTGCCACACCTCCTATGAAACCTAAGAACGGCCCTAAGCCTGATGCTGATTGCTATTACTGCAAAGAGAAGGGACACTGGAAGCGTAATTGCTCCAAGTATTTGGCAGATCTGAAGAGCGGCCTTGTCAAGAAGAAGAAAGAAGGTATATCTGATATACATGTTATAGATGTTCATTTCACTGGTTCTCGTTCTAGTACCTGGGTATTTGATACTGGTTCGGTTGCTCATATTTGTAACTCGAAACAGGAACTAAAGAATAAACGACAACTGCTGAAAGATGAAGTGACGATGCGCGTTGGAAACGGATCCAAGGTCAATGTGATCGCAGTCGGGACACTTCCTCTACATCTACCTTCGGGATTAGTTTTAAGCCTAAATAATTGTTATTATGTACCCGCGTTGAGCATGAACATTATATCAGGATCTTGTTTAATGCAAGACGGTTATTCATTCAAGTCTGAGAATAATGGTTGTTCTATCTTTATGAATAATATCTTTTATGGTCGAGCACCTGAAAAGAATGGCTTATTTCTATTAGATCTCGATAGTAGTGATACACATATACATAACATTGATGCTAAGCGAATTAAATTGAATGATAATTCTACTTATATGTGGCACTGTCGTCTTGGTCATATTGGAGTGAAACGCATGAAGAAACTCCATACTGATGGATTACTTGAATCACTTGACTTTGAGTCACTTGATAGATGCGAAGCATGTCTGATGGGAAAAATGACTAAGACTCCATTCTCGGGTATGATGGAGCGAGCTACTGACTTATTGGAAATCATACATACAGATGTGTGTGGACCAATGAGTGTAGCATCGCGCGGTGGTTATCGTTATGTTCTAACCTTCACAGATGATTTGAGTAGATATGGGTATATCTATTTAATGAAACATAAATCCGAAACTTTCGAGAAGTTTAAGGAATTCCAAAGTGAAGTAGAAAATCAACGTAACAAGAAGATTAAATTTCTACGATCTGATCGCGGAGGTGAATATCTAAGTTATGAGTTTGGCATGCATTTAAAGAAATGCGGAATACTTTCACAATTGACACCGCCGGGAACACCACAACGAAACGGTGTGTCCGAACGTCGTAATCGAACTCTCTTAGATATGGTTCGTTCTATGATGTCTCTTACTGATTTGCCGTTATCATTTTGGAGTTATGCATTAGAGACAGCCGCATTCACTTTAAATAGAGCACCATCAAAATCCGTTGAAACGACGCCGTATGAATTATGGTTTAATAAGAAACCTAAGCTGTCGTTCCTAAAAGTTTGGGGTTGCGAAGCCTATGTAAAAAAGTTACAACCGGACAAGCTAGAACCCAAAGCGGAGAAATGCGTCTTCATAGGATACCCTAAGGAAACTATAGGGTACACTTTCTATCACAGATCCGAAGGCAAGATCTTTGTTGCTAAGAACGGAACCTTTCTTGAGAAAGAATTTCTCACTAAAGAAGTGACTGGAAGAAAAGTAGAACTCGATGAGATTGAAGAATCTCTACTCGTTGATCAGAGTAGCGCAGTACCGGAAAATGTTCCTGTACCACCTACACCGACAACAGAGGAAGCTAATGATAATGATCATGAAACTTCAAATGAGACAGCTACTGAACCTCGCAGATCGACAAGGGATCGTGCCACTCCAGATTGGTATGATCCTTGTCTAAATGTCATGATTGTGGATAACAATGATGAAGACCCTGCGACGTATGAAGAAGCGATGATGAGCCCAGATTCCAACAAATGGCAAGAAGCCATGAAATCCGAAATGGGATCCATGTATGATAACAAAGTATGGACTTTGGTAGACTTACCTGATAGCCGCAAGGCTGTCGAGAATAAATGGATCTTCAAAAGAAAAACAGATGCTGATGGTAATATTACTGTCTATAAAGCTCGACTTGTCGCAAAGGGTTTCCGACAAATTCAAGGTGTTGACTACGATGAGACTTTCTCACCTGTAGCGAAGCTAAAATCTGTGAGGATTTTGTTAGCAATAGCTGCATTTTTCGATTATGAGATTTGGCAGATGGATGTCAAAACGGCATTCCTTAATGGAGACATTGAGGAAGAGTTGTATATGGTACAACCCAAAGGTTTTGTCGATCCTAAAAATGCTGACAAAGTATGCAAACTTCAGCGTTCAATCTATGGACTGAAGCAAGCATCGAGAAGTTGGAACCGACGTTTTGATAAGGTGATCAAAGACTTCGGGTTTATACAGTGTCATGGAGAGGCCTGTATTTACAAGAAAGTGAGTGGGAGCTCTGTAGCATTCCTGATATTATATGTAGATGACATATTATTGATTGGGAATGATATAGAACTATTAAGCAGTGTAAAGGGTTATTTGAATAATAGTTTTTCAATGAAAGACCTTGGTGAAGCATCATACATATTAGGCATCAAGATTTATAGAGATAGATCAAGACGTCTAATAGGGCTATCACAGAGTACATACCTGGACAAGATTCTAAAGAAGTTTAGAATGGACGAAAGTAAGAAAGGATTCTTACCTATGTTACCAGGCAAGGTCTTGAGTAAGACTCAAGGACCGGCTACGGCAGAAGAAAGAGAAAGGATGAGTCAGATCCCCTATGCCTCGGCAGTAGGCTCTATCATGTATGCCATGCTATGTACAAGACCGGATATAGCACATGCTGTTAGTTTGACTAGCAGATATCAAAGTGATCCAGGAATGGAACACTGGACAGCGGTCAAGAATATCCTGAAGTACTTGAAAAGAACTAAGGATATGTTTCTTTGTTATGGAGGTGACCAAGAGCTCGTTGTAACAAGTTACACCGATGCAAGTTGGAACACTGATCCTGATGACTCTAAGTCACAATCTGGGTACGTGTTTATATTGAATGGTGCTGCAGTAAGCTGGGCAAGCTCGAAGCAGTGCACGGTGGCAAAATCCTCAACAGAATCGGAGTACATAGCGGCTTCAGAGGCTTCATCAGAAGCGGTATGGATGAAGAGGTTCATTGTAGAGCTCGGTGTGGTTCCTAGTGCATTGGACCCATTTGTCATCTACTGTGATAACATGGGTGCCATCGCCAATGCACAAGAGCCAAGGTCACACAAGAGGCTGAAGCATATCAAGCTGCGTTACCACTCGATTCGCGAATACATCGAAGATGGAGAAGTAAAGATTTGCAAAGTACACACTGATCTGAATGTAGCAGATCCGTTGACTAAAGCTCTCCCTAGGGCAAAGCATGACCAACACCAGAATGCCATGGGTGTTAGGTATATTACAATGTAATCTAGATTATTGACTCTAGTGCAAGTGGGAGACT
The DNA here is from genome assembly GCA_030979885.1 of Lolium multiflorum. Classification (NCBI taxonomy): domain Eukaryota; kingdom Viridiplantae; phylum Streptophyta; class Magnoliopsida; order Poales; family Poaceae; genus Lolium; species Lolium multiflorum. Next base: position 151,019,673 of record CM061752.1, on the reverse strand, counting down.
GTTGGAGATATGCCCAAGAGGCAATAATAAAAGTGGTTATTATATATATCTTTATGTTTATGATAAATGTTTATATACCATGCTATAATTGTATTAACCGAAACATTGATACATGTGTGATATGTAAACAACAAAGAGTCCCTAGTAAGCCTCTTAACTAGCTTGTTGATTAATAGATGATTAGTTTCATAATCATGAACATTGGATGTTATTAATAACAAGGTTATATCATTGTATGAATGATGTAATGGACACACCCAATTAAGCGTAGCATAAGATCACGTCATTAAGTTATTTGCTATAAGCTTTCAATACATAGTTACCTAGTCCTTATGACCATGAGATCATGTAAATCACTTATACCGGAAAGGTACTTTGATTACATCAAACGCCACTGCGTAAATGGGTGGTTATAAAGGTGGGATTAAGTATCCGGAAAGTATGAGTTGAGGCATATGGATCAACAGTGGGATTTGTCCATCCCGATGACGGATAGATATACTCTGGGCCCTCTCGGTGGAATGTCGTCTAATGTCTTGCAAGCATATGAATAAGTTCATAAGAGACCACATACCACGGTACGAGTAAAGAGTACTTGTCAGGAGACGAGGTTGAACAAGGTATAGTGTGATACCGATGATCAAACCTCGGACAAGTAAAATATCGCGTGACAAAGGGAATTGGTATCGTATGTGAATGGTTCATTCGATCACTAAAGTCATCGTTGAATATGTGGGAGCCATTATGGATCTCCAGATCCCGCTATTGGTTATTGGTCGGAGTGAGTACTCAACCATGTCCGCATAGTTCGCGAACCGTAGGGTGACACACTTAAAGTTGGATGTTGAAATGGTAGAACTTGAATATGGAATGGAGTTCGAATATTTGTTCGGAGTCCCGGATGAGATCCCGGACATCACGAGGAGTTCCGGAATGGTCCGGAGAATAAGATTCATATATAGGATGTCATTTTATGTGAATAAAATGATGCGGAAGGTTCTATGGAAGGTTCTAGAAGGTTCTAGAAAAGTCCGGAAGAAACCACCAAGGAAGGTGGAGTCCACATGGGACTCCACCTCCATGGCCGGCCAACCCTAGTGGGGGAGGAGTCCCAAGTGGACTCCCCCTTAGGGGGCCGGCCACCCCCCCTATGGAAGGTGGAATTCCCACCTCTAGTGGGAATCCTAGCTTGGGAAGGTTTCCCACCATATGGAAGGTTTTGGGTTCGGGTCTTATTCGAAGACTTGTAGTCCAACACTTGGGGCTTCCACCTATATATAGAGGGCCAAGGGGAGGGGGCCGGCCACACCAAAGCCACAAGCTTGGCCGCCCCCCATAGTGGCCGGCCACCCCCTCTCCCCAAACCCTAGCGCCCCTCCTCCACCATATCCCGCACGCTTAGCGAAGCTCCGCCGGATTTCTCCACCGCCACCGACACCACGCCGTCGTGCTGTCGGATTCAAGAGGAGCTACTACTTCCGCTGCCCGCTGGAACGGGGAGGTGGACGTCGTCTTCATCAACAACCGAACGTGTGACCGAGTACGGAGGTGCTGCCCGTTCGTGGCGCCGGAACCGATCGTGATCAAGATCTTCTACGCGCTTTTGCAAGCGGCAAGTGAACGTCTACCGCAGCAACAAGAGCCTCCTCTTGTAGGCTTTGGAATCTCTTCAAGGGTGAGTCTCGACAATCCCCTCGTTGCTACCGTCTTCTAGATTGCATCTTGGCTTGGATTGCGTGTTCGCCGTAGGAAAATTTTGTTTTCTATGCTACTATGACCGTGTGCCACATGTTGCTTGGCCGCCCATGGCAATTTGACAAGAAGGCCATACATGATGGTTTCTCCAATGCATACACCTTCAAGGTCAAGGACAAGAAGTTCGAGCTTCGCCCAATGACTCCTAGCCAAATCATCGCCGACAATGCGAAGGCTTTAGCGAGGGCACAACACCACATCCACCATAGTGAGTTGAGAGGAGAGGGAGCTACCCACCAAAAAGAGAGTGAGCGCCACCACCCACATATGAGTGAGAGAAAGAGTGTCCTCCTAGCCACCAAAAGCGAGTGGAGAGAAGTGAAAGACAACCCATCCACCACCATACACTACGTGCTCATTTGCAAGGGCCTCGCGGAGGAGACTAATGACTTAACCAACATTCCTTCGTCTTTGTTGTCTCTTTTGAAGGAGTTCCAAGACGTCTTCCCCGACGAGCTACCTCATGGACTACCACCGCTTCGGGGCATCGAGCATCGCATCGACCTCATACCCGGCGCTCCCCTACCAAACCGCGCCGCCTACCGCACCAACCCCGAAGATACCAAGGAGATCCAACGCCAAATACAAGACCTCCTCGCTAAAGGGTACGTCCGAGAAAGCCTTAGCCCTTGTGCCGTTCCCGTCATTCTTGTGCCTAAACCGGATGAGACGCAACGGATGTGTATGGATTGCCGCCCTATCAATGCCATTACCGTCCGTTATCGCCATCCCATTCCGCGTTTAGACGATATGTTAGATGAATTGAGTGGTGCCACGATTTTCTCTAAAATTGATTTGCGTAGTGGCTACCACCAAATTCGCATGGCAATTGGTGATGAATGGAAGACGGCATTCAAGACCAAGCTTGGTCTCTATGAATGGCTCGTCATGCCATTTGGTCTTTCAAATGCTCCTTCGACTTTCATGCGTCTTATGAATCACATCTTGCGACCTCTCATTGGCAAGAGTGTGGTTGTGTACTTTGATGATATTCTCATCTATAGCAAAAATCTCGAGGACCATGTTCAACATGTGAGAGAAGTCTTATGCATCTTGCGCCACGAGAAGCTCTTTGCCAACCTACCAAAATGCCATTTCGCTCAAAACAAATTGGTTTTTCTTGGTTTTGTGGTTTCCGCCAACGGGATAGAAGTTGATTCTTCCAAAGTTGAGGCCATCCACAATTGGCCCACTCCCACAAATGTTGGCCAAGTGAGAAGCTTCCATGGACTTGCCGGATTTTACCGCCGTTTTGTGAAAGATTTCAGCACCATTGCTTGCCCTTTAAACGAGCTTACAAAAAAGAATGTTCCGTTTGTTTGGGGCAAAGCACAACAAAAAGCTTTTGATGAATTGAAAAAGAGACTCACCGAGGCACCACTACTTGCTCTTCCCGACTTCACTAAAACATTTGAGATAGAATGTGATGCGAGTGGTCTTGGGATTGGCGGTGTCCTCATGCAAAATGGAAAACCCGTGGCATACTATAGCGAGAAGTTGGATGGCGCACGCCTCAACTATCCTATATATGACAAGGAGCTTTATGCTTTGGTTCGTGTTCTTGAAGTTTGGCAACATTACCTTTGGCCAAAAGAGTTTGTTATCCACTCGGATCATGAGTCCTTGAAGTATTTGAAAAGTCAACACAATTTGAACAAGAGACATGCTAAGTGGGTTGAGTTCATAGAGTCCTTCCCTTATGTAATCAAATACAAAAAGGGCAAGGAAAATGTGGTTGCGGATGCACTTTCCCGCAAGATTACTCTTCTACTCACCCGCTTGGAGTTTCACATTTTGGGTCTTGAGGAGATCAAAGAACTTTACCCTTCCGATGCTTTCTTTGGACCAATCTTTGCCAAGTGTTCCGTTGACCGAGGTTTTGATGATTTCTATTTGCATGATGGCTACTTGTTTAAAGCTAACAAGATTTGCATTCCCGAGTCTTCTCTTCGTAAGTTGCTTTTGCAAGAGTCACATGGAGGTGGTCTCATGGGTCACTTTGGACGAGAGAAGACATATGCCATGCTCTCAACCCACTACTATTGGCCAAGAATGTACCGCGACGTGGAACGCCTTTGCCGACGGTGTACAACATGCTTACAAGCTAAGTCTACTTCCAATCCCTATGGTCTTTACATGCCTTTACCCATTCCATATGCACCTTGGTCGGACATAAGCATGGACTTTGTACTTGGCTTACCACGCACAAAACATGGTCATGACTCAATATTTGTGGTAGTGGATAGGTTCTCTAAAATGGCTCATTTCATACCATGTCATAAGAGCGATGATGCTTCACACATTGCTTCATTGTTTTTCAGGGAAGTGGTTCGCCTACATGGAGTACCGGCAAGCATTGTGTCGGATCGAGACGTCAAGTTTATGAGTTACCTATGGAAGTCGCTCATGGCGAAGTTTGGAGTGAAGCTCTTGTTCTCATCATCCTCGCACCCTCAAACCGATGGACAAACCGAAGTGGTCAATCGAAGCCTCTCCACACTTCTCCGCACACTTGTGAAGACAAATTTGAAGTCATGGGAAGATTGCCTACCCCATGCGGAGTTCGCCTACAATCGAGCCAAGCACTCCACAACCTCAAGGAGTCCCTTCATGATCGTCTACGGATTCGAACCTCCAACGGCACTCGACATCCTCCCACTACCCCTTCATGAAAGAACGAACATGGACTTCGACGAGCGCACCACCGCCATGAAGAAACTACATGAAGAGACAAGAGCAACCATACAAGAGCATGTACTTCGCCAAGCTAACCGCCTCAACGCCAAGAAAAAGGAACGCGTGTTTGAAGAAGGAGACCTCGTTTGGATCCATCTACGGAAAGAAAGGTTCCCGCAAGAACGCAACTCCAAGCTCAAGCCAAGAGGAGATGGACCTTTCAAGGTCCTCAAGCGCATCAACAACAACGCCTACGTCATCGACATACCAACATCAAAGTACTTGGTGAGCAACACTTTCAACATCTCGGATCTCTCACCCTATCATGGAGATGAGGAGGAACAAGAGTCGAGGACGACTCTCTCCCAAGGGGGGGAGATGATGCGGGGTGGCCTTCGGACACCTCCTCACCAAGACCGACAAGTCCCCCAAGTGGACCAATGACAAGGGCTCGAGTTAAAGCTCTACATGATAAGGTGAATTCGCTCCTCTCTACCTCTACCTTTGACACCCCCTTGGATGGCTTGCTACTTCATGCAAATACACTATGTTCAATCAGGTACATCGGTCAAGACACAAGCCATGGAGTCCAAGCCAATGGAGAGAGAGCTGGAAATGATGAAGATGGAGCTCCAGCGCACAGGCCGGAACTTCCGCCCTCCAGGGCCGGAACTTCCGGCCAGATTCCTCCCAGATGCTGCCAAGATGCCGTCCAGCGCCCAGAGAAGTGGAGCCAGCCGGAACTTCCGCCCCGAGGGACCGGAACTTCCGCCCACCCGGAACTTCCGCCCAAGTTCCGCCCAAGTTCCGAAAGTCCGTCAAAACGCCCCTGGATGTTACTGCAAGGAAATGGGCTAATTTCGGAACTTGACCGGAACTTGGCCGGAACTTCCGGTCGGGCCGGAACTTCCGCCTTCCAGGACCGGAACTTCCGCCCCTGACCGGAACTTCCGCCCAAGTCGGCCGGAACTTCCGCCACCGCGATTTCAGCACAGCACTACTTTTCAGCGTGTAACTTACCCATTCGCCCACCCGACTATAAATAGCCTAGTTGGCTCAGATCTGAGATTAGACTTGTTTAGAACTCAAACCTAACTTTGAGCTTAGTCTCCCTTGGGTATCATCCCTCTGTAATCAAGGCCACCCTTGTGGATGTATGAATTTGGTAGTGAGAGATTCTAGTGGATCCACTCTCTCTCCCACTCCTTGATTCATCCTCCTCACCGGTCTCTCCTCTCGGAATTCTACCTCGAGTCTCTTCCGGGCGGATTCTATTGGCACGGTCCATCGAGCCGTGGGGGTAAGTATCGATTGTATCGGGTTGGTGTGCGTGGATCTTCGTGTGTTCTTCGCGTTCTTCGTGTTCCGCCTCTCCCCCTCTTTCCCCTTGATTCCTTGGGTCATTCGCGAGATCGGGCCACAATCGGGGTCTCAGACCACATCAGAATGTGACGCATATCTTCGATGCATCGAAAAAATGGCTAACTGCAAAGAAGAAACATCTTGGAGTTTAATGATCACCGATGTTCTTTGAACAGTTTGCCTTGCCAGAACATAAAAGTTTTGACAGCGTTCAAATCGATGAACGTTGTTGCGAATCGGTGCGGCTTCGAGAATTTCCTAGGTCGGCGACTCGCTGTGTGTATTCTTTGCTCTTCTTTTTCCGTTCCCCGTAATATCTGTGTAGAGCTCATGTATGGTTCGCTTCCAAAAAATCTTACAGCCGTTATTTTTATGCTCAAGTGTTGCTAGTGGTCCAGGTAAAAGAAATGGGATGCAAGTAGAAATAAAAGTACATCTGGATGAATCCCATTATGTAAACCCACCGGAAATTTTCTCGTGGGGTGGCAATTAGGAATCTTATATGTTTCCGCATGAATGTTGCACAAGGTGCTTGAATGTCGAATAGTGAATGGAGATAGAATATGTTCATGTGATAGGGAGGTGGCGTTTTGGCTCATAGGAGCATATGCTCCTATTATACAAAATAACTAAAAAATAATTTTAAAAATGTCAAAAAATTCTGACATAAATTTTTTGTTGTACATCGTGACATTCTATGTTAGTGCACAAGTTTTCATGGAGAAACAACATTTTATGTGGCGTGTACAAAAAAGACAAAAAAATGTCTTGTACGTAGTCGTGTTATAGCATCAAAATTTGTCTTTTTTACTGGAGCCACAAATTTTTATAGTTTTTTTGGAAAACTTGTGTACAAACATAAAATGTGTAGATGTACATGAAATTTTTTAGTTTAAATTTTTTTGAAACTTCGAAATGTAGATTCACACAATGGAAGCAAATGCTCCTATGAGCCAAAGTGAATATCCCATGTGATAGTAGCAAAAGATATACTGTCCTTGCTGCACTTAAGCTCTGATCATATTTACAAATCCATAGTCTCTCTGCAGCAAAAGGGAACTCATTTCAAATATTAAATAAGAGTTATCTTTTACCATTGCAGCTGGGATTTCTTATATTGTTTTTGGTGATGCACTTTCTCTCTGTTAAGCTCATATTCTTGTGACTAGCACTTTCTTCTATCATTTAATTTATTATAAAGAGCTTGACATATATGATTTTGTTAAAGGTAAACATTAATTTAAGCTTTATTATTTCTATTCTTATTTTGGGTGTGTAATGCTCCAAGCATTCATGATCTGTCTCACAATATATGTAGTGCACTATAGTGCTATTTTATATTGAAATATTCTATTCTCATGCCATTTTTTAGAAACTGGTCAACATAGTTATAAGAAAACAGAACATAGTATATCAAGTTCCAATTTTAACGCACATGTGAATAAGAACATCCATCTTAGTTATGTTTTTCCACTGTCATGCGTAGAGTATACAATACTAGCTAAATACCCGTGCTCCGCTACGGGAACAAACAAAATCATATCATCGTATCTTTTAGGAACGAAAGATTGCTTGCATCCTAGAGAAATTGAGACAATATTATGCCAATATTATTGGCTGTTTAGATTTCTGTATATAGATGGCCCTGTGTATCTCTCAGTTCTGAGTTTAGTAGTAGCATTTTTACATTCTTCATTTTCTGGATTCTTTCTTTGAAGCTCTTAGCTGTATCATTTTGGCCACCTCTCTGCTTGAGGTGATGGACTACTATCCTCCCCTATTGCACGGTCTAATCAGGATTTTGATTCAGCTCAATGCATTCAAGTTGCAGGATAAGATTCATGCCCTTGAGATGATTTTAGTTTCAAACCTAATTGTTGTGTTCCTATTTAAAATTGCTCATAGTAACCTACCTATGAGTTCCCCTGGATGTATTCCTTACATCCTATTTCCCTACATTTTGATTGGTTGATATATCCATTCATCCCTGCATTTTGATGGTCTATATGCTTTAGAATCTAGATTCATCATGTGTTTTAATTATTGTTGAATATATAAGCAAATTATCATATGAATTAATCCGAACTAACAGTTGATAAATCATGACTACATAAACAGCAGATGAACTAATCATGCAGATCAACGAGTAGATGAACAGATAGCATCTAGACAAGATAAACTTATCGCATCTACTCCAAACAACAGAAGAAACTCTAAAGATCTGAAATGAGGATGAAAGATCACATAGCGTTGGCGGCAGCAGCAACATCGTTGTCGCCCATGTTGAGGTTGTCGAAGAAGTCGCTGATGTCGGGAAGAAGTTGTCGGTGTGGAGGAACTCGTCGTCCGGACGACGTCGTGTGCCAGTAGTCGCGTGAGCGCTCCCCAAAAACCTGATTGCCCCTCACCCGTACAGGTTCACGAGAGGCAGGGTTCCGGAGGCCTACTGTCCCGGCAGTCGGTGCACGCCGACGGACGGGATGAGGAAGACGAAGGCGGCGGCGCAATGAACTGGAAACAGGTAGTCGCATATGTGGCACGTACAGGCTAGGGTTCTCGTCCGCGCTTATATAGTGCGGTTCGGGAAGGTCGTGGGACGCAGCCCACGTACGAGTTCACGATCCAGAAAAACCGGAACGAAAACGGCTGAGTTAACGCGTCCGTTAATGCTCATAATTGTGATTGATTACACAATTAATTTCCCGAACAGCAAAAAGATAAGCTCGGCTCGGCGAGATTCCCGCAACCCGCGGCGCGTCGTGACGTGTCGTGACGAGGCGAGGCGAGGCGTGGCGAGGCGGGCGGCGGAGGAGGAGGAGTGCGCGAGGGCTCTCTCTCTTCTCACTCACTTACTAGGACTAGAACAGCCCACCTTATATACCACTCCAACTCTCTCCCAACTAGCAATGTGGGACTAAACTTTAGCTCCCACTAGTGCTGCCACTGATTATTGGAATGGGCCATGTGAGTTTCAGAATTTGATAATGGGCCATGGGCCAAAGGCCAAATGCCCAAAATTCCAGCAATCCCCCACAAACTCTCATTGGCACATCTCATCAATAAGTTTCCAGAACATTGTTTTATATACCGGTATGTCGTGGAGACTGTTAAGTTGAACTTCCACTTAAAGCTTCATATTACACTAGATTGCAACTTGGATAGTGGACTATGCCTTGAACTACAAGTTTTCTGCGCACTAGCTTCATACAAAGCCTAGACCGATACTAGGCTGCCGCGAGGCTTCCTCGCGGTTTGGAGCTTATACGTCATACTCCAGGGCCTTTCATGAGTTTACTAGAGAGCACCCAACTCTCATAGATTGCGACGTTTAACAATCAGACTCATATAGGTGTGTTCTTCAAAAGATGTTCTGCAGGACAACATCTCTGCTAAAATAAGCCACTTAGAACACATTAAGATAATTATCAACCTGCCATGCAGATTAGGAGAGTATTGCATCTTACGGAGTGGTAAAATTGCTATAGGGATATATACTCTCCTCCCAGCTGACCAACAGCTTGTCTCCCAGCTCTAATTCACGGGATCTCCGATCACATAGAGTGGGTTACCACCGTAGGCAACTCATAGTGTGGGTCTCATACCCATCTCCCTCGATGCATTTTCTATCACATTTCGTGATAGTCCCTTTGTGAAGGGGTCTGCCAGGTTTCTAGACGTATGGATATAATCCAACGCTATAACTCCGGAGTTTCTCATTTTCCTGACAGTTTTCAATCTCCTCTTCACATGCCTTGATGACTTCATATTATCCTTAGAACTGTTTACTTTGACGATCACAGTTTGATTATCACAGTTCATAGGAATAGCGGGTATTGGTTTCTCAACCACAGGTAAGTCCATCAAGAGCTCACGAAGCCACTCTGCTTCAACAGTGGCTGTGTCTAATGCTGTGAGTTCTGCTTCCATAGTTGACCTCGTAATGATGGTCTGCTTGCAAGACTTCCAGGAAACAGCGCCACCTCCAAGTGTAAACAAATAACCACTTGTGGCCTTAGTCTCATCAGCATCAGATATCCAATTTGCATCACTATAACCCTCAAGTACCCTTGGATACCCAGTATAGTGAATGCCATAACTCGCAGTGCCTTTCAAATAGCGCAAAACTCTCTCAAGAGCATGCCAATGAACATCTCCAGGTCTAGACACAAAACGGCTGAGTTTACTTACAGCAAAGGAGATGTCGGGTCTAGTCGCGCTCGCTAAGTACATGAGTGAGCCAACGATCTGAGAATATCTCAATTGATCTATGGCAATTCTTTTATTCTTTCGAATTATCACACTAGGATCATAAGGCGTTGGAGAAGACTTGCAGTCGCTATACCCGAAGCGACTCAGGATCTTTTCCACATAGTGGGATTGAAGCAATGTAATCCCACCATCGTCATCCTTCAGCAGCTTGATGTTTAAGATCACATCAGCTACTCCCAAGTCCTTCATCTCAAAACAACGAGATAGGAACTCCTTGACCTCCTTAATCACAGTAAGGCTGGTCCCAAATATCAATATGTCATCGACATAGAGACAAAGAATAACTCCCTCGCCCCCACCATGGCGATAGTATACACACTTGTCAGCTTCGTTTACAACAAAGCCTTCAGCGGTTAAAGTTCTTTCAAACTTCTCATGCCACTGCTTAGGTGCTTGCTTAAGCCCATACAAAGACTTCAACAACTTACACACCTTTCCTTCTTGACCATCTACTACAAATCCATCAGGCTGCTCCATATAAATTTCCTCATCGAGCTCTCCATTTAGGAAAGCAGTCTTAACATCCATTTGATGAACGAGAAGACCATGTGAGGCAGCCAAGGAAAGTAGTACTCGAATAGTGGTCAGTCGAGCTACAGGTGAGTATGTATCAAAGAAGTCTTCGCCTTCTTTCTGAGTATAACCCTTGGCCACAAGTCGTGCCTTGTACTTTTCAATAGTACCATCGGGCCTAAGCTTTTTCTTGAACACCCACTTGCATCCTACAGGTTTGCACCCATAAGGACGATCAGTAACCTCCCAAGTTCCATTAGCTAAGATGGAATCCATCTCGCTACGGACAGCTTCCTTCCAGTAGTCAGCATCCTGAGATGCATAGGCTTCTGAAATAGAAGTGGGAGTATCATCCACGAGGTACACAATGAAATCATGACCAAAGGACTTTGCAGTCCTCTGTCTCTTGCTCCTTTTGGGAGCTTCATTGTCATCCTCCACAGGATTATCAAAGTGTTCTATAGCCATGGTAGGTTCAGGAAATAATTCCTGAGTAGATGAACTGGGCATCTCCTGAATTGATGAGCTAGACGTTTCTTTCATGGGAAAGATGTCCTCAAAGAAATTCGCATCATTCGACTCCATAATTCACTACAAGAAAAGTTGCCATGGCTGACAAAGTTGAAGTCGCGCCGTGGTTGCTGGTGCACCATGGCCGACGATTTTTGGTCCTCCGTGGTGCATGTCAAAACTTTTTTTTCTCGTTTTTGAGGCCACCTAGCCCGACGAAAGCGGCCAAAACGTCGCGTATGGTGGCCCGGGACGTGGTGCATCACGAATTCTCGGGTTCGCCGGCCGAGTCAACGCAAATCCGCACCGCCCAGGGATGTAGGGCCCAGATGGCAGCCTCACTAGCATTGTTTTTTTTCTCGATCGCGCCATCTCGTTCAACGCTCTCCGATCGAGCCGTTTACGATGCAGGATCATGGGTCCCGCATATCATCCTCTATGAACCAAAATTCTTTCTTTTCTTGGATTTTTTAACCCCCTGACTTCCTTTTCTTTTGATCCGTGCCGCCTTGGAAACGTTGAGATCGCTGCTGCAAATTAAATGGGACATGTCATCCTCTATGAGCTATCAACTTTATTTTCTTGGAGTTATTTTTGGCACCTCATATTTGGTCACTTGCCTTTTTCTTTCGATCCATGCCGCCTCTCAAACGGTGATACCGCTGCTGCTAAATGGGACCCGCATGTGATCCTCTATGTACTATAAAACTTTCTTTTTCTTGGATTATTTTTGGCACCTCATATTTGGTCACTTGCCTTTTTCTTTTGATCCCTCCTCTCTTTGGTGATCCGCTGCTGCTAAATGGGACCCGCATGTCATCCTCTATGTACTATAAAACTTCCTTTTCTTGGATTATTTTGGCACCTCATATTTGGTCCCTTGACTTTTCTTTCGATCCCCTGCTGCCTCTCAAACGGTGATACCGTTGCTGCTAAATGTCCCGCATGTCATCCTCTATGTACTATAAACTTTATTTTTAGATTTTTTTTGGCAACTCATATTTGGTCACTTGCCTTTTCTTTCGATCCCTATGCCGCCTCTCGAGCAATCTGTTCTGCAAAATGGGACCCCATGTCATCCTCTATGTACATTCAAGTTTCTTTTCTTGGATTATTTTTGGCCTCGATATTTGGTCACTAGTCTTTTTCTTTCGATCCTCTACCGCCTCTCAAAAGGTATTGCTTTCTTGCAAAATGGGACCGCATGTCATCCTCTATGTACTATAAAACTTTCTTTTCTTGGATTATTTTTGGCACCTCATATTTGGTCCCTTGACTTTTTCTTCGATCCCAGCCTCTCAAACGGTGATCTTCTTCTGCTAAATGGGACGCATGTCATCCTCTATGTAAATCATGTTTCTTTTCTTGAATTATTTTTGGCTCTGATATTTGGTCACTTGCCTTTTCTTTCGATCTCATGCCACGTTTGAAACGTTGAGGAACCTGCTGGCTCATGGGACCCGCATGTCATCCTCTATGTGCTATAAAAGTTTCCTTTGTTGGATTTTTTTCACCCTCTGATTTTTGGCTATTTGCCTTTTTCTTTTGATCCCCTGCCGCCTTTGAAACGTTGAGTAAGCTGTGGCTCATGGGACCCGCATGTCATCCTCTATGTCCATCAACTTTCTTTTCTTGGATTTTTGACCCCCTAATTACTAGCTACTTTCTTTTTCTTTTGATCTCAAGCCGCATTTCAAACATTGAGACCGCTGCTGCAAAATGGGACCCGCATGTCATCCTCTATGTACAATAAATCTTGGATTATTTTTGGCTCGATATTTGGTCACTTGCCTTTCTCTTTCTCATGCCGCCTTTGAAACGTTGAGTAAACTGCTGGCTCATGGGTCACCATGTCATCCTCTACGAACAATAATAGTTTCCTTTCTTGGTGTTATTTTTGACCCCTAATTTATGGCTATTTGCCTTTTTCTTTTGATCCCTGCCCCCTTTGAAACGATGAGAACGTTGTTGGCAGGTCGGTCCCCCATGTCATCCTCTATGAAAATAAAAGTTTCCTTTGGTGGTTATTTTTGACCCTAATTAATTTCTGGATATTTCCTTTTTTCTTTTGATCCCCTGCCGCTTGGAATTGTTGAGAATCTGCTTTGCCTCATTTTCTTTTGGGTGCCGCCTTGGAAAGCGTTGAGGCCTGCTACAAAATAGGACCCGCATGTCATCCTCATCTTACAATAAAGTTTCTTTTCTTTGATTATTTTTGGCTCCTGATATTATGTCACTTGCCTTTTTCTTCGATCTCATGCCACTTTGAAACGTTGAGGATGCTGCTGCCTCATGGGTCCCGTATGTCATCCTCTCGAACGATAAATGTTTTCTTTTCTTGGATTTTTTACCAACTGATTTTTGGTTTTTTATTTTCGATCCTTTGCCGCCTTTGGAAACGTTGAGATGCTGCTGGCTCATGGGTCCCCGATGTCAGCCTCCCCGTACAAGAAACATGTGATATCTTATTTTGTAGACAATAAACATTGTATTTCGCTCTGGGCTATTGCAAACGGATAAATTAAATCTTTATATTTACATAAACAAACTTATATGTTGAATCTCCTTGTTTTTTGTTTTTGCGAAGCATAGGACTTTCCTGTTTTTTTTTGAGAAAAATCGAACTTTCCTGTTTTGGAGTGGGCTGAAATTGTACGAGTCAAAAGGCCCAGCAGGATAGTTCGAAGGCCCAGATGTCCAGATACAGCCCAATTGAAATCTTTATTTTCTTGGATTTTTTTCACCCTGATTTCTGGCTACTTCATTTTCTTTCGGTCCTGTGCCGCCTTGGAAGCGTTGAGACCGCTGCTACAAAATGGGACCCGCATGTCATCCTCTATGTACAATAAAGTTTCTTTTCTTGGATTATTTTGGCTCCTGATATTATGTCACTTGCCTTTTTCTTTCAATCTCATGCCGACTTTGAAACGTTGAGGAAAGTCTGGCTCATGGGTCCCGCATGTCATCCTCTATGAACAATAAAATTTTCCTTTGTTGGATTTATTTTTTCCCCTAATTTCTGGCTATTTGCCTTTTTCTTTTGATCCCATGCCCCCTTTGAAACGATGACGACGCAGCTGGCAAGTCGGTCCCACATGTCATCCTCTATGAACAATAAAAGTTTCCTTTGATGGATTTATTTTTGACCCTAATTAATTTCTGGATATTTCCTTTTTTCTTTTGATCCCCTGCCGCCTTGAAATAGTTGAGGATGCTGCTGCCTCATGGGTCCCGCATGTCATCCTCTCAGAAAGGTAAATGTTTCTTTTCTTGAATTTTGTTTACCAACTGATTTTTGGCTTATTTTTCTTTCGATCTCCTGCCACCTTTAAAACGTTGACGACGCTGCTGGCTCATGGGTCCCCAATGTCAGCCTCCCCATACTGCAAATCCTCTTTCTGCAAAGGTTGTATTTCTAGATAGATAAGGTGGATTCGAATCTGCCATGGTTCAGGCAGCTCAGGTAAGCCTTCTTGCACTGATTAATGGAAGTAGTGTATAGCAAGGTCAAGACATGTGGCTCAGTGTAATGAATCTATTTGAATCATGTTGTGGGTTCAATCTGATAGTTCTCTAACAGGTCAGCCAAAATAGAAATTAAGTTTTTTCTAAAACGGAAATGCAAATTAAGATGAACACAAACATTAGTTATCATAATAGCTGATCATACATACATACTTGCTAAGAGCAAAAGCTTGCCAGAGTTTTACCACCCATACAATTAATTAGCAGTTCAGATAAGATAACCTTATATAAGTATAACTACAAATGCATTTGCTAAGGGCTCATGGGACAACAGAACTAGACAACCGCGAACTTTATGACCAGCATGTCACAGCGGCATCGAAAGATCTTGACCTTCAACTTTGATCCAATGCGAAGTTTGGCACCGTCAATGAACTTTTTCCACCTGGAAGTAACAGCCAAGCGGCCATCTGTGGGACTGACGGAGTACCGTCCCTCCACGGTGAGACCTTCACTCTCCATGACGAGGGATATCTTGCCCCTTCGGCCAGCATTGAGATCCTTGGAGATACTTTTAGGCAATTTCTGATTCAAAGCAAGAGATACCACCAAAAATTAGTCAATGGCACCAATGCACTGAACCATGTGAGACTTTGAGCAGAGAAGACATCAAGATAAGAGCAGTTATGTTGTCATATACTCACGAACATAGCCTTCAGATGCGTCCTGGTCACCACACGGGTGGCCACAACAATGAGCTGAGACCTCGGTGATCTGGCTGGGGCAGGTGCATGAGCCTGGGCTGGTACACGAGCTGGTGCTGATGCAGGAGACTGCTGGGCAGGTGCAATAAACGGTGCCTCTAGAGGAACCGGTGCTGATGCAGGAGACTGTTGGGCAGGTGCAGTAAACGGTGCAGCTAGAGGAACCAGTGCTGATGCAGGAGCCTGCTGGGCAGGTGTAGTATATGGGGCCTCTACAGGAACCAATGCTGATGTAGGGGACTGCTGGGTAGATGCAGTAAACGGAGCTGGTACAGGAACCGGTGCTGATGCAGGAGAGTGGGAAGCCGGTGCCGGTGCTGGTGTGGTTGCCCTTTGTGACATCCGCTCCTGTTCCATCAGGGGATCTGCAGCTTTGATCATGTTAAACCCAGCAAGCTAGAACAGAGGGAATGGTTTAGAACAACTGCTCAGAATGCAGTTATCAAAAGATATGAGTAGAAAAAAGTTACATATTATATATTTGGAAGTGTCTCCAACTCTGTAAGCAGTTACGTATATCTGCCCGTTTGAGTTTCTGATCCTCAGCTCGTCGCCCTTCTTCAGACCGTAGTCAAAAGCAAACTTTCTCCAATCATGTCCATACAAATATGTGATGGCCTGCGTCTTGTAGACATACACCTCATAGACCGTGTAGGTGTTCATCAATTTGCCATTGCCATGCATAGTGAAAGACCCTTCATGCGGACACATCTGGTTAATCATTGGACGAAGTTCACAAGGTACAGTCTGCATGTGAAAATTGATACAAATGTAAGAAGCAGGAAGACTAAAAACAAGACTTTACTATATGCCAATTCATGCTAAACCACTGAGAATACATACCTGTAACTCTGTGAAGGAGTTACTAGAAAGGTAGATAGAGCCATAGGAGGTGTTATATGCGGGGTATGTACATGGGCCCGCCATATTCCCGCAAGCTCGGCATCGGGATGGTGAAGGAAACATGGGAGGTACTACTGGTGCGTAGCGCTGAATGTAAGTGGAAGAATTAGGTTGTGTAAAGTGCATAGTTCAGAGCAATGCAAATGTTGACAAGCGAGTGCATAACACTATGTTACAAACTGAACAGTGAAAAATTAGTGTATGATGAATATAAGCATGCTAATTTGGTGTTTCCGAATTCCAAAAAGCATTAGACAGAGCCGGTGATAATATCAGACATAAATCATGGCATGTATATGTGGCTTAAGAAAATATACCCGAACCCTTGGATGGTTACGGCCCGGCTGGTCCTTGGACTTGAGCTTATATAAGCATCCAGAAGGTGGGGCTGACAGTAACTTGGTGGCAGCCTCTGCAGATGCCTCATCAGCAGCAGTTGCAATCCTTTTGACCAATGAAGGCTTAGCAGTTTCAGTCTGCATATGAAAATTGAAGAGCAACAGACATCAGCAGTGATATATAAAATGAATCTATGAGACACTGATGCATATAGTGTTGGATGTAAGTGGAAGAATAGGGTTGTGTGTGTTTCTGAACTATTGGTAAGCATTAGACAAAGCCGGCAATAAACAGACAAAAATCAAATCATGTATGAGGATTAAGAAAATATACCTGCTTGAAAAGGGTACCACCCAGCTGGCCCGTGGCCTTGTGCTTGAGGAGGTTTTCAGAAGATGGTGGCAGCACCATCGTCTTCACAGCAGCCTCATCAGGATCATTTTTTATCCATTTGAGTAGAGGCACAGAAGTTTCATCCTGCATATGAATAGCAACAGAACTCATCATTGATATTTAATAAATCTATGAGATAGACTGATGCAAATAGTGCGGGGTGTAAGTGGAAGAATAGGGTTGTGCATAGAGAACAGTTGACAACAATGCAAATGATTACAAAAGAAGCCGGAAATCAACAGTTTATATACTGGATGAGACAGACTGAAAAGTGAAAAATTAGTGTATGATGATTGTAAGCAAACACAGTGTTTCTGAACTTTTGGTAAGCATTAGACAAAGCCAACAGTAATTAAACAGATAATAATGAAATCATGTATGTGGATTAAGAAAATATACCAGATTCATTAAAAGGTCACCACCCAGCTGGCCCATGGCCTCGTGCTTGTAGAGGTTTTCGGAAGATGGTGCCGGCACCATCGTCCTCACAGCAGCCTCATTAGCCTCATTTTGCATCCACTTGAGTAAAGGCGCAGCAGTTTCAGCCTGCATAAGAATGGGAACAGATCTCAGCAGTGATATTGAATGACTCTGAGACAGACTGATGCATATAGTGCTGGATGTAAGTGGAAGGGTATGGCCGTGTATGGACAACAGTTCACAACAATGCAAGGGTGTGTTCGGTTCTGAAACAGCGTGGAATGGAATGGAATGGTTCCATTTCAGAGGAATGGAATGGTTACATTTTTGTTCGGTTGGGAAAAATGGAGAGCAGAAGAGATCGAGGTTAAACTAACCATTTGTCTCAAAATTGTAATTAACAATTGCAAATGACATTTTAATCTCAAAGTCGTAATTAACAGCGCCTAATGGTGCTCTTTTAATCTAAAAATCGTAATTAACATCATTTTTTGTTGGGTTAGGGGAACTGGAGTAGATGAACATTACTGTATGATGATTGTAAGCAAACGAATTTGGTGTTTCTAAACTTTTGGCTTCGAGATCTTATGGGTTTCAACTCTAGCCTACCCCAACTTGTTTGGGACTGAAAGGCTTGGTTGTTGTTGTTGTTGTTGTTGTAAACTTTTGGCAAGCATAGAAAAAACCGACAATAAACAGAGAAAAATCAAGGCATGTTTTGTGGATTAAGAAAATATACCATATTCATTAAAAGATCACCACCCAGCTGGCGCGTGGCCTTGTGCTTGTAGAGGCATTTAGAAGATGGGGGCGGCATCAACATACTGGCAGCCTGATCAGCCGCAGTTTTGATCTTCCTTTTGAGTAAAGGCCCTAAAGTTTCAGTCTGCATATGAATAGCAAAACAAAAGGCAGACCTCAGCAGTGATATTGAATTACTGTATGAGATAGACTGATGCATATAGTGGATGCTCTTAGCCTTTTGCAGCATGAACACTAGCTATGGACAGACAAAAAACTAGTTGACTCAGCTTTGTCTAGATATGAATGTACTACCTCCATCCCAAAGCTTAAGGCTTATTTATTTTTGAGAAATCAAAACAAGCAAAGTTTGACCAAAATTTTAGAACATTCTATCAACAAATATAATACTATGTAGATACCGTAGGAAAATATATTTTATTATCTATTTAATGATATTAATTTTGTATTTTGCATGTTATTATTTTTGGTAAAAGCTTAGTCAAACATGGTATAGTTTGACTTTCTAAAAATAATATAAGCCCAAAGCTTTGGGATGGAGGCAGTAGTATCTAGAGCTAAAACACATCTAGATACATCCGTATCTACAGATAGTTGAGTCAATTAATTTGGACAGAGGCTTTACGCACAAACAGCTGAAGACATGTGCTACTTTAAGCATATTCCAGAACAGGAACAGATTGAGGATGCAGAGAGACACTTAAAAGGTAAAGAGTGGATAAGCAAACGGAGTACCTGCTTTCGCGGGGCTGGGGACGCAGCTCAGGCTCAGCCAACTGCCCACATGCGTGGTGGCCTTACGCTCCATTGCCCCCACCGCCGAGGTCTTTCCTTTCCTGTACAAGCTGACAAAAGATACAGTGAGGATCAGCAGAAACTACAAAGGTTGCAAATGTCGACAAATAAAGGAAGAACACCCCAATCCAAGCAAAGGTAGCCCCCGCCCCCACCCCCATCAATCACTCCCAGCTCGAGGGTGACCAGAAAGACACCCCTTCGCCCAGAATAGGAAAGAGATGCGCAAGATATCGAGGTGAGGAAAAAAGAACCGATCTCGAGAAAGGAAAGAACATTACTAGTCCTACCTAATCCGCTTGGTCTAGATGCAGCTTGCCCCTCCAAGCTGGATGCCTGGACGGTGGAGGCGAAAGGAGGGGATCGAGCTAGCGGCTTGCATCCGTCGGCAATCGGCACTCGATCGGGAGAGAAGGGGTGCTACATAAAGGGGAGGGGTAACATATTTTATTACACAGTGAACTTACTGATGTGACTAGTCATTACATGTCTCACTGAAACTAGGGCCCATAGTGTGGCACCCCAAATTCACTTGAAGCTGCCCGGCGGGACGCATTGGCGCGTCAAGAAACCCCCGAATTGTAGCGGGGAAATGAAACATTTCACAAAAATTCGAAATTCAAGCACACCGCCACGCGCCAAGCACGCGGCTGTTCCTTCCTCTTCCTCGGTTCCTCCTCCCCTATCCGAAAAAACCCCAAATCCCAAGCTCAAACCAAAAAAAAACAAAAAACAAATCCCCTGGCCGCCATGCATGTCCTCGTTAACCCGCTGGAGATCGTTCCCGGACGATGCGGACCCCCCGCCCTGAGATCCAGAATTCCGTCCACCTCGAGGCACTGCGTGCTGTCTCGCAGCAGCGGCTTGAGGGCGCTGAAGAGGAAGTTCCGCCGGAAAGTGCTCATGGCAACCGTGCAAGCTCACCGGCGTGTTGTATCCCGAGAGGAACTGGTCAAAGCTTTGCTATTCGCCAAAAAAAATTGCGGGCAAGATCTGGTCAAAGCTTCGTCGATGGCTTGCCGCGAGAGGCTTGGAGTCCAGAGTCAATAAACTAGCTGCTCGAGGACTTGGGCGGTTTACACGGATTCATATTAACTGACTCAAGTTTGTTAGTCTAGTTAACAAATGCATCTAGATACATCCATATCTAGACAAAATTGAGTCAATTAATATGAATCAGAGGGGAGTACCTGAAAGTGTTTCATGCTACCAACTAATGCGCTGGCAGGAATCGCTGTAGAAGTAATTGTGCTACTACTCATACGATGAACTGATTGTGTGGGTGTCAAATTTTGCAACGCGATCATCCACTGAATGCTTAATCTAGCGCCAAAGGCGTACAAATCATAACATACTACAGCACCAGAACATAAGAGTACGAATCATAAAGTAGCTCAACATTTTGCATCAGGGCTGGGTGGTCCTGAGACTACCGGGACGCCCCTGATGATCTCCGGGTGTGCATCCTCTTCAACGCAAAGCTGTGTACTCGGTCCACGGCCTCCTTCTGTAGGCTGGATAATCTCAGGTGCGGGACCTTCGTCTATGAAAGGCTCGTCATCAGTACCATCCACAGTGCATCAGGCAGGTGGTCCTGAGACTACCGGACCCCTGATGATCTCCGGGCGATGCATCCACTTCAACGCAAAGTTGTGTACTCGGTCCACGGCCTCCTTCTGTAGGCTGGATAATCTCAGGTGCAGGACCTTCGTCTATGAAAGGCTCGTCATCAGTACCATCCACAGGTGCATCAAACTGAGATTCATCTTCAAATCTCCCATCAAACTGAGAGACCTCTTCAACTCTATGCTTCTGCAATTAGTACATCAACCGATTAGACAAACATCTAAGGGATGCAACCTGAACAAATGTCGTTTTACATATTTACCTTCTCATCTGGCACAGCACATGTCCCAGAGCTGAAACCCGTTTCCTGAAGCAAGCGCTTTTTCTCTCCTTCCCGTCCATCCATCTGCAACAAGTTAAATTTGAGTACAGAACCTTGCACAGCAATGCAAACTATTGATTGAAACAGCGGCATCATCAATATAAATAATTAACTACATATGCCAGCACACATACAGTGTGAGCAAGATCTGCTTCTCCTGCTGAAGGATCATTATATGGTTCACCATGCTAAACCCACCTAACATATGTGCGGTCCATCCCAAAAATGTGTAAATGATCTGCCACTACATGGTGAGGCCTCTTCTCACCATTCATACATGTGCAGCGCGGGCAATACACGTCCAGGTTGTGACCTTCATGAGCTCTAATAAACCCCATAAAGGGTTGAACACCATTTATATATGAAGGGGGAACATAAGTGTCCATGCAGTATCCAAGTTCTGTCCATCTGTTTAATTATGAGATACAATGGTTGGTGATTAATTTAAGGCGAAGTAGGAAATGTATATCCATCGAGTACAAAACTATACTACATGATTATGCATTTCAGCAATCATGTCGAGTACAAAACAAAAAATGCCCATCGACATTTTAGCAAACAGATCGTGTACAAAACTCTGCCATGGCATTTCAGCAAATTAACGGATCGAGTGCAGAACTGACTCTATATGCCCACGCAAATGAACAAATTGATCGATGACAAATCGAGCGGAAAACTATAAAGTGCCAATTAGTTCGAGCATACTGACGATTTTTTTAGCAGCATCAAGAAAATATAAATCGTTAGGCCGTCTTGCCCGATGCATGATTGAGCTAGAGATAGCAGCCCTACCGTGGATCAACTTGACCGCCGGTGCGTCTCGAGAAGAACGACGGGGAGGGGAAGCTTCTTCTTCGCACGGACGGGACGGGGAGGGGAAGCTCTTCGCACGGACGGGGATAAGTTGTGTAGGGGTGGGTGGGGGGTCATGCGGCCGGGCCGCCGGGGTGATAATTAAGGTCGGTAGGTGGCGTTTAATGGAGTTGCGTGTGTAATTTGCCGTGCACAAGGTTGAGGAATAGGCGGTTCCCTTTGCCGCGCGCACAATTCAAACTATCCCGCCCATGTAGTTTAAATTCGCCATATTTTCGTTAAATCGACATAAAGTCATGTGAGTGGGGGAAATTAGCAAAGTTGCTTGAAAAATAGTAAAACTCTGGAATTATCCTTTAAATATGCTCTACTTCGTGTGAAAATCGGGGTGTGGAAGCATGTTGAGCTGTTTTATTTGTACTTTCTTCATTAAAACTCCCATTTTATGCACTTTGGATGGAAAGAAATCATTTGTACATAAATTTTGACAACGCCATTTGCAAACACTAATTGTTTTACATGCCAAGATGCACCCATCCACCAAATATATATGGGGCAAAAGTTTATCACAATCTAGCAGATATGTATAATTAGTGAGGGACCCCTTTTGATTTTGTGCAATTTCCACTAATTAGGTAGAGAGAAGGGGTTAATTAATTAGGCCATGTTAGGGGTTATGTGTTTTAGATTAGGGTTGTGTGGATTCAAATACAACTTCTTTATTTGTGTGCTATGATTAATCAAAACTAGATCGATCGACTGCGCACACATTATTGGCGCATGCCTTTGCACACAAAGTGCATGTGTGTGTTGTTGGCCACCAACGAGAGAGAGAGAGCGACATACGAGAGAGCGATTGAAATCCCCAAATTAAACACACATATAAATGCATGGCACATTTAATTTAATTAGAGGACCGCGAGGCACCCCTGCTCATTGATGCACAATTAAGTGTCATTGGCCTATATATAGGGTTTAATTAGGGTTTAGGGTTTAGGGTTAGGAGGTTAGGGTTTAGGGTCTAGGGTTTAGGGTTTAATGTTTATGGTGTTTAGTGTTTAGGGATTAGGGATTAGGGTTTATTTAGGGTTTAAGGTTTAGGGATCTCATCATGATCAGTGCACACACATTATTAGAGGCACACGCCTTTGCGCATAAAGTGCATGCGTATATGTGTGTGTGTTTTTTGGCCACCAACGATATATAGATGATCGAGAGAGAGAGAGATTGAAATCCCCAAGAATATGTTCAAATATATATTAAAATATATGCACGAATGCATGCATGGTAGGCCATGCATGCACACTAATTATATATATATTATGAGGAAACTTAATCAAATGTGTTTTCATTCGAGAGAACTTGTCAAAATTCAAGTTAATTAATTTATCATCGATAATTATATAATTAATTAATGAATCTCAGGGAGATGTTATACAACATATGATCGATATAGGCCATGTATATATTAATTGGTGTTAATCTACCGTTTAATTTGCTAGCTAGCTGCTATATATAGAGCATGTTTTTATTAGATCGGGTTATAGCTAGTATAGTTTAGGGTTATGTGTTTTAATTAACTAGGGTTTGATTAGCTAGGGGTTAGTTATATATATGGTTTAGGGTTAATGCATGGCACATTTAATTTAATTAGAGGACCGCGAGGCACCCCTGGCCTGCTTGATGCACAATTAAGTGTCGTTGGCCTATATATATAGGGTTTAATTAGGGTTTAGGGTTAGCTAGGTTTAGGGTTAGGGTTAGGGTTAGGGTTTAGGGTTTAGTGTTTAGGGTGTTTAGGGTTTAGGGATTAGGGATTAGGGTTTTAGGGTTGTTTAAGGTTTAGGGATCATCGATCGAGTGCGCACACACATTATTAGAGGCAGCCTTTGCGCATAAAACGCATGCGTATATATGTGTGTTTTTTGGCCACCAACAACGATATAGATGATCGAGAGAGAGAGAGATTGAAATCCCCAAGAATATGTTCAAATATATTAAAATATATGCACGAATGCATTGTAGGCCATGCATGCACACTAATTATATATATTATGAGGCAACTTAATCAAATGTGTTTTCATACGAGAGAACTTGTCAAAATTCAAGTTAATTAATTTATCATCGATAATTATATAATTAATTAATGAATCTCAGGGAGATCGATGTTATTCAACATGATCGATATATAAGCCATGTATATTAATTGGTGTTATCTACGCTTTGCTAGCTAGCTGCTATATTATATAGAGCATGTTTTTATTAGATCGGGTTATAGCTAGTACAGTTTAGGGTTATCTGTGTTTTAATTAAGTATGGTTTGATTAGCTAGGGTTAGTTATATATATGGTTTAGGGTTAATGCATGGCACATTTAATTTAATTAGAGGACCGCGAGGCACCCCTGGCCTGCTTGATGCACAATTAAGTGTCGTTGGCCTATATATAGGGTTTAATTAGGGTTTAGGGTTAGTTAGGGTTTAGGGTTAGGGTTAGGGTTAGGGTTAGGGTTTAGGGTCTAGGGTCTAGGGTTTAGGGTTTAGTGTTTAGGGTGTTTAGGGTTTAGGGATTAGAGTTTTAGGGTTTTAGGGTTGTGTTTAAGGTTTAGGGATCATCGATCGAGTGCGCACACACATTATTAGAGGCGCCTTTGCGCATAAAGTGCATGCGTATATATGTGTGTTTTTTGGCCACCAACAACGATATATAGATGATCGAGAGAGAGATTGAAATCCCCAAGAATATGTTCAAATATATATTAAAATATATGCACGAATGCATGGTAGGCCATGCATGCACACTAATTATATATATATTATGAGGCAACTTAATCAAATGTGTTTTCATTTGAGAGAACTTGTCAAAATTCAAGTTAATTAATTTATTATCGATAATTATATAATTAATTAATGAATCTCAGGGAGATCGATGTTATTCAACATGATCGATATAGGCCATGTATATATATATATATTAATTGGTGTTAATCTAAGGTTCTGCTAGCTGCTATATATAGAGCATGTTTTTATTAGATCGGGTTATAGCTAGTATAGTTTAGGGTTATGTGTTTTAATTAAGTAGGGTTTGATTAGCTAGGGTTAGTTATATATATGGTTTAGGGTTAATGCATGGCACATTTAATTTAATTAGAGGACCGTGAGGCACCCCTGGCTGCTTGATGCACAATTAAGTGTCGTTGGCCTATATATAGGGTTTAATTATGGTTTATAGGGTTTAGGGTTAGCCAGGGTTTAGGGATAGGGTTAGGGTTTAGGGTTTAGGGTCTAGGGTTTAGTGTTTAGGGTGTTTAGGGTGTTTAGGGGTTAGGGATTAGGGTTTTAGGGTTTAAGGTTTAGGGATCATCGATCGAGTACGCACACACATTATTAGAGGCACACGCGCCTTTACGCATAAAGTGCATGCTTATATATGTGTGTTTTTTGGGCCACCAACGATATATAGATGATCGAGAGAGAGAGATTGAAATCCCCAAGAATATGTTCAAATTAATATACATTAAAAATATGCACGAATGCATGGTAGGCCATGCATGCACACTAATTATATATATATATATATATTATGAGGAAACTTAATCAAATGTGTTTTCATTCGAGAGAACTTGTCAAAATTCAAGTTAATTAATTTATCATCGATAATTATATAATTAATTAATGAATCTCAGGGAGATGTTATACAACATATGATCGATATAGGCCATGTATATATTAATTGGTGTTAATCTACCGTTTAATTTGCTAGCTAGCTGCTATATATAGAGCATGTTTTTATTAGATCGGGTTATAGCTAGTATAGTTTAGGGTTATGTGTTTTAATTAACTAGGGTTTGATTAGCTAGGGGTTAGTTATATATATGGTTTAGGGTTAATGCATGGCACATTTAATTTAATTAGAGGACCGCGAGGCACCCCTGGCTGCTTGATGCACAATTAAGTGTCGTTGGCCTATATATATAGGGTTTAATTAGGGTTTAGGGTTAGCTAGGGTTTAGGGTTAGGGTTAGGGTTTAGGGTTTAGTGTTTAGGGTGTTTAGGGTTTAGGGATTAGGGATTAGGGTTTTAGGGTTGTTTAAGGTTTAGGGATCATCGATCGAGTGCGCACACACATTATTAGAGGCACCCGCGCCTTTGCATAAAGTGCATGCGTATATATGTGTGTTTGGCCACCAACAACGATATATTTTGATCGAGAGAGAGATTGAAATCCCAAGAATATATATGTTCAAATATATATTAAAATATATGCACGAATGCATTGTAGGCCATACATGTTGATCTGTGAATCACGTCCGTTTAGGAACCCCAAGAGGAAGGTATGATGCGCACAGTGGCAAGTTTTCCTCGGTATGAAACCAAGGTTTAATCGAACCAAGTAGGAGCCAGAAGCACGTTGAAGGTTGATGGTCGCGAAATGTGATGCGGCGCAACACCGGGGATTCGGCGCCACGCGGAACTTTTGCACAACAAAACCAAAGTACTTTGCCCCAACGAAAGCAGTGGGGTTGTCAATCTCCACCAGTAACAAAAGTTAGCAGTATCGAGTGGAAGATGTTTGCAAAGAAAACGATAAAACAAGTAGATTGTATGCTATGTAAAGAATAGGACCGGGGTCCACAGTTCACTAGAGGTGTCTCTCCCATAAGATAAAAGCATGTTGGGTGAACAAATTACGGTCGGGCAATTGACAAATAGAGAAAGGCATAACAATGCATATACATGATATGATAAATATAGTGAGATTTAATTGGGCATTACGACAAAGTACATAGACCGCCATCAACTGCATCTGCCTAAAAAGTCCACCTTCAGGTTATCATCGAACCCCCTCAGGTATTAAGTTGCAAAGCAACAGACAATTGCATTAAGTATGGTGCGTAATGTAATCAACAACTACATCCTTAGACATAGCATCAATGTTTTATCCCTAGTGGCAACCACATCCACAACCTTAGAACTTTCTGTCACTGTCCCAGATTCAATGGAGGCATGAACCCACTATCGAGCATAAATACTCCCTCTTGGAGTTAAAAGTACAAACTTGGCCAGAGCCTCTACTAGTAACGGAGAGCATGCAAGATCATAAACAACACATAAATAGATTGATAATCACCATAATCATAGTACTCTCTATCCATCGGATCCCGACAAACACAACATATAGTATTACAGATAGATGATCTTGATCATGTTAGGCAGCACAAGATCCAACAATGAAGCACAACAAGGAGAAGACGACCATCTAGCTACTGCTATGGACCCATGGTCCAGGGGTGAACTACTCACTCATCACTCCGGAGGCGACCATGGCGGTGTAGAGTCCTCCAGGAGATGAATCCCTCTCGACAGGGTGCGGAGGCGATCTCCTGAATCCCCGAGATGGGATTCGGCGGCGCGTCTCGTGGGTTTTCGTATCCGTGGCTCTCGGTCTTGGGGGCTGACGGAGGCTTTAAGTGAGCGGAGGAGGGGTCAACGCTAGGGCACACGAGGGCCCGAGAGGCTAGGTCGGCGCGAGCCGGGGCACAGCCATGCCGGCCTCCCTCGGCCGCCTCGTGGCCCCACTTCGTTATCTCTTCGGTCTTCGAGCTTCGTGCAAAAATAGGACCACAGGCGAAAGTTTCGTCCAATTAAAATATTTCTTTACTAGGATTCTGAAACCAAAAACAAGCGAAAACAGCAATGGCTCTTCGGCATCTTGTTAATAGGTTAGTTCCGAGAAAATGCATAAATATGACATATAATGTGCATAAAACATGTAGGTATCATCAATAAAGTAGCATGGAACATAAGAAATTATCGATACGTTGGAGACGTATCGGCATCCCCAAGCTTAGTTCTGCTCGTCCCGAGCAGGTAAAACGATAACAAAGATAATTTCTGAAGTGACATGCCATCATAATCTTGATCATACTATTTGTAAACATATGTAATGAATGCAGCGATCAAAACAAAGGTAATGACATGAGTAAACAAATCATAATAAAGACTTTTCATGAATAGTACTTTAAGACAAGCATCAATAAGTCTTGCATAAGAGTTAACTCATAAAGCAATAAATCAAAGTAAAGGTGTTGAAACAACACATAGGAAGATTAAGTTTCAGCGGTTGCTTTATAACATGTATATCTCATGGATATTGTCAACATAAAGTAATATAACAAGTGCAATATGCAAGTATGTAGGAATCAATGCAGTTCACACAAGTGTTTGCTTCTTAAGGTGGAAGGAGATAGGTAAACTGACTCAACAATAAAAGTAAAAGAATGGTCCTTCAAAGAGGGAAGCATCGATTGCTGTATTTGTGCTAGAGCTTTTATTTTGAAAACATGAAACAATTTTGTCAACGGTAGTAATAAAGCATATGAGTTATGTAAATTATATCTTACAAGTTGCAAGCCTCATGCATAGTATACTAATAGTGCCCCACCTCGTCCTACTTAGCTTGGACTACCGGATCTTTGCATGCCATGTTTCAACCAAGTGTCACAAAGGGGTACCTCCATGCCTGTACAAAGGTCTAAGGAGAATGCTCGCATTTTGGATTTCTCGCTTTTGATTATTCTCAACTTAGACATCCATACCGGGACAACATGGATAACAGATAATGGACTCCTCTTAAATGCATAAGCATGTAGCAACAATTATTATTCTCATATGAGATTGAGGATATGTCCAAACTAGAAACTTCCAACCATGATTCATGGCTTTAGTTAGCGGCCCAATGTTCTTCTCTAACAATTTTGCATGCTCCAACCACTAAAATGATAGATCCTTCAGACAAGACGGACATGCATAGCAACTCACATGATATTCAACAATAGTTGATGGCGTTCCCCAGAAGCATGGTTATCGCACAACAAGCAACTTAATAAAAGATAAAGTGCATAAGTACATATTCAATACTACGATAGTTTTTAAAGGCTATTTTGTCCCATGAGCTATATATTGCAAAGGTGAACGATGGAATTTTAAAGGTAGCACTCAAGCAATTTACTTTGGAATGGCGGAGAAATACCATGTAGTAGGTAGGTATGGTGGACACAAATGGCATAGTAGTTGGCTCAAGGATTTTGGATGCATGAGAAGTATTCCCTCTCGATACAAGGTTTAGGCTAGCAAGGTTATTTGAAGCAAACTCAAGGATGAACAAGTGCAGCAAAACTCACATAAAAGACATATTGTAAACATTATAAGACTCTACACTGTCTTCCTTGTTGTTCAAAACTCAATACTAGATATTATCTAGACCTTAGAGAAACCAAATATGCAAATCAAATTTTAACAAGCTCTATGTATTTCTTCATTAATGGGTGCAAAGCATATGATGCAAGAGCTTAAACATGAGCACAACAATTGCCAAGTATCACATTATCCAAGACATTTTAGAATTACTACATGTAGCATTTTCCAATTCCAACCATATAACAATTTAACGAAGAAGAAACTTCGCCATGAACATTATGAGTAAAGCCTAAGGACACATGTGTCCATATGCAACAGCGGAGCGTGTCTCTCTACAAAGTGAATGCTAGGATCCATTTTATTCAAACAAAAACAAAAACAAAAACAAACCGACGCTCCAAGTAAAGAACACAAGATGTGACTGAATAAAAATATAGTTTCAGGGGAGGAACCTGATGATGTTGTCGATGAAGAAGGGGATGCCTTGGGCATCCCAAGCTTAGACTTGAGTCTTCTTAAAATATGCAGGGGTGAACCACGGGGCATCCCCAGCTTAGAGCTTTCACTCCTCTTGATCATAGTATATCATACTCCTCTCTTGACCCTTGAAAACTTCCTTCACACCAAACTTCAAGCAAACTCATTAGAGGGTTAGTGCACAATTAATAATTCACTCATTCAGAGGTGACACAATCATTATTTTCACTTCTGGACATTGCATAATGCTACTGGACATTAATGGATCAAAGAAATAAATCCAACATAGCAAAAGAGGCAATGCGAAATAAAAGGCAGAATCTGTCAAAAACAGAACAGTCCGTAAAGACGAATTTAGAGATGGCACCAGACTTGCTCAAATGGAAAAACTCAAAACTAATGAAAGTTGCGTACATATCTGAGGATCACGCTCGTAAATTGGCAGATTTTTTCGAATTTTCTACAGAGAATTGTGCCCAGATTCGTGACAGACAGCAATGCTGTTTCTGCAGCGATCCCAAATATAACATCAACTTTGACATAGAAACTTTACTTGGCACAAAAACATGATAAGGAGAGGTTGCTACAGTAGTAAACAACTTCCAAGACTCAATAAAACAAAAAATTGCTGTAGGTAAAAACATGGGTTGTCTCCCATAGCGCTTTTCTTTAACGCTTTTCAGCTAGGCGCAGAAAGTGCAAATCAAGTAACATCAAGAGTAGAGGCATCAACATCATAGCTTGTTCTAATAATAGATCAAAAGGCAACTTCATTCTCTTTCTAGGGAATTGTTCCATACCTTTCTTGAGATGGAATTTATATTTAATATTACCTTCCCTCATATCAACAGCACCAACAGTTCGAAGAAAAGGTCTTCCCAACACAATAGGACAAGATGCATTGCATTCGATATCCAAAACAACAAAATCAACGGGGACAAGGTTATTGTTAACCGTAATATGCACATTATCAATCCTCCCCAAAGGTTTCTTTTTAACATTATCGGCAAGATTAACATCCAAATAACAATTCTTCAATGGTGGCAAGTCAAGCATATCATAGATCTTTTTAGGCATAACAGAAATACTTGCACCAAGATCACATAAAGCATTACATTCAAAGTCATTGAATTTCATTTTAATGATGGGCTCCCAACCATCTTCTAACTTTCTAGGAATAGAAGTTTCAAGTTTTAGTTTCTCTTCTCTAGCTTTTATGAGAGCATTTGTAATATGTTTTGTAAAGGCTAAATTTATAGCACTAGCATTAGGACTTTTAGCAAGTTTTTGTAAGAACTTTATAACTTCAGAGATGTGGCAATCATCAAAATCTAAATCATTATGAGCTACAGCAATGGGATCATTGTTCCCAAGGTTGGAAAAAATTTCAGCAGTTTTATCACAAGCAGTTTCAGAGTTTTAGCAATTTCAGGCAGTTTTGTACGCTTTGCACTAGGAGTAGAAACATTGCCAACACCAATTATATTACCATTGATAGTAGGAGGTGCAGCAACATGTGAAGAATTAGCATTACTAGTGGTGGTAATAGTCCAAACTTTAGCTACATTATTCTCTTTAGCTAGTTTTTCATTTTCTTCTCTATCCCACCTAGCACGCAATTCATCTTATATTCTCATTAATTCTAACTTGGATGGCATTTGCTGTAGTAGTAATCTTATTATCAATATCATTATTAGGCATAACTTTCAATTTTAAAAGATTAACATCGGAGGCAAGTCTATCAACTCTAGAAGCAATAGTATCAATTTTATCAAGCTTTTCCTCAACAGATTTGTTAAAAGCAGTTTGTGTACTAATAAATTCTTTAAGCATGGCTTCAAGACCAGAGGGTACACTCCTATTATTATTGTAAGAATTCCCATAAGAATTACCATAACCATTACCATTAGCAGAAGGATATGGCCTATAGTTATTACCAGAGTTGTTCCTATAAGCATTGTTGTTGAAATTATTGTTTTTAATGAAATTCACATCAACATTTTCTTCTTGAGCAACCAATGAAGCTAAAGGAACATTATTTGGATCAACATTAGATCTACCATTCACAAGCATAGACATAATCACATCAATCTTATCACTCAAGGAAGAGGTTTCTTCAACAGAATTTACCTTCTTACCTTGTGGAGCTCTTTCCGTGTGCCATTCAGAGTAATTTATCATCATATCATCAAGAAGTTTTGTAGCCGCCCCCAATGTGATGGACATAAAGGTACCTCCAGCAGCTGAATCCAATAAATTCCGTGAAGAAAAATTTAGTCCTGCATAGAAGGTTTGGATGATCATCCAAGTAGTCAGTCCATGGGTTGGGCAATTCTTTACCAAAGTTTTCATTCTCTCCCATGCTTGAGCAACATGTTCAGTATCTAATTGTTTAAAATTCATTATGCTACTTCTCAAAGATATAATTTTAGCGGGAGGATAATATCTACCAATAAAAGCATCCTTGCATTTAGTCCATGAATCAATACTATTCTTAGGCAAAGATAGCAACCAATCTTTAGCTCTTCCTCTTAATGAGAAAGGAAACACTTTTAATTTAATAATATCACCATCTACATCTTTATACTTTTGCATTTCACAAAGTTCAACAAAATTATTGAGATGGGCAGCAGCATCATCAGAACTAGCACCAGAAAATTGATCTCTCATGACAAGATTTAGTAAAGCAGGTTTAATTTCAAAGAATTCTGCTGTAGTAGCAGGTGGAGCAATAGGTGTGCATAGGAAATCATTATTATTTGCATTTGTGAAGTCACACAATTTAGTATTTTCAGGGGTATTCATTTTAGCAACGGTAAATAAAACAAACTAGATAAAATAAATGCAAGTAACTAATTTTTTTGTGTTTTTGATATAGAGAGCAAGACAGTAAATAAAGTAAAACTAGCAACTAATTTTTTTTGTGTTTGATTTAGTGCAGCAAACAAAATAGTAAATAAAATAAAGCAAGACAAAAACAAAGTAAAGAGATTGAGAAGTGGAGACTCCCCTTGCAGCGTGTCTTGATCTCCCCGGCAACGGCGCCAGAAAAAGTGCTTGATGCGCGTAGATGTACACGTCCGTTGGGAACCCCAGGGGAAGGTATGATGCGCATAGTGGCAAGTTTTCCCTCGGTATGAAACCAAGGTTAATCAGACAGTAGGAGAAGAAGCACGTTGAAGGTTGATGGTCGCGAAATGTGATGCGGCGCACCAGGATTAGGCGCAGCGGAACCTGCACAACAAAACAAAGTACTTTGCCCCGAAGCAATGAGGTTGTCAATCTCACCTTGCTGGTAACAAAGGATTAAACGTATCGAGTGGAAGATGTTTGCAAGAAAACATAAAACAAGTAGATTGTATGCTATGTAAAGAATAGGACCGGGGTCCACAGTTCACTAGAGGTGTCTCTCCCATAAGATAAAAGCATGTTGGGTGAACAAATTACAGTCGGGCAATTGACAAATAGAGAAAGGCATAACAATGCATATACATGATATGATAAATATAGTGAGATTTAATCAGGGCATTACGACAAAGTACATAGACCGCCATCCAACTGCATCTATGCCTAAAAAGTCCACCTTCAGGTTATCATCCGAACCCCTCCAGTATTAAGTTGCAAAGCAACAGACAATTGCATTAAGTATGGTGCGTAATGTAATCAACAACTACATCCTTAGACATAGCATCAATGTTTTATCCCTAGTGGCAACAGCACATCCACAACCTTAGAACTTTTTGTCACTGTCCCAGATTCAATGGAGGCATGAACCCACTATCGAGCATAAATACTCCCTCTTGGAGTTAAAAGTACAAACTTGGCCAGAGCCTCTACTAGTAACGGAGAGCATGCAAGATCATAAACAACACATAAACAATAGATTGATAATCACCATAATCATAGTACTCTCTATCCATCGGATCCCGACAAAAAACATATAGTATTACAGATAGATGATCTTGATCATGTTAGGCAGCTCACAAGATCCAACAATGAAGCACAACAAGGAGAAGACGACCATCTAGCTACTGCTATGGACCCATGGTCCAGGGGTGAACTTCTCACTCATCACTCCGGAGGCGACCATGGCGGTGTAGAGTCCTCCGGGAGATGAATCCCCTCTCCGGCAGGGTGCCGGAGGCGATCTCCAGAATCCCCAGAGATGGGATTCGCGGCGCGGCCGTCTCGATGGTTTTCCGTATCGTGGCTCTCGTACTTGGGGTTTCGCGACGGAAGCTTTAAGTAGGCGGAGGGTCAACGCGGGGGCCACACGAGGGGCCCGGAGGCTAGGTCGGCGCGGCGGGGCACGGGCCGCGCCGGCCTCCCTCGCGCCTCGTGGCCCCCTTCGTTATCTCTTCGGTCTCTGGAAGCTTCGTGCAAAAATAGGACCCTGGGCGAAAGTTTCGTCCAATTCCGAGAATATTTCTTTACTAGGATTTACGAAACCAAAAGCAGAAAACGACAGCGGCTCTTCGGCATCTTGTTAATAGGTTAGTTCCAGAAAATGCATAAATATGACACATAATGTGCATAAAACATGTAGGTATCATCAATAAAGTAGCATGGAACATAAGAAATTATCGATACGTTGGAGACGTATCATGCATACTAATTATATATATTATGAGGCAACTTAATCAAATGTGTTTTCATACGAGAGAACTTGTCAAAATTCAAGTTAATTAATTTATCATCGATAATTATATAATTAATTAATGAATCTCAGGGATATGATGTTATACAACATGATCGATATATAGGCCATGTATATATTAATTGGTGTTAATCTACGGTTTGCTAGCTAGCTGCTATATATATATAGAGCATGTTTTTATTAGATCGGGTTATAGCTAGTATAGTTTAGGGTTATGTGTTTTAATTAAGTAGGGTTTGATTAGCTAGGGTTAGTTATATATATGGTTTAGGGTTAATGCATGGCACATTTAATTTAATTAGAGGACCGCGAGGCACCCCTGGCCTGCTTGATGCACAATTAAGTGTCGTTGGCCTATATATAGGGTTTAATTAGGGTTTAGGGTTAGCTAGGGTTTAGGGTTAGGGTTAGGGTTAGGGTTTAGGGTCTAGGGTTTAGTGTTTAGGGTGTTTAGGGTTTAGGGATTAGGGATTAGAGTTTTAGGGTTTTAGGGTTGTTTAAGGTTTAGGGATCTTCGATCGAGTGCGCACACACATTATTAGAGGCACCCCGCCTTTGCGCATAAAGTGCATGCGTATATATGTGTGTTTTTTGGCCAACAACGATATATAGATGATCGAGAGAGAGATTGAAATCCCCAAGAATATGTTCAAATATATATTAAAATATATGCACGAATGCATGGTAGGCCATGCATGCACACTAATTATATATATATTATGAGGCAACTTAATCAAATGTGTTTTCATTCGAGAGAACTTGTCAAAATTCAAGTTAATTAATTTATCATCGATAATTATATAATTAATTAATGAATCTCAGGGATATGTTATACAACATGATCGATATAGGCCATGTATATATTAATTGGTGTTAATCTACCGTTTGCTAGCTAGCTGCTATATATAGAGCATGTTTTTATTAGATCGGGTTATAGCTAGTATAGTTTAGGGTTATGTGTTTTAATTAAGTAGGGTTTGATTAGCTAGGGTTAGTTATATATATGGTTTAGGGTTAATGCATGGCACATTTAATTTAATTAGAGGACCGCGAGGCACCCCTGGCCTGCTTGATGCACAATTAAGTGTCGTTGGCCTATATATAGGGTTTAATTAGGGTTTAGGGTTTAGGGTTAGCTAGGGTTAGGGTTAGGGTTTAGGGTTTAGGGTCTAGGGTTTAGTGTTTAGGGTGTTTAGGGTTTAGGGATTAGGGATTAGGGTTTTAGGGTTGTTTAAGGTTTAGGGATCATCGATCGAGTGCGCACACACATTATTAGAGGCACCCGCGCCTTTACGCATAAAGTGCATGCGTATATATGTGTGTTTTTTGGCCACCAACGATATATAGATGATCGAGAGAGAGAGATTGAAATCCCCAAGAATATGTTCAAATATACATTAAAATATATGCACGAATGCATGGTAGGCCAGGCATGCACACTAATTATATATATATATATTATGAGGCAACTTAATCAAATGTGTTTTCATTCGAGAGAACTTGTCAAAATTCAAGTTAATTAATTTATCACGATAATTATATAATTAATTAATGAATCAGGGATATGTTATACAACATGATCGATATAGGCCATGTATATATTAATTGGTGTTAATCTACGGTTTGCTAGCTAGCTGCTATATATAGAGCATGTTTTTATTAGATCGGGTTATAGCTAGTATAGTTTAGGGTTATGTGTTTTAATTAAGTAGGGTTGATTAGCTAGGGTTAGTTACATATATATGGTTTAGGGTTAATGCATGGCACATTTAATTTAATTAGAGGACCGCGAGGCACCCCTGGCCTGCTTGATGCACAATTAAGTGTCGTTGGCCTATATATAGGGTTTAATTAGGGTTTAGGGTTAGCTAGGGTTTAGGGTTAGGGTTAGGGTTTAGGGTTTAGTGTTTAGCGTTTAGGGATTAGGGTTTAAGGGTTATTTAAGGTTTAGGGATCATCGATCGAGTGCGCACACACATTATTAGAGGCACCCGCGCCTTTGCGCATAAAGTGCATGCGTATAGTTTAGGGTTATTTGTTTTAATTAAGTAGGGTTTGATCAGCTAGGGTTAGTTACATATATATGGTTTAGGGTTAATGCATGGCACATTACATATAGTTTAAATCTCAAGAATGTTTATACATGATAGGCCATATGTGCAAAGGAATTTTTTTCCCCGTGAACTTGTCAAAATTCAAGTTTATCAGTGCCAATGGAAACTAGTCCAAAAAATTACATAGAGGTCCAAAAGAACTAGACAATAACTAATAGAACCTGCAACTTTACAAAAAGGACCCCAAAACATATAGAAGAAAATCAATCGAGTCCTTCTCGACCGCACATCAGATCTCTGCTCCGCATCCTTTCCAGCAACTCCGTCGCCGGGGACGCACCACTTGGGACGGTGTCGCCGGTAGTCGCCAGGACGAAGGAGAAGAAGGGCCTCAGCAACGGCATATTGGCTCTGAGAAGGGCCGCTGAAAGGCCAAGATGTGCACGGGCAAGACGGATGACGCCGTCGTATGCCCCGAGCTTGTGAACTTTAGCAGCTTGACTTCCCCATTGGCCAGATCTGAAGCACTGACCAAAGCAAGCCTCACCGTTAGCGCCATCACCTTGATGGCACCAGATCGGGGTTTGGCCGGCAAGATCCGCCAGATTCACCATAGGCCAGATCTGAAGCCGATGACGAGATCCCCGACTCCATTGCGCCATTCTGCTCATGGGAAACACTGGATCTAAGCTTACAACAACACTAACTCCCTCGGATCCAAATTAGCTGACTCAACTTTGCTTATCTAAATATGGATGTATCCACACATGTTTTTACTCTAGATACATACACGTCTAAGGAAAGTTGAATCAATTAATTTAGTTCGGAGGGTGTACAATATACAGAGAGAAGTCGGCCTCGTCTCCGGCCGGCGAGGCCGCCGGAGAGAAGGGGGAGAGGAGCCGGGGGAGTGGGAGAGACTCGAGAGAGAAAGAGAAGAGGAAGAAATGAGAGCTCCCTGGGGAAGAACATTATTTTTGTCGTTCTGCTCGTAGCTTGAAACTGAAAATTTCGGCCGCGCGCCAAATCATCCCGCCGCATCCATTCGAAAATCCCGTGACCAGTTTTACCCTTTTAACCCTGGTCCGGAAGCTACAACCCACCGACCATGGAGGGCTCATTCGGTAACAATGAAATATCTTGCCTAGATCCCGAACCCTCCCCACAGGCCCACACCCACCCACCAACCATTCGCCCCATTAGCTCAAAAATACTCTCACACGCCAAAGCTCTGACTCTCTACAGTACTAGATCTGCTTCGCCGCCGGCATACTCCTCCACAGCGTAGCCTTGATCGTGTTGGCTGTCCACCCACCTGATCCGCTCCCCCGCCGCCCTCGTCACCGACGGATCTGCTTCACCGCCGACCTCGCCACGACGGATGCTTCACCGCCGACCTCATCCATAGCGTAGCAATCAACGTTGATACGTCCATTTTGCATCACTATTTTATATCATAATTTGCTGTTATTCATTGATATATTTCATATTTAGAGATGATACTTATGTTATTTCACCTATTTTGCATGTTTCATGATTATTGGAGAATTATTCACCGGAGTCAGGATTCTGCTGGAAAAAGCACCGTCAGGACACCATATTTCGGAAGATCAACAATTGACAGAAATTATATGAAAAATCCTATTTTTCCAGAAGACGAAGAGAGCCAGAAGGAGGAGCCGAGGAGGGGCGCCATGGGCCCCCCATAGGCGGCGCGGGCCCTGGGCTGGCCGCGCCGCCATGTGGGGAGGGGGCCCACAGCCCCCTCTGGCCTCTCTCTCCTTCGCGTACATCTTCGTCCCGAAAACCTAAGGCACGGGGAGTTACGGAGAATTGACAGAGCCGCCTCTGCGGGGCGGAGAGACACCAGAGAGAAAAGAGCTCTCCGGCGGGAGGGATCCGCGGAAATTCCCTCCCGGAGGGGGAAATCGACGCCATCGCCACCGTCATCGAGCTGGACATCATTGGGATCATCATCATCATCTCCACCATCTACACCGCCATCTCCACCGCTGCACCTCGTCACCGCTGTAACAATTAGGGTTGGATCTTGATTGTTTGATAGGGGAAACTCTCCCGGTATTGATTTCTACTTGTTATTGATGCTATTGAGTGAAACCATTGAACCAAGGTTTATGTTTAGATTGTTATTCATCATCATATCACCTCTGATCATGTTCCATATGATGTCTCGTGAGTAGTTCGTTTAGTTCTTGAGGACATGGGTGAAGTCTAAATGTTAGTAGTGAATTATGGTTGAGTAATATTCAATGTTATGATATTTAAGTTGTGGTGTTATTCTTCTAGTGGTGTCATGTGAACGTCGACTACATGATACTTCACCTTTATGGGCCTAGGGGAGTACATCTTGTATTCGTTTGCTAATTGTGGGTGTTGTGGGTATACTTTATGGGTATATCAACGACATGGCCTAGATCCGGCAAGCCCGGGTGGCCCACAGACGGTGATGGTGGCATGGGGCCCATCGGGCGGCCCAGTTGCTGTTGATCATGAAGGATGAAGTCCAGCCCAGGAACCTGGAGCCGGATCCTAACCGACCTACGAAGGAGGCCGGATCCGTGGAGGCCCATAAAGTATCCGGATCCAGTACGGACCTGAGGAAGGCGGATCCTTGACGTACACGGCAAGATATTGTACCGTAGTTAGGCAACTTGTATTCCGGCTAGGACTCTCCATGTAAACCCTAGATCCGTGCGCCTTTATAAGCCGGATCCGGGAGCCCTAGAGGCACAACCACAACCATTGTAACAACGCGCAAGCGCCCAGATAATTCCAGACAAGCAGCAGTAGGCCCTGTCATCGTGCAGGTGTTCCGAAGCTGGGTCTTGATGACCCACA
Organism: Lolium multiflorum; assembly: GCA_030979885.1. Taxonomy (NCBI): domain Eukaryota; kingdom Viridiplantae; phylum Streptophyta; class Magnoliopsida; order Poales; family Poaceae; genus Lolium; species Lolium multiflorum. The sequence goes on along the minus strand of CM061752.1, from coordinate 150,980,741 downwards.
AGTATAGGGGGTGTATCGTAGTATCTTCGATAAGTAAGAATGTCGATCCCAACGAGGAGCAGAAGGTGTTGGCAGCAGTTTCGATGAAGGATTCACTGTAAATGCTCACAAACAAGTATTCAAGGGGTTTTGATGTAACAGATGAATAAAGTACGAGTAAGTAAAATGCGAGAGAAATAATTGCAGCGAGTGGCCCAATCCTTTTTAGCACAAAGGACAAGCCGGTTTGTTTACTTATAATGACCAAGCGTTCTTGAGGACACACGGGGATTTTAGTCTAGTACTTTCGCTTCATGTGGCTTAATAATCTTCATTGTTTTGATAAGTGTTGTGTGGGTGAACCTATGCTAATGCACCGCCCTTCCTAGGACTAATACATACTTGTGATTATACCCCTTGCAAGCATCCGCAACTACAAGAAAGTAATTAAGATAAATCTAACCACAGCCTTAAACTCTGAGATCCTGCGATCCCTCTTGCATCGATATACTAACGGGGGCTTAGGTTTCTGTCACTCCGGCAACCCCGCAATTAGCAACCGAATACAAGATGCACTCCCCTAGGCCCATAAATGGTGAAGTGTCGTGTAGTCGACGTTCACACGACACCACTAGAAGAATGACACCACAACTTAAATATCATAACATTGAATATTACTCAACCATAATTCACTACTAGCATTTAGACTTCACCCATGTCCTCAAGAACTAAACGAACTACTCACGAGACATCATATGGAATACAATCAGAGGTGATATGATGATGAATAACAATCTGAACATAAACCTTGGTTCAATGGTTTCACTCAATAGCATCTATAACAAGTAGAGAATAATGCCGGGAGAGTTTCCCCTATCATACAATCAAGATTTAACCCGAATTGTTACAGCGGTGACGAGGTGCAGCGATGGTGATGGCGGTGTAGATGGTGGAGATGATGATGATGATGGTGGAGATGATGTCCCGCTCGATGACGATGGCGATGGCGTCGATTTCCCCCTCCGGGAGGGAATTTCCCCGGCGGATTCCTGCCCGCCGGAGAGCTCTTTTCTCTCTGGTGTTCTCCGCCCCGCAGAGGCGGCTGTAACCCTTCGTGAGGTCCTCTCTGTGGCTTAGGTTTTCGGGACGAAGGAGTACGCGAAGAAAAGGAGGCGAAAGGGGCTGTGGGGCCCCCACACCACAGGGTGGCGCGGCCAGGCCATGGGCCGCGCCGGCCTGTGGTCTGGGCCCACAGTGGCTCCCCTCTTCTTCCCCTTCTGGCTCCCTCCGTCATCTGGAAAAATAGGAATTTACGTGAAATTTCCTTCCACAGTTGATCTTCCGAAATATTGCGTTCTGACGGTGCTTTTTCCAGCAGAATCCTGGCTCCGGTGCTTGATCCTCCAATGATGATGAAACATGCAAAATAGATGAAATAACATAAGTATTGTGTCCCAATATGAAATATATCAATGAATAACAGCAAATTATGATACAAAATAGTGATGCAAATTGGACGTATCAACTCCCCCAAGCTTAGACCTCGCTTGTCCCCAAGCGAAACTGAGCTCGATAAACAAGACCACATGTTTATGGAGTGAAGAGTCGATAAATAAAATACGGACAAGAAGCATCATATTCATTCACACAAGACATTCTAGTAAACAACTTCCTCATATAACTCATCTTGAAATAAGTAAAGAGAAATCACAAGTAAAGGTGCATGAGAAATCATAGTTGGTGATGGCAAACTTTGTTCTTGGTCAGAGAACTACTAACGGATTGTACTTCTAAGCAAAGCTTTCATATTAGAATTTATAGCTGGGCTTTCATATTTAAGCATAACAATCTCCTCATAATCATTGATAACTTCAAAGTCATATTCATTCAGATAAAATTGGTACTAAACAAGAAAGTATAAAAGACATGATTAACTGAATCATAGCATAAATGATTGGTTCACAACAACTCAATTGCTTGCTTGAGATAGAGAGAAATAGGTTTACTGACTCAACATAAAAGTAAAAGACAGGCCCTTCGCAGAGGGAAGCAGGGATTAAATCATGTGCTAGAGCTTTTCAAGTTTTGAAATCATATAAAGAGCATAAAAGTAAGATTTTGAGCGGTGTTTGTTGTTGTCAACGAATGGTAGCGGGCACTCTAACCCCCTTGCCAAACGAACCTTCCAAGAGCGGCTCCCATGAGGGACGGCATCTCTACCAGCAAGGTAGATCATCCCCTTCTCTTTTGTTTACACATGTATTTTAGTTTTATTAAGGATGACACTCCCCCAACCTTGGCTTTCTCAATCCATGGCTAACCGAATCCTCGGGTGCCTTCCAATCATTCACATACCATGGAGGAGTGTCTATTGCAAAATTAAGTTGCTTACTGATAAATCAGAGCAAAACATGTGAAGAGAATTATTAATGAAAGTTATTAATTGGGGCTGGGAACCCCGTTGCCAGCTCTTATTGCAAAGTTATTGGATAAGCGGATGTGCCGCTAGTCCATTGGTGAAAGTTCGCCCAACAAGATTGAAAGATAAAACACCACATACTTCCTCATGAGCTATAAAACATTGACACAAATAAGGAGTAGTAGTTTGAATTATTTAAAGGTAGCACATGAAGTATTTACTTGGAATGGCAGAAAATACCATGTAGTAGGTAGGTATGGTGGACACAAATGGCATAGGTTTGGTCTAAGGTTATGGATGTATGAGAAGCATCTCCTCTCGATACAGGTCTTTGGCTAGCAAGGTTTGATAGCAAGCATAAAGGTTGAGGGAAACAAACAAATATACATATGATAGAACAATCATGCATCTTTCTCATAAGCACAAGCAATTTTAACTTCAGAATACTAAACTCATTAGCATAGAGATAATAGAGTAATATATCTAAGTGTATTTCTCTCTTTATTTAAACATCAGGGTGTTGTTGCTATTGACCAATGCTAAGTTTGCCAAAACCAAATAGATTTACTTGATGCTCCCAAAGTGATATCAATACTCATGTCAAGAGTAATCATATAATGGAGATTGCAAACTAAAATAAGGTGTGCAAAAAGTAAATGATAAGACTTCTCATTAATATTCCATAACGATAACTCACACCAACGGATACATAGATAACTAACTAAGAGAGATACTTCCACATTGCATACTATTCCATATGATAACTTCCCTACTCATGATATGACACTACTTGATAGTAAAAGATAAAGGTAATGATGATGTGATACCGCGGCACTCCCCCAAGCTTGGAACAAACCAAGGGGATGCCAATACCGATGATGAATTACTCCTTCGGTGATGATGGTGAATCTTTGTCGTCATCAGACTTCCATGGAAGAGGCCCTCCATCAACAAAAGACATCTTGGTCTCCGGAAACCTGAAACTAGCAGCATGACTTATGCGCTTAAACCTGTTTTCATACTCACAGTTTTGATTATGAACATCATAGAGTTGAGCTTGGAGTTTGTTGGTGGTGTCGTGAAGTGAGAAGATATCGTCCCACAACTTCGCAGTCTCCTTCTTGTGCCCATCAATGAGTTCAGACACAATCTTGTGAAAGATATCCACTTCACGCTCAGCCATCTTCTTGTAGTTGAAAACCTCTTGTTCCAGTTTCTCCATCCTGTCTTCCAAACTCCCTTCTCCCTTAGGACCCTGGACATCTTTGATCTGCAACTCTCCATCCACGAGCAGCAACTCTTTGGGGTGCATCTTCAGCTCGTTCATGTACGGGTTGACGACGTCCTCAAAGAAGCTGTCCTTCTGAGTTCCCGACGAGGACATGGTGGATCTAGATCCGAAGCAGATCCTGGCAGAAAACAGCTCGAAACAAAACACGACGAGAAAACGATATTACGGACCTCCAGGGGTCCGGGGGATTATATAGCAAATATTTTTACGACAAAAGGAAGGTTCCAGGCCGAAAACGAGTGGAAACGGGACGCCGAGGGGCTGTCACCATAGGTCGGCGCGGCCAGGGTGGGGCCCGCCCGGCCTGTGGTGACGGGCCTCGCGCGTCTTTTCCACTCCGTTTCGATTCCGTAATTTTTCATATTTTCCAAAAACAGCAGAAATAATGTTCGGAAAGGTAAACGCGGACTTTTTATTACCTGTACTGTTACCTATTCAAAGTCAGTTCTGGCGGACTGTCAATTTGTCCTTTGATGAAAGCCTCCGGTGTTTCCACTTGAATAATATCAACATCAACATTATAAGAATCACCCGAGATATAATGCTTGAGTCTTTGTCCATTCACCACTTGTGTGGCATTGCCTTGGAGAGAGCTAATTTTAATTGCTCCTGAACGATACACCTCCTCAACAACATATGGTCCTTCCCACTTCGAGAGTAATTTCCCTGCAAAGAATCTGAGACGAGACCGATACAATAGGACTTTATCCCCAATATTAAACTCTCTTTTAATGATCCTTCTATCATGCCACTTCTTAACTTTTTCTTTAAAGAGTTTAGCATTTTCATAAGCTTCACTTCTCCATTCATCTAGAGAACTTAATTGCAACAACCTCTTATTACCGGCTAATTTAGGATCTTTATTTAGTTCTCTAACAGCCCAATAAGCTTTGTGCTCTAGTTCTAAAGGTAAATGACAAGCTTTTCCATAAACCATTTTATAAGGTGACATTCCCATAGGATTTTTATAAGCAGTTCTATAAGCCCATAGTGCTTCTTTCAATTTGCTAGCCCAATTCTTTCTAGATTTATTAACAGTCTTTCCCAAAATAGCTTTCTCTCTATTTGATAATTCTACTTGACCACTAGTTTGAGGGTGATAAGCGGAAGCAATTCTATGATTAATACCATACTTAGCAAGAGTTTTTCTAAAACCTCCATGAATAAAATGAGAACCTCCATCAGTCATAATATATCTAGGTACTCCAAATCTAGGAAATATAATATCTACAAGCATTTTTATAGAGGTCTCACCATCAGCACTTTTTGTAGGTATAGCTTCTACCCATTTAGTAACATAATCAACAGCGACAAGTATATAGTGTTACCATTTGAAGAAGGGAAAGGACCCATGAAGTCGAATCCCCAACAATCGAATGGTTCAATAACAAGAGTATAATTCATAGGCATTTCATTGCGTCTAGAGATATTACCAACTCTTTGACATTCATCACAAGATAAAATAAATTTCCTTGCATCTTTGAAGAGTGTTGGCCAATAAAAACCTGATTGTAGAACCTTTTCGCGGTTCTATCTCCAGCGTGATGTCCTCCATAAACACTACCATGACATTTACTCAATATCTCTGTTGTTCATATTCAGGAACACATCTTCGCATAATACCATCTACTCCTTCTTTATATAAGTGTGGGTCATCCCAAAAATAATGCCTTAAGTCATAAAAGAATTTCCTCCTTTGCTGAGCTGAAAAGGTTGGAGGCAAATACTTCGAAACAATAAAGTTAGCATAATCTGCATACCAAGGGCTCTCTCGCGAGCTCACCTTTATTACAGCCAATTGTTCATTTGGAAAACTATCATTAACAGGAACATGATCATAAGCAATATTTTCCAATCTAGACAAATTATCAGCAACAGGATTATCAGCACCTTTCCTATCTATAATATGTAAATCAAATTCTTGCAACAGAAGTACCCATCTAATAAGCCTTGGCTTAGCATCTTTCTTTGTCATAAGGTATCTAATTGCAGCATGATCAGTATGAATTGTAACTTTTGAATCAACAATATAGGGTCTAAACTTGTCACAAGCAAAGACTACAGCTAACAATTCCTTTTCAGTTGTAGCATAATTTCTTTGAGCAGCATCAAGAGTCTTACTAGCATAATGAATAACATTTAATTTTTTATCTACCCGCTGTCCAAGAACAGCGCCTACAGCAAAATCACTAGCATCACACATAATTTCAAAAGGCAAATTCCAATCAGGAGGTTCGACTACAGGAGCAGTTGTTAAGGCTTTCTTTAGAGTTTCAAAAGCTTCCTTACAATCATCATCAAAAACAAAAGGTACATCTTTTTGAAGAAGATTAGTAAGAGGTTTTGAAATTTTAGAGAAATCTTTAATAAATCTCCTATAAAACCCAGCATGACCAAGAACACTACGAATACCTTTAACATCCCTCGGATAGGGCATCTTCTCAATTGCTTCAACTTTAGCTCTATCAACTTCAATACCTCTCTCGGAAATTTTATGTCCCAATACAATTCCTTCATTAACCATAAAGTGGCATTTCTCCCAATTAAGAACAAGGTTAGTTTCTTCACATCTCTGCAAAACTTTATCGAGGTTTCGCAAGCAATTATCAAAAGAATTCCCATAGACAGAAAAATCATCCATGAACACCTCTACAATACTTTCGCAAAAACCATGAAAAATAGCAGACATGCATCTTTGAAAAGTAGCAGGAGCATTACATAAACCAAAAGGCATACGCCTATAAGCATAAGTTCCATAAGGACAAGTAAAAGTGGTTTTCTCTTGATCTTTAGCTTTAACAGCAATTTGTGAAAACCCAGAATAACCATCAAGAAAGCAAAAATGAGTATTTTTAGATAACCTTTCTAGCATTTGATCAATAAAGGGTAAAGGGTAATGATCTTTCTTAGTAACTTTATTAACTTTTCGAAAATCAATGCACATTCTATACCCTACAACTACTCTTTGAGGAATAAGCTCATCATTATCATTAGGCACAACAGTCATTCCTCCTTTCTTAGGAACACAATGCACAGGACTAACCCATCTACTATCAGCAATAGGATATATAATACCAGCTTCAAGAAGTTTTAATACCTCATTCCTTACCACCTCTTTCATCTTTGGAATTAGACGACGTTGATGTTCAACAACAGGCTTTGCATCATCTTCCATATTGATAGCATGTTGGCAAATAGAAGGAGAAATCCCTTTCAAATCATCAAGAGTATAGCCAATAGCTCCTCGGTGTTTCTTCAATATTTCCAATAACCTTTCTTCCTCAATCTCTGAAAGCTTAGAACTAATAATAACAGGATATATTTTCTTATCATCAATATGAGCATATTTAAGATTATCAGGTAAAGGCTTTAAATCGAAAACAGGATCTTCCTTTGGTGGCGGTGTTGTACCCAAATCTTCCACCGGTAAATCATGCTTGAGAATAGGTTGGCGAAGAAAAATTTCCTCAAGCTCATCTCTTTCTTTCCTAAAAGCTTCACTTTCGCTATTCTCCAAATGTTGCTGCAAAGGATTATTAGGAACAAGAACAATAGATGCACACTGCTCCATTTTAAAATCATTACTAGGCAAGTCAGCTTTATAAGGAGTTTTGGTAAATTTAGAAAAGTTAAATTCATAAGGTTCACCAGCAAATCTAGTCAAAATTTTCTCTTTCTTACAATCTATAATAGCTCCACAAGTATTTAGAAAAGGTCTACCAAAAATGATAGGACAATGATCACTAGCAGCAGAACCAAGTACCAAAAAGTCAGCAGGATATTTAATCTTACCACATAGAACTTCCACATCTCGAACAATACCAATTGGAGAAATAGTTTCTCTATTAGCCAGATGAATAACCACATCAATATCTTCAAGTTCACAAGAACCAATTTCGTGCATAATCTCCGTGTAAAGCTCATAAGGAATAGCACTAACACTTGCACCAATATCACATAAACCATAATAGCAATGATCACCAATTCTAACAGATAGCATAGGAACACTAACTTGTTTGGGTTTATTAGGATGTGAAACAATATTAGAAGCATCTTCACAGAAAATAATATGACCATCCTCCACATTTTCAGTCACAAGATCTTTAACTATTGCAACAGCAGGTTCAATTTTAATTTGTTCTTCAGGTTCTTTAGGTTTCTTTTCACTTTTATTAACCGCACTAGATATGACAGAGTACTCCTTCATTTTAGCAGGGAAAGGAGTTTTTTCAATATAAGCTTCAGGAATAACATTATCAACAGTTTCAATCACTACACATTTGTTTACAGATGAATCAACTTTATCTTTATATGGTTCATGATACTTATCAAAATTCTTCTTAGGCAATTCATAATGAGAGGCAAAAGCTTTATAAAGATTTGCAACAACTTGGGAATCAAGACCATATGTAGCACTCATATTACGAAATTTATCAGTATCCATAAAAGCTTCAATGCATTTATAATCATAAATTATACCTGATTCTCTATCTTTGTCGTTCTCCCATCCTTCAGTATTTTCTTGGATCCGATCAAGAAGGTCCCTTTTAAACTCTTCTTTGTTGCGTGTAAATGATCCAGAACAAGAAGTATCCAGCAAGGTCTTGTCTTGAAAAGAAAGTCTTGCATAGAAATTATCAATAATAACATTACCAGGAAGCTCATGAATGGGGCATTTGAGCATTAAAGACTTCAATCTCCCCCAAGCTTGGGCAATACTTTCTCCATCATGAGGCCAGAAATTATATATGCGGTTCCGATCCTTGTGAATTTCACTTGGAGGATAGAATTTGGAATAAAATAAAGGCACAATGTCCTCCCAATCAATAGAATCACCATTCTTCAGCAATTTATACCAATGCGCCGCTTTACCAGACAGCGATATAGTGAATAGTTTCTTCCTAACTTCATTCATAGAAATACCTGCACATTTGAATAACCCGCATAATTCATGCAAAAACAATAAATGATCACCAGGATGGACAGTTCCATCCCCTTCATAGCGGTTATCCATAACACGTTCAATAATTTTCATAGGTATTTTATATGGTACTACTTCCTCACCTGGCGCTTCATCCACTACCGTTGCAGTAGTAGTAGATTTCCCAAATAGAAATTGAAGAGAAGATCTCTCCATAATGATTTATAGCAGCAGGCAGAAATAAAATCAGCACAAACAGTAAAGGTTTTCCTTACCAATTCCACTTACCAATAGCGCTTCACTCCCCGGCAACGGCGCCAGAAAATAGTCTTGATGACCCACAAGTATAGGGGGTGTATCGTAGTATCTTCGATAAGTAAGAATGTCGATCCCAACGAGGAGCAGAAGGTGTTGGCAGCAGTTTCGATGAAGGATTCTCACTGTAAATGCTCACAAACAAGTATTCAAGGAGTTTTGATGTAACAGATGAATAAAGTACGAGTAAGTAAAATGCGAGAGAAATAATTGCAGCGAGTGGCCCAATCCTTTTTAGCACAAAGGACAAGCCGGTTTGTTTACTTATAATGACCAAGCGTTCTTGAGGACACACGGGGATTTTAGTCTAGTACTTTCGCTTCATGTGGCTTAATAATCTTCATTGTTTTGATAAGTGTTGTGTGGGTGAACCTATGCTAATGCCCGCCCTTCCTAGGACTAATACATACTTGTGATTATACCCCTTGCAAGCATCCGCAACTACAAGAAAGTAATTAAGATAAATCTAACCACATCCTTAAACTCTGAGATCCTGCGATCCCTCTTGCATCGGTATACTAACGGGGGCTTAGGTTTCTGTCACTCCGGCAACCCCGCAATTAGCAACCGAATACAAGATGCACTCCCCTAGGCCCATAAATGGTGAAGTGTCGTGTAGTCGACGTTCACACGACACCACTAGAAGAATGACACCACAACTTAAATATCATAACATTGAATATTACTCAACCATAATTCACTACTAGCATTTAGACTTCACCCATGTCCTCAAGAACTAAACGAACTACTCACGAGACATCATATGGAATACAATCAGAGGTGATATGATGATGAATAACAATCTGAACATAAACCTTGGTTCAATGGTTTCACTCAATAGCATCTATAACAAGTAGAGAATAATGCCGGGAGAGTTTCCCCTATCATACAATCAAGATTTAACCCAAATTGTTACAGCGGTGACGAGGTGCAGCGATGGTGATGGCGGTGTAGATGGTGGAGATGATGATGATGATGGTGGAGATGATGTCCCGCTCGATGACGATGGCGATGGCGTCGATTTCCCCCTCCGGGAGGGAATTTCCCCGGCGGATTCCTGCCCGCCGGAGAGCTCTTTTCTCTCTGGTGTTCTCCGCCCCGCAGAGGCGGCTGTAACCTTCGTGAGGTCCTCTCGTGGCTTAGGTTTTCGGGACGAAGGAGTACGCGAAGAAAAGGAGCGAAAGGGGCTGTGGGGCCCCCACACCACAGGGTGGCGCGGCCAGGCCATGGGCCGCGCCGGCCTGTGGTCTGGGCCCACAGTGGCTCCCCTCTTCTTCCCCTTCTGGCTCCCTCCGTCATCTGGAAAAATAGGAATTTACGTGAAATTTCCTTCCACAGTTGATCTTCCGAAATATTGCGTTCTGACGGTGCTTTTTCCAGCAGAATCCTGGCTCCGGTGCTTGATCCTCCAATGATGATGAAACATGCAAAATAGATGAAATAACATAAGTATTGTGTCCCAATATGAAATATATCAATGAATAACAGCAAATTATGATACAAAATAGTGATGCAAATTGGACGTATCACTCGCGTACCACCGTCCCGTGTGCACTCCGCCCTATGGCCCCTACTTCTTCTCCCCCTCGTGAGGATCCCTCCTCCGAGGTATCGTCGATTAGGCAACGACAGTTGGCGCCCCCCGTGGGGCCTGAGGCGTCTGGAGGCCGGAACCGGGAGGGCTCCGCCATGGGAAGCTACGACGACTCGATCGCTGTGGGGCGCGTACTTCTACGCCGGAATTTTCCGATCGTCCGTCCGACGAATTCTGGATTCCGGCTAGGTCAAACCCCGTCAAGCTCTCCATCGTCCCAATCGGCGGCATCCACATCTTCATCGGCGAGACCGTCGATTCCGACGGAAACGCACTGGTAAGTAACGCTGACGCGTCCGCCGCTGAGCTGGACGCCGTCGCGAAGATCCGATCGGAGTCGCAGGGCTTCCTGAAAGTTCCGCTTAGATCAGGAAAATCAAAGCCCACCCAATCCGCCCTGACAGGAGAAAACGGTGGAAGACCAATGCAGATCCGCCTGGGTCTCCCAGGTGTTAGAGAAGCAAAGGTGTCACTTCGTGCACTTCTTGGCCCATCGCGGAGACGCCTCCACCGGGACGAGGCCGATCCTTTGCAGGTTGCGGCACCGGAACAACGTCGCTCCGGATGCCAGAAGCAGTCGGAGACAGCGACGTCCGGGACAAGAGGAAGCCGGAAACCCTGAGGAATCAATCCTCGGTAACTTGAGCCCAAATTCCGATGATGCCTCCTCAATAGGCACAGAAGAATACAATCGCTTGACGAAGGAGCTCGAGATCGGGGAAGAAGGCGACGGCGCCTCATCCATGAACACAGAGGAATTCAACCGCAAGCTCGAGGAACTCGGAGGCGGTGAGCAAGTCTCCAACGTATCGATATTTCTTATGTTCCATGCTACTTTATTGATGATACCTACATGTTTTATGCACATTATATGTCATATTTATGCATTTTACGGAACTAACCTATTAACAAGATGCGAAAGAGCCGATTCTCTGTTTTCTGCTGTTTTTGGTTTGAGAAATCTAATGAAATATTCTCGGAATTGGTGAAACTTTCGCCCGGGGTCTAATTTTTTGACTTCCGGAGGCAGAGATAGCAGTGAATGAGGCAGCGAGATGAGGCGCGCGGCCCAAGCCCTGACCATGGCAGCCACCTGGGCACCTCGTCTTGGCCCCACAGCGTTGACCTTGCTCTTAAAAGTCTCGTGCGAGCCCCGATGCAAGGAAACCCACGATACGGAAAACCTTCCCGGAGACGCCGCCGCCCGTAGTCCCCGTCTCTGGGGGATTAGGGTAAGCCTGGGCACCTGGCAGGGCCCGGAGTTCATCTCTGGGAGGACTCTTCATCGCCATGATCGCCTCAGGAGTGATGAGTAGATGGTCCTTTGGACCATGGGTCCTGTGATGGGCCCAGATAGTGCAATCATACCATTGTTGTCTTCATTGTTGGATCTTGGCCAAGCTGCCTAACATGATCAGATCATCTATACGTAATACTATATGTTGTGTTTGTCAGGATCAGATGGATAGAGAGTACTATGATTATGGTGATTATCGATCTATTGTTTATGTATTGTTTATGATCTTGCATGCTCTCAGATTACTAGTAGAACTCTGTGAGATTTGTACTCTTAACTCCAGAGGAGTATTTATGTCGATAGTGGGTTCATGCCTCCATTAAATGTGGGATGACTGAAAGTTCTAAGGTTGTGGATGTCCTCTGTTGCCACTAGGATAAAACATTGATTCTATGTCTAAGGATGTAGTTGTTGGTTTTTCGCACCATACTTAATGCAATTATGCATTGTAGCAACATCTTTTGAATAGGTTAGGATGATAACTTTGAAGGTGGACTTTTTGAAGCATAGATGCTGGGTTGGATGGCGGTACATGTACTTTGTCGTAATACCCAATTAAATCTCACTATATTTATCATGTCATGTATATGCATTGTTATGCCCTTCTCTATTTGTCAATTTCCCGACTTGTAATTTGTTACCCAACATGCTTTTATCTTATGGGAGGAACACCTCCCTGAGTGACTGGACTGATATATTAACTTTCTGTATCTGATCTTGCACCAATTGTGTTTTACTATTTTCTTGCAAACAATCATCTTCAACAAATACGCTTAATCCTTTGTTACGGCAAGCCGGTGGGGATTATTGTGCTCTTCATTTCGTTGGGAGCCAAAGAAATACTTTGAATTTGTTGTGCGGATTCCACGTGGCGCAGGAATCCCTTTGTTGTTCGCATCACATTTCGCCACCATCGACCTTCAACGTGCTTCTTGGCTCCTCCTGGTTCGATTAAACCTTGGTTTCTTTCTGAGGCAAAACTACTATGCGCATCATACCTTCCTCTTGGGGTTCCCAACGGACGTGTACATTTACGCGCATCAAGCACATTTTTTCTGCCGTTGCCGGGGAGATCAAGACACGCTGCAAGGGGAGTCTCCCCTTCTCAATCTCTTTACTTTGTTTTTGTCTTGCTTTTATTTATTTACTACTTTGTTTGCAGCACTACACAAATAAATTAGTTGCTAGTTTTACTTTATTTACTATCTTGTTTACCTATATCAAAAACACAAAAATTAGTTACTGTCTTACTTTGTTGTTAGTTTACTTTTTGCTTATTGCATCATGTTTCCTTTTAATTTCACCACAAAGGACATACCGGTAGGACGTGGGTCTATAATTGGGAGAAATAATATAGAAGAATTTTTCAATCATGTTAGTACCGTCGAAGATTTTGAAGATAGACACTTAGTAGAACTTGCACCTACCTATGAAATTGCTGCTCCTCTTTAGTACGCATGTTGGAAACTAAATTTGTTAATCTCAATCTGTAATCCAACACATGTTTCTTACACTTGGTGTTTGGAAGAAAGGGGAAAAGAAAGATTTTGTCTTAGAAACTCTTCTTAAAGAATTTGGTCTAGCAAGAGAGGCTAGAAAGGTTTTTGCTAAATTTAATATGCTAGGTTCTCATACCAATTTTATTGGTCTCCTTGAAAAATGGACATGGATAGAATAAGGTACACTAATAATATTAATGATGGTGGGGAAATCAAAGCACCAATACCATGTAAACTCCTAGCTATGAATGATGCACTAGAAAATAATTATGCTTGGCTTTCTGAAAATTTGTTCGATGAGAGTAGCAAGCCCAAGACTAATGAAAGGAGACGCTAAAACTTGTATCCAATATGCTTGGTTGAGAAAACTCCCAACACCCAAGGTAATGTTGATGCTTCACTCTCGATGTTACTTGATTTGCACTTTTCGCCTAGGTGAAAGGCGTTAAAGAAAAACGCTTATGGGAGACAAACCCATGTTTTTACCTACAACAATTTTTTTGTTTTGTTGTATCTTGGAAGTTGTTTACTACTGTAGCAACCTCTCCTTATCATGTTTTGTGCCAAGTAAAGTTTCTATGTCAAAGTTGATGTTATATTTGGGATCGCTGCGAAGAAACGGCATTGCTGTCTGTCACGAATCTGGGCTGGTTCTCTGTAGAAAATTCGAAAAATCTGCCAATTTGAGCGTGATCCCCAGATATATACGCAGCTTTCATTAGTTTTGAGTTTTCCATTTGAGCAAGTCTAGTTGCCAGCTTTAAATTTGTCTTTACGGACTGTACTGTTTTTGACAGATTCTGCCTTATTTAGCATTGCCTCTTTTGCTATGTTGGATTTATTTCTTTGTCCATTAATGTCCAGTGTATTATGCAAATCTCAGAAAGTAAATAGCAATTTACCTAGATGAATTATTAATTGTATATTCATCCCTCTAATAGGTGCTTGAAGTTTGGTGGCAGGAGATTTTAAAGGTTAAGGGGGTGTGCTCACTGTGAACAGAGATTGAAGCTCTAAACTTAAGGATGCCCAGTGGATCACTTCTATATTTAAGACCTCAGTCACAAAGCAGGGTTTAAAGCTATCTTTACTCATCGTGTCATGGGGTTCCTCCACAGAACATATATTTTGTTGATACATCTATCATTACATGAATGATAGTTTGTTTGTTTTTGTTTGAATAAAATGGATCTAGCATTCACTTTGTGCAGAGAGAGACACGCTCGCTGTT